>OX638093.1:5000-1205000 GCA_951804965.1 Horisme vitalbata
ACCTAACCTAACCTAACCTAACCTAACCTAACCTAACCTAACCTAACCTAACCTAACCTAACCTAACCTAACCTAACCTAACCTAACCTAACCTAACCTAACCTAACCTAACCTAACCTAACCTAACCTAACCTAACCTAACCTAACCTAACCTAACCTAACCTAACCTAACCTAACCTAACCTAACCTAACCTAACCTAACCTAACCTAACCTAACCTAACCTAACCTAACCTAACCTAACCTAACCTAACCTAACCTAACCTAACCTAACCTAACCTAACCTAACCTAACCTAACCTAACCTAACTAACCTAACCTAACCTAACCTAACCTAACCTAACCTAACCTAACCTAACCTAACCTAACCTAACCTAACCTAACCTAACCTAACCTAACCTAACCTAACCTAACCTAACCTAACCTAACCTAACCTAACCTAACCTAACCTAACCTAACCTAACCTAACCTAACCTACCTAACCTAACCTAACCTAACCTAACCTAACCTAACCTAACCTAACCTAACCTAACTAACCTAACCTAACCTAACCTAACCTAACCTAACCTAACCTAACCTAACCTAACCTAACCTAACCTAACCTAACCTAACCTAACCTAACCTAACCTAACCTAACCTAACCTAACCTAACCTAACCTAACCTAACCTAACCTAACCTAACCTAACCTAACCTAACCTAACCTAACCTAACCTAACCTAACCTAACCTAACCTAACCTAACCTAACCTAACCTAACCTAACCTAACCTAACCTAACCTAACCTAACCTAACCTAACCTAACCTAACCTAACCTAACCTAACCTAACCTAACCTAACCTAACCTAACCTAACCTAACCTAACCTAACCTAACCTAACCTAACCTAACCTAACCTAACCTAACCTAACCTAACCTAACCTAACCTAACCTAACCTAACCTAACCTAACCTAACCTAACCTAACCTAACCTAACTAACCTAACCTAACCTAACCTAACCTAACCTAACCTAACCTAACCTAACCTAACCTAACCTAACCTAACCTAACCTAACCTAACCTAACCTAACCTAACCTAACCTAACCTAACCTAACCTAACCTAACCTAACCTAACCTAACCTAACCTAACCTAACCTAACCTAACCTAACCTAACCTAACCTAACCTAACCTACCTACCTAACCTAACCTAACCTAACCTAACCTAACCTAACCTAACCTAACCTAACCTAACCTAACCTAACCTAACCTAACCTAACCTAACCTAACCTAACCTAACCTAACCTAACCTAACCTAACCTAACTAACCTAACCTAACCTAACCTAACCTAACCTAACCTAACCTAACCTAACCTAACCTAACCTAACCTAACCTAACCTAACCTAACCTAACCTAACCTAACCTAACCTAACCTAACCTAACCTAACCTAACCTAACCTAACCTAACCTAACCTAACCTAACCTAACCTAACCTAACCTAACCTAACCTAACCTAACCTAACTAACCTAACCTAACCTAACCTAACCTAACCTAACCTAACCTAACCTAACCTAACCTAACCTAACCTAACCTAACCTAACCTAACCTAACCTAACCTAACCTAACCTAACCTAACCTAACCTAACCTAACCTAACCTAACCTAACCTAACCTAACCTAACCTAACCTAACCTAACCTAACCTAACCTAACCTAACCTAACCTAACCTAACCTAACCTAACCTAACCTAACCTAACCTAACCTAACCTAACCTAACCTAACCTAACCTAACCTAACCTAACCTAACCTAACCTAACCTAACCTAACCTAACCTAACCTAACCTAACCTAACCTAACCTAACCTAACCTAACCTAACCTAACCTAACCTAACCTAACCTAACCTAACCTAACCTAACTAACCTAACCTAACCTAACCTAACCTAACCTAACCTAACCTAACCTAACCTAACCTAACCTAACCTAACCTAACCTAACCTAACTAACCTAACCTAACCTAACCTAACCTAACCTAACCTAACCTAACCTAACCTAACCTAACCTAACCTAACCTAACCTAACCTAACCTAACCTAACCTAACCTAACCTAACCTAACCTAACCTAACCTAACCTAACCTAACCTAACCTAACCTAACCTAACCTAACCTAACCTAACCTAACCTAACCTAACCTAACCTAACCTAACCTAACCTAACCTAACCTAACCTAACCTAACCTAACCTAACCTAACCTAACCTAACCTAACCTAACCTAACCTAACCTAACCTAACCTAACCTAACTAACCTAACCTAACCTAACCTAACCTAACCTAACCTAACCTAACCTAACCTAACCTAACCTAACCTAACCTAACCTAACCTAACCTAACCTAACCTAACCTAACCTAACCTAACCTAACCTAACCTAACCTAACCTAACCTAACCTAACCTAACCTAACCTAACTAACCTAACCTAACCTAACCTAACCTAACCTAACCTAACCTAACCTAACCTAACCTAACCTAACCTAACCTAACCTAACCTAACCTAACCTAACCTAACCTAACCTAACCTAACCTAACCTAACCTAACCTAACCTAACCTAACCTAACCTAACCTAACCTAACCTAACCTAACCTAACCTAACCTAACCTAACCTAACCTAACCTAACCTAACCTAACCTAACCTAACCTAACCTAACCTAACCTAACCTAACCTAACCTAACCTAACCTAACCTAACCTAACCTAACCTAACTAACCTAACCTAACCTAACCTAACCTAACCTAACCTAACCTAACCTAACCTAACCTAACCTAACCTAACCTAACCTAACCTAACCTAACCTAACCTAACCTAACCTAACCTAACCTAACCTAACCTAACCTAACCTAACCTAACCTAACCTAACCTAACCTAACCTAACCTAACCTAACCTAACCTAACCTAACCTAACCTAACCTAACCTAACCTAACCTAACCTAACCTAACCTAACCTAACCTAACTAACCTAACCTAACCTAACCTAACCTAACCTAACCTAACCTAACCTAACCTAACCTAACCTAACCTAACCTAACCTAACCTAACCTAACCTAACCTAACCTAACCTAACCTAACCTAACCTAACCTAACCTAACCTAACCTAACCTAACCTAACCTAACCTAACCTAACCTAACCTAACCTAACCTAACCTAACCTAACCTAACCTAACCTAACCTAACCTAACCTAACCTAACCTAACCTAACCTAACCTAACCTAACCTAACCTAACCTAACCTAACCTAACCTAACCTAACCTAACCTAACCTAACCTAACCTAACCTAACCTAACCTAACCTAACCTAACCTAACCTAACCTAACCTAACCTAACCTAACCTAACCTAACCTAACCTAACCTAACCTAACCTAACCTAACCTAACCTAACCTAACCTAACCTAACCTAACCTAACCTAACCTAACCTAACCTAACCTAACCTAACCTAACCTAACCTAACCTAACCTAACCTAACCTAACCTAACCTAACCTAACCTAACCTAACCTAACCTAACCTAACCTAACCTAACCTAACCTAACCTAACCTAACCTAACCTAACCTAACCTAACCTAACCTAACCTAACCTAACCTAACCTAACCTAACCTAACCTAACCTAACCTAACCTAACCTAACCTAACCTAACCTAACCTAACCTAACCTAACCTAACCTAACCTAACCTAACCTAACCTAACCTAACCTAACCTAACCTAACCTAACCTAACCTAACCTAACCTAACCTAACCTAACCTAACCTAACCTAACCTAACCTAACCTAACCTAACCTAACCTAACCTAACCTAACCTAACCTAACCTAACCTAACCTAACCTAACCTAACCTAACCTAACCTAACCTAACCTAACCTAACCTAACCTAACCTAACCTAACCTAACCTAACCTAACCTAACCTAACCTAACCTAACCTAACCTAACCTAACCTAACCTAACCTAACCTAACCTAACCTAACCTAACCTAACCTAACCTAACCTAACCTAACCTAACCTAACCTAACCTAACCTAACCTAACCTAACCTAACCTAACCTAACCTAACCTAACCTAACCTAACCTAACCTAACCTAACCTAACCTAACCTAACCTAACCTAACCTAACCTAACCTAACCTAACCTAACCTAACCTAACCTAACCTAACCTAACCTAACCTAACCTAACCTAACCTAACCTAACCTAACCTAACCTAACCTAACCTAACCTAACCTAACCTAACCTAACCTAACCTAACCTAACCTAACCTAACCTAACCTAACCTAACCTAACCTAACCTAACCTAACCTAACCTAACCTAACCTAACCTAACCTAACCTAACCTAACCTAACCTAACCTAACCTAACCTAACCTAACCTAACCTAACCTAACCTAACCTAACCTAACCTAACCTAACCTAACCTAACCTAACCTAACCTAACCTAACCTAACCTAACCTAACCTAACCTAACCTAACCTAACCTAACCTAACCTAACCTAACCTAACCTAACCTAACCTAACCTAACCTAACCTAACCTAACCTAACCTAACCTAACCTAACCTAACCTAACCTAACCTAACCTAACCTAACCTAACCTAACCTAACCTAACCTAACCTAACCTAACCTAACCTAACCTAACCTAACCTAACCTAACCTAACCTAACCTAACCTAACCTAACCTAACCTAACCTAACCTAACCTAACCTAACCTAACCTAACCTAACCTAACCTAACCTAACCTAACCTAACCTAACCTAACCTAACCTAACCTAACCTAACCTAACCTAACCTAACCTAACCTAACCTAACCTAACCTAACCTAACCTAACCTAACCTAACCTAACCTAACCTAACCTAACCTAACCTAACCTAACCTAACCTAACCTAACCTAACCTAACCTAACCTAACCTAACCTAACCTAACCTAACCTAACCTAACCTAACCTAACCTAACCTAACCTAACCTAACCTAACCTAACCTAACCTAACCTAACCTAACCTAACCTAACCTAACCTAACCTAACCTAACCTAACCTAACCTAACCTAACCTAACCTAACCTAACCTAACCTAACCTAACCTAACCTAACCTAACCTAACCTAACCTAACCTAACCTAACCTAACCTAACCTAACCTAACCTAACCTAACCTAACCTAACCTAACCTAACCTAACCTAACCTAACCTAACCTAACCTAACCTAACCTAACCTAACCTAACCTAACCTAACCTAACCTAACCTAACCTAACCTAACCTAACCTAACCTAACCTAACCTAACCTAACCTAACCTAACCTAACCTAACCTAACCTAACCTAACCTAACCTAACCTAACCTAACCTAACCTAACCTAACCTAACCTAACCTAACCTAACCTAACCTAACCTAACCTAACCTAACCTAACCTAACCTAACCTAACCTAACCTAACCTAACCTAACCTAACCTAACCTAACCTAACCTAACCTAACCTAACCTAACCTAACCTAACCTAACCTAACCTAACCTAACCTAACCTAACCTAACCTAACCTAACCTAACCTAACCTAACCTAACCTAACCTAACCTAACCTAACCTAACCTAACCTAACCTAACCTAACCTAACCTAACCTAACCTAACCTAACCTAACCTAACCTAACCTAACCTAACCTAACCTAACCTAACCTAACCTAACCTAACCTAACCTAACCTAACCTAACCTAACCTAACCTAACCTAACCTAACCTAACCTAACCTAACCTAACCTAACCTAACCTAACCTAACCTAACCTAACCTAACCTAACCTAACCTAACCTAACCTAACCTAACCTAACCTAACCTAACCTAACCTAACCTAACCTAACCTAACCTAACCTAACCTAACCTAACCTAACCTAACCTAACCTAACCTAACCTAACCTAACCTAACCTAACCTAACCTAACCTAACCTAACCTAACCTAACCTAACCTAACCTAACCTAACCTAACCTAACCTAACCTAACCTAACCTAACCTAACCTAACCTAACCTAACCTAACCTAACCTAACCTAACCTAACCTAACCTAACCTAACCTAACCTAACCTAACCTAACCTAACCTAACCTAACCTAACCTAACCTAACCTAACCTAACCTAACCTAACCTAACCTAACCTAACCTAACCTAACCTAACCTAACCTAACCTAACCTAACCTAACCTAACCTAACCTAACCTAACCTAACCTAACCTAACCTAACCTAACCTAACCTAACCTAACCTAACCTAACCTAACCTAACCTAACCTAACCTAACCTAACCTAACCTAACCTAACCTAACCTAACCTAACCTAACCTAACCTAACCTAACCTAACCTAACCTAACCTAACCTAACCTAACCTAACCTAACCTAACCTAACCTAACCTAACCTAACCTAACCTAACCTAACCTAACCTAACCTAACCTAACCTAACCTAACCTAACCTAACCTAACCTAACCTAACCTAACCTAACCTAACCTAACCTAACCTAACCTAACCTAACCTAACCTAACCTAACCTAACCTAACCTAACCTAACCTAACCTAACCTAACCTAACCTAACCTAACCTAACCTAACCTAACCTAACCTAACCTAACCTAACCTAACCTAACCTAACCTAACCTAACCTAACCTAACCTAACCTAACCTAACCTAACCTAACCTAACCTAACCTAACCTAACCTAACCTAACCTAACCTAACCTAACCTAACCTAACCTAACCTAACCTAACCTAACCTAACCTAACCTAACCTAACCTAACCTAACCTAACCTAACCTAACCTAACCTAACCTAACCTAACCTAACCTAACCTAACCTAACCTAACCTAACCTAACCTAACCTAACCTAACCTAACCTAACCTAACCTAACCTAACCTAACCTAACCTAACCTAACCTAACCTAACCTAACCTAACCTAACCTAACCTAACCTAACCTAACCTAACCTAACCTAACCTAACCTAACCTAACCTAACCTAACCTAACCTAACCTAACCTAACCTAACCTAACCTAACCTAACCTAACCTAACCTAACCTAACCTAACCTAACCTAACCTAACCTAACCTAACCTAACCTAACCTAACCTAACCTAACCTAACCTAACCTAACCTAACCTAACCTAACCTAACCTAACCTAACCTAACCTAACCTAACCTAACCTAACCTAACCTAACCTAACCTAACCTAACCTAACCTAACCTAACCTAACCTAACCTAACCTAACCTAACCTAACCTAACCTAACCTAACCTAACCTAACCTAACCTAACCTAACCTAACCTAACCTAACCTAACCTAACCTAACCTAACCTAACCTAACCTAACCTAACCTAACCTAACCTAACCTAACCTAACCTAACCTAACCTAACCTAACCTAACCTAACCTAACCTAACCTAACCTAACCTAACCTAACCTAACCTAACCTAACCTAACCTAACCTAACCTAACCTAACCTAACCTAACCTAACCTAACCTAACCTAACCTAACCTAACCTAACCTAACCTAACCTAACCTAACCTAACCTAACCTAACCTAACCTAACCTAACCTAACCTAACCTAACCTAACCTAACCTAACCTAACCTAACCTAACCTAACCTAACCTAACCTAACCTAACCTAACCTAACCTAACCTAACCTAACCTAACCTAACCTAACCTAACCTAACCTAACCTAACCTAACCTAACCTAACCTAACCTAACCTAACCTAACCTAACCTAACCTAACCTAACCTAACCTAACCTAACCTAACCTAACCTAACCTAACCTAACCTAACCTAACCTAACCTAACCTAACCTAACCTAACCTAACCTAACCTAACCTAACCTAACCTAACCTAACCTAACCTAACCTAACCTAACCTAACCTAACCTAACCTAACCTAACCTAACCTAACCTAACCTAACCTAACCTAACCTAACCTAACCTAACCTAACCTAACCTAACCTAACCTAACCTAACCTAACCTAACCTAACCTAACCTAACCTAACCTAACCTAACCTAACCTAACCTAACCTAACCTAACCTAACCTAACCTAACCTAACCTAACCTAACCTAACCTAACCTAACCTAACCTAACCTAACCTAACCTAACCTAACCTAACCTAACCTAACCTAACCTAACCTAACCTAACCTAACCTAACCTAACCTAACCTAACCTAACCTAACCTAACCTAACCTAACCTAACCTAACCTAACCTAACCTAACCTAACCTAACCTAACCTAACCTAACCTAACCTAACCTAACCTAACCTAACCTAACCTAACCTAACCTAACCTAACCTAACCTAACCTAACCTAACCTAACCTAACCTAACCTAACCTAACCTAACCTAACCTAACCTAACCTAACCTAACCTAACCTAACCTAACCTAACCTAACCTAACCTAACCTAACCTAACCTAACCTAACCTAACCTAACCTAACCTAACCTAACCTAACCTAACCTAACCTAACCTAACCTAACCTAACCTAACCTAACCTAACCTAACCTAACCTAACCTAACCTAACCTAACCTAACCTAACCTAACCTAACCTAACCTAACCTAACCTAACCTAACCTAACCTAACCTAACCTAACCTAACCTAACCTAACCTAACCTAACCTAACCTAACCTAACCTAACCTAACCTAACCTAACCTAACCTAACCTAACCTAACCTAACCTAACCTAACCTAACCTAACCTAACCTAACCTAACCTAACCTAACCTAACCTAACCTAACCTAACCTAACCTAACCTAACCTAACCTAACCTAACCTAACCTAACCTAACCTAACCTAACCTAACCTAACCTAACCTAACCTAACCTAACCTAACCTAACCTAACCTAACCTAACCTAACCTAACCTAACCTAACCTAACCTAACCTAACCTAACCTAACCTAACCTAACCTAACCTAACCTAACCTAACCTAACCTAACCTAACCTAACCTAACCTAACCTAACCTAACCTAACCTAACCTAACCTAACCTAACCTAACCTAACCTAACCTAACCTAACCTAACCTAACCTAACCTAACCTAACCTAACCTAACCTAACCTAACCTAACCTAACCTAACCTAACCTAACCTAACCTAACCTAACCTAACCTAACCTAACCTAACCTAACCTAACCTAACCTAACCTAACCTAACCTAACCTAACCTAACCTAACCTAACCTAACCTAACCTAACCTAACCTAACCTAACCTAACCTAACCTAACCTAACCTAACCTAACCTAACCTAACCTAACCTAACCTAACCTAACCTAACCTAACCTAACCTAACCTAACCTAACCTAACCTAACCTAACCTAACCTAACCTAACCTAACCTAACCTAACCTAACCTAACCTAACCTAACCTAACCTAACCTAACCTAACCTAACCTAACCTAACCTAACCTAACCTAACCTAACCTAACCTAACCTAACCTAACCTAACCTAACCTAACCTAACCTAACCTAACCTAACCTAACCTAACCTAACCTAACCTAACCTAACCTAACCTAACCTAACCTAACCTAACCTAACCTAACCTAACCTAACCTAACCTAACCTAACCTAACCTAACCTAACCTAACCTAACCTAACCTAACCTAACCTAACCTAACCTAACCTAACCTAACCTAACCTAACCTAACCTAACCTAACCTAACCTAACCTAACCTAACCTAACCTAACCTAACCTAACCTAACCTAACCTAACCTAACCTAACCTAACCTAACCTAACCTAACCTAACCTAACCTAACCTAACCTAACCTAACCTAACCTAACCTAACCTAACCTAACCTAACCTAACCTAACCTAACCTAACCTAACCTAAACACCGCCAACAAGGCGCTGCTACGACGGCCACAGCGAGCCATTGCACTAAGGGCGGCTCGCGCGTATAGTACCGTCTCATATGAAGCGGCGTGCTTATTGGCAAACAGTCCGCCGTGGGATCTAGAAGCCAAGGTCCAGGCTGAGGTATACTTTAAGACCGCGCAGGGACGCGCAGACGGAGGCTGGCCGCTTCGGGAGGAGATCAATCGCTGGAGAGAACTAGCTCACGAGGACCTTCTCCTGAAATGGGCAGAAAGACTAGAAGTCCCGAGGGCAAGTCAGCAAGTAGTGAATGCGTTTCGGCCCGTGCTGACTCAGTGGCTTAAACGTAAAAATGGCTCACTAACCTATCACCTTACACAGATAATAACGGGGCATGGTTGCTTCGGGAGGTATTTGTGTAATGTGATTGGTCGTGAACCCACAACAAGGTGCCACCACTGTGGATTGGGAGATGAGGACACCGCGCATCACACACGCGCTGAGTGTCCTGCATGGACATCGCAACGTGTAGATTTGACGACGGTGACACCCCTTTACCCTCCCAAACCCCCCCCCAAAACGTCTGGCGGTTTTAGTTACGTCTATTTCTGAAGGAATTAGACCAATAACAGCTAGAGCGAAGCCGATACCACCCAGTAAACGGTTGTACTGGTGGAAAGCGGAATTCCAACAACTGCGGAGAGCATGCGTTGCGGCGCGTCGCCAGTACACCCGTTATAGGAGGAGGCGGATACGTGATGAGGACCAAGAGCAGGAATTATATGCTGCATACAGAACAGCCTGCAAGACTCTACAGGAGGCTATTAAAGAGGCGAAAGAGTCTTCATGGGAGGAATGGCTCGAGACCCTCACCCATGATCCGTGGGGTCGTCCGTATAAAACGGTCACCGATAAACTCCGCCCATGGGCTCCGCCATTAACCAGAAGCCTGGACCCACAGTTAGTGGAAAGAGTTGTGGGTACCTTATTTCCCGAAAGGGGACTTTGGCAGCCACCAGCTATGGTGCCACCAGACACGGCTGAGCCAGAGGACGACGAAGTGCCATCGGTGTCAGAAGCGGAACTTGGCGCTGCTGTTCTCAAACTGCGGCGCAAAACCACTGCACCTGGCCTAGATGGCATACCAGGGCGCGCCGTGGTTATCGCTGTGGGGCAGATGGATGAAGGTGTGAGGACACTGTTTACTGAGTGTTTGGTCCAGGGTCGCTTTCCACGGGCTTGGAAAACGGGCAAACTTGTCCTCCTGCGGAAGAACGGGCGCCCTGCCGATTCACCATCAGCCTATCGCCCTATTGTGCTACTCAATGAAATGAGCAAGCTTTTTGAGCGGGTGCTCGCTGCTAGACTCGTTAAGCATATGAGGGAGGTGGGTCCGAATCTCCACGATGGGCAATTTGGTTTTCGCTTCGGCCGTTCGACCATAGATGCAATTTCTCGAGTTCGCGTCCTTACCGAGGAAGCGGTCGCCCAGGGTGAGGTGGTGTTGGCAGTTTCGCTTGACATCGCAAATGCTTTCAACACCTTGCCATGGGATACAATAAAGGAGGCGCTAAAATACCACGGCATCCCCCGGTATTTGAGAAGAGTGGTAGCGGACTACTTCGTCGATAGGGCCGTCAAATATCCAGCCAGAAACGAGTGGTCTAGGCGAGCAATGTCGTGCGGTGTCCCACAGGGGTCTGTTCTTGGACCTCTCCTGTGGAACATCGGGTACGACTGGGTGCTCCGTGGACAGAACTTACATGGGATCAGTGTCACGTGTTATGCTGACGACACTCTGGTAACGGCTCGCGGAAGGACACACAGGGAGGCAGCTCTACTTGCTACGGCTGGTGTAGCACATGTGGTTCACAGGATCAGAACTCTAGGACTGGAGGTAGCTCTGAATAAATCGGAAGCCCTTTTCTTTCACGGCCCCCGAAACTCACCTCCTACGGGAATGGAGATTGTGGTTGGAGGAGCCACCATTATGGTGCAGCGTTCACTGCGATATCTAGGTATTATTTTAGACGGCCGCTGGAAGTTTACGGAGCACTTTCGGCTACTAGCGCCCAAGCTGATAGCTTTCGCTGGAGTACTCGGTAAACTCCTTCCCAACTTAGGTGGTCCGAGTATAGCTTGCCGCCGCCTGTACATCGGCGTGGTTCGGTCAAAGGCGCTGTACGGGGCTCCTATTTGGGCCAACGCTCTAAACACCGCCAACAAGGCGCTGCTACGACGGCCACAGCGAGCCATTGCACTAAGGGCGGCTCGCGCGTATAGTACCGTCTCATATGAAGCGGCGTGCTTATTGGCAAACAGTCCGCCGTGGGATCTAGAAGCCAAGGTCCAGGCTGAGGTATACTTTAAGACCGCGCAGGGACGCGCAGACGGAGGCTGGCCGCTTCGGGAGGAGATCAATCGCTGGAGAGAACTAGCTCACGAGGACCTTCTCCTGAAATGGGCAGAAAGACTAGAAGTCCCGAGGGCAAGTCAGCAAGTAGTGAATGCGTTTCGGCCCGTGCTGACTCAGTGGCTTAAACGTAAAAATGGCTCACTAACCTATCACCTTACACAGATAATAACGGGGCATGGTTGCTTCGGGAGGTATTTGTGTAATGTGATTGGTCGTGAACCCACAACAAGGTGCCACCACTGTGGATTGGGAGATGAGGACACCGCGCATCACACACGCGCTGAGTGTCCTGCATGGACATCGCAACGTGTAGATTTGACGACGGTGACACCCCTTTACCCTCCCAAACCCCCCCCCAAAACGTCTGGCGGTTTTAGTTACGTCTATTTCTGAAGGAATTAGACCAATAACAGCTAGAGCGAAGCCGATACCACCCAGTAAACGGTTGTACTGGTGGAAAGCGGAATTCCAACAACTGCGGAGAGCATGCGTTGCGGCGCGTCGCCAGTACACCCGTTATAGGAGGAGGCGGATACGTGATGAGGACCAAGAGCAGGAATTATATGCTGCATACAGAACAGCCTGCAAGACTCTACAGGAGGCTATTAAAGAGGCGAAAGAGTCTTCATGGGAGGAATGGCTCGAGACCCTCACCCATGATCCGTGGGGTCGTCCGTATAAAACGGTCACCGATAAACTCCGCCCATGGGCTCCGCCATTAACCAGAAGCCTGGACCCACAGTTAGTGGAAAGAGTTGTGGGTACCTTATTTCCCGAAAGGGGACTTTGGCAGCCACCAGCTATGGTGCCACCAGACACGGCTGAGCCAGAGGACGACGAAGTGCCATCGGTGTCAGAAGCGGAACTTGGCGCTGCTGTTCTCAAACTGCGGCGCAAAACCACTGCACCTGGCCTAGATGGCATACCAGGGCGCGCCGTGGTTATCGCTGTGGGGCAGATGGATGAAGGTGTGAGGACACTGTTTACTGAGTGTTTGGTCCAGGGTCGCTTTCCACGGGCTTGGAAAACGGGCAAACTTGTCCTCCTGCGGAAGAACGGGCGCCCTGCCGATTCACCATCAGCCTATCGCCCTATTGTGCTACTCAATGAAATGAGCAAGCTTTTTGAGCGGGTGCTCGCTGCTAGACTCGTTAAGCATATGAGGGAGGTGGGTCCGAATCTCCACGATGGGCAATTTGGTTTTCGCTTCGGCCGTTCGACCATAGATGCAATTTCTCGAGTTCGCGTCCTTACCGCGTTACCAAAAAAAAAAAAAAAAAAAAAAAAAAAAAAAGGTTAGGTTAGGTTAGGTTAGGTTAGGGGGGGGCTTATGTCTATGCTTTAATAGTTGCTTTGCCTAGCTAGCGTTCTGCTGCTGTAGCTTCTCTCAGTAGCCGCTTGCGTAGCATAGACATAGGCCCTACCTTACTCATCTCTTCAAGAAGGGTAAGGTGCGAATGGTCTTAGGGGAGTGTAGCGCAACAGTCGCCGATCCCTAAGGCAAGCCTGGCGGATTATCCTTCACGTGGTTGTCCCCTGTTATTGGTCTAATTCCTTCAGAAATAGACGTAACTAAAACCGCCAGACGTTTTGGGGGGGGGTTTGGGAGGGTAAAGGGGTGTCACCGTCGTCAAATCTACACGTTGCGATGTCCATGCAGGACACTCAGCGCGTGTGTGATGCGCGGTGTCCTCATCTCCCAATCCACAGTGGTGGCACCTTGTTGTGGGTTCACGACCAATCACATTACACAAATACCTCCCGAAGCAACCATGCCCCGTTATTATCTGTGTAAGGTGATAGGTTAGTGAGCCATTTTTACGTTTAAGCCACTGAGTCAGCACGGGCCGAAACGCATTCACTACTTGCTGACTTGCCCTCGGGACTTCTAGTCTTTCTGCCCATTTCAGGAGAAGGTCCTCGTGAGCTAGTTCTCTCCAGCGATTGATCTCCTCCCGAAGCGGCCAGCCTCCGTCTGCGCGTCCCTGCGCGGTCTTAAAGTATACCTCAGCCTGGACCTTGGCTTCTAGATCCCACGGCGGACTGTTTGCCAATAAGCACGCCGCTTCATATGAGACGGTACTATACGCGCGAGCCGCCCTTAGTGCAATGGCTCGCTGTGGCCGTCGTAGCAGCGCCTTGTTGGCGGTGTTTAGAGCGTTGGCCCAAATAGGAGCCCCGTACAGCGCCTTTGACCGAACCACGCCGATGTACAGGCGGCGGCAAGCTATACTCGGACCACCTAAGTTGGGAAGGAGTTTACCGAGTACTCCAGCGAAAGCTATCAGCTTGGGCGCTAGTAGCCGAAAGTGCTCCGTAAACTTCCAGCGGCCGTCTAAAATAATACCTAGATATCGCAGTGAACGCTGCACCATAATGGTGGCTCCTCCAACCACAATCTCCATTCCCGTAGGAGGTGAGTTTCGGGGGCCGTGAAAGAAAAGGGCTTCCGATTTATTCAGAGCTACCTCCAGTCCTAGAGTTCTGATCCTGTGAACCACATGTGCTACACCAGCCGTAGCAAGTAGAGCTGCCTCCCTGTGTGTCCTTCCGCGAGCCGTTACCAGAGTGTCGTCAGCATAACACGTGACACTGATCCCATGTAAGTTCTGTCCACGGAGCACCCAGTCGTACCCGATGTTCCACAGGAGAGGTCCAAGAACAGACCCCTGTGGGACACCGCACGACATTGCTCGCCTAGACCACTCGTTTCTGGCTGGATATTTGACGGCCCTATCGACGAAGTAGTCCGCTACCACTCTTCTCAAATACCGGGGGATGCCGTGGTATTTTAGCGCCTCCTTTATTGTATCCCATGGCAAGGTGTTGAAAGCATTTGCGATGTCAAGCGAAACTGCCAACACCACCTCACCCTGGGCGACCGCTTCCTCGGTAAGGACGCGAACTCGAGAAATTGCATCTATGGTCGAACGGCCGAAGCGAAAACCAAATTGCCCATCGTGGAGATTCGGACCCACCTCCCTCATATGCTTAACGAGTCTAGCAGCGAGCACCCGCTCAAAAAGCTTGCTCATTTCATTGAGTAGCACAATAGGGCGATAGGCTGATGGTGAATCGGCAGGGCGCCCGTTCTTCCGCAGGAGGACAAGTTTGCCCGTTTTCCAAGCCCGTGGAAAGCGACCCTGGACCAAACACTCAGTAAACAGTGTCCTCACACCTTCATCCATCTGCCCCACAGCGATAACCACGGCGCGCCCTGGTATGCCATCTAGGCCAGGTGCAGTGGTTTTGCGCCGCAGTTTGAGAACAGCAGCGCCAAGTTCCGCTTCTGACACCGATGGCACTTCGTCGTCCTCTGGCTCAGCCGTGTCTGGTGGCACCATAGCTGGTGGCTGCCAAAGTCCCCTTTCGGGAAATAAGGTACCCACAACTCTTTCCACTAACTGTGGGTCCAGGCTTCTGGTTAATGGCGGAGCCCATGGGCGGAGTTTATCGGTGACCGTTTTATACGGACGACCCCACGGATCATGGGTGAGGGTCTCGAGCCATTCCTCCCATGAAGACTCTTTCGCCTCTTTAATAGCCTCCTGTAGAGTCTTGCAGGCTGTTCTGTATGCAGCATATAATTCCTGCTCTTGGTCCTCATCACGTATCCGCCTCCTCCTATAACGGGTGTACTGGCGACGCGCCGCAACGCATGCTCTCCGCAGTTGTTGGAATTCCGCTTTCCACCAGTACAACCGTTTACTGGGTGGTATCGGCTTCGCTCTTGGCATGGCAGCATCACAGATACGTGTCAGAGAGTCAGCAAGCCGCTCCGACGCTGCATCTATATCAAATGCAGCAGGACCGGGTTCCTCATTTACCCACGCCTCAACAATGGCTGCTTCTTTAGCGAGTTCTCTATTCAGTCGCTTTAATGACCATCGGATGCCTTCCTCGATGGGGGACCAATCACCTCTTCCAGGTGTTATTGAAGGCGCGGAGACATCGAAGCGGATGTATCGGTGGTCGGATAAGGTTTCCACATCCTCTCTCACAACCCAGCCTTGTATACGGCGTGCAATGGTAGAGCTCGCGAATGTGACATCTACGATAGATCCACCCTGTTGTCTTACGCATGTATCTACTGAGCCCATATTGAGGATCTCCAATCCCATGGTGACCAACCAATCTTCCAAGACATAGCCCCGTGCATCAGTCACTGGAGATCCCCACAATCTAGATTTGGCGTTGAAATCCCCAGCGACAAGCACAGGACTAGGATGTGCCTGTCTTACAAGAACCTCAACCTCTGCAAGCTTTCGCTCAAAGTCATCCAGACTTCTGTTCGGCGAAAAATACACCCCTATTACGGCAATACCATTAACTAACCCCAATACACAGCCCCGTCCCCTCGTCACTTTTTCAAAAGGTGGAGAGCCAGAAGCTCTTAAGATGGCTACTGAGTCGTCCAGATCTCCCACCCAGTTATCCCGAGGGGGAACGTAGTACGGCTCAGCCATAATAGTCACTTGTATTAACCACTCTGCCATGCTCTGGAGCAAGAGATCCTGAGCCCTGGCAGAGTGGTTGATGTTCGCCTGTAGGAAGGTAGTGGCCATCCTAACTATTTGTGTCCATGCGATCCTCCTCACTCAGCGACCGCTGTGTAGACTGTGAGGGGACCCTGGGGCTTTCACCAGCCGACTTCATCTTCCTTTCCCTTCTATTGGGAGACTTGGCAGAGCAAGCTTTTGCTCCAACACGGTGAGTAGCCACCTTGTTTGCTGCCTCACACACAGGGCAGTGCGGGTCAGCCGTACACTGAGCCGCTTTGTGCCCAGGTTTCCCACAGTGGAAGCATAAGCTGCTACGATCAGTGCCGGTACATCGAGCGCCCATATGCCCAGGTTCCAGGCATTTGAAACATCTCAGTGGTCTAGGTTCCAGTAATTTAACGCGTACTGAGACCCAGCCCACCAAGAGCCTCCCCACTGTCACCTTTTTAGCCGCTGCGATTGGACATTGCAGTCGGATTTTACCCTCCTGGCGGTTGGGAAGACGAATGACGTCTCCGGCTTTGATCGCCTCAGTTGTACAGCCGCCTATGTCAGCTACAGCAGCGACAACTTCCTCCTTTGTAACCGAGTCATCCAGACCCGTGATCTGGAGCTCTACGCATTTTTCAGGCCTTGAGACTCGTACATTCTCTGCGCCCAAAGACTCCCTGAGCTTTTGGGCCAAGGCATTGGCTTTTTCGACGCTAGCAGTGCCTGGCACCTCAAGGAGACGTGCACCGGTGGCCGTTGTGCGGAATTTCAAGCCACCACTTATGCCAAGCTCCTTTATACATATGCGCTCCTTAGCCTCGGCAAGGACGCCACTATAGGAGACGCCGCGCTCCTGGGCACCCGGTTGGAGCGTCAGTACGACTGCCGCCGAGCGGGGAGGGTGGAGTTTCTGCGGCTTATCCTTCTTCTGCGCAGGCACCCGGACATTCACACTTTTGGGGGCCTTCTTATTCTTCTTGTTCTTGCCCTTTTTTTGGACCACCTTCCATTCATCATCCTTGGGTTGAACGGCCATAGGAGTGACGTCCATCACCTCCTCAGGTTGCACAATTGCAGAACGCGATAAAGCCACAACGGCAGCAGCAGTTGGCACAGCCACTTTCTTCCTATCTGCCGCTAAAGGGGGCCGCAGGCGTTTCTCGGGGAGTAGCCGATCTTCAATTCCCGCAATTCGTGCATTCATCATGGTACCGCATTTTTCCATGACTGCGCGAGTTAGTTCCTCCATAGACGGCGTTGACGGCGCTGGAGTAAGATCCAACCGAGAGGCTGACTCCTGCTGTGCGAGCTGGCGCATTTGAGCCATTTCCTTGCGGATTTCCTCCAGTTCCGCGGCTAGTTTTGCATTAGCTGCCTCCAACCGCGCAACCTCCTCTGTCACTGTGCGGGCGCGGAGCTCCTCGAAGGAGACTTTAATTGTCTCCGCAGCATCCTTAAGTGCACGCACAAACGTCCCTTTTAGGTTACCGGACGATTTGGCAACCTTCTGTATGGTATCAATAGAATCTCGTACCATCTTAACGAGATCCTGAGATTCTTGACCCTCCTTGTACTGTGTCCCGTGTGTAAAGAGTTCCGGAGACTTACAGAAAAGGGCAGCTCTGGTCTCCCTCTTGAGTCTTATGTCCTCAGCCATTTCCATTTCAGCCTGCAGCCGAAGCTCCTCTGCCTTAGCGGCATTTAATTCAGCCTTTGCTCTCGCTAGACCGACATATTTTCCAGTAGACGCCGGGCGTCCACGACCTCTCCTAGTACTAGATGCTTTCGCCGGAGTCTCATCATCATCGCCAAAGTCTGAGTTGGCGTCATCTATGTGGCGCTTTCTCCAGAAGCGCCCACTTCCTCTGTCAGAGTCCGAAACGGCCCCGGAGCCCCGAGATGCTACCGTCTGGAGGCTCACGTCCGAATCCGTATCGGATAAGTTTTTCAGTTTCGCAAAAGCGATTAACGAATCTGTCTTCTCTGTTGTCACACACCGGTTTAAAACCACCAGTGGCTGCATCGATTGGTCCAATTCAGAATCCAGCAGTACGCCAGAGACTTCTTTGGAGCGAGGGCCGAGACCCTCGGAGCGAGTGTTGCCCCCCCCAGAATACGAGGGGCAGCCTCCCGAAGGAGGGTGGGATTCTCCGACGGCGGAGCCGACGGTACCCACCTGGGGTAGTTTATTATTTTCACAACTCGCCATTTTGTTTTGTTTTTGCCAGTTTAAAGGCTCGGCAGCCTGGGTTTGGGTGGTGTCCTAGGAACTGCATTCCCCCTGCAGCCATACATCCTTTCGCCGGGCACCAGAAACTTAGGATTGGGGATAAACACACCAAGAGGTGTATACACCAGGTGCAGCGTCCTCACGGCCACGCTCACCTTTCTCCTTCTCGAGGTGCTCGACTGAGCTCACCTCACTCCTCCTCGAGGCGCTCAACTGAGCTCACCTCACTCCTCCTCGAAACCTAACCTAACCTAACCTAACCTAACCTAACCTAACCTAAACCTAACCTAACCTAAACCTAACCTAACCTAACCTAACCAAACCTAAACCTAAACCTAACCTAACCTAACCTAACCTAACCTAACCTAACCTAACCCCCCCCCCCCCCAAAACGTCTGGCGGTTTTAGTTACGTCTATTTCTGAAGGAATTAGACCAATAACAGGGGACAACCACGTGAAGGATAATCCGCCAGGCTTGCCTTAGGGATCGGCGACTGTTGCGCTACACTCCCCTAAGACCATTCGCACCTTACCCTTCTTGAAGAGATGAGTAAGGTAGGGCCTATGTCTATGCTACGCAAGCGGCTACTGAGAGAAGCTACAGCAGCAGAACGCAAGCTAGGCAAAGCAACTATTAAAGCATAGACATAAGCCCCCCCCCAACCTAACCTAACCTAACCTAACCTAACCTAACCTAACCTAACCTAACCTAACCTAACCTAACCTAACCTAACCTTTTTTTTTTTTTTTTTTTTTTGTTAACGCGGGCAGGAATCTGCGACCAGATACCCCGCCGCATGCAGGGTGCGACGGGGTAATGTGGGGTTTAGGCGGACTCGCCCGACCCACTAAACCTCCCGCGGTGGTCCAGCCTCGATGCGCAAAGAGGGGTTTTTGGGAATCAAATTGCCTCCAAAAACCCCTCCCGCATTTGCCGATGCACGTCCCGGGGGGCGACCGTAGCTGCCGCCCCCAGTGCCTTCGCGGTGCTTACAGCGGCGCGCTCCACAAACGCGCCGCCATCCTCCCCGGGTCCGCTTAGTGGTGGAGGCTGGAGCCCTCACTCCTGCCACCACCCACGGCCCGGTGAGGCCCCCTCTACAGGGGGAGCCGCGGGCCCCCCATCACGGGGGGGCTGGCGGCGCGGGGTGGCCGTTGCCTACACCCCGCCGCCGCCTTCTCCGAGCGGGATCGGCCCTCTCCCGATCTCGCTCGCTGGCCTCTTTCCGAACCAAAACGGTCTCACAGAAAGAGGCCACGGCCTGCCACGCCGACTCCTCCGCCAGCATAGCCGCTACTACGCTCGGCGGAGACAGATCCTGCCCGATCCTGGCGACCAGGATTCCGCGCTCCACGCCCCACGCTGGACACTCCTCCAACGTGTGCTGCGCGGAATCGAGGTCCCACCCGCAATGGTGGCATTGCGGTGTCGGTTCGCGTCCGATCCTACTCAGGAACTCACCGAAACACCCGTGTCCGGTGAGCACCTGAGTAAGACGATAGGTGACGTGCCCTACCTCCCTCCCTAGCCAGGCTTCGAAGCTCGGCAGAATCGCGCCGACGGCGCGTTGGCGCGAGTTACGCGGCTCCTCCAGCCGCTCGCGCCACTCCTCCAGCGCACGTCGGCGCTCTTCATGCCTGACTTCAACTGGCGCGGCTCCACCCCCGCCATCGTGACGAAGACGGACGAACACACGTGCGTCCATCCTCGCCAGGATGTCGAGGGGCGGAAACCGCGCCAGCAGTGTTGCCGCCTCAAAGGATATCGTGCGATACCCTCTCGCGATGCGTATGGCAATAGGACGCTGGAGCCCATTGTACAGGGCCCGGCAGCGCCTAACACCCGCCAGCCTGTGAGACCAGACGGGCGCTCCGTAGAGTGCCATCGATCGCACGACACCCGCGTAAAGGCGGCGAACACCTTCACTCGGCCCCCCGAGATTCGGAAGTAGCCCGTGCATAGCACCGACCACTTTCCGAACTCGGGGGACGGAGCGACTGAAGTGCTCCCCGAAGTCCCAGCGACTGTCCAAGGTGAGGCCCAAGTACTTCAGAAAGGGCCCCACCTGGATGTCCACGTCACCCACACGAACCGACATGCTGGGTGGTTCCCGCCCCCTCGGGAGCTTATGGAACCATAGCGCCTCGGTCTTCGCAGGCGCTATCCGCAGACCCAGCTGGTGGATCCCATCCACCACGCATGCCACCCCAAGCTCGGCGAGCTCCTTGGTCCCGTCGAAGGAGTCCCCACCAGCCAACACAAGAGTGTCGTCCGCGTAGCAGACGACGTGTACGCCGGAGGGGAGATCGACGCGCAAGACCGCGTCGTATGCGAGGTTCCACAGGAGGGGGCCCAAGACCGACCCCTGAGGAACCCCGCAATTGACCTCCCTCTGGTGCAATGCACCATCCCTGCCTACATACTGCACACACCTGTGCTGCAAGTAGGAGCCAACTATGCGCTGCAGGTAAGGAGGCACTCCGTGATGGACGAGCGCCTCCCTGATCGCCCTCCAGGGCAAGGAGTTGAACGCGTTGACGATGTCCAAGGACACCGCCAACATCCTCCCGCCCCGGGACAGTACCTGGTCCGACAGCGAACGCACGCGTAGAATGGCGTCCACCGTCGAACGCGCCTGCCGGAAACCATACTGGTCGTCCGACAGGTTGGGGCCTACCTGCCACAGATGTGTGCAGAGACGAGCGGCAATTATTCGTTCGAATAACTTGCCGCCCTCGTCCAGCAGGCAAATGGGACGGTACGCAGAGGGAGAGTCCGCGGCCCTGCCGCCCTTCTTCAAGAGGACCAAGTTTGCCGTCTTCCAGCCCAGGGGAAACCTAACCTAACCTAACCTAACCTAACCTAACCTAACCTTTTTTTTTTTTTTTTTTTTTTTTTACGCGGAGAAATCCGTCATGGATACCTCCCACCTCGGGGGGAGGCAAGAGGTTATGTGAGACTCTTACTCACTAAAACTCCGCGGGGTTCCATCTTATCGCTTGAGCGTCTAGGCTTTGGGTGCAAAGAGTCTTCCAATGCCTCGACAGCGTTGGCTCTATTCGAGCTCCGTCTTCACTCGTATTCGAGAGGCACGCGGAACCTCCACGCGCACCGTCCCGTGGCTATTCAGTGGGCGGCATCACCCCCCCGGTGACGCCGCCAAGCCTTCCCTATGGTGGTAAGGACGGAGGATGCCCCTCCGATGTCCAACTCTCTTGCTGCGGATAGTGTTGGTTGTTGTTATTTCCCTATCTCTTTCAGCGGCTTCCTTCTGAGATATAACTGTTTCACAGAAGATCGTAACGGCTTTCCATGCCTCATCACTTCCCACCATAGCCTCAATCAGTGCCGGGAGCGAGAGGTTATTCCCAATGATATTTATAAGATCCTGTCGATGGTCAGCCCACGCAGGGCAATCCTCCAACGTATGTTGTGCCGTATCTATTGCATTGCCACAATGGTGACAATTTGCCGATTCCTCTCTTTTTATTTGACACAGATACTTTGAAAAGCAGCCGTGTCCACAAAGTATCTGTGTCAAGCGATAAGTCAAGCAGCCATGCTCTCTGTTCAACCATTCTTTTAGCACCGGTCGCACCGCCTCAATAGTTCTTAAGCCAGCGCTAGGTTGCGCTAACCTTACGAGCCACTCCTCTACGAGTAAGTCGTTCAGCTCACGCCTTCGAACCTGTATTTCTTGAAGTGCTGGTCGTTGCCCCTGTTCTAGTTCCTGCAATCTCCACGAGTAAACTGAGGCAAGGCACTTTGCATCAAGGTCCCATGGAAGGGACCCAGCCAGCACGCATGCTGCCTCATAAGAGATGGTACGATATCCTCTTATTACTCTTATCGTAATGGCTCTTTGCGGTTTGCGCAGAATACCTATGTTATGGCGATTTAAAGTATTAGCCCACACTGGGGCTCCATACATGGCCATTGATCGTATTACCCCCATGTACAACCGCCGGCAACTAGCTTTTGCACCTCCAATGTTTGGAAGCAATCCCCCCAAAGCAGCCGCTGCTCCCATCAGTTTAGGGGTTAATTTTGAAAAGTGAGCATTAAAATTCCATCGGCTATCGAGGACAATTCCAAGATATTTCATAGTCGACTCGATGCCGATGTGAATGCCACCAACGACAATATGTGATCCTGCGGGCGGTGCGTTTCGGGGTCCATGGAAGCAAAGAGCTTCAGATTTGCTCAACGCCACCTCGAGCCCCAATCTTTTGATTCTTTGAACAGTCTGAGCCACACCTGCTGTGGCTAGGATGTTAACTTCTCGATGTGATTTGGCCCTTGCTAAGATCAGGGTGTCATCTGCGTAGCAAGTTACGCTTATCCCCCAAAGAGTTGCACCCCTAAGCACCCAGTCGTAGCCGATGTTCCACAGGAGCGGTCCGAGGACCGAACCCTGTGGAACACCGCACGACATCCTATGCCGATTATGTTGCCCATCTTTCCCTTGGAATGTTACAAATCGATTTCCCAGATAATCTTCGATTAAGTTTCGGAGATAACAGGGTACCTGGTGGTATCGTAGGGCTTCATTTATGCAGCTCCAGGGCAAGGTGTTGAAGGCGTTAGCAATATCAAGAGATACCGCCAGCACGACCTCACCCCGGGATACTGCTTCCTCCGCGATTTTCTTCACCCGCAAAATTGCATCAACTGTGGATCGCCCCTTTCGAAATCCAAACTGATTTTCGTCAAGATCTGGACCGACGCAGTTCAAGTGTCTAGTAAGGCGGAAGGCGATAACGCGCTCTAATAGTTTACCGACCTCATCTAGAAGGACAATGGGTCTATAGGCTGATGGGGACTCAGGAGGTCGACCCTCTTTTTTTAACAGCACTAACCGACCTGTCTTCCATTGTGCTGGGAATCGGCCTTGGACTAGGCAAGCGTCAAAAAGCGTTCGAAGTCGAGGTCCAAGAACATTCAAAGCCTGCGCCAAAACCTTCCCTGGGATCCCATCAGGGCCCGGAGCAGTGTTTTTAGCTTTGAGCCTCAAAACTGCTAAATTAAGTTCGACTTCGTCTACCTTTGGAACTTCAGAGACAGTTTCGTTTTCCTCCCTAGATGGTGCCATTTCCGGAGGTGTATGTATCTCTCTGGTGGGGAATAAAGTAGATACCACTCTCTGTACTAGCTGGGGTTCTAAACTTTGCGTCAGTGGTGGGGTCCACGGCCGAAGTTTGCTCCGAACCATTCGGTAGGGTCGCCCCCAAGGATCACGGTTCAAGGTCTCCAGAAGTTCTTCCCTTGCCTGATTCTTCGCTTGAATAATAGCCAATTTGAGGTCCTCTTTAGCTTTCTTGTATGAATCGTATAGCTGCCCTTCTAGATGTTCGTCGCGTCGTCGTCTCCTGCGGTGATGCGTGTACAGGCGCCTCGCTGCAACACATGCTCTGCGTAGTTCTGCAATTTCAGCTGTCCACCAGTATACTTGACGCTTGTCGGGGGGGCGTCTGACGCGAGGCATGGCCGCATCACAAATTTGAGTCATGGCCTCGCGGAACCATTCAGCTTCTTCTTCAACCCCCATTTCCACCTGCCCGCATAACCAGGCCTTGACCAACGACGCTTCTACCAGTGCATCTCTGTCGAGGCGCTTGAGTGCCCATCGCCGGTCATTCTGTGCCGAATCTAGTCGACTTGTGGTGGTTTGTCGCTGAACAACCTCAAACCGGATGTACCGGTGATCTGACAGAGTTTCCACCTCAGCCATCACCTCCCAGCAATGAATACGTCTAGCCAAACCTGGGCTTGCGAGAGATACATCCACAATGGACGTACCCTGCGGCCGCACGCAAGTTGGCACTGATCCACGGTTGATGATTGAGAGACCAGTGGCCACGGCCCACTCTTCTAGAGTTTCTCCGCGTGCGTCCGTGAATGGAGACCCCCATGCTCTAGACTTTGCATTTAAGTCTCCAAGAAGAAGAGCAGGATGCTGGTGATTCTGTCCAATAAGGGTACCCAGGGCATCAAGGAAGCATTCGAAATCAGCAAGGGTCTTGTTCGGTGAAAAATACACCGAAATCACCAGTATTCCTTGTGTGAGTGCCGCTACATACCCCAGGCCTTTTGTGACTTTTTCAAAGGTGGCACCACGAGAAACAATGGCTGCAAGTCCTTCTATATCTCCAACCCAGTTCTCTCTGGGTGGTATGAAGTATGGCTCCGATATAGCTATTATATCTATCAACCACTCCGCCATGCTCTGGATCAATAGATCCTGAGCTCTGGCGGAGTGGTTGAGATTCGCCTGTAGAAATCGTAGGGCCATCCTATATAAGGTCCATTCTCGATCCTTCTTCTCCCGTTTGTGGCGGGGGGCAACTTGTTGTTGCAGTCGTCATGGCTGTTGTGTTAGCATCCCTGTCAGCCCATTTTTTTCTTGACTTAGGAGGGGCGCACACCTTGCTTCCAAGCCTATGTGCAGACGGCCTATTTGCTGCAGCACATAGGGAGCATTTTGCCGTGGCAACACACGTAGATGCTTTGTGTCCAGGCTGTCCACACCTGTAGCACTCCGCGCTACGGTCTATGTCTTCTGTGCACTGGGCGCGAACGTGCCCAGTTTGGAGGCACCGGTAACATCTCAATGGTCTGGGCGGCAACAATTCCACTCGGGCTGATACCCAGCCAACCAAAAGGCGACCTTCATCTCCGAGTTTCTTTGCAGCAGCCACTGGACAGCTCACAAGTACGACGCCGGTACCCTGATAAGTTCTTTTAATTTCTCCCACCTTGACCGTCTCTTTTGGGCAACATCCCCGTTGTGCAACAGCGGAGACTATATCTTCTCTAGATACCGAATCGTCCAGTCCTATGATACGAATCTCTATGCACTTAGTCGGCCGGGATACTTTTGCTATCTCCTCGTTTAAGACCTCCTTTAGTTTCTGGGCCAGGGAGTCAGCCTTCTCGGCACTCGACTCTCCTGTTGCTATCTCCAAAATACGGGCACCAGTAGCGGCCTTACGGAAGCGGAGGCTGGTTATTCCACAGCTGGAAAGTTCCACTTTGGACTTAGCTTCTGCTAACACGCTGGCGTATGATATCCCCTTTTCCTCGGCTCCTGGCTGCAGGGTGATTACAACTGCTGCAGTACGGGGAGGGCGCAGCTTTACTTTGCCAGATCGGGATTTAGCCTTGACCTTGGCACTTCCTAAATTACCTGCATTTGCAGCTAACGCTAAACTTGTACCTTCAGCATTGGCAACTGGCAGTTGATTTTGACGCTTCTTTGAGCCACGTTTTACTACTGTGGTCCATCCTTCAGTCTCTCCTGTTTTTGGTTTGGGTGCTGGTGACATGTTATGAGAGTCCACCTCAATCGTTACTGAGTTTTTGACAGCATCCTCCTTCTTTTTATTTTTATTTTTCTTCTTGCCCTTTTTGGGTTGGGAGGAGATTTGTTCAGGCTCATTACCTGGAGTTGCAGGTTGATTAGCTGCAAGCTGACTAGCTGGTTGAACCTCCTTCTTCTTGTCCGCCGCCAGGGGTGGGCGAATCCGTTTCTCCGGGAGAAGTCTCTCCTCCATGGCTTCGAACCTAGCATTGATCAGGTTCCCTACTTCAAGCATGACCGATCGCATCAAGTCTTGTTGAACGTCGTCACCTTGCAGAGCTGGGAATGTTTGTCTCACTCTTGTCTCATCATATCTTGTCGGGTTTATTGGAGGAAGCTCCACCATGTTACCCGGAGCTTGTGCCATCCTTGTTTTTATAGCCTCTAGCTCTTTGCGAAGCTCTATCATCTCAGAGCGCAAGCGAGCGTTGTCCGCTTGAAGCTGCGCTGTCTCTTCCGTGACTGATCGAGTGTACAGTGCTTTTGTTGCTCCTTTTATGGAGGCTACCGCTTCTTTTAATGCAGCAACAAACGTACCTTTGAGGTTGCCGGATTTGCTTGCAACCTTTAATATTACATCCGTCGCATCCAGGACCTGTTTGTTAAGGTCTACGGCTAGTCCCGTTTCCTCTGTTTCATGCATCGGTGCGGCTACTAATGAGCTGGTTGCCTTTTGCATTTGAATGACCACTTCTTCTTCGGCCTTGCGAAGCATCTCCTCTCGTTTTTGCTCTTTTTTAAGCCCTTCAAGCTCCGTCTGCACTTTAGCAAGGCCCACGTACTTTCCTGTGGTTGGGGGTCTACCTCTGCCTCTCTTAGACGACATTCGGTTTGGAGATGTCGCTGTCACCTCGTCGTTTGAAGCAGACTCCGACCCTGACTCCTCGACGTATCGCCGTTTACCATTGCCTACTTTCCTCCAAAATTTGGAAAGGATGGGCTCTTGCAATTCCACACTCATCCTCGATTCACCCTCAGATTCAAAGTGGATGGATTCACCATTGAAATCATCATCCGAATAAACATCACCTCTGATAAGGGCACTATCCCCACTGGGTTGAGGCGTCTCACCATTTGTTTTTTCAGCTTTGCTTTGCGCAGAAGCGCCATTGCTTTCCACAGTCTGGAAGCTACAATTCGAATCCGTGTCTGACAGATTTGCCATTTTTGCTGAGGCAATGTATAGATCTTCACCTCCTTTACCAGGAGTCACACAGCGGGTCAAAACCACCAGTGGCTCCTTCAATTTTCCCAAGTCAGAAACCGGTATCGCACCAGAGACATCTTTGGGGCGAGGGCCAAGGCCCTCGAAGCGGTTGTTGCCCCCCCCAGAATACGAGGGGCTGCCTCCCGTAGGAGGGTGGGATTCTCCATCGGCGGAGCCGACGGTACCCACCTGGGGTAGTTTCTTTTTTAAACAATCCGCCATATTTTTTTGGTTTTGCCAGTTTAAAGGCTTGACAGCCTGAGTTTGGGTGGTGCTCTAGCGACTGCTTACCCCTGCAGCCACTCATCCTCTCGCCGAACACCAAAACTTAGGATTGGGGTAACCACCACGCATTCGAAGATGCACTTACACGAGGCGCTCGACTGAGCTCACCTCCTCCTCCAGTGACCTAAAGCCTGACATTCCGTCAATAACGCCTTCTGATATAACAGGAGTACCGCATTGAGAAGCTTTACTCCCTTTCTCAAATCCCCCACTCCTCACCCCCCTGCAAACACTTCCCCAACACACACCCCCACTCCCCTTCCCCACCCCACACTCCACACCACTTCACCCCCATTTTCCCCCCCACACACCCCTTTACCCTCCCAAACCCCCCCCCAAAATCGTCTGGCGGTTTTAGTTACGTCTATTTCTGAAGGAATTAGACCAATAACAGGGGACAACCACGTGAAGGATAATCCGCCAGGCTTGCCTTAGGGATCGGCGACTGTTGCGCTACACTCCCCTAAGACCGTTCGCACCTTACCCTTCTTGAAGAGATGAGTAAGGTAGGGCCTATGTCTATGCTACGCAAGCGGCTACTGAGAGAAGCTACAGCAGCAGAACGCAAGCTAGGCAAAGCAACTATTAAAGCATAGACATAAGCCCCCCCCTAACCTAACCTAACCTAACCTAACCTTTTTTTTTTTTTTTTTTTTTTTTTTTTTTTGGTAACGCGGTTTTTGGGAATCAAATTGCCTCCAAAAACCCCTCCCGCATCTGCCGATGCACGTCCCGGGGGGCGACCGTAGCTGCCGCCCCCAGTGCCTTCGCGGTGCTTACAGCGGCGCGCTCCACAAACGCGCCGCCATCCTCCCCGGGTCCGCTTAGTGGTGGAGGCTGGAGCCCTCACTCCTGCCACCACCCACGGTCCGGTGAGACCCCCTATACAGGGGGAGCCGCGGGCCCCCCATCACGGGGGGGCTGGCGGCGCGGGGTGGCCGTTGCCTACACCCCGCCGCCGCCTTCTCCGAGCGGGATCGGCCCTCTCCCGATCTCGCTCGCTGGCCTCTTTCCGAACCATAACGGTCTCACAGAAAGAGGCCACGGCCTGCCACTCCGACTCCTCCGCCAGCATAGCCGCTACTACGCTCGGCGGAGACAGATCCTGCCCGATCCTGGCGACCAGGATTCCGCGCTCCACGCCCCACGCTGGACACTCCTCCAACGTGTGAAACCTAACCTAACCTAACCTAACCTAACCTAACCTAACCTAACCTAACCTAACCTAACCTAACCTAACCTAACCTAACCTAACCCAGCTCCCCCAGCGGGCCCCCAGCTCCCGTCTGAGAGTACAACTCGAGTCTTTAACACGGAGAAAGCCGACTGGTCAATATTTAGGGTGGAGCTTCAGCGGGGAATGGATGAAGCCGATCTGGAAAATGAGCTGATGAGGGTAGAGGATAAGGAGGGGGTCGATCGCATTACGGAAACATATTCCAGGTGTATAGCGAGTGCGTGCGAGAAGGCTATCCCACACTTTCTGCCTAGGAGAGTGAGCAAAGCGTGTAGATGGTGGACGCCAGAGTTGTCCCAGCTTAAGGCTGAGATGGTACGTAGTAGAAGGAGAATTGCGAAGGCCAATCTGCGCAGGAGGCCCTCTGTGGTAGAGTTTTATCTGGCCGCTAGGAAGGACTACAGGACGGCTATAGAGTCTGCTATGACAAAAAGCTGGAAGAACTTTTGCACCGGGGAGAAGATGGAGACCATCTGGCAGCGGTCCTACCGTATTATGAAGGCCTGCTCGACACGTGCGCAGGACAGGCTGCTGGTGGACGCGGGTGGTGCAGTGCTGGACGAGCGGGGATCTGCGGTGCTGCTAGCGGAGACTTTCTACCAATGGGACTGCGCCGCGGACGACACACCCGAGCAGGCGCGCCTCAGGGCGGACGCGGCGCAGCTGGTGGCCGCCGCTGTGGCCCAGGATGAGGCTGATGGGCCGTATGCTGCTTTTACCGTGACTGAACTCGAGACTGTGCTTCGTTCTATGAGCCCTAAGCGAGCACCGGGAGCCGACGGATTCACGCTGGACATCTGCGTCGCAGCCTACGGGCAAAACAAGCCCTTGCTGCTGGGGCTATTCTCGCAGTGCCTCAGGTGGGGCTGCTTCCCGACGATATGGAAGACGGCGGTGGTTAAGGTTATCCCCAAGCCGGCGAGAGATGATTACACCTTACCGAAATCTTATAGGCCTATCGGACTCTTGCCGGTTTTGGGGAAAATGTTAGAGAAGCTGTTCGTTAATAGGTTGCAATGGCAGTTGGGTCGAGAGGAGAGATTGAGTGTGTATCAGTACGGGTTCACTCCACAGCGCAGTACTGAGGACGCCCTGTTCGACGCCATGACTATGGTCAGAGATAGTCTTAATGACAAGAAGTTAGTGGTCATGGTGTCACTTGACATACAAGGGGCTTTCGATAGTGCTTGGTGGCCAGCTATCATCAATCGGTTAAATAATGAAGAAGTGGATCCTACTATTGTGCGGTTAATTATTGACTATCTTTCAAATAGAAAAATTAAATTATGTTACGCGGGTGAGACCGTAGTGAAGGCTACTAACAAAGGATGTATTCAGGGCTCCACCTGCGGGCCCATCCTGTGGAACGTGCAACTGGGTCCGGTGCTAGAGCAGACGCAGTATGGGGACGTGCGGGTGCAGGCGTTCGCTGATGATATCCTGGTGATTGCGGCTGCCACTGACGGCAGAGAACTAGAGGAAAAGGTGAACCGGGCGCTGGCCGTGATTGTGCGTTGGGGTGAGCGCTTGAGACTCGTGTTCGCGCCGGGAAAAACACAAGCTCTCCTACTCACAAGAAAGTTGAGATACTATGCTCCCACACTGACGATGGCAGGTGTTGTTTTGGATTATGGGACCAGTCTAAAAGTATTGGGGTTGACTGTAGATCCGCTGCTCAACTTCAGGAAGCACATAGAAAATGTTACGAGGAAGGCGATAGTGTTTTATAAGGTGGTATCTAGGGCGGCGCGGGCGCAGTGGGGTCTCAACTCTGAGATTCTGAGGTTGATATATATAGCGGTAGTGGAACCTACTATATTATATTCTGCGAGCTGCTGGGCTGAAGTTTCTTCGAGAGTTTATGCTGAAACTGAACTCAACAAGCTTTCGCGATCCTTCGCTATCAAGATCAGTAAGGCTCATCGTACAGTATCCTTTGTGTCCAGTTTGTTACTTGCACGAATCTTGCCCTTGCCTATAAGAATAAGGGAACAGGCCAAAATATATAAATTAAAGAAAGGAGGGTCGTTGGCGTGTTTACCTGGGAGGAGTATAGAGTGCAGGAGAAGTCCTTTCTCGCTGCCGCATCCGGCAGAGCGTAGGCGGCTGGAGTTCGGGCTGGTTGGCTCGCAGGATGACGCCGTGGCGCTGGCGGGCGAGGGGCCTGTGCTGTATACTGACGGCAGCAAATTGGAGGGAAAGGTCGGGGCGGCGGTGAGTTGCTGGGTGGGAGGAGCTGAGGCTCAGCGTGCAGGCTTCCGCCTTGAGAATTTTTGTAGCGTCTTTCAGGCGGAGTTGTCTGCGATTCTTGTTTTGTAGTTGGGTATTGTAAGCAGTTAATATGTTGTTTTTTGTTATATTTTTCAATTCGTTATGTATGATTTAATTTACCTTTATTGTTTTAAAAATGTATTGTTTGTTAGTTTTTCTTTTGGATAAGTTTTATTATCATTGTTGTTTGTTCAATATGTAAATTATAGTTTTAAAAATGTTGTTGCATTATAAGAGCAACAGTAGAATAAGTTGTAAAAAAAAAAAAAAAAAAAAACCTAACCTAACCTAACCTAACCTTTTTTTTTTTTTTGGTAACGCGGGCAGGAATCTGCGACTAGATACCCCGCCGCATGCAGGGTGCGACGGGGTTATGTGGGGTTTAGGCGGACTCGCCTGACCCACTAAACCTCCCGCGGTGGTCCAGCCTCGATGCGCAAAGAGGGGTTTTTGGGAATCAAATTGCCTCCAAAAACCCCTCCCGCATCTGCCGATGCACGTCCCGGGGGGCGACCGTAGCTGCCGCCCCCAGTGCCTTCGCGGAGCTTACAGCGGCGTGCTCCACAAACGCGCCGCCATCCTCCCCGGGTCCGCTTAGTGGTGGAGGCTGGAGCCCTCACTCCTGCCACCACCCACGGCCCGGTGAGACCCCCTCTACAGGGGGAGCCGCGGGCCCCCCATCAAAGAAAAGAAAGAAAGAAAGAAAATACATTTATTGACCCAGATAAATAAAATACAAAATATGTAGGTAAGGTATAACATGATTACAATACAAAATTATAATAACAAAAATCCTAAAAGGCACCCACCCACTAAGCCAGGCGCTGCGCGGGGTCAAAAGGCCCTGTCTCAGCATATTGCTGCACAGTGTTGCCATGAAGCGGAACACTGTGCAGCGCTGGTAATTCTGACAGTGCCTGTTAAGTGGATGACGTCACAAAATACAAACTATAAAAAACAAAAAGAACTTATTACTACAATTAGCTATATATATATATTATAACAACATGATAATTATGTAAGTGCACTAAAAAGAAAGAAAGGATGAAACTTACATAATTATATAAAACTAAATGTAAAACTATTCAAAATTAAAATGCTTTGCTTATGAAGAAGAGTCATTGTACCATAGACGAATAAAACCAATCAAGTCGGATCAAGCAGGCAAGCATACAACGAGCGAGGCAAAGAGTGAGCGAGGGTTGTTGGCGGAGAACAGCGAAAACCTAACAAAAAACAATATTATGTAACGAGCGCAAAGTGAATAGGAGATCTAATGACAAACAAAAGACAAAAGACAAAAAACTGGGTGGGTTGTTGGGTGAAACGGAATTTAGTATGACATGATTGCGTCCAGGGAGTGGGGCCAGTGCTGATACTTATGCTCTACGTGTTTACAACATTGGGTAAGTAGCAGTTTTCTTTCCCGAGCAGGTACTTATGGTAATTTTTGCAACTTAACTAATTCTTTTTTAAGGATTGACCTGAATACTGTGACTGTTTTTAAGGCACGAACCGGCACGAACCCATCACGGGGGGGCTGGCGGCGCGGGGTGGCCGTTGCCTACACCCCGCCGCCGCCTTCTCCGAGCGGGATCGGCCCTCTCCCGATCTCGCTCGCTGGCCTCTTTCCGAACCAAAACGGTCTCACAGAAAGAGGCCACGGCCTGCCAAGCCGACTCCTCCGCCAGCATAGCCGCTACTACGCTCGGCGGAGACAGATCCTGCCCGATCCTAGCGACCAGGATTCCGCGCTCCTCGCCCCACGCTGGACACTCCTCCAACGTGTGCTGCGCGGAATCGAGGTCCCACCCGCAATGGTGGCATTGCGGTGTCGGTTCGCGTCCGATCCTACTCAGGAACTCACCGAAACACCCGTGTCCGGTGAGCACCTGAGTAAGACGATAGGTGACGTGCCCTACCTCCCTCCCTAGCCAGGCTTCGAAGCTCGGCAGAATCGCGCCGACGGCGCGTTGGCGCGAGTTACGCGGCTCCTCCAGCCGCTCGCGCCACTCCTCCAGCGCACGTCGGCGCTCTTCATGCCTCACTTCAACTGGCGCGGCTCCACCCCCGCCATCGTGACGAAGACGGACGAACACACGTGCGTCCATCCTCGCCAGGATGTCGAGGGGCGGAAACCGCGCCAGCAGTGTTGCCGCCTCAAAGGATATCGTACGATACCCTCTCGCGATGCGTATGGCAATAGGACGCTGGAGCCCATTGTACAGGGCCCGGCAGCGCCTAACACCCGCCAGCCTGTGAGACCAGACGGGCGCTCCGTAGAGTGCCATCGATCGTACGACACCCGCGTAAAGGCGGCGAACACCTTCACTCGGCCCCCCGAGATTCGGAAGTAGCCCGTGCATAGCACCGACCACTTTCTGAACCCGGGGCACGGAGCGACTGAAGTGCTCCCCGAAGTCCCAGCGACTGTCCAAGGTGAGGCCCAAGTACTTGAGAAAGGGCCCCACCTGGACGTCCACGTCACCCACACGAACCGACAAGCTCGGCGAGCTCCTTGGTCCCGTCGAAGGAGTCCCCACCAGCCAACACAAGAGTGTCGTCCGCGTAGCAGACGACGTGTACGCCGGCGGGGAGATCGACGCGCAAGACCGCGTCGTACGCGAGGTTCCACAGGAGGGGGCCCAAGACCGACCCCTGAGGAACCCCGCAATTGACCTCCCTTTGGTGCAATGCACCATCCCTGCCTACATACTGCACACACCTGTGCTGCAAGTAGGAGCCAACTATGCGCTGCAGGTAAGGAGGCACTCCGTGATGGACGAGCGCCTCCCTGATCGCCCTCCAGGGCAAGGAGTTGAACGCGTTGACGATGTCCAAGGACACCGCCAACATCCTCCCGCCCCGGGACAGTACCTGGTCCGACAGCGAACGCACGCGTAGAATGGCGTCCACCGTCGAACGCGCCTGCCGGAAACCGTACTGGTCGTCCGACAGGTTGGGGCCTACCTGCCACAGATGTGTGCAGAGACGAGCGGCAATTATTCGTTCGAATAACTTGCCGCCCTCGTCCAGCAGGCAAATGGGACGGTACGCAGAGGGAGAGTCCGCGGCCCTGCCGCCCTTCTTCAAGAGGACCAAGTTTGCCGTCTTCCAGCCCAGGGGAAACACACCAGAGCGGAGGCAGTTGTCGAACAACCGCCCCAGCTTCTCCCCCAGGCCGGCGGATAGTGCCAGCACCCAGGCCCGACCTGGAATTCCGTCGGGCCCGGGGGCCGTATTACCACGAGCCCTGAGCCGCTTTACCGCTCGGTCCATCTCCTGTTCCGTTACCCCCAGCTCATCGGACCAGATGGTAGGGTCCGATGGTAACGCGGGGGTAGAGGGGCTGTCCTGGACCCTGGGGAAGAGCGTGTCGACCACTCCTCCCACGAACGCAGGGTCCAGGGTCTCCGTCAACGGAGGGACCCATGGGCGCAGTTTGCCCAGTACTGTTTTGTACGGGCGCCCCCACGGATCCCTGTTCAGCCCCTCCAGGAGTTCACTCCAGGACCGAGCCTTGGCGTCTGCGATGGCGCTTTGCAGCGCCGTCGTAGCGGCTCTATAGGACTCGTAAGCACTATCCCTCTCCTCGGCAGTTGCTCGCCTTCTTCTCCGGGACCGGGTGTACTCGCGTCGGGAGCGCAGGCATGCCTCGCGCAGCCTCGCTATCTCCTCCGACCACCAGTACACCGCCCGGCGCTTGGATGACTTGGCCCGGGGCATGGAGGCGTCGCATATCGACGTCATCATGTCCCGGAACCACGTCGCCTCCCACTCAGGATCGGGCAGATCTTGTTCGGCGTGGCCTTCCGGCCAGGCCGCGACGATGGCGGCGGCTTCCAACAGGTCCCTGTTTAGCCGCTTGAGGGCCCATCGTCGCGGCGGACTGCTACTCCGGCGGGATGCGCGGGGTGGAGAGCGGAGGGCCACATCGAATACGATGTGGCGATGGTCGGATAAAGTGACCATCTCCTCCGCCACTCTCCATCCCGACACCATGTGTGTGGCAGAGGGAGTCGCCCATGATAGGTCCACGATCGACTCCCCCTGCCACCGCACACAGGTGTTTACGGACCCCCGATTTAACAACCGGAGGTCTAATCCCGCCGTCCATTCAACAACGGTGACTCCCCTAGGGTCATCCCGAGGACTCCCCCACTCACGCGAGTGGGCGTTGAAGTCACCCAGGACGAGCACGGGACGGGGTAGGCACCTGCGAATGCAGTTTCCCACCTCGTCCAAGTACGCCTCGTAAGCGGCGAGGGTACAGTTAGGGGAGACGTAGCAGCCCACAACGGCTAAACGACCCCATTCCACGGCCACGAAGCCCTGCCCCCTTTCGATAAGGGAGCAGTGGGGGTCACCTTCACCACCACCCCAGTAGATAGCGACGGAGTCCTAATCGTCCCGGAACCAGCGAGGATGGTCCGGAACGCGGTAGGGCTCCGACGCTACGGCGAGTGCAACCGAATACTGCGCAAGGGTTTGCATGAGCAGGTCTTGCGCACCCCGGCAGTGATTTAGGTTGCACTGGAGGACCTTCTTAATGGCGTGATCCATTAAGAGGCCTCCATAGCCTCCTGGGGCGGGCCGTTGCCCGACTCCACGGCCCCCACTGTTGGGGCCGCAGAACTTCCGGAGACTGGGGCTGGAGGAGCTGGCTTCCTCTTCACCTTAGGAGGGGAGCATTGTTTGGTCCCCATCCTATGGTCAGCCTTGCAGCCCATGCCGGAGCACAGCGGACACCTGCGCGGACGCGTGCACTGGCTAGCCCGATGGTCGGGTTCGCCGCACGCGTAGCACAGGTTGCTACGATCCACTGGGCTCCGGCATGCGGTGCGTACGTGCCCGTACTCCAGACACCGGAAGCATTAGTCAGGTAGTCGACCCGGGCCGGAAACCATCCGACGACGACATGCTTTGCCGCTGCCAGCTTCCGCACAGAAGCAAGCGGGCAGCGCACCCAAGCCGTTCCCAAGGCTTTGGGCGAGCGGCGAATGTCGCCCACCCGCACGTCGTCCACCGAACATTCCCCGGCCTCCGCTACCGCAGCCGCCACCTCCTGAGGCGTGACGCTGTCGTCAAGGTCTTTCAACCTCAACTCGCCCGTCTTGATGGGACGGGCGATGCGCACGCTCAGGTCGGCGAGGGCAACGCGCATGCGCTCCGCAAGCACGTCTGCTTTGGAGGTGGAGTCGGGTCCCGACACCTCCAAAATTAACCCCCCCGTAATTGCACGTCTGGAACGGATGGACTCCACTCCGACGTCGACCAGCTTAATTTTTTCCTTGGCGGCCTTCATCACCGCGGCATAGGTGACCTCCGAACCCTCGGGAATGGTCACCGTGATAGCCGCGGATGTTGGAGGCCGCGATGGCTTGGGCAATGCTGCCTTTTTGGCCTGGCCTTTAGTGGCCTTCGGGGCAGGTCTGGAGCTGACTGCGGGTGCGGACCTAGCGCCAGCTACAGGTCCGACCTTTGGGCCAGCCCTCAGGTCCAACTGTGGGCTTGACATCGCAGTGGTCTGAACCACCTGCGCCTTTTTCTTGGCCGCCCTTCTCTTGGCACTTTTGGAGACCACGGTCGCCCACGACTCCGACGAGGGAAGCGTCGGAGCCGAGGGGGACCGTGTCTGCGCCACGGGTGCCGTTGCCGCAGGCGGCTGGTGTCCCGGTCTGGTCTTTCCGATTGGGAGTCTGGTGAGGGGGCTAGGAGGAGGAAGAACACCGCCCCGAGACAAGGTAGGCTGAGCCACACTGACTCCAGCCAACCTGTACTCGAGAAAGGCGGTGATCCTCTCCATGAGGCGTTCCTCCCAGTCCCTACCCCCGGCGGCAGATGTTGTTGCCCTCGGTCCAGCTGCGCTCACAGCACTGGCCGGAGAAGGGGCAGCTCGCCTTGAGCTTGAAGCCGGGGGAGTCGACACTTTTTTAGGGCTCCCAGGGGGAGTCACTGTCCTCGCACTTGGTGGAAGGGGCGCTTGCTGCAAGCGGATGACCTCCGTCAACTGATCCACCTTGGCGGAGAGGTCAGCCATCCGTGAGCGCAGCTCTGCGTTCTCCCGCTCCAACCGCTGAACGTTGGCGTCTGCGGAGCCCCGCTCCACCAGGATTTCAGCCGCCGCTTCGACCTTCCTTGCCGCAATTCGCAGACCGTGGATGAAATCGCCGCGCATATTTCGCGATCTATCGGCGATTTTCTCCACGGTCCCGAGCTGCGACTACCAGTTGACCAGTTGACCAGTTCGTCGGTCGGTTGGTCCTGCATCTCCTGCCCGAGGTCTGCCACCTTCGGCAACTTCCCCTTGCTCCGGATATTGGAGGGTGGGACAGACGGGTCGAAGACCTCATCTTCCCCTCCGCTCTTCTCTTTTAGGAAGGCAGCGCGCTTGGCTTTCTGTGTATCCAAGGCGCTGTCCTCCGGCCTTCTCAATCGCTTCCACGTAGCGCGGGTGAGGCTCGACGCCGTCGAAGCGATGGAGGTGACGGACATGATGGAGGTGTCCGACTCTTCTCCGCCATCCACTAATGATATCACCGCACCACCAGGTGCTGGTGACGGCTTCCTAAAGGAATCCGGCGTCGTCTGCACGTCCGCGCCTGGGTCAGACGCGGGCATGCAGGCACGCCCCTCATCATTTGCCGCCGAAGCAGCCGCCGCCGAAGCGGCCATCCTCCGCGTCGTAACGCGAGAGGACCCCCTAACGTCATGGCAGTTTGTGCCCCCCTCAGATACGGTGGGGCTGCCCGCCAAAGCGGAGTGGGATTCTCCGGCCTCTGAGAGACCGGTACCCACCTGAGGTAATATGTTTTTCAGACTGTCCATTTTTTCATATTTTTTTTCATTGTTGTTGGCGCCCTAGCGGCCGGGTTCCCCCCGACCATGCCCTGTGTGTGAACCGAGAGTCGCACAGCAAGAGTCCACGGCCACCCCGCACGTCCGCCTTACTGGCGGGCGCACGTGGCGACCACGAACAGATGCAGCGCGGCTCAAGATTCACACACACGACACTCCCCTCGGCAGGCGCCAGACCTTGAGATTTGGCTCCCCTAAAAGGCCGAAAACGGCCCCATCCAAGCCCAGTGCGGACAGAACCGCAACGGCTACCACTCCCGGCAGAGTTGGAAACTCCTTTCCTCTGCCAGCCCCATCCACTGCGCCTTATGCTCATCATAAGGACGCGCGGAGGGGCCACCCCCCCAACCCAAAGCGTCTGATAGTTTTAGTTACGTCTAATTCTGATGGAATTAGACCAATAACAGGGGACAACCACGGGAAGGAAAATCCACCAGACTTGCCTTAGGGATCGGCGACTGTTGCGCTACACTCCCCTAAGACCATTCGCACCTTACCCTTCTTGAAGAGATGAGTAAGGTAGGGCCCATGTCTATGCTACGCAAGCGGCTACTGAGAGAAGCTACAGCAGCAGAACGCAAGCTAGGCAAAGCAACTATTAAAGCAAAGACATAAGCCCCCCCCCCAACCTAACCTAACCTAACCTAACCTTTTTTTTTTTTTTTTTGGTAACGCGGGCAGGAATCTGCGACCAGATACCCCGCCGCATGCAGGGTGCGACGGGGTTATGTGGGGTTTAGGCGGACTCGCCCGACCCACTAAACCTCCCGCGGTGGTCCAGCCTCGATGCGCAAAGAGGGGTTTTTACGGCCCGGTGAGACCCCCTCTACAGGGGGAGCCGCGGGCCCCCCATCACGGGGGGGCTCGCAGCGCGGGGTGGCCCTATACAGGGGGAGCCGCGGGCCCCCCATCACGGGGGGGCTGGCGGCGCGGGGTGGCCGTTGCCTACACCCCGCCGCCGCCTTCTCCGAGCGGGATCGGCCCTCTCCCGATCTCGCTCGCTGGCCTCTTTCCGAACCAAAACGGTCTCACAGAAAGAGGCCACGGCCTGCCAAGCCGACTCCTCCGCCAGCATAGCCGCTACTACGCTCGGCGGAGACAGATCCTGCCCGATCCTAGCGACCAGGATTCCGCGCTCCTCGCCCCACGCTGGACACTCCTCCAACGTGTGCTGCGCGGAATCGAGGTCCCACCCGCAATGGTGGCATTGCGGTGTCGGTTCGCGTCCGATCCTACTCAGGAACTCACCGAAACACCCGTGTCCGGTGAGCACCTGAGTAAGACGATAGGTGACGTGCCCTACCTCCCTCCCTAGCCAGGCTTCGAAGCTCGGCAGAATCGCGCCGACGGCGCGTTGGCGCGAGTTACGCGGCTCCTCCAGCCGCTCGCGCCACTCCCCCAGCGCACGTCGGCGCTCTTCGTGCCTCACTTCAACTGGCGCGACTCCACCCCCGCCATCGTGACGAAGACGGACGAACACACGTGCGTCCATCCTCGCCAGGATGTCGAGGGGCGGAAACCGCGCCAGCAGTGTTGCCGCCTCAAAGGATATCGTACGATACCCTCTCGCGATGCGTATGGCAATAGGACGCTGGAGCCCATTGTACAGGGCCCGGCAGCGCCTAACACCCGCCAGCCTATGCGACCAGACGGGCGCTCCGTAGAGTGCCATCGATCGTACGACACCCGCGTAAAGGCGGCGAACACCTTCACTCGGCCCCCCGAGATTCGGAAGTAGCCCGTGCATAGCACCGACCACTTTCCGAACCCGGGGGACGGAGCGACTGAAGTGCTCCCCGAAGTCCCAGCGACTGTCCAAGGTGAGGCCCAAGTACTTAAGAAAGGGCCCCACCTGGACGTCCACGTCACCCACACGAACCGACATGCTGGGTGGTTCCCGCCCCCTCGGGAGCTTATGGAACCATAGCGCCTCGGTCTTCGCAGGCGCTATCCGCAGACCCAGCTGGTGGATCCCATCCACCACGCATGCCACCCCAAGCTCGGCGAGCTCCTTGGTCCCGTCGAAGGAGTCCCCACCAGCCAACACGAGAGTGTCGTCCGCGTAGCAGACGACGTGTACGCCGGCGGGGAGATCGACGCGCAAGACCGCGTCGTATGCGAGGTTCCACAGGAGGGGGCCCAAGACCGACCCCTGAGGAACCCCGCAATTGACCTCCCTCTGGTGCAATGCACCATCCCTGCCTACATACTGCACACACCTGTGCTGCAAGTAGGAGCCAACTATGCGCTGCAGGTAAGGAGGCACTCCGTGATGGACGAGCGCCTCCCTGATCGCCCTCCAGGGCAAGGAGTTGAACGCGTTGACGATGTCCAAGGACACCGCCAACATCCTCCCGCCCCGGGACAGTACCTGGTCCGACAGCGAACGCACGCGTAGAATGGCGTCCACCGTCGAACGCGCCTGCCGGAAACCGTACTGGTCGTCCGACAGGTTGGGGCCTACCTGCCACAGATGTGTGCAGAGACGAGCGGCAATTATTCGTTCGAATAACTTGCCGCCCTCGTCCAGCAGGCAAATGGGACGGTACGCAGAGGGAGAGTCCGCGGCCCTGCCGCCCTTCTTCAAGAGGACCAAGTTTGCCGTCTTCCAGCCCAGGGGAAACACACCAGAGCGGAGGCAGTTGTCGAACAACCGCCCCAGCTTCTCCCCCAGGCCGGCGGATAGTGCCAGCACCCAGGCCCGACCTGGAATTCCGTCGGGCCCGGGGGCCGTATTACCACGAGCCCTGAGCCGCTTTACCGCTCGGTCCATCTCCTGTTCCGTTACCCCCAGCTCATCGGACCAGATGGTAGGATCCGATGGTAACGCGGGGGTAGAGGGGCTGTCCTGGACCCTGGGGAAGAGCGTGTCGACCACTCCTCCCACGAACGCAGGGTCCAGGGTCTCCGTCAATGGAGGGACCCATGGGCGCAGCTTGCCCAGTACAGTCTTGTACGGGCGCCCCCACGGATCCCTGTTCAGCCCCTCCAGGAGTTCACTCCAGGACCGAGCCTTGGCGTCTGCGATGGCGCTTTGCAGCGCCGTCGTAGCGGCTCTATAGGACTCGTAAGCACTATCCCTCTCCTCGGCAGTTACTCGCCTTCTTCTCCGGGACCGGGTGTACCCGCGTCGGGAGCGCAGGCATGCCTCGCGCAGCCTCGCTATCTCCTCCGACCACCAGTACACCGCCCGGCGCTTGGATGACTTGGCCCGGGGCATGGAGGCGTCGCATATCGACGTCATCATGTCCCGGAACCACGTCGCCTCCCACTCAGGATCGGGCAGATCTTGTTCGGCGTGGCCTTCCGGCCAGGCCGCGACGATGGCGGCGGCTTCTAACAGGTCCCTGTTTAGCCGCTTGAGGGCCCATCGTCGCGGCGGACTGCTACTCCGGCGGGATGCGCGGGGTGGAGAGCGGAGGGCCACATCGAATACGATGTGGCGATGGTCGGATAAAGTGACCATCTCTTCCGCCACTCTCCATCCCGACACCATGTGTGTCGCAGAGGGAGTCGCCCATGATAGGTCCACGATCGACTCCCCCTGCCACCGCACACAGGTGTTTACGGACCCCCGATTTAACAACCGGAGGTCTAATCCCGCCGTCCATTCTACAACGGAGACTCCCCTAGGGTCATCCCGAGGACTCCCCCACTCACGCGAGTGGGCGTTGAAGTCACCCAGGACGAGCACGGGACGGGGTAGGCACCTGCGTATGCAGTTTCCCACCCCGTCCAAGTACGCCTCGTAAGCGGCGAGGGTACAATTAGGGGAGACGTAGCAGCCCACAACGGCTAAACGACCCCATTCCACGGCCACGAAGCCCTGCCCCCTTTCGATAAGGGAGCAGTGGGGGTCACCTTCTCCACCACCCCAGTAGATAGCGACAGAGTCCAAATCATCCCGGAACCAGCGAGGATGGTCCGGGACGCGGTAGGGCTCCGACGCTACGGCGAGTGCAACCGAATACTGCGCAAGGGTTTGCATGAGCAGGTCTTGCGCACCCCGGCAGTGATTTAGGTTGCACTGGAGGACCTTCTTAATGGCGTGATCCATTAAGAGGCCTCCATAGCCTCCTGGGGCGGGCCGTTGCCCGACTCCACGGCCCCCTCTGTTGGGGCCGCAGAACTTCCGGTGACTGGGGCTGGAGGAGCTGGCTTCCTCTTCACCTTAGGAGGGGAGCATTGTTTGGTCCCCATCCTATGGTCAGCCTTGCAGCCCATGCCGGAGCACAGCGGACACCTGCGCGGACGCGTGCACTGGCTAGCCCGATGGTCGGGTTCGCCGCACGCGTAGCACAGGTTGCTACGATCCACTGGGCTCCGGCATGCGGTGCGTACGTGCCCGTACTCCAAACACCGGAAGCATTGTAGCGGCCGCGAGGTCAGGTAGTCGACCCGGGCCGGAAACCACCCAACGACCACATGCTTTGCTGCTGCCAGCTTCCGCACAGAAGCAAGCGGGCAGCGCACCCAAGCCGTTCCCAGGGCTTTGGGCGAGCGGCGAATGTCGCCCACCCGCACATCATCCACTGAACACGCCCCGGCCTCTGCAATTGCGGCCGCTACCTCCTGGGGAGTTACACTATCGTCCAGGTCTTTAAGTCTGAGCTCGCCCGTCTTGACTGGACGGGCGATGCGCACGCTCAGGTCTGCGAGGGCGATGCGCATGCGCTCAGCCAACGCGTCGGCCCTGGAGGTGGAGTCGGGCCCGGACACCTCCAAGATTAAGCCTCCTGTGATGGCCCGCCTGGATTTGACTGTGTCAATCCCCACGTCGGCAAGCTTGACACGCTCCTTGGCGGCTTTCATCACCGTGGCGTAGGTGACCTCCGAACCCTCGGGAATGGTCACCGTAATCGCCGCCGATGTTGGCAGCCGCGTTGGCCTAGGTGACGAATTCTTATGGGCCTTCTTTTTCCCCTTTGGGGCGGGACCAGAGCCAGCAATGGGTGCGGACCTCGCGCCAGCTGAATGTCCGGCACTTATGCCAGCACTCGCGCCCACCGGAGGGCTCTGCGCCGGGATGGACATCGCCCCTTGTGCCTTCTTCTTGGCCGCCTTCCTCTTGGCGCTTTTTGACAGCACGGTCGCCCAGGACTCCGACGCTGGAAGCATCGGGGCCGAAGGGGGCCGCGTCTGCGCCACGGGTGCCGATGCCTGAGGTGGCTGGCGGGTCGGTTTTGCCTTCGCGGAAGGTCTAGGAAGACCGCTATTCCGAGCCAAGGTCGGCTGAGCCACACTGACTCCAGCCAACCTATAATCGAGAAAGGCGGTTATCCTGTCCATCAGGCGCTCCTCCCAGTCCTTCTCTGCAGCGACAGGTGGTATTGCCACAGGTTTGGTCGTTCTCACTGCACTGGCCACAGCAGGGGCCACTCGTTTGAGGCTGCCCGAAGGTGTCTTTCCTGCTCTAGGACTCCCCGGAGGAGTAACCGTCCTGTCACTGTCCCGGGAAGCCGTTTGATGGCGGACTGTTTCCGTTAATCTATCCATCTTGGCGGATAGATTCGCCATCTGGGAGCGCAACTCAGCGTTTTCTCGCTCGAGGCGCTTCACATTTTCATCCACAGCAGTTCGATCTCCTAGAACGCTGAAGGCGGCCTCGATCTTTCTAGCAGCCACGCGGAGACCGTGAATGAAGTCACCCCGCATGTTCTTCGACCTGTCGGCAATCTTCTCGACGGTCTCAACATTCACCTTGATGGCGGCGAGTATGTCCTCGGTAGACTGCTCACTCATCTGCGCTCCCAGATCCTCTGGCCTCGGCAGTTTTGCCTTCGACCTGATGTTTACAGGAGGAACGGACGGGTCGAAGACATCCTCGTCCGTTTTCTCCTTTTCCTTCCTATAAAGGGCGCGCTTGGACCCTTTCGGGTCTGACGCGTCCTCCGTCATGGTTTGGCCGCGTTTCCGAGAGACTCGGCCCGATGCGGTCGATGCAAGCGAGGAAACCGACATTACGCTGCAGTCGGACTCCTCGCCAGCATCCACCACTACCACTGGTGCTGGATATGGTTTCGTAAAGAAACCCGACGTCGTCTGCACGTCCGCGCCTGAATCAGACACGGGCGTGCAGACACGCCCCTCATCGTCTGTCGCCGAAGCGACCGCCGCCGAAGCGGCCATCCTCCGCGTCGTAACGCGGGAGGACCCCCTTTCGTCTTGGCGTTTCTTGCCCCCCTCAGAATACGAGGGGCTGACCGCCGGAGCGGTGCGGGATTCTCCGACCTCGGAGAGGCCGGTACCCACCTGAGGTACAAGTTTTTGAGAAGACGCCATTTCATAGTTTTTTTTTTCCCTTTTTTAGAGGGGTGAGGTCCCCTGAGTGGGTGTGGTGCCCTAGCGGCCGGGTTCCCCCCGACCATGCCCTGTGTGTGAACCGAGAGTCGCGCAGCAAGCGCCCGCGGCCGCAACGCGCGTCCGCCAAGGCGGGCGCACGTGGCGACCACGAACAGATGCAACGCGGCTCCAGATTCACACACACGACACTCCCCTCGGCAGACACCAAACCATATGTTGGGATTTGGTCCCTCCTCGTCCAAACGGCGAAAAACGCCCACAGCCCAGTGCGCATAAATACGCAACGGCTAACTCCTCTCCCAGCAGAGTAGGAAACTCCTTTCCTCTGCTTGGCCCCATCCACTGCGCCTTATGCTCATCATAAGGACGCGCGGAGGAGCCATTCCCCCACAACCCCAAAAGCGACTGATGGTTTTAGTTACGTCTAATTCTGAAGGAATTAGACCAATAACAGGGGACAACCACGGGAAGGAAAATCCACCAGACTTGCCTTAGGGATCGGCGACTGTTGCGCTACACTCCCCTAAGACCATTCGCACCTTACCCTTCTTGAAGAGATGAGTAAGGTAGGGCCTATGTCTATGCTACGCAAGCGGCTACTGAGAGAAGCTACAGCAGCAGAACGCAAGCTAGGCAAAGCAACTATTAAAGCATAGACATAAGCCCCCCCCCAACCTAACCTAACCTAACCTAACCTAACCTAACCTAACCTAACCTTTTTTTTTTTTTTTTTTTTTTTTTTTTTTTTTTTTTTTTTTTTAACCCGGGTAATGCATTTACGCATACCCTCCCGTCGGGGGGGGGGGGGGGGACGGAAGGGTTATGTGGGACTCGCCGGAGGACTCTCCGGAATACCCACTAAACCCCCGGGGCACTCCCGCATCGTCTGGTGGGAGGGAGGGCTGGGAAACTGGCAGAGCCCTTACATCCAGCCCCCCCTGACGATCGCCCGCCTTTACAGCGGGGCCTTCACACCCCTCCCGTTGTGGGAGGGTCCCGGGAATGACCGCGAGTGCTCGGCCATTCCCGCCCAACGGAGGTGGAGGATAAGTGCAATGCGGGAGAAGACGCCCCCGCGCCTTACTCCCGCTATCCTCCACCAGGGGGGGGAAGACGGCTGTCGTACAACCGCCTTCTGCCACCCCGTCTTCGCCTGCGGAGCGGCGCTGCGAGAGGGTCATCCTCCCGCTCGCGCTCCGCTGCCTCCTTTTGGGACATTACGTCTTCACAAAAGGAGGCTACCGCTGCCCAGGCCTCCTCGCTACCCAGCATGGAGACGACCACGCTAGGTAGCGAGAGGTCCTGGCCCACCACCGCGACCATATCTCGTCGCGGCTCGGACCATGACGGGCACACCTCAAGGGTGTGCTGCGCCGTGTCCTCCGCCGCGCCACAGTCGTGGCACGACGGGGTCTCCTCCCTTCCGATCCGGTGCAGGCACTTGCCGAAGCAACCATGCCCGGATAACACCTGCACCAGACGGAAGGAGAGGAACCCATGAGACCGCCCGAGCCAATCTTTAAGGACTGGCCCGAGCGCGTCCAGTGTTCGGCGGCCGAAAGTGGCGGAGGCGAGAGCATCCGTCCAATGCTGGACGATGGCGTCCTTCGCCTCTCGCCGGACGGCTTCCTGCTCTTCTGCAGCGGGGCGTTCCCCGAGCGCCCTGCGTCCCGCCGTCCACTCATACACTCGGGCTAACACCCACGCCTCGAGTTCCCAAGGAGGGGTGCCGGCCAGAGTGCATGACGCCGCGAACCCGACCGAGCGGTAGGCCCTCGCCACCCGCTGTGCAATGGCCCTTTGGGGCCTGCGGATGGCGGTAGCGTTCTCCCTCCTGTGGAGGGAGTCCGCCCAGATGGGGGCCCCGTAAAGGGCCATACTTTTAAGTATGCCGGCATACAAATGCCGGCATCGCGCCTTGGGGCCTCCCAAGTTCGGGAGGAGCCACGAGAGGGCGTTTGCCGCCCTCAACAGGCGCGTCGACAACCCGCTGAAATGCGGGCCGAAGCGCCATCTGCTATCGAGGATGAGGCCCAGATATTTAATCTGGGTCCTCACCCCGATCCTTACGCCTTCCACGACAATGTGGGCGTCAGGAGGGATGCGCTGCCGAGGTCCGTGGAAGAACACGGCCTCGGTCTTGTGCAGCGCAACCCCCAATCCCAGCCGGCGGATCCTTCCTGCGACCAAAGACCCGCCAGCCGAGGCCAAAGTGGCCGCCTCCCTAAAATTCCTCCCCCGGGCGGTGAGGAGAGTGTCATCCGCGTAGCAGATGACACTCGTGCCCTGGAGAAGGGATCCCCGCAGGAGCCAATCGAAACCGATGTTCCACAGGAGTGGTCCTAGGACAGACCCCTGAGGAACACCAGACTCCGCGTCGTACCTCCGCACTTGGCCAGTTTTGTCTACGAGGAGGACCGCTCGATCCTCCAAGTAACTGGCCAAGAGGTCCCTCAAGTATTGAGGCACTCCGTGGTACCGGAGTGCCTCCAGTATTGTCAAGTGCGGGACGGAGTTGAAGGCGTTGGCTATATCGAATGACACAGCCAACACTCCGTCCCCGCAATCCACGGCCTCCCGCACTTGGCCTTTCAGGCGGGCCAATGCATCCACTGTCGAACGCCCCGTTCGGAATCCGAATTGGGCGTCCGACAGGTTCGGCCCTACCTCCCGCAGGAGGCCATTCAGCCGGGCGGCAATAATCCCCTCGAACATCTTACCGACCTCATCTAGAAGAACGATGGGCCGGTATGCCGAAGGGGAGTCCGCCGGGCGTCCTTCTTTATGGAGCAGGCACAGCTGCCCCTCCTTCCAAGGTTTCGGGAACCTCCCAGCCGTGAAACACGCGCTGAAGAGGTCCCGAAACCTATCCTCCATTTGGGTGGCGGCGATGGCCACCACCCGTGCGGGGACACCGTCTGGCCCGGGGGCGGTTTTTTTAGCGCGGAGGCGAAGGGTCGCCGCGCCAAACTCCGCCCCCGTGACCGGAGGGACCTCCTCTTCCGGCGGGGCCGTCTCTCGCGGAGGGTCCATTACTGGTGGGGTAAAAGTGGTCCTGCTCGGAAACAAGGACCGGACCACCCCATCCAGCAATGCCGGCTCAAGGGTCTCCGCCAGCGGGGGACCGAAGGGGCGCAGTTTATTCCGCGCCGCCTTGTATGGTCTCCCATACGGGTCCCTGTCCAGACCCTCCAGCAGTTCGGCTCGCGCCGCATCGTCGGCGGCGAACATCGCTGCTTTCAGGACCTTCCTCGCCTCTACGTAGGAGGCGTAGAGAAGATCCTCGTTAGGCAAGTCCCGCACACTTCGCCGCCGGCTCCGTGTGTAGGCTCTCCTGGCCACTACGCAGGCGGCACGGAGCCCCGCTAGCTCCTCCGTCCACCAGTAGACGGCGCGACGGGGACCCGGGCGGTGAGACCGAGGCATGCTAGAGTTGCACACCTCGGTCAGGGACTCCCGCAGTTGGACCGCTGCAGCGTCCACGTCCAGGACATTGACAGGAGGCGAGAGCCAGTCCTGGACAAAAGCCGCCTCCTTAGCCGCCCCGCGGTCCAGGCGGGTGAGAGCCCACCGTGGAAAGGGGGATTGGGTCGAGCGGGCCATCCCTCGAGGGCTCTGGGTGGAGATATCGAACCGCACATATCGGTGGTCCGACAGGGTCTCCACCATTTCTACCCGCCAGTCGACAACGCGGGCGGCAAGAGCGGGGGTGGCAAACGACAGGTCAACCACTGTCCCTCCCCGTTGCCGCACACACGTGTCGACCGTCCCTCTGTTGAGGAGGGACACGCCGCACGAGGCCGCCCAGAACTCGACGGCCCTCCCGCGAACGTTGCAAGAGGCGGCCTGGTTGCCCCAGGCCGCTGACTTGGCGTTAAAGTCACCTAACACGGCGACCTGGCGAGGCGCCGCCCTACCGACAACTGTGGCGAGGATTTCCAAGAAATCCTCGAAGTCTGAAAGAGGGCGGTTAGGGGAGAAATATACGCCCACAAGGGCTATATCTCCCCACGCGGCGGCCACGTATCCCGGTCCCCTCTCTAAGAGCGAGAGGGAAGGGGAATCTGTGGAAGACCGCGACACTAACGCCACCAAGCCGTCCCGATCGCCCAGCCAACGGCTAGGCACCGAGTACGGCTCAGCAACCACCGCCACGTCCACCAACCACTCAGCCATGGCCTGCATCAGCAGGTCTTGGGCGGCTTTGCAGTGGTTGGCGTTCGTTTGGAGGATGCGATGTCCGGACCTAACCATCATTCAGACATCGCACCCCTCTCGTCTTCCACCGAGGTCCCGGGAACTTCCGGGGCGGCGGTGGTGGCAGCAGGCTGGGACAGTGCCTGCGCTTTGCCCTTCTTTGGGGGAGGATTGCAGTTCCTCCCCGTCATTACGTGGCCCGCCGGGCGGCCGCTAGCGGCACATACCACGCAGTGCGGCGTGGTGGCCGTGCATGTGGCGGACTTGTGCCCCTCTTTACCGCAGCGGTAGCAGCACTCTGACCTGTCCACTTTGGACGGACAGAGGGCCCGCGTGTGTCCAAGAACGAAGCACTTGAAGCAGCGCAGAGGCTGTTCTCCAAGTGCTCGGACCACACTCGAGCTGAAGCCCACCGCTAGCCGTCCCTTGGCGAGGACGGCCTTGGCTGCGGTGACTGGGCACTCCAGGCGAATGGTGCCCATGCCACCGCGGCCGGGCCTGATGGCCCGACCCTGCACCGCTGCGACGTCGCAGCCCCCGATTGCTGCGACCGCCGCCACCACCTCCTCTTTGGTGACCGAATCGTCAAGATTGGTCACCTCCAAGGCAGCAGACTTCACAGGTCTGGCTACCTTGGCCACGTCCGCGATAACCTCACGCAATTTTGATGCAAAGAGGTCCGCGTTTGCACCTCCTTGGGCCCCCGGGAACTCGAAGATACGAGCCCCGGCTTGAGTCTGGCGGCACGCGATTGCGCCGATGCCCAACTTTGTGGGATCGGCGTTGGCACGAGCCCGTTTTAAAACGGACTCGTACGTCTCGCCCCGCTCTGCAGCCTCCGCGGTGAGCGTCACCACGACCGCTGCGGTCTTGGGAGGAACCAACTTCCTTCCACCGGCTGGGGCCCGATTTGCTGCGGGAGCAGGGTTGGCGGGCTTAGGGGCCGACTTTTTCCCCTTCCCCTTCCCCTTTCCCTTGCCGGTCGTCTGGGACGGGCAGGGAGGGGTGATGTTGGGTGGGGAGGCAGGGGCGGCGACCTTCGCCTTCTTTTTGGCCTTGCCCTTCCCCTTCTTGCCAACCTTCGTCCAGTCGTTGGACGGGGTGGTGGAGGGGAGAAGGGCGTCCTCCATCTGGGAGGATGACCCCGGCTGGCACTGCCTCTTCTCCGCCGCGAGGGGCGGTCGGAGGCGTTTCTCCGGCAAGAGCCTGTCTTCGATGCCGGCGAGGCAGGCTCTTGTAAAGGCCCTTTCCTCCATGACGACCTTGCGGATGATATCCTCAAGGTTGGAGGAGGAGGGAGGGCCCTCGACCGCTGGTCTCGGCTCGGCTTGAGTTGGCCGGGCCGTGAGTTCAGCCAGCTTCTTGTGCAGCTGGCTAACCTCCGACTGCAGACGATCCACCTTCGCCTGCAGTTGCCGTGTCTCATCCGTGGCTGTGCGCTGCACCAGCTCACGGACGATGCCAGCCATGCTGGCGGCCCTACACTTAAGGGACTTCTGGAAAGTCCCCTTAAGATTTGAGGACTTAGAGGCAACCTCCTTGATCCCCTCTTCGTCCTCTAGGGCCATGCGCTCCAGTTCGGCCAGCGAATGGTCCGCGTACAGGACGCAGGACGCACCGTAACCAGACTTGGCCCGGTTGGTTATAGCCTGCTGCTCCTTTGTAGCGACCTGCTCCTCCAGGTCCTGTTGCAGTTGCTCTCGCCGAGCCAGGTTTAGCTGGCGTTCAGCATCCGCTAGACCCACGTCGTGGGTGTCTGCCACATTGGAAGGCTTCTTGGCCTTCGCCTTCTTTTTCGGCTTAGCACTCCTCGCAGAGTCCGAGGAGCCCTCGCCACCGTCCTTAAGGAAGGCCCGCTTTCGCTTTTGTAAGCGAATTCCCGCCTCCACTGCCGAACCGCCGTCCGACTCCAGTACGAGAGACTCGTCGGAATCCGACAAGTCCCCTGTCCCGCGGTACATGCTAGCCGCAGATGGTGCGCGGCTAGCCTCTGACGCTGAAGCGTCCTCGCCAGCGTGGCCCTGAGAAGGGCCTTTTGGTTGGCCCTGAGAAGGGCCTTTTGGCTGGCCCTGAGAAGGGCCTTTTGGGTGGCCCTGAGAAGGGCCTTTTGGGTGGCCCTGAGAAGGGCCTTTTGGGTGGCCCTGAGAAGGGCCTTTTAGGAAACGCCCGGAGGCGTCCCGCAAGGGCTGCTTAGACATATCCGCAATTGTCGTAGATTCCGCAATAATTCTACGACGCACAGTGCACTTTAGCCGAGCCCGATCTGCCACTCCGTTACGGTGGTCAGAATCGGGTCGTTTCCAGGGGACGCGACGTGGACGCAAGCACTGTGGGGGGTCCCCCAACCTAACCTAACCTAACCTAACCTAACCTTTTTTTTTTTTTTTTTTTTTGGTAACGCGGGCAGGAATCTGCGACCAGATACCCCGCCGCATGCAGGGTGCGACGGGGTTATGTGGGGTTTAGGCGGACTCGCCCGACCCACTAAACCTCCCGCGGTGGTCCAGCCTCGATGCGCAAAGAGGGGTTTTTGGGAATCAAATTGCCTCCAAAAACCCCTCCCGCATCTGCCGATGCACGTCCCGGGGGGCGACCGTAGCTGCCGCCCCCAGTGCCTTCGCGGAGCTTACAGCGGCGCGCTCCACAAACGCGCCGCCATCCTCCCCGGGTCCGCTTAGTGGTGGAGGCTGGAGCCCTCACTCCTGCCACCACCCACGGCCCGGTGAGACCCCCTCTACAGGGGGAGCCGCGGGCCCCCCATCACGGGGGGGCTGGCGGCGCGGGGTGGCCGTTGCCTACACCCCGCCGCCGCCTTCTCCGAGCGGGATCGGCCCTCTCCCGATCTCGCTCGCTGGCCTCTTTCCGAACCAAAACGGTCTCACAGAAAGAGGCCACGGCCTGCCAAGCCGACTCCTCCGCCAGCATAGCCGCTACTACGCTCGGCGGAGACAGATCCTGCCCGATCCTGGTGACCAGGATTCCGCGCTCCACGCCCCACGCTGGACACTCCTCCAACGTGTGCTGCGCGGAATCGAGGTCCCACCCGCAATGGTGGCATTGCGGTGTCGGTTCGCGTCCGATCCTACTCAGGAACTCACCGAAACACCCGTGTCCGGTGAGCACCTGAGCAAGACGATAGGTGACGTGCCCTACCTCCCTCCCTAGCCAGGCTTCGAAGCTCGGCAGAATCGCGCCGACGGCGCGTTGGCGCGAGTTCCGCGGCTCCTCCAGCCGCTCGCGCCACTCCTCCAGCGCACGTCGGCGCTCTTCATGCCTCACTTCAACTGGCGCGGCTCCACCCCCGCCATCGTGACGAAGACGGACAAACACACGTGCGTCCATCCTCGCCAGGATGTCGAGGGGCGGAAACCGCGCCAGCAGTGTTGCCGCCTCAAAGGATATCGTACGATACCCTCTCGCGATGCGTATGGCAATAGGACGCTGGAGCCCATTGTACAGGGCCCGGCAGCGCCTAACACCCGCCAGCCTATGCGACCAGACGGGCGCTCCGTAGAGTGCCATCGATCGTACGACACCCGCGTAAAGGCGGCGAACACCTTCACTCGGCCCCCCGAGATTCGGAAGTAGCCCGTGCATAGCACCGACCACTTTCCGAACCCGGGGGACGGAGCGACTGAAGTGCTCCCCGAAGTCCCAGCGACTGTCCAAGGTGAGGCCCAAGTACTTAAGAAAGGGCCCCACCTGGACGTCTACGTCACCCACACGAACCGACATGCTGGGTGGTTCCCGCCCCCTCGGGAGCTTATGGAACCATAGCGCCTCGGTCTTCGCAGGCGCTATCCGCAGACCCAGCTGGTGGATCCCATCCACCACGCATGCCACCCCAAAACCTAACCTAACCTAACCTAACCTAACCCAGCTCCCCCAGCGGGCCCCCAGCTCCCGTCTGAGAGTACAACTCGAGTCTTTAACACGGAGAAAGCCGACTGGTCAATATTTAGGGTGGAGCTTCAGCGGGGAATGGATGAAGCCGATCTGGAAAATGAGCTGATGAGGGTAGAGGATAAGGAGGGGGTCGATCGCATTACGGAAACATATTCCAGGTGTATAGCGAGTGCGTGCGAGAAGGCTATCCCACACTTTCTGCCTAGGAGAGTGAGCAAAGCGTGTAGATGGTGGACGCCAGAGTTGTCCCAGCTTAAGGCTGAGATGGTACGTAGTAGAAGGAGAATTGCGAAGGCCAATCTGCGCAGGAGGCCCTCTGTGGTAGAGTTTTATCTGGCCGCTAGGAAGGACTACAGGACGGCTATAGAGTCTGCTATGACAAAAAGCTGGAAGAACTTTTGCACCGGGGAGAAGATGGAGACCATCTGGCAGCGGTCCTACCGTATTATGAAGGCCTGCTCGACACGTGCGCAGGACAGGCTGCTGGTGGACGCGGGTGGTGCAGTGCTGGACGAGCGGGGATCTGCGGTGCTGCTAGCGGAGACTTTCTACCAATGGGACTGCGCCGCGGACGACACACCCGAGCAGGCGCGCCTCAGGGCGGACGCGGCGCAGCTGGTGGCCGCCGCTGTGGCCCAGGATGAGGCTGATGGGCCGTATGCTGCTTTTACCGTGACTGAACTCGAGACTGTGCTTCGTTCTATGAGCCCTAAGCGAGCACCGGGAGCCGACGGATTCACGCTGGACATCTGCGTCGCAGCCTACGGGCAAAACAAGCCCTTGCTGCTGGGGCTATTCTCGCAGTGCCTCAGGTGGGGCTGCTTCCCGACGATATGGAAGACGGCGGTGGTTAAGGTTATCCCCAAGCCGGCGAGAGATGATTACACCTTACCGAAATCTTATAGGCCTATCGGACTCTTGCCGGTTTTGGGGAAAATGTTAGAGAAGCTGTTCGTTAATAGGTTGCAATGGCAGTTGGGTCGAGAGGAGAGATTGAGTGTGTATCAGTACGGGTTCACTCCACAGCGCAGTACTGAGGACGCCCTGTTCGACGCCATGACTATGGTCAGAGATAGTCTTAATGACAAGAAGTTAGTGGTCATGGTGTCACTTGACATACAAGGGGCTTTCGATAGTGCTTGGTGGCCAGCTATCATCAATCGGTTAAATAATGAAGAAGTGGATCCTACTATTGTGCGGTTAATTATTGACTATCTTTCAAATAGAAAAATTAAATTATGTTACGCGGGTGAGACCGTAGTGAAGGCTACTAACAAAGGATGTATTCAGGGCTCCACCTGCGGGCCCATCCTGTGGAACGTGCAACTGGGTCCGGTGCTAGAGCAGACGCAGTATGGGGACGTGCGGGTGCAGGCGTTCGCTGATGATATCCTGGTGATTGCGGCTGCCACTGACGGCAGAGAACTAGAGGAAAAGGTGAACCGGGCGCTGGCCGTGATTGTGCGTTGGGGTGAGCGCTTGAGACTCGTGTTCGCGCCGGGAAAAACACAAGCTCTCCTACTCACAAGAAAGTTGAGATACTATGCTCCCACACTGACGATGGCAGGTGTTGTTTTGGATTATGGGACCAGTCTAAAAGTATTGGGGTTGACTGTAGATCCGCTGCTCAACTTCAGGAAGCACATAGAAAATGTTACGAGGAAGGCGATAGTGTTTTATAAGGTGGTATCTAGGGCGGCGCGGGCGCAGTGGGGTCTCAACTCTGAGATTCTGAGGTTGATATATATAGCGGTAGTGGAACCTACTATATTATATTCTGCGAGCTGCTGGGCTGAAGTTTCTTCGAGAGTTTATGCTGAAACTGAACTCAACAAGCTTTCGCGATCCTTCGCTATCAAGATCAGTAAGGCTCATCGTACAGTATCCTTTGTGTCCAGTTTGTTACTTGCACGAATCTTGCCCTTGCCTATAAGAATAAGGGAACAGGCCAAAATATATAAATTAAAGAAAGGAGGGTCGTTGGCGTGTTTACCTGGGAGGAGTATAGAGTGCAGGAGAAGTCCTTTCTCGCTGCCGCATCCGGCAGAGCGTAGGCGGCTGGAGTTCGGGCTGGTTGGCTCGCAGGATGACGCCGTGGCGCTGGCGGGCGAGGGGCCTGTGCTGTATACTGACGGCAGCAAATTGGAGGGAAAGGTCGGGGCGGCGGTGAGTTGCTGGGTGGGAGGAGCTGAGGCTCAGCGTGCAGGCTTCCGCCTTGAGAATTTTTGTAGCGTCTTTCAGGCGGAGTTGTCTGCGATTCTTGTTTTGTAGTTGGGTATTGTAAGCAGTTAATATGTTGTTTTTTGTTATATTTTTCAATTCGTTATGTATGATTTAATTTACCTTTATTGTTTTAAAAATGTATTGTTTGTTAGTTTTTCTTTTGGATAAGTTTTATTATCATTGTTGTTTGTTCAATATGTAAATTATAGTTTTAAAAATGTTGTTGCATTATAAGAGCAACAGTAGAATAAGTTGTAAAAAAAAAAAAAAAAAAAAACCTAACCTAACCTAACCTAACCTTTTTTTTTTTTTTGGTAACGCGGGCAGGAATCTGCGACTAGATACCCCGCCGCATGCAGGGTGCGACGGGGTTATGTGGGGTTTAGGCGGACTCGCCTGACCCACTAAACCTCCCGCGGTGGTCCAGCCTCGATGCGCAAAGAGGGGTTTTTGGGAATCAAATTGCCTCCAAAAACCCCTCCCGCATCTGCCGATGCACGTCCCGGGGGGCGACCGTAGCTGCCGCCCCCAGTGCCTTCGCGGAGCTTACAGCGGCGTGCTCCACAAACGCGCCGCCATCCTCCCCGGGTCCGCTTAGTGGTGGAGGCTGGAGCCCTCACTCCTGCCACCACCCACGGCCCGGTGAGACCCCCTCTACAGGGGGAGCCGCGGGCCCCCCATCAAAGAAAAGAAAGAAAGAAAGAAAATACATTTATTGACCCAGATAAATAAAATACAAAATATGTAGGTAAGGTATAACATGATTACAATACAAAATTATAATAACAAAAATCCTAAAAGGCACCCACCCACTAAGCCAGGCGCTGCGCGGGGTCAAAAGGCCCTGTCTCAGCATATTGCTGCACAGTGTTGCCATGAAGCGGAACACTGTGCAGCGCTGGTAATTCTGACAGTGCCTGTTAAGTGGATGACGTCACAAAATACAAACTATAAAAAACAAAAAGAACTTATTACTACAATTAGCTATATATATATATTATAACAACATGATAATTATGTAAGTGCACTAAAAAGAAAGAAAGGATGAAACTTACATAATTATATAAAACTAAATGTAAAACTATTCAAAATTAAAATGCTTTGCTTATGAAGAAGAGTCATTGTACCATAGACGAATAAAACCAATCAAGTCGGATCAAGCAGGCAAGCATACAACGAGCGAGGCAAAGAGTGAGCGAGGGTTGTTGGCGGAGAACAGCGAAAACCTAACAAAAAACAATATTATGTAACGAGCGCAAAGTGAATAGGAGATCTAATGACAAACAAAAGACAAAAGACAAAAAACTGGGTGGGTTGTTGGGTGAAACGGAATTTAGTATGACATGATTGCGTCCAGGGAGTGGGGCCAGTGCTGATACTTATGCTCTACGTGTTTACAACATTGGGTAAGTAGCAGTTTTCTTTCCCGAGCAGGTACTTATGGTAATTTTTGCAACTTAACTAATTCTTTTTTAAGGATTGACCTGAATACTGTGACTGTTTTTAAGGCACGAACCGGCACGAACCCATCACGGGGGGGCTGGCGGCGCGGGGTGGCCGTTGCCTACACCCCGCCGCCGCCTTCTCCGAGCGGGATCGGCCCTCTCCCGATCTCGCTCGCTGGCCTCTTTCCGAACCAAAACGGTCTCACAGAAAGAGGCCACGGCCTGCCAAGCCGACTCCTCCGCCAGCATAGCCGCTACTACGCTCGGCGGAGACAGATCCTGCCCGATCCTAGCGACCAGGATTCCGCGCTCCTCGCCCCACGCTGGACACTCCTCCAACGTGTGCTGCGCGGAATCGAGGTCCCACCCGCAATGGTGGCATTGCGGTGTCGGTTCGCGTCCGATCCTACTCAGGAACTCACCGAAACACCCGTGTCCGGTGAGCACCTGAGTAAGACGATAGGTGACGTGCCCTACCTCCCTCCCTAGCCAGGCTTCGAAGCTCGGCAGAATCGCGCCGACGGCGCGTTGGCGCGAGTTACGCGGCTCCTCCAGCCGCTCGCGCCACTCCTCCAGCGCACGTCGGCGCTCTTCATGCCTCACTTCAACTGGCGCGGCTCCACCCCCGCCATCGTGACGAAGACGGACGAACACACGTGCGTCCATCCTCGCCAGGATGTCGAGGGGCGGAAACCGCGCCAGCAGTGTTGCCGCCTCAAAGGATATCGTACGATACCCTCTCGCGATGCGTATGGCAATAGGACGCTGGAGCCCATTGTACAGGGCCCGGCAGCGCCTAACACCCGCCAGCCTGTGAGACCAGACGGGCGCTCCGTAGAGTGCCATCGATCGTACGACACCCGCGTAAAGGCGGCGAACACCTTCACTCGGCCCCCCGAGATTCGGAAGTAGCCCGTGCATAGCACCGACCACTTTCTGAACCCGGGGCACGGAGCGACTGAAGTGCTCCCCGAAGTCCCAGCGACTGTCCAAGGTGAGGCCCAAGTACTTGAGAAAGGGCCCCACCTGGACGTCCACGTCACCCACACGAACCGACAAGCTCGGCGAGCTCCTTGGTCCCGTCGAAGGAGTCCCCACCAGCCAACACAAGAGTGTCGTCCGCGTAGCAGACGACGTGTACGCCGGCGGGGAGATCGACGCGCAAGACCGCGTCGTACGCGAGGTTCCACAGGAGGGGGCCCAAGACCGACCCCTGAGGAACCCCGCAATTGACCTCCCTTTGGTGCAATGCACCATCCCTGCCTACATACTGCACACACCTGTGCTGCAAGTAGGAGCCAACTATGCGCTGCAGGTAAGGAGGCACTCCGTGATGGACGAGCGCCTCCCTGATCGCCCTCCAGGGCAAGGAGTTGAACGCGTTGACGATGTCCAAGGACACCGCCAACATCCTCCCGCCCCGGGACAGTACCTGGTCCGACAGCGAACGCACGCGTAGAATGGCGTCCACCGTCGAACGCGCCTGCCGGAAACCGTACTGGTCGTCCGACAGGTTGGGGCCTACCTGCCACAGATGTGTGCAGAGACGAGCGGCAATTATTCGTTCGAATAACTTGCCGCCCTCGTCCAGCAGGCAAATGGGACGGTACGCAGAGGGAGAGTCCGCGGCCCTGCCGCCCTTCTTCAAGAGGACCAAGTTTGCCGTCTTCCAGCCCAGGGGAAACACACCAGAGCGGAGGCAGTTGTCGAACAACCGCCCCAGCTTCTCCCCCAGGCCGGCGGATAGTGCCAGCACCCAGGCCCGACCTGGAATTCCGTCGGGCCCGGGGGCCGTATTACCACGAGCCCTGAGCCGCTTTACCGCTCGGTCCATCTCCTGTTCCGTTACCCCCAGCTCATCGGACCAGATGGTAGGGTCCGATGGTAACGCGGGGGTAGAGGGGCTGTCCTGGACCCTGGGGAAGAGCGTGTCGACCACTCCTCCCACGAACGCAGGGTCCAGGGTCTCCGTCAACGGAGGGACCCATGGGCGCAGTTTGCCCAGTACTGTTTTGTACGGGCGCCCCCACGGATCCCTGTTCAGCCCCTCCAGGAGTTCACTCCAGGACCGAGCCTTGGCGTCTGCGATGGCGCTTTGCAGCGCCGTCGTAGCGGCTCTATAGGACTCGTAAGCACTATCCCTCTCCTCGGCAGTTGCTCGCCTTCTTCTCCGGGACCGGGTGTACTCGCGTCGGGAGCGCAGGCATGCCTCGCGCAGCCTCGCTATCTCCTCCGACCACCAGTACACCGCCCGGCGCTTGGATGACTTGGCCCGGGGCATGGAGGCGTCGCATATCGACGTCATCATGTCCCGGAACCACGTCGCCTCCCACTCAGGATCGGGCAGATCTTGTTCGGCGTGGCCTTCCGGCCAGGCCGCGACGATGGCGGCGGCTTCCAACAGGTCCCTGTTTAGCCGCTTGAGGGCCCATCGTCGCGGCGGACTGCTACTCCGGCGGGATGCGCGGGGTGGAGAGCGGAGGGCCACATCGAATACGATGTGGCGATGGTCGGATAAAGTGACCATCTCCTCCGCCACTCTCCATCCCGACACCATGTGTGTGGCAGAGGGAGTCGCCCATGATAGGTCCACGATCGACTCCCCCTGCCACCGCACACAGGTGTTTACGGACCCCCGATTTAACAACCGGAGGTCTAATCCCGCCGTCCATTCAACAACGGTGACTCCCCTAGGGTCATCCCGAGGACTCCCCCACTCACGCGAGTGGGCGTTGAAGTCACCCAGGACGAGCACGGGACGGGGTAGGCACCTGCGAATGCAGTTTCCCACCTCGTCCAAGTACGCCTCGTAAGCGGCGAGGGTACAGTTAGGGGAGACGTAGCAGCCCACAACGGCTAAACGACCCCATTCCACGGCCACGAAGCCCTGCCCCCTTTCGATAAGGGAGCAGTGGGGGTCACCTTCACCACCACCCCAGTAGATAGCGACGGAGTCCTAATCGTCCCGGAACCAGCGAGGATGGTCCGGAACGCGGTAGGGCTCCGACGCTACGGCGAGTGCAACCGAATACTGCGCAAGGGTTTGCATGAGCAGGTCTTGCGCACCCCGGCAGTGATTTAGGTTGCACTGGAGGACCTTCTTAATGGCGTGATCCATTAAGAGGCCTCCATAGCCTCCTGGGGCGGGCCGTTGCCCGACTCCACGGCCCCCACTGTTGGGGCCGCAGAACTTCCGGAGACTGGGGCTGGAGGAGCTGGCTTCCTCTTCACCTTAGGAGGGGAGCATTGTTTGGTCCCCATCCTATGGTCAGCCTTGCAGCCCATGCCGGAGCACAGCGGACACCTGCGCGGACGCGTGCACTGGCTAGCCCGATGGTCGGGTTCGCCGCACGCGTAGCACAGGTTGCTACGATCCACTGGGCTCCGGCATGCGGTGCGTACGTGCCCGTACTCCAGACACCGGAAGCATTAGTCAGGTAGTCGACCCGGGCCGGAAACCATCCGACGACGACATGCTTTGCCGCTGCCAGCTTCCGCACAGAAGCAAGCGGGCAGCGCACCCAAGCCGTTCCCAAGGCTTTGGGCGAGCGGCGAATGTCGCCCACCCGCACGTCGTCCACCGAACATTCCCCGGCCTCCGCTACCGCAGCCGCCACCTCCTGAGGCGTGACGCTGTCGTCAAGGTCTTTCAACCTCAACTCGCCCGTCTTGATGGGACGGGCGATGCGCACGCTCAGGTCGGCGAGGGCAACGCGCATGCGCTCCGCAAGCACGTCTGCTTTGGAGGTGGAGTCGGGTCCCGACACCTCCAAAATTAACCCCCCCGTAATTGCACGTCTGGAACGGATGGACTCCACTCCGACGTCGACCAGCTTAATTTTTTCCTTGGCGGCCTTCATCACCGCGGCATAGGTGACCTCCGAACCCTCGGGAATGGTCACCGTGATAGCCGCGGATGTTGGAGGCCGCGATGGCTTGGGCAATGCTGCCTTTTTGGCCTGGCCTTTAGTGGCCTTCGGGGCAGGTCTGGAGCTGACTGCGGGTGCGGACCTAGCGCCAGCTACAGGTCCGACCTTTGGGCCAGCCCTCAGGTCCAACTGTGGGCTTGACATCGCAGTGGTCTGAACCACCTGCGCCTTTTTCTTGGCCGCCCTTCTCTTGGCACTTTTGGAGACCACGGTCGCCCACGACTCCGACGAGGGAAGCGTCGGAGCCGAGGGGGACCGTGTCTGCGCCACGGGTGCCGTTGCCGCAGGCGGCTGGTGTCCCGGTCTGGTCTTTCCGATTGGGAGTCTGGTGAGGGGGCTAGGAGGAGGAAGAACACCGCCCCGAGACAAGGTAGGCTGAGCCACACTGACTCCAGCCAACCTGTACTCGAGAAAGGCGGTGATCCTCTCCATGAGGCGTTCCTCCCAGTCCCTACCCCCGGCGGCAGATGTTGTTGCCCTCGGTCCAGCTGCGCTCACAGCACTGGCCGGAGAAGGGGCAGCTCGCCTTGAGCTTGAAGCCGGGGGAGTCGACACTTTTTTAGGGCTCCCAGGGGGAGTCACTGTCCTCGCACTTGGTGGAAGGGGCGCTTGCTGCAAGCGGATGACCTCCGTCAACTGATCCACCTTGGCGGAGAGGTCAGCCATCCGTGAGCGCAGCTCTGCGTTCTCCCGCTCCAACCGCTGAACGTTGGCGTCTGCGGAGCCCCGCTCCACCAGGATTTCAGCCGCCGCTTCGACCTTCCTTGCCGCAATTCGCAGACCGTGGATGAAATCGCCGCGCATATTTCGCGATCTATCGGCGATTTTCTCCACGGTCCCGAGCTGCGACTACCAGTTGACCAGTTGACCAGTTCGTCGGTCGGTTGGTCCTGCATCTCCTGCCCGAGGTCTGCCACCTTCGGCAACTTCCCCTTGCTCCGGATATTGGAGGGTGGGACAGACGGGTCGAAGACCTCATCTTCCCCTCCGCTCTTCTCTTTTAGGAAGGCAGCGCGCTTGGCTTTCTGTGTATCCAAGGCGCTGTCCTCCGGCCTTCTCAATCGCTTCCACGTAGCGCGGGTGAGGCTCGACGCCGTCGAAGCGATGGAGGTGACGGACATGATGGAGGTGTCCGACTCTTCTCCGCCATCCACTAATGATATCACCGCGCCACCAGGTGCTGGTGACGGCTTCCTAAAGGAATCCGGCGTCGTCTGCACGTCCGCGCCTGGGTCAGACGCGGGCATGCAGGCACGCCCCTCATCATTTGCCGCCGAAGCAGCCGCCGCCGAAGCGGCCATCCTCCGCGTCGTAACGCGAGAGGACCCCCTAACGTCATGGCAGTTTGTGCCCCCCTCAGATACGGTGGGGCTGCCCGCCAAAGCGGAGTGGGATTCTCCGGCCTCTGAGAGACCGGTACCCACCTGAGGTAATATGTTTTTCAGACTGTCCATTTTTTCATATTTTTTTTCATTGTTGTTGGCGCCCTAGCGGCCGGGTTCCCCCCGACCATGCCCTGTGTGTGAACCGAGAGTCGCACAGCAAGAGTCCACGGCCACCCCGCACGTCCGCCTTACTGGCGGGCGCACGTGGCGACCACGAACAGATGCAGCGCGGCTCAAGATTCACACACACGACACTCCCCTCGGCAGGCGCCAGACCTTGAGATTTGGCTCCCCTAAAAGGCCGAAAACGGCCCCATCCAAGCCCAGTGCGGACAGAACCGCAACGGCTACCACTCCCGGCAGAGTTGGAAACTCCTTTCCTCTGCCAGCCCCATCCACTGCGCCTTATGCTCATCATAAGGACGCGCGGAGGGGCCACCCCCCCAACCCAAAGCGTCTGATAGTTTTAGTTACGTCTAATTCTGATGGAATTAGACCAATAACAGGGGACAACCACGGGAAGGAAAATCCACCAGACTTGCCTTAGGGATCGGCGACTGTTGCGCTACACTCCCCTAAGACCATTCGCACCTTACCCTTCTTGAAGAGATGAGTAAGGTAGGGCCCATGTCTATGCTACGCAAGCGGCTACTGAGAGAAGCTACAGCAGCAGAACGCAAGCTAGGCAAAGCAACTATTAAAGCAAAGACATAAGCCCCCCCCCCAACCTAACCTAACCTAACCTAACCTTTTTTTTTTTTTTTTTGGTAACGCGGGCAGGAATCTGCGACCAGATACCCCGCCGCATGCAGGGTGCGACGGGGTTATGTGGGGTTTAGGCGGACTCGCCCGACCCACTAAACCTCCCGCGGTGGTCCAGCCTCGATGCGCAAAGAGGGGTTTTTACGGCCCGGTGAGACCCCCTCTACAGGGGGAGCCGCGGGCCCCCCATCACGGGGGGGCTCGCAGCGCGGGGTGGCCCTATACAGGGGGAGCCGCGGGCCCCCCATCACGGGGGGGCTGGCGGCGCGGGGTGGCCGTTGCCTACACCCCGCCGCCGCCTTCTCCGAGCGGGATCGGCCCTCTCCCGATCTCGCTCGCTGGCCTCTTTCCGAACCAAAACGGTCTCACAGAAAGAGGCCACGGCCTGCCAAGCCGACTCCTCCGCCAGCATAGCCGCTACTACGCTCGGCGGAGACAGATCCTGCCCGATCCTAGCGACCAGGATTCCGCGCTCCTCGCCCCACGCTGGACACTCCTCCAACGTGTGCTGCGCGGAATCGAGGTCCCACCCGCAATGGTGGCATTGCGGTGTCGGTTCGCGTCCGATCCTACTCAGGAACTCACCGAAACACCCGTGTCCGGTGAGCACCTGAGTAAGACGATAGGTGACGTGCCCTACCTCCCTCCCTAGCCAGGCTTCGAAGCTCGGCAGAATCGCGCCGACGGCGCGTTGGCGCGAGTTACGCGGCTCCTCCAGCCGCTCGCGCCACTCCCCCAGCGCACGTCGGCGCTCTTCGTGCCTCACTTCAACTGGCGCGACTCCACCCCCGCCATCGTGACGAAGACGGACGAACACACGTGCGTCCATCCTCGCCAGGATGTCGAGGGGCGGAAACCGCGCCAGCAGTGTTGCCGCCTCAAAGGATATCGTACGATACCCTCTCGCGATGCGTATGGCAATAGGACGCTGGAGCCCATTGTACAGGGCCCGGCAGCGCCTAACACCCGCCAGCCTATGCGACCAGACGGGCGCTCCGTAGAGTGCCATCGATCGTACGACACCCGCGTAAAGGCGGCGAACACCTTCACTCGGCCCCCCGAGATTCGGAAGTAGCCCGTGCATAGCACCGACCACTTTCCGAACCCGGGGGACGGAGCGACTGAAGTGCTCCCCGAAGTCCCAGCGACTGTCCAAGGTGAGGCCCAAGTACTTAAGAAAGGGCCCCACCTGGACGTCCACGTCACCCACACGAACCGACATGCTGGGTGGTTCCCGCCCCCTCGGGAGCTTATGGAACCATAGCGCCTCGGTCTTCGCAGGCGCTATCCGCAGACCCAGCTGGTGGATCCCATCCACCACGCATGCCACCCCAAGCTCGGCGAGCTCCTTGGTCCCGTCGAAGGAGTCCCCACCAGCCAACACGAGAGTGTCGTCCGCGTAGCAGACGACGTGTACGCCGGCGGGGAGATCGACGCGCAAGACCGCGTCGTATGCGAGGTTCCACAGGAGGGGGCCCAAGACCGACCCCTGAGGAACCCCGCAATTGACCTCCCTCTGGTGCAATGCACCATCCCTGCCTACATACTGCACACACCTGTGCTGCAAGTAGGAGCCAACTATGCGCTGCAGGTAAGGAGGCACTCCGTGATGGACGAGCGCCTCCCTGATCGCCCTCCAGGGCAAGGAGTTGAACGCGTTGACGATGTCCAAGGACACCGCCAACATCCTCCCGCCCCGGGACAGTACCTGGTCCGACAGCGAACGCACGCGTAGAATGGCGTCCACCGTCGAACGCGCCTGCCGGAAACCGTACTGGTCGTCCGACAGGTTGGGGCCTACCTGCCACAGATGTGTGCAGAGACGAGCGGCAATTATTCGTTCGAATAACTTGCCGCCCTCGTCCAGCAGGCAAATGGGACGGTACGCAGAGGGAGAGTCCGCGGCCCTGCCGCCCTTCTTCAAGAGGACCAAGTTTGCCGTCTTCCAGCCCAGGGGAAACACACCAGAGCGGAGGCAGTTGTCGAACAACCGCCCCAGCTTCTCCCCCAGGCCGGCGGATAGTGCCAGCACCCAGGCCCGACCTGGAATTCCGTCGGGCCCGGGGGCCGTATTACCACGAGCCCTGAGCCGCTTTACCGCTCGGTCCATCTCCTGTTCCGTTACCCCCAGCTCATCGGACCAGATGGTAGGATCCGATGGTAACGCGGGGGTAGAGGGGCTGTCCTGGACCCTGGGGAAGAGCGTGTCGACCACTCCTCCCACGAACGCAGGGTCCAGGGTCTCCGTCAATGGAGGGACCCATGGGCGCAGCTTGCCCAGTACAGTCTTGTACGGGCGCCCCCACGGATCCCTGTTCAGCCCCTCCAGGAGTTCACTCCAGGACCGAGCCTTGGCGTCTGCGATGGCGCTTTGCAGCGCCGTCGTAGCGGCTCTATAGGACTCGTAAGCACTATCCCTCTCCTCGGCAGTTACTCGCCTTCTTCTCCGGGACCGGGTGTACCCGCGTCGGGAGCGCAGGCATGCCTCGCGCAGCCTCGCTATCTCCTCCGACCACCAGTACACCGCCCGGCGCTTGGATGACTTGGCCCGGGGCATGGAGGCGTCGCATATCGACGTCATCATGTCCCGGAACCACGTCGCCTCCCACTCAGGATCGGGCAGATCTTGTTCGGCGTGGCCTTCCGGCCAGGCCGCGACGATGGCGGCGGCTTCTAACAGGTCCCTGTTTAGCCGCTTGAGGGCCCATCGTCGCGGCGGACTGCTACTCCGGCGGGATGCGCGGGGTGGAGAGCGGAGGGCCACATCGAATACGATGTGGCGATGGTCGGATAAAGTGACCATCTCTTCCGCCACTCTCCATCCCGACACCATGTGTGTCGCAGAGGGAGTCGCCCATGATAGGTCCACGATCGACTCCCCCTGCCACCGCACACAGGTGTTTACGGACCCCCGATTTAACAACCGGAGGTCTAATCCCGCCGTCCATTCTACAACGGAGACTCCCCTAGGGTCATCCCGAGGACTCCCCCACTCACGCGAGTGGGCGTTGAAGTCACCCAGGACGAGCACGGGACGGGGTAGGCACCTGCGTATGCAGTTTCCCACCCCGTCCAAGTACGCCTCGTAAGCGGCGAGGGTACAATTAGGGGAGACGTAGCAGCCCACAACGGCTAAACGACCCCATTCCACGGCCACGAAGCCCTGCCCCCTTTCGATAAGGGAGCAGTGGGGGTCACCTTCTCCACCACCCCAGTAGATAGCGACAGAGTCCAAATCATCCCGGAACCAGCGAGGATGGTCCGGGACGCGGTAGGGCTCCGACGCTACGGCGAGTGCAACCGAATACTGCGCAAGGGTTTGCATGAGCAGGTCTTGCGCACCCCGGCAGTGATTTAGGTTGCACTGGAGGACCTTCTTAATGGCGTGATCCATTAAGAGGCCTCCATAGCCTCCTGGGGCGGGCCGTTGCCCGACTCCACGGCCCCCTCTGTTGGGGCCGCAGAACTTCCGGTGACTGGGGCTGGAGGAGCTGGCTTCCTCTTCACCTTAGGAGGGGAGCATTGTTTGGTCCCCATCCTATGGTCAGCCTTGCAGCCCATGCCGGAGCACAGCGGACACCTGCGCGGACGCGTGCACTGGCTAGCCCGATGGTCGGGTTCGCCGCACGCGTAGCACAGGTTGCTACGATCCACTGGGCTCCGGCATGCGGTGCGTACGTGCCCGTACTCCAAACACCGGAAGCATTGTAGCGGCCGCGAGGTCAGGTAGTCGACCCGGGCCGGAAACCACCCAACGACCACATGCTTTGCTGCTGCCAGCTTCCGCACAGAAGCAAGCGGGCAGCGCACCCAAGCCGTTCCCAGGGCTTTGGGCGAGCGGCGAATGTCGCCCACCCGCACATCATCCACTGAACACGCCCCGGCCTCTGCAATTGCGGCCGCTACCTCCTGGGGAGTTACACTATCGTCCAGGTCTTTAAGTCTGAGCTCGCCCGTCTTGACTGGACGGGCGATGCGCACGCTCAGGTCTGCGAGGGCGATGCGCATGCGCTCAGCCAACGCGTCGGCCCTGGAGGTGGAGTCGGGCCCGGACACCTCCAAGATTAAGCCTCCTGTGATGGCCCGCCTGGATTTGACTGTGTCAATCCCCACGTCGGCAAGCTTGACACGCTCCTTGGCGGCTTTCATCACCGTGGCGTAGGTGACCTCCGAACCCTCGGGAATGGTCACCGTAATCGCCGCCGATGTTGGCAGCCGCGTTGGCCTAGGTGACGAATTCTTATGGGCCTTCTTTTTCCCCTTTGGGGCGGGACCAGAGCCAGCAATGGGTGCGGACCTCGCGCCAGCTGAATGTCCGGCACTTATGCCAGCACTCGCGCCCACCGGAGGGCTCTGCGCCGGGATGGACATCGCCCCTTGTGCCTTCTTCTTGGCCGCCTTCCTCTTGGCGCTTTTTGACAGCACGGTCGCCCAGGACTCCGACGCTGGAAGCATCGGGGCCGAAGGGGGCCGCGTCTGCGCCACGGGTGCCGATGCCTGAGGTGGCTGGCGGGTCGGTTTTGCCTTCGCGGAAGGTCTAGGAAGACCGCTATTCCGAGCCAAGGTCGGCTGAGCCACACTGACTCCAGCCAACCTATAATCGAGAAAGGCGGTTATCCTGTCCATCAGGCGCTCCTCCCAGTCCTTCTCTGCAGCGACAGGTGGTATTGCCACAGGTTTGGTCGTTCTCACTGCACTGGCCACAGCAGGGGCCACTCGTTTGAGGCTGCCCGAAGGTGTCTTTCCTGCTCTAGGACTCCCCGGAGGAGTAACCGTCCTGTCACTGTCCCGGGAAGCCGTTTGATGGCGGACTGTTTCCGTTAATCTATCCATCTTGGCGGATAGATTCGCCATCTGGGAGCGCAACTCAGCGTTTTCTCGCTCGAGGCGCTTCACGTTTTCGTCCACAGCAGTTCGTTCTCCTAGGACGCTGAAGGCGGCCTGGATCTTCCTAGCAGCCACGCGAAGACCGTGAATGAAGTCGCCGCGCATGTTCTTCGACCTGTCGGCAATCTTCTCGACGGTCTCAACATGCACCTTGATGGCGGCGAGTATGTCCTCGGTCGGCTGCTCGCTCATCTCCGCTCCCAGATCCTCTGGCCTCGGCAGTTTTGCCTTAGACCTGATGTTTGTGGGAGGAACGGACGGGTCGAAGACATCCTCATCCGTATTCTCCTTGTCTTTCCTATAAAGGGCACGCTTGGACCCTTTCGGGTCTGACGCGTCCTCCGTCATGTTTTGGCCACGTTTTCGTGAGACTCGGCCTGACGCTGTTGACGTGAATGAAGAGACCGACATCACGCTGCAGTCGGACTCCTCGCCAGCATCTAACACCGCATCCACTGGTGCCGGATTTGGTTTCGTAAAGAAACCCGACGTCGCCTGCACGTCTGCGCCCGAAACAGGCGCGGGCATGCAGGCACGCCCCTCAACATTTGCCACCGAAGCGGCCGCCGCCGAAGCGGCCATCCTCCGCGTCGTAACGCGGGAGGACCCCCTAACATCATGGCAGTTTGTGCCCCCCTCAGATACGGTGGGGCTGCCCGCCGAAGCGGAGTGGGGTTCTCCGGCCTCTGAGAGACCGGTACCCACCTGAGGCAATATGTTATTCAAACTGTCCATTTTCATATTTCATTGTTGTTGTTGTTGGCGCCCTAGCGGCCGGGTTCCCCCCGACCATGCCCTGTGTGTGAACCGAGAGTCGCGCAGCAAGAGTCCACGGCCACCCCGCACGTCCGCCTTACTGGCGGGCGCACGTGGCGACCACGAACAGATGCAGCGCGGCTCAAGATTCACACACACGACACTCCCCTCGGCAGGCGCCAGACCTTGAGATTTGGCTCCCCTAAACGGCCGAAAACGGCCCCATCCTAGCCCAGTGCGGACAGAACCACAACGGCTACCACTCCCGGCAGAGTTGGAAACTCCTTTCCTCTGCCAGCTCCATCCACTGCGCCTTATGCTCATCATAAGGACGCGCGGAGGAGCCATTCCCCCCCAACCTCAAAGCGTCTGGTGGTTTCAGTTACGTCTATTTCTGAAGGAAATAGACCAATAACAGGGGACAACCACGTGAAGGAAAATCCACCAGGCTTGCCTTAGGGATCAGCGACTGTTGCGCTACACTCCCCTAAGACCATTCGCACCTTACCCTTCTTGAAGAGATGAGTAAGGTAGGGCCTATGTCTATGCTACGCAAGCGGCTACTGAGAGAAGCTACAGCAGCAGAACGCAAGCTAGGCAAAGCAACTATTAAAGCATAGACATAAGCCCCCCCCCATACTAACCTAACCTAACCTAACCTAACCAGTCTCTCCCCAACCTCGGTAACGAGAGGTACAGTTGGTAACCAATTACGAGTGACGAGTTACCGGGTCGGTCACTAGTAACAAGTTACAAAATCGGTGACGTAGTGACGAGTTACTGGTAACGGTCGGTAACAAAACGGCAAAAGTGTTCCAACATGTCTAAGCCAGTGAAATCCAAAACAACCACCTCCAAGGCTGAACCCCTGCGAAGGGAGGCACTCATGCGCAGCGCAAGCGCAGAGGAAACCTCAAAGGGCCAAACCACCCGACCAGCACGACCCGAGCGTGAAAGCCTAGAAGAAGCAGCAGCAGGGCCGAGCAGACTGATGACGCAGTCACCACTTTCTTCAGTCCCCTCGTCAGAGAACTCTTCCCGAGATCACTCACCGGGAACTTCGGACACATCATACAAGTCTTGGGAGTCCAGCCCAGAGTTCAACGGGAAAAAACTAAGGATGCAAGCCGACGAACACCTTCGGAGCGCGAAGGGACAAATGGACCAGTCGGGCAACATCAAATCGACGATCAAGGAGCAGGTGCTGCGAGACCTACAAGGTATGCACAATGTGGTATACAAGCTCATCGAATCCAGGCGCAGTATGCAGGCCCAAATGGAGCGGATGCGGAGCCAGCACTTTGAAATAAGTCTGAAGTACGAAAAGCAAATAAAGGAGACAAGAAGCTACTCGCCATCTCAGGGAACAGTAAGCCAGGAAGCAAGTGAAATCATCAACGAACTGCGCAAGCTGAGAGAGGACGTGCTGAAGACTCTGGAAGGCAAGAAAAATACCTTCGACACAACCGGCCCCAGCCCTACGGAGCTCATGGGCGAGATAAAAGCCCTGCGGCAGCTAGTAGTGGTTGAGAGCCGCAGGGAAGCCCAACCAGACCATCAACTCCAGGACATCAAGGAGGATTTCAAGCAAGTGAAGGCGGCCATCAACACGACGCAGTCTCAGCTGGCGCAGCTCATAGAGAACCGGGGTACGGTTCCGAGCGTTTCTTACGCTGATATGGCACGGAAACCGGTGCCTCAGTCGCCGCGGCACACGCTCATTGTGTCATCAACAGACCAGGCCGACACTAGCACCACGGTCCTAGACAAGGTCAGAGGAGCGGTAGACGCCAGAGCCACCGGCATCCGTGTCGACAGCGTGAGAAAGGCTCGAGACCAAAAGGTAGTTATCTCCTGTCGCGACCCAGCAGAGACAAATAAGATAAAGTCCCGAATTACATCGCAGGCAAAGGGGCTCTCGGTGGTGGAGGCACAGGCCAAGGACCCCTTCGTGGTTATCCGGGACGTCCTCCAGTACAACACCGACGTGGATATCTTGCGTTCTTTGAAGAGTCAAAACTCTCACATTACGCAGGATATCCCGGATGCTGAGTACAGGGCAACGGTGAAGTCCCGGAGGAGGGCCCGGAACTCGATGGAGTCCCATGTGGTCTTGCAAGTGTCTCCTCGGCTTTGGCAGCGGCTCACGGCAGCGGGCGAGGTCCACATAGACCTGCAACGGCGTCCAGTCTTCGACCAGAGCCCGCTGATTCAGTGCACAAGATGCCTAGGCTTTGGCCACGGCAGAAAACTGTGCAAGGAATCGGCGGACCGGTGCAGCCATTGTGGTGACGCACATCTCCGCAAGGACTGCCCCGGCTGGACAGCTGGTGTCCCACCGTCGTGCATAAACTGCAAGACTGCAAAGGCCGAGAGACACGACCATAGTGCCTTCAATACGGAGTGCCCCATACGCCAGCGCTGGGACTCCATCGCAAGATCCAGCGTTGCGTATTGCTAACCCCCATCAAAACAATCAATAGTAACTAGCCATATGCATGCAAATATCGTTATATCAATATATAAATAAAACGTTAGCCTAAAAATAAACACAAAGGAAAATACTACTAAGAGCTCTGAGCTGAGTATATTTTGTTATATACTTACGCTCACAGTTGCAAGTTCAAAATAATTATGTATGTAGAATATGAATAAATAAACAGAGTGTTAAATACTATAGAATCATAGAATTAAGAACGATTTGGTTGACGTACATGTTAAGTATGTACGTCATAAATCATATGTACATAATCTGTAAAATGTAAAGATGACTACTATAGTGAGATATAGGAAGCTCATCAAAACATGTAACTTAGGATAATAACATAAAGTTAGGGTAAGTAAATAGGTACCATATATATATAAATAATTAAGCTAATGTAAATAAGAAATAAGTAAATAAGTAAATGCATTAGGTTAAAACATAGGAAAAATCCTAACTCACATAGACGTGTAGGTAGGTATGGGTAGGTAGTATAGGTAACCCTATAAAAGGGAGGTCCGGACCTCAGGAGCCCATAAAAAGCACATTGAGAGCAGGGTGAAGTAACTGGTTACGGGAGCGGTAAAACGGTAACCGGTTACCAAAAGCTTACCAATTATCCCAACATATTGGAACCTCCAGTTTTGGGGAAGCCTGAGCTCCAACCAGGCTGGAGTCAGCTGGACTAAGTGAGGATCGGCATAATTGGAAGAGAAAGGTAACTAAAAAATAAACCCTCGTTCTTAAATTCCTTGAGAAAATTAGGTAACGCGTCACCACCTGTTGGTAAGCACAGTAACTAATTACCGATTCTTTTTAATTTCAGAACCAGCATTGAGATGGAGGAGGGACAGCGTTGTGGAAGGTGCCAGGGGATGGAGGTGGAGCGGGCCCAGGACAAGCAGCTCATCCAAAAGCTCATGGAGCGCTTGAGGAAGGCTTACGGCATGGTCAAGATGTTCGCCGAAGCGGCCGAGGGATCCGTCGAGGAGTGGCAGGAGCGCGAGAGGCAGAGAGGAGGTGCATCCCAAGGACCCCCAAACACCCCCGTCCAACCGAGCGGCCGCTGCTTCATACCAGACGTAGCCACAGACGCCGAGATGCGGGAAGAGGCTACCCATCAGGGCCGCTAGTCCCCGATCTCGGTGTCTGACTTCCTGGGAAGCCTTGGCTCGGATCCCGTCCTCTCCCCAACCATCTATGACGAAATCCCCCAGCCCCCCCCACCCCAAAATACCTACCCAACACCCGAGGGAGAAAAACCCCTGACCCCTTCCTACCCCGAACCAACAAAAGAAAACCACCATCCCACCATCCCACCCCACCACCCCCACCACCCCCCCCCCAAGTCCCTTCCTAAGCCAGTGATCCCTCCCCAACCTAACCTAACCTAACCTAGCCCAAACCTAACCTAACCCAAACCTAACCTAACCCAAACCTAACCTAACCCAAACCTAACCTAACCCAAACCTAACCTAACCCAAACCTAACCTAACCCAAACCTAACCTAACCCAAACCTAACCTAACCCAAACCTAACCTAACCCAAACCTAACCTAACCCAAACCTAACCTAACCCAAACCTAACCTAACCCAAACCTAACCTAACCCAAACCTAACCTAACCCAAACCTAACCTAACCCAAACCTAACCTAACCCAAACCTAACCTAACCCAAACCTAACCTAACCCAAACCTAACCTAACCCAAACCTAACCTAACCCAAACCTAACCTAACCCAAACCTAACCTAACCCAAACCTAACCTAACCTAACCCAAACCGACCCATCATGACATACGCCTCAAGCGCATGGTTCCAAGCAGTAAGCTTGCAAATGAACTTGGCTCAACTGAACTCAATACAAAGAGGTTTCGCTCAAAAAGTTTGTAGATCGTACCGCACTGTTTCTCTCACCTCAGCGCTCGTCCTGTCGGGTCTGCTGCCTCTGGACATGAGGATCCAAGAGGCAGCAAATCTCTACAGAGCTAAGAAAGGGTTAGCTGGTGACTACCTCCCACCTGGCACAGAGCTCGAACAGAACATTGGATACTTGGACCAACCACATCCGTCCACTCTTATATCCATAAAGTACGAGCTCTTGGAAGGCCCAATTCCCCAAGAAACCGGACCACAAGTATACACCGACGGCAGCAAAATAGAAGGCCAAGTTGGCGCTGCCCTTACTTGGTGGAGCGATGGTAGGGAGTCCCACTGCGAAACCTTCAAGCTTCATCCTTCTTGCACTGTGTTCCAATCGGAACTCTATGCACTTCATAGGGCAACTCAGCTGGTTAGCAACAGTAAAGAACAAATCGTCAGCATATTGAGTGATTCCAGATCCTCACTTGACCTATTGCTAAACCCAAAACTGAGCCACCTTCATTACATTGTATGCTCTAATAAAATAAAATAAAGCTAATAAGGGCACGGACCATGAGTCTGTGGTGAACGCGGCAAAAAAAAAAAAAAAAAAAAAAACCCAAACCGACCAACGAGCCGACCACTTTTCTTGTCCTATGCTGAGAAGATCTTTCGCATCGCGGCCAAAAGGAACAGCACATTACAACCACCGGAACCAACAGCAACTCCCATCCCAACAACAACAAACATCAGCACAAACACCAACCAACAACAGATCTCCCCAAAATGCATCGCGGCCTCTCAGATTTTGGCTCATGGAGAGCGGGGCACGGCGGGAATCAGAACCCGAGGTGTTGCTCTCTTCATGGACGAAGGCAACGAGAGGCTGGGTTTAAGCTTCTGCTTCTGCCGAACCGGGGCAAGAAGCCGCGTAGCAATATCACCCGGCTTGGCCTGTCTCTTGAACGGTAGTACGAGTAAATCAACAATGCGCTACAAAATCTACAGCGCTCTCCCCGTGATTGAAGTGGGTGGTCATCAATGCCGCTTGATGCGTTCGAAGAACAACACGATCGCATTACTTGAATTAAGCGGGTCATACCCCTTTGCACGGGCAAGTTCTTTGCTCACCGTACTTGGACAGGCTGCGGAGGAAGCGGTGGTTCTGAGCGTGGATGCGATGGTGATTGAACACGCGAAAGGGGAAGTCGCAGACCGGCTCGGTTGCATAAAAGCCTCAGAAACACTCGAGGTGGTTGTGTACGAAGACAGAGGGGAAAACGTGAGTTTCCTTAAGGCACAGAACCCAACAGCAGCAACCGATAGCTGGGGACACCCAATCGCAACTTCGATCAGCGGATCCGAGCGCGTTCAGCAACTAGCGGCAGAAAGTGGGAGTTCCAGTCCTCAAATAGTTAGAGAAAAGAGTGGCGGCCGGCTCCGGGAATTTCTAAATGTGTTCAGTGCAGCTGTACACAGCATAACCGGGAAGCCCCTAAAAACATCTGAAGGCAAGCCGGCAACCACGAAAACATCAGCGTTCAAACATCCCAAGAAAATTCGCACAAGAGCAGACATGGGGCAAGTGGTTCCGCCGAACCTTGTTCAAGCTACGAGCCCCGTCGACCACGCATTTAACGCCTTTCTAGAGTTTTTGGCTATCACGGAAGCAACCAAAGAACATCCTGCAACCTTAAAACCTGCAAAAACATCCTGCAGTCGTTCGGAAATGGTAATGAAAGCCTTCTAAAAATCCAACTCGCAGAGGCGAAGGCTGCGATATATAACAACGACACTGCCCAAGTTATCAGGGGTACAATGTCGGGGAGTTATATGGCAGCCTTTAATGCAACGAGTGGCTTCGTGGCTCTGGAGAACGAAAACCAGCAGAGGTTTGCTACACCACCAAGCGATCCAATCGTGGTTGTGGCCCAATGCACCAAAATCATGCCAGGAGATAGGATCCTTGAAACCGCAAAAACGATTTCAGGGAGCCGGGATATCGAGGCAGGATGGAGGGATTGGGCATTACCAGCAATCAATTGGATCAATGGAGTTCCTGGATGTGGCAAAACAACTTGGGTGGTGAAACGCTTCAACGTGGATAGCGACGCCATCATCACTGCGACGACCGAGGCAGCAAATGATCTGAGGAAAAAGCTAGCGCACCGCATAGGAGATCTGGTCATGACCAGGGTGCGAACTATGGCCTCAGTTCTGATCAATGGCTTTCGAGAACCAAACAAGTGCAATCGGTTAATGATTGATGAGGCTCTCATGAACCATTTTGGAGCCATAATCATGGCTGCTCGGCTGTCTGGTGCTAGCGCTGTCGTGCTCATTGGAGATGTTAACCAGCTACCTTATATCGAAAGGGAGAACCTCTTCGATATAAAGTATAACCGCCCAAACCTGGTGGTCAACATCAGCCAGGAGTTGCTCTGCACACACCGGAACCCAATGGATGTTGCATACGCTCTACGTGAGGTCTACTCTGGTATCTACTCCTCAACTTCTCGTGTCCACTCTCTAGTGCTAAAAGGTTATAAAGACGCAGTTATTCCAAAATCCCTCCCTAATACTCTCTTCCTAGTTCACACCCAGGACGAGAAAGAGACCCTCGCCAACAAGGGTTACGGTGGAGGCACTGGATCGCGCATTCTAACAATCCACGAAGCACAGGGTTTGACATACGAATCTGTTGTAATCGTAAATACCAGGGTAAAGCTAAAGCTCCATGATAGTGTCCCTCATGCGGTGGTGGCAATATCGCGGCATACCATCAGCTGCACGTACCACACCGATGATAGCAACGATGCTATTGGGCGTTTCATTCTGAATGCGATGGCAGCGCCAACAAAATCCATCCAGGACTATAACTTAAAAATGGCAATACGGAACCGCAACGCAGCCGTCGTTGAAAAGCTGACGAACTTACCTGAGGAAGGGACGGGTTCGGTAGCAATCACCTAATAAGAACGTTAAAAACTCAAATCAAAATAATAATGTAAATAATCCATAAAATAAGTTAATGCTGTTTGTTCAAATTCTTTTCAAAATACTTTTCCAGTAGTGAGGTTCATTTACCTGACAATTCGAAAGACTAGATCTCACGATCTATATCAGTGTAAAATTGTCGGGTAAATGAGCTTAACATTAACATTAACATTGTGTTAAACTTTCTCTGGTTATTTATAGATCTTTTAATATAGCTTAAGAAATCTCATATTTTTTCCACATTCCTTAAAGATATTCATGTAACAATGTAAAATAGAACTTTTAAGATTATATGCATGTTAAAAAAAAAAAAAAAAAAAATAATAATAATAATAAGTGTCATAACCGTTTGAGCCTTGCCCCGCGGTCGGTGGTCCACCATTTTGGATATATTTTTTACTATAATGTTTTTTTATATTATTTTTGTACATAGTAGATTAATAATGTTTTAAATTTTATAGTAAAAAATGTATTTTTGATGAGTTTTAAAATGAATAAAGTGTCATAATAATATAAAAAGAAAAAAAAAAAAAAAAAAAAGATATATGTATAATAATATTAATAATACTAATAAATATATATGTTTTAATAAACAAATAACTTCCTATATATTAAGACAACACAATTGTACCGCATATTCACCTAACAACTTGAAAGACTAGATCCCAAGATCTATATCAGTGTAGAGTTGTCAGGTGAATGAGCGTAATCACTAGGCATATTACATAATAAATAAGAACAAAATCTGTATTAATCTCTGTAGCAACATATAATGTTATAAAAATTCTGTAGCTCTATAAGAACTAAAATAATTAACAAACACGACATGGGAAAAGACAATAGTAAAAACTCATCATCATCATCGCCATCCACGCCTAAAAAGAAGCAGAAAACTACTCAGAGCAACCGATGCAAAAAAACTAGCAAATCGTCTTCAAGCAAACCCCCCACCACCTACGGCATAGGTAAACCTCTATCTTACTACAATATCAAAAGAAAAAGACATTCAACTCCCACATCACCTTCCAATGTCTCGGAAGGCTCCCTGACCTCCTCACTATCGGCGGAAACAGTCAGGGAACTAGACACTGCCCTCGCCGAGGAGACCAAGGCAGCCACACATGCCCCCTCACATGATGTACCTAAGCAAGAATTGACACAGGAGGCTGCAGAGAAGGAATTCGTCGCCCTACCTCGGCGGGAAGAATCCCTCATTTCACTTTCTGACATAATGGGGGAATTAAACGACACCTTCACAAAGGACACTGAAGGGACAGAGGACACCGCATTCCCACAACCCCCACCCCACTCGGCTATCTGCGACTGCGGCCTCCCCGATGTTAATTGTTGGAAATGGCTGAGGTACTCCCTGCATTCATCCCAGAGGGAAAACAATTTCAAGGAAAAAACTATTAATAAACTGCAAAAGCAAAACAAAGAGCTCATTGACAGCATCGCTGAACTCTCAGCTAATCTGACTACTGCTCTCCGAATTATCAAAGACTTCACAAGTAACCCTGTGAGACCTATCGACTGCCAGGGACCCCCCACCACCATCAATGCCCCTCCTACCTTTTGTGGCGGGAATGGACCTCCAAACTTGTCACTACACGCCAGCAACGACCAGATAGAAGCCCATTCTCAATCGAGTCCTTCCACCATCAGATCAAATAACTCCACTAACACCACCAACACATGCAACGGCAAGAGCTGTGGCAAGAGCAGCTGTACCACCAGCGCTGGGCGAAAATCCACTACAACAACTGATAAACCCAGAATTTTACAATGTGTCCTGTGCGGCCGGCCATTTTACTCAAATATGATGAGACACTTCAAGCATAAACACCCAAGCTATGCCTAGGAATGACCCGCAACCACCCGAAGTATCCACAGTGGTCACAGTCGTCACAGAAGAAACAGTACAATACTGCCCACCTACCAACCGCCCACCCAGGGATCTACTTAACGGTGTTGAGAACCTCAACCCTACTTTTCTGTTTGGACCCATAGGCAGCTAAATAGACCTCACTATTCGCTATGAATACGACCGATTGCATGATTTATTGCACAACTAATTGCTAATTTTATTGTTATTATTTTTGTAATCCATATTACATGGAACAAATGCGTTTGCATTCTATCTATCAAACGACAAAATGTTACCTTGATTTCTAAGTACTCGTGTCTATCAGGCCAACTCATCTGCAATCATAATACCTCTTTATGTTAATTGTTATTTTATATTGTGCTCATTTTATCTTTGAGTATAACTATGATTACTATCATCAATCAATCTCAATTACCACCTAAGTTTCAATTATATCGCTATTGTTAATCTATCTTAAATTTTATTATATTCTGATATTCCATGCAGATATCACTATTTTAACTTTACTTTAACTAATCAATTATTATTTATTATTCAGCCATTTTGATCCCACTGCAGGGCAAAGGCCTCCCTCCCCTCCTTCCACTCCTCGCGTTTCGTCGCTACCACAGGCCAAGATCTTAAATACGCGTCAAGCTCATCTCGCCATCTTTTTCTGGGTCTTCCACGTCGCCGTCTGGTATTTGGTGGGATCCAGTCTGTTGTCGTCTTTGCCCACAAGTGGTCGGACATTCGGCAGACATGTCCAGCCCAGTTCCACTTCAAGCTGGCGGCTTTATGGCCAACATCGGCAATTTGTGTTTTGGAGCGCAGTATGCTGTTTCTCACGCGGTCAGACAACTTGACTCCTAAGATGCTGCGCTCCATGGCTCGCTGACACACCCCTAGGGCGAACTTTTGACGTTTAGTCAAAGACCAGCATTGTGCGCCATATCTCAGGATAGGAAGAATGCGCACGTCCATGAGTTTCCTTTTCAAGGAGAGTGGCAGTTTACCCTTCATCAGCTCTTTCATTGACCAAAAGCTCCTCCAGGCGTTTTCCGTGCGTCTTGCAACCTCGTTAGCTTGTCTTGCCTGTTGTAGAGAAACCATTTGGCCAAGATAAAGGTATTCCTGGACGTACGCAATCTCCACACCTCCAACATCCACCTCGTGTTGAGTGCTGTTTGTCAGTAATTTGGTCTGTGACATATTCATCTTCAGTCCGACCTCGAGGCTTGCCCTGTTAAGTTGGTTCATCATAATACTGAGTTCTGTGGCTGAAGAAGAGAACAGGACAATATCATCGGCAAAACGGAGGTTTGTTAACCTCTTAGTTCCGACGACAATCCCACTCTCTTCCCAGCTTATAGAAAGTGTCCTAAAAACCTCTTCTAAGGTAGCAGTGAAGAGTTTAGGTGATAGAGGATCTCCTTGCTTAACGCCTCTTTGTATAGGAAAGAGTGGCCCGGAAACGTGCAGTTTAACTGAAGCGGTACTATTACGGTAGATATTTTGGAGAAGATTTATATAAGTAGGCTCAATTTGTTGATCGCGGAGTGACTGAAAGATTGAACTATGATTTAGGCTGTCAAAAGCTTTAGAATATTAACTAATCAAACCATGTCTAAATTACATTAATATTGTTTATAACATAGATTAATCATGTCTGTATTTTCAACATTTTATTCACCGAATTTTCTTTACTCTTGTCTCTTTTCTTGCTCTCTTTTTCTTTGTATTAATAAACATCTATATAAATGATTATGCTTGTTTTTATCACACCGTCGCAACCAATTGAGTAATTCCAGATTCAGAATCATTTACCTCTCCCTTTCTTTAGGAGCTATTTCATAGCAGGCAGGATTCATATCACCAATTACCTAAGTAGCTCATAACAATCTAGGATAATTAGTATCCCACTAAGATAATAGATAGGAATTAAACCTCGTCCTCTCGGGTCAACCATGAGGGTGATTAAACCTGGGCGACAGCTGTGACAACTGTGACTTTTCTGAATAGACAGCTCGCAGCTGCCGCCTGGGGCATTACAGCCACTAGAATGACCATCTGGGTAGCTGGCTGCGCTACTCGCGGACCGGTGGAGCTGAGGTTTCGCCTGGGACCGTACCTGCACGATTGTGCAGACATGGACCTGGAACGGGGCTCAGTTTTGGGCGGCTCGCGGGATGCGCGGCTGGCTGTCGGCGGCCATTTTGACGAGGGCGGGGGGGACGGTGCGGGGGGCGGTGCCGGCGGCGACTGTTGGGGGGGCTGATGGAGCGAGATATGTACATGGTGCTCGAAGTTACCTTCTCTCTATAGCCATCTCTCTCTAACATACTCACCTAGTAACTCCGCCCCATTGCCTGCCCACACCCCTGTCCCTCCCCCTCAGCTCCTGGCCATCTCTCTCTAACATATTCACCTAGTAACTCCGCCCTATTGCCTGCCCACACCCCTGTCCCTTCCCCTCAGCTTCCACAAAACTAAATCAAGTCATCGCTACAACTTCATTTCCCAATAAACCTTCCTACCGACCACACGTCTTCACCTTCACTCTACATGCGCTTACTCACACACATATTACACATGTTACACAAAGCCCACCAAACAACTTACTCATATCATCTCACACTGCTACCCACTTTCCACACTCACTTTACTCACTTTCCTCCCGTATTCCTAATCGGCGCCTTCACAATCCTCTCCAACCTTGCTCTAGTTTCAACTTGTAGTGTAATTTTATTGAAATCACTAGTGATTAATATCGTTGTTCTGATAAATAATAGACACAAGTTTCTGAATAACTGGAATTATAAACTGTACCACCAGCCAAGGGAACAGCGCAGTGAACAGCATGAACAAGTCAAACTACTTACCATCAACAGTAGCACCCACATCAACGGAAGAGCTGAAAGAGAACTGGGACAAATTTCGTCGAGCCACTGACAGGCCCAATAAAAGCAAACCAATCACTCGAGGTAAAGCCATACCTTCATCTAACGCTGTCCCCAAAAAAAGACGCCGCTGTGCGTCACCACCTCCACGCTACTGCGCGTCACCATCGCCGTTCGATTCCTCTAACAGCCAATCTACCTCAACTTCGCCAACGGAGATGGCCAGATTGTTGGATACAGCGGCCCCTGCCGACGAGGAGGAAACCATCGGCCCTGCCCCCCTTGATGTTGACCCTTCATACGAACCCCCATTGGCATCCGCTGAAATAGAAGATGATGAAGAAAACTTAATCTCACCCAACCCATGCGGGTGGTATCCCCTGTCTTGCCACCTAACTCTACTGGAACAACAGAAGCACAGGACAAAGGGGAAGAGGTCTACACCACCAAATCTGAACAACCCACTCAGCTCAACAACACCAATAGCAACATGAATGAAGAAGGGTACGGGCGCGGTACTGATAAACCAGAAGAAACCTCAAACTCATTCATCCTCTCAGGTAACCGCGGTTTCTATCCCCCTCATGAGGAAAGACCTGATTGGAGCATGTATACTCTTCACCTGATTGAACAAGAGAACTCTATTAAAACACACTCAATCTCCAATTTGCAAGTACAGATCAAGGAGCTGATGGCAATTAATACTTCTCTCGCCCTTATCACTGAACAAACGAGAACGATCGAGAGGCTGATTTACAGACAGGGCTTATATAACCACAGCAACACCTGCCTTCCCCACTCTACGGATGGACCTTCCAGTTACTCCCGCAACATGGGCAACACCTCCAACGGAACCTCCCGTAAACATAGCCCCGCCAACTCGGTCACCTCTTTTCCTGCCACACTCTGGCATAATGAGTATAATGAGTAAGAAAACTGATTCTTTAACAATATCAGGAATAAATAACTCAAGCGTCCTCATAAACGACAGCTGTGAGTTAAAAATTCAATCATTAACACAATCATTTGGTAAAATTATTAAATTTTATTTGGTACCTCAAATCACAGGGTACTTACCAAATGCGCCCATCAACGGTGCCGATCTTAACTTAACAGGCAACATCCAACTGGCTGATCCAAACTTCCACACTCTTTCCGAAGTTGACATGCTGCTAGGCGCGGAAGTCTTCTTCGTGATCTCTCCGAATCAAATAAGGTTAGGACATAATAAACCTCTCCTTCAAGACTCAAAATTAGGTTGGCTAGTCGCAGGTCCCCTTCAAAATAATCATAATAAAAAATACAATCAAAGTCATTGTCATTTTACAAAAGAAATAGTGTGCGTTACCCCAGCAGAATTTTTTCTTCTAGAATGAAGTGAGTTCCAGGAATAATTAGTGCATTACATGCTGTAAATGTGCGTCAAGAAAAAAAATTTGTGCGTGCTGCCGTTTTGGAATAAATCGCAAAAATAGGTTTTCTGCTGGGGTAACGTTCTTCCAGCAGGAAGATTCTAAACGGATGATCCTAGACAAAAATGAATGATATGGGCAGGTAGCTTATATTTGTGCATAAAAGTGCGCAAAAAATAAAATTTGTGCGTCTTAAGGTTTTTGAGTTATTAACTTTCCTGCTGCGGTAACGTTTTGCAAAATCTTGGATCTCGGAAACCATTGAATGTGCACCTATAAAATATACATGCAAGAGTAGCTCTTAATTTGTGCGTATTTGTGACAAAGTAAAATTAACAAAAATCCATACAGTTTTTAAGTAATCTAGCTTTTTTGAAAAACCTTAAAAAAAATCTAGCTCTTTAATGGACAGACGCACAAATTCATTGTAAACGGTGTTCGGTTCTTGTTGTTATCCTTTGTAACCACAAAAAGTTTCAAGAAGGTACATACACGGGTTTTTGAATAATATCGATTAAACCAAATCTGATAAGGCCATAACTTAGACGTCAAAATGCAAGAAACCTTTTTAACGCACAATTGTGGTATGAACAAAAAAATTAGTGCGTTTAATGATAATTAAACCCTGAAAATTTCAGCTCTCTACGTCCCGTATTGAGCTAGTTATAAACGATAGTCTGAAATAAGACCTAGACCCTGGTTTCTGACCTGTGATCCGACCAAATTCGAATGACCACTAAAAAGCGACCGTTTCATACATATTGATGACCTTCTTAATTTTCCTTACGAGACGCATTGGTCCTGGATACACTCAAGTACAAAAGTTATTGATACTTTTGCAAACTATTTTAGGATTTAAGAGAAATGAAGTCAGTAGGTACTTATCTACCCACATACTTATCTTTTTAACCGACTAACTCGGAAGGGGGTTACGTTTTTCGAGAATTTTAAACCTAAATGATTTTTTAACGTTCATAGTTTGTTACCTAGCTAGGCCGAGACTTTCTCCAGTCAAATTTACCAACTCTGGATCGAAAAACACTTAAGTACACACAAACAACAACTAGGTAGGTACGTTTATCAATATCCTTTTAGTTATTTTTAATTTAAACGTTATAGTATATTATAAGTAATTAGCTAGTTAGGCAGTAGTTAGGTAATACTTATGTCTACTGTGTAGTTTACTAGTTAGGTACGCTTATCAATATTTTAAGGTCGGGTTTTAGTCATTTAACTTAGGTATACCTACCTATCTAGTTTATTAAAGTAATTAGCTAATTAGGCAGTAGTTAGGAAGTAGGTACTTATGTATATTATGTACATAATATACCTATTCCTTACTATGTACTTTACTAGGGCAGAGCTCATCAAAAATATAATAAAATATTGTTTTGTAATTTAAAGTAGGTACCTATCACTAATAGTAATAATAGTAATAACCTAGCTACTAGGTAACTATTGATAGGTATATTACCTACTAAGATTCCTACAAACTTAATAAAATCATCTATTTTCATATTTAAGTAGGGACCTAATTACCTACCTTTAGGACAAAATATTGTACCTACTTCCTGTTTTGACCTCGCGTGAACCCAATATAATTTTGCGCGCGAAGTATAGCGCGGCGAGTAGACAAGACACGCCGCGGCGCCGTGCCGCATCGAATTTCGGTATTGTAGGTCCTTAAACATTAAAAATAAAATGTACCTACCTACCTGTGACTATACCTACTTGCCTGTATGTTTTGTATTTCATTATTTTCTAGTTTCAGTAAAAACAAAAACCTGCATATAAATATTCTTTCATTTACGAGTACCTATACCTATACCTACCTACCTAGTTACCGTCACAATCCATAGGCGGCGAACACTGAGCTCTGTACCTATAGCTATAAAATGTATATAAATGCAAGTAGTAGCTAAATATGACCTAGACGTCAGCTTATGCAGCTACGCCAGCTTATACTTAGCTCAAAAACTACAATTCACTGAGGGAAGATGGAATCACACATGTTAAAACTCTGATAAGACACCGTAAGCGTGGATCAGAAACATAGTGATATTTTTTTTCAAGAATGGTGATAACGCTGCTGAGCCACGTTTATGAGGTGTCGAGTTTTAGCCTCCCAAACAAACTAGGTTCCGAAATCTGGGCAGCAAGTACCTACCGTAGACCGCATACATACGCTTTGGTAGATTATACATAAAAAATATGTTTTTTTGTATTTTAAGTGTTTACCCACACTTCAGGGAAAATCTAAGATTTTTTTGTATATCCCAAAAATTTTCCCTGAAGTGTGGGTAAAAACTTAAAATACAAAAAATCATAGAATAAGCAAAGCGACACCTCTCGTCAATGTACTAAACTATTAGTCATTGAGCAGGCTTGGAAGCTGAAACGTTTCCCCTGTAGGTGAAGCAAACGGCGCTTAGTTGTGACTGCCCGAAAATTTCGACAAGGCGAGGAGTTGACTCGGTAGCGCAGTTGGTTAGCGCGTATTGATGGGAAGGCCGCGGGTTCAAATCCCGCCTGAGTCGAAATTTTTGGGATATATAAGATCTTACATAAAAAATAATTGTAAATATTCTATAATCAATGAATTTATGCCTTTATCAAAATTATATGCAAACAAAATTCATACTTTTGTAACTTGGTGGAGAATGACTGCAGCTTTGCCCTTACAGTATTAAATAAAGTGAATGTGAAATGAGATGTGAAAAATGTGAAAAAGAAGTGTGTATTAACGGAATAACTTTTGTTTTGTTTTTATAAAAATGATATGAAAATATATAGTCTTCAAAGTTCTGAAACTCGGCAGATATTGACTTTACAACATTGCTCCAATAGTTAAAATTATGAGAAAAGCATGTGCTACCGGAATGTCACATTATTTTTGTTTGGCCGTTACTTTGAGATATAGCCCAAATATGTATGGAGCCTGAATGATCTCCTTCTTTTTCAGGTCGACGGAGGACCTGTGTTACTGATGGGCTTTTTAACTTTTTAATACTAACCGTATAACGGAAATTTCTGTACGTATCAACATCGGCAACATCGGCTTGATAGGCTGGGGGGAATCCCAGCCTATCAAGGTGATGTTTTACAACAATCCAGTTCGCTAAGAATGACAGTAGAATTTAAATTAATATATAAGTGCGAGAGAGATGACCCACAACATGTTACGTCGTGTCAATGCCAAGCACGAAGTTCCGTTTGGAAGCATTTTCTGAGCCAAGCAAGACGAGATCTAAATAATTATTCTAAAATGAATAAACAAAATTTTACCTAGGAACAAATGCAATTTTATTTAATAAGTTCATAACAGTGAAGGTCATGTAGGTAACCACATCTTTAAAAACCTAGGCTAGGTATATATTTTATAGGTAGGTAGGTAGGTACCGGTAGCTATAGGTACAGAGCTCAAACCGATGGATTTTGTAGGTAGTTACTCGTAGTATTAAATAGTAAATGAATATTTTGATGCAGGTTTTTGTTTTTATTGAAATCAGAAAATAATGAAAACAAAACAAACAGAAAAGTAGGTACATTTTATTCTTAATGTTTAAATCAGTAGGTGTGATGAGCTGTGCTCTAGTAAACTAGAAGACCTCTAGTACCTAGAAGACTTATTTACTACCTACCTACGGCCTAATCAGCTAATTACTTATAATTAGATAGGTAGGTATAAGTTAAAAAAATATGAAAACCAGACTGAAAATTATTGATAAACGTGTCTACCTATTTTTTCCGTAGTTTCTGTCCATTAATATATATTTACCTGTGTTTTTCGATCCAGGGTAGGTAAATTTTACTTACCTTACTGGAGAAAGTAGAGACTTCAGGCAGAGGCCTAGTTAGGTAGCAAACTATCTACGTTAAAAATCATTTAGGTTCAAAATTCTCGAAAAACATAACCCTCCTTCCGAGGTAGTCGGATAAAAAGATAGGTATGTGGGTAGATAGGTACCTACTGACTTCATTTCTCTTAAATCCTAAAATAGTTTGCAAAAGTATCAATAACTTTTGTACTTGAGTGTATCCAGGACCAATGCGTCTCGTAAGGAAAATTAAGAAGGTCATCAATATGTATGAAACGGTCGCTTTTTAGTGGTCATTCGAATTTGGTCGGATCACAGGTCAAAAACCAGGGTCTAGGTCTTATTTCAGACTATCGTTTATAACTAGCTCAATACGGGACGTAGAGAGCTGAAATTTTCAGGGTTTAATTATCATTAAACGCACTAATTTTTTTGTTCATACCACAATTGTGCGTTAAAAAGGTTTCTTGCATTTTGACGTCAAAGTTATGGCCTTATCAGATTTGGTTTAATCGATATTATTCAAAAACGCGTGTATGTACCTTCTTGAAACTTTTTGTGGTTACAAAGGATAACAACAAGAACCGAACACCGTTTACAATGAATTTGTGCGTCTGTCCATTAAAGAGCTAGAATTTTTTTAAGGTTTTTCAAAAAAGCTAGATTACTTAAAAACTGTATGGATTTTTGTTAATTTTACTTTGTCACAAATACGCACAAATTAAGAGCTACTTGTGCATGTATATTTTATAGGTGCACATTCAATGGTTTCCGAGATCCAAGATTTTGCAAAACGTTACCGCAGCAGGAAAGTTAATAACTCAAAAACCTTAAGACGCACAAATTTTATTTTTTGCGCACTTTTATGCACAAATATAAGCTACCTGCCCATATCATTCATTTTTGTCTAGGATCATCCGTTTAGAATCTTCCTGCTGGAAGAACGTTACCCCAGCAGAAAACCTATTTTTGCGATTTATTCCAAAACGGCAGCACGCACAAATTTTTTTTCTTGACGCACATTTACAGCAAGTAATGCACTAATTATTCCTGGAACTCACTTCATTCTAAGAAAAAATTCTGCTGGGGTAACGCACACAAAGAAATAAGTGACAACTTAACGAAATTCTGGAGTCTTGAGGAACTTCCATCTTCAGAATTCACTATGTCACCCGAGGACGAATTTTGCGAACAACATTTTATTAATACCACAAAAGGATTAGAAAATGGTCGATTTTGTGTCAAAACACCTTTTCGGGAACCACCGGAGCAAGCGCTAGGTAGTTCATATATGATGGCCGAAAAGCGATTCCTAAATCTTGAAAAAAGACTTGATAAAAATCCTGATCATAAATCACAATACACTAAATTCATAAAAGATTACCAACAGATGGGCCACTTGTCTAAGTTCGGTAACTTCTTGCCTCACCACTCTGTCTTTAAAGAAAACAGAGAAACCACGAAGCTAAAATACAAAATACAAACACCTTTTAGCATGAAAATCAGACATGTTACGAGATACCACAGCTTTGATTTAGTATGAGATATTCAACAATACGCATACAAGATACGGTATTCATTATAAACCTACAAAATAGAATACGAGATGTTCTAGTAACTAAAATAAAATAAATTCAACCTGTCTTAGAATGCGGTTGATATTTTCAGATGTGGATGAGGAAGAAGTAACTAAGCTAGACGCCGTGGTAATGGTAACCATCTCAAATACAAGGCCCTAAAAAGGGGAGAAAACACATCTCTGGAAGACAATCAAGACATAGTCAAGGCCTTCCAAAATGCTTTAGGTGGAATATGTAAACCGCATTAAGCAAATAACAAAGTTTTGCAACCATAAATCTAAATGTATGAAATAAGTAGAAGACAGATATTGTATTATGGGGATATCAAAATACCAAAGTACTGTCAAATTCTAGCTATATGCTCCCATTCTCCATGAGAAAGTATAAAGTGGTTTCGACGGTGGCACCTAAAATAATATATTTATTGATAAATAAGAAAAATCTCTTGAAGCAGTACCACTCCAGCTAGGGATGGCTGAAGGCAAATAATGACCTACTTAAATTAAATGCAATGATGTTGACAAAGTGCAACTCGTAACAAAACTAACAGATGTTTTCTGAATGACATGAGCTTTCAAAAGGCTTCTGACCCCCACTTTAGACTAAAACTTCATCTCCTCAATTGGGAAAGTCAAATCAAATAAACATCTTTTTGGCATTGACTTAAGCACAAAAATAAAAACAAGCCAAGAATTGGAAAAGCCTTTGTCACAGATAAAAAAGACTGACTACATCAATGCCATACAAAACTATATTTAAACATAAAGCAATGGGAGACCAATACGGTTTACCTCAAACACAAACCAGGCAGTACACCAGCGAGGTGGAATCAGAACTTGTATGACACAGCTGCCGCTGCACCAGCGACGCATGCTACAGCCACAAGCGCTCCGAGAGAGTTGTGGATCACAGCATGAATAACCAGGTACAAACAGTCAATATTGCTCTAGGCTTGTTGACTCTGTGCCACAAAACTGGGTAATAATATCTGATACCTTGAAGTACCTGCCCAAAAAGTTTAGCAACATACCTGACGCAGAGCTTGGTAATATGTGTCAGGCTATATCTAACTTATTAGAACTTAGCGCTGCACAGTTTGTGCAGTCATTGTATTGATCATTAGATTTCTCCAAGATATTTCTTAGATCAAAGCCTAATGGGAAGGTTAGATTTATTCTTAATCTTAAACTCCATAAATTAGTGGCATTTTTAGATGAAAGATATTAGAACAGCTGTAAAATTTTATAATAAGATTTTATTTGCTCCATTCTTCCATGATACACACTAATAAATGGAAAGTAAAAATGATTTGGCTTTATTACATCACCAATAAAACTATGGAGCCACAATGGAATTGCGGCCTAACATCTTTTTTATTTTATTTTATATGGTGGTCTCATATAATTGATGACATATAAATATCATAGGTAGATAATTAAACTTACAAATATTTTCAGATGCGATATTGGTTGGCTGGGGGTACACTGCAATGGTCAGAGTGTTGGCGGTCTATGGTCACATTCAGAATAAGAACTGCATAATAAATAATAATTTAGCTGCTCTATTCGGATTAAAATACTTAAAAAAATCCAATAGTCACCGCAACATCTAACTTAGAACTGACAACACTACTGTCATTGCATGTAATATTAAAAAGATTCAATTCCCAGACTTAAATAATAATAGGCATTCTTGGTGTGAAAACTGAAAGATGCTTTATATACCCATAAAATTAAAGATAATTTGTACGCAGATTTGGAATCTTTCAATACAATTATTGACACAGTGGGAACTAGTAATGAGGTTTTCCTTTTAGTTCAGGATTGACTTAGACCTCCAAGTATTAATCTATTTGCATCTAGAATCATCAAGAGTGACAACTATGTCTCATGGAAAAGATTATACCTAATGTATATAACATAGAATGTTCTGACACTCAACTGGAATAATCAAAAGCTCTCTTGTTATGCCTTTTCACCATGTTCTCTTATTTCAGAATGTATTATGAAAATAAAAACCAACAAAGCTAAATAACATCTCACCCTCTGTTCAGTCACCTTATACTGAGAGCATCTCCTGCGGCAAACATTCAGACGCCGAGGTTTGCATACATCATTCAATTTCTCACAGCGGAGAAGGTATTATCATACCCTGCCTTCTCATAGGTGAGAAAGAAGACACACATAACAGAATTAAACAATTCATAAGAGGAGTGTTTAGACTTAAACCTGTTAAGCCCTATAACACTGAGATTAGGATAGGAACCCATGTCTTGTATTGAATTATCTAGCCAAATTTACCAACCTTACTAGCCTTGGCGACTGCCCAGCGGGTACAAACCCTTACCTTTATTAAGCTTGATAACATATCAGTATCCAATTCTTTAATATTCTTAAAATATTCAGCCAGCATACTTAAAGACTAAATCGATAACACATCTCCCATAAGAGATGTGGAATCATCAATCATAGAGGTGGTTAAAAAACACACTTATTAAGAGTTGAATTTATATTATACAAGTTTACAGAACATAATACTTGACACTCAGCTACCTATAATATAAATGAATTATGAATTATTATGAATTACCTCATCACCTCATTAGTTAATATTGAAACACAGTGCCTATGTATGGAAAATAGCTGGCTGGTCTGAGAGTTGGTCATTGGCAAAGTTTTATAACTTACCCACCCAGGACAACAATCATTGTACATTACTTTGTTCAGCTTTGTTATTTTTAATTTGGGTGAATAACTTTAAGATTTAATCAATTAGTAATAAATAAGTATACATTACCTACCTTCACTATGGTCAAACTGTGATTAGGATACATTCCTACTTTCTCTAAGACATTGTATATTAATACGTTCTTATAAAATGAATAAGTACCTACCTACTCAGGTATTTTATGAATAGGTAGATCTCATCTGTATAATAAAAAAATACTAATTAAATTATAGTTACTATTCAATAATTGAATAGTTTGGTGGATTTAATATTTATGCAAATATAACTTACTTTCTAAACTTAACATAATTTGTTACAAGTATTGTAGGTATTATGTTTGGGTTACCTTATTAAGATGAAAGCTAAAATCGCTCAAAACCTTAAAACTTATTAATAAACTAATGTTTCGCCTTGTTATTAATAAATATAATAATTTGTTAGTACCCAACTATGATGGAAAAACCCATTATGCAGTCTTGACTCTAAACAACTACATTGTAAATCAATTTATATTTCAGATCAACATGAAATAAAATTGAAAATTGGACTAACTTACCTAAGTGAAGTCCAATTGTAATTTTATGAGTGTTGATCTGAAATATAAACACCCTCCCAACCCAGTATCAGCTGTAAGCCGATCCCAAGCATAATGGGTTAGTGCTTGTAGCAGGTAGCAGGTAGAGCAGGTAGACCATCCGGGTTCAGCTCTAAATCAGTGACATTTGGGGTGTTGCCACATGCGGAACACAATAGTATCCTAGTAATCTTTTTTGTTTTAAAGATACTCTGAATAAAACCGCGATGCTATTGAGTAGTGATAGGAATACTACATTGTAAATCAATTTATATTTCAGATCAACACTCATAAAATTACAATTGGACTTCACTTAGGTAAGTTAGTCCAATTTTCAATTTATAATATTAGGGTTATTCAAGTGTGGTGGTAGATCTACTGATTTTTGTTTGAAGTTCACAACATTTTTCTTTATATTTTTCCACAAAGCACGAGGACTTTTGCAGTTATGGTTTATATTATAGTTAAAGAACGACTGTTTTTCAAAGAAAAGGGCAGTATTAACAGCCTTTTTCATATCTTTATCGAAAGTCTTATGTGCTTCAGAAACAATTAAATAACTGCGCGTGTGGGCTTTGTCACGGATTTTAATCATCTCTTTGATATTGAAGGTAATCCAAGGATATGATTGGGATCTGACTAAGGATCTTTTAACTGGTGCATGTTTGTCAAACAGACATAATATAGTACCTAGTATTAAACTTCCCGACCATTTCATTAATATCACCTACTAAACAAATATATTTCCAATTAGTAGCTTCGAGATCATCGTTAAACTTATCTAAACTTATACTCCTTAATGGTCTGTAAGTTATCCATTCGGGCGACGGTTTTTCTTTTTTAATACGAACTTGGTAAGAAATAAAAGCGTGCTTACATAGGTCCAGTATATGATCAACAACAACGTTAATAAGTTGCAAGTTCGAGCAAAGCAAGTCAATCAAGGTTGCGGAGTCGTCAGTAAAATGGGTTGGAACTGTTACATATTGTTCTAGCCTAAAACATTTCATAAAGTCTAACATTTTTTTGGCATGGGAGTCCGACCTTAAAAGATCTATATTAAAGTCACCGGAAAGTATAACATGATCAGCAAAAGAAAGCGACGCAATAGTATCCGATAGTGCGTCAAGGAACATTTCGACATCCTGCCAGGGGGGACGGTAGGCAGTTCCTACAGCCAGCTCCAGACCGTTTACCGACAGACGGAGCCACATTTTATCAACGCCTGGGCTCTGAGGGTGTGCGAGAAGGCGCGCGTTGATACCGCGCTTGATGTAAAATCCGACACCGCCGCCGCGCTGGCGGAAGCGGAACCGTATGGGCGGGCCACGTGCCGAAGGCGGTAACTCAGGACTGCGGGCGCGCGCGCCTCCTCGCCCTCCCTCAGCCACGTCTCGTTCACCGCCAAGATATCTACTGGATATCGTGTCATGGCCACTATTATATATATATATTGTTTGGAGCCCAAGGACCCCTTGTTTAAGAACCCAAAAGATAAATATTTGTTGCCAATAAATTGTATGACAAACGAGAAGACGATTTCTACATATTTGCAGTTTGCCAAGAAAAATTTGAAACAAAAGACATGTCGCTCATTTGTCCACTGGTGCCTTAAATGAAACATTAAATAGATACTATGAATGTGCTCAGGAGAGCCAGAACTACATTTACATTGATTTTGTTTTTGTTTGATTTTACATTTTAGTCTAAATTTTATTACTGTACAGCAAGTCTTCCAAAAAATGACTTCTCACAAGGGCATTATACAAACTTTGATGACATTAATATTTTTAAAATTCATACTCTGTCTCAGAATAAATCCCAGGTTTCTAAAAGACTAGTAAATGGTATCGATAAGAATGGGTTATGAGGAGAAAAGGAGTCTGCAGAGCCAATGAGCAGATGACTGCATCCAACATCTCATCTCTACGCCACAACGCAGCAAGACGTGCAGCCCTACCACCATCTCTTTAGACAAACCAGCATACGAAGAACTCGACGAGAAACAATACAGCATTAGCTTCCCTGTATCTACGAAAGTACATACATCTCTCCTGTGGTCAAGATCTCTTCCAGTTTTCTCGAAGGCAGCTTCCTCGCTGTAATACCTCAGAAATTTTACTTAGAAACGCCGGAATTCAAGATCTTTACCTACGACCGTCTGGAGGGGAAAGCATTGAAAATCATGGACCTACCCAAAGATGTGCCGTGATCGTGTTAAAAGTGACATTGAGACCAGTGGTACTGGTATCGATTGTAATAAAAGACTGAGAAAGAGGGTAAATAGATTTGTCTGCCAGTAACTACCCACTCGCACAGACTTCAGTTCTCTCGTGATCATGGCGCATGCAACTGCGTCGAAATATCGGGAAACAATAGAACTCACAAATCATGGTAAATATGCCGTTGATATTCATAATTATCTACCCAATGAAGTCATCTCAACCCCATCTTCAGCACCAGCGTCAAAATTGAATTCTATCAACCTGAATCATCTTCATGTTACAAACAAGAAAATCACACTGTAGTCGCCGCTTCACATTCAAACGGACATCGACTACAGTTTATACCACTACAATCCCTATGTTGGTTGTACTGCTCAGTGCATGCGCACTCGTTAGTGGCTTTCTATACAGAAAGTATACAATGAAGCTTGCGAAGAGTTCGCCCCAAGTTTCTACAGGAGAACCACACGATATCTACTTCCTTCCAACCACCAGAAGGGTTGATCCCAAGCAACCACCAGCTCAATTGACGACAAGCTTCAATACTCGCTGTTCTTCGGGGGGAGGTGTTACGCAAGGCTCACCTAAGGTGATCGCTGCGCTTGCGCCGGCCTGAATACACATGCAGTCACGTCACGCGACATCGGCGCGAACGGGCGCCGAGCGCCGACTCACGTCAATCACCTAAGGGAATCGCTGCGCTTGCGCCGGCCTGAATACACATGCAGTCACGTCACGCGACATCGGCGCGAACGTGCGCCGAGCGCCGACTCACGTCAATCACCTAAGGGAATCGCTGCGCTTGCGCCGGCCTGAATACACATGCAGTCACGTCACGCGACATCGGCGCGAACGGGCGCCGAGCGCCGACTCACGTCAATCACCTAAGGAAATCGCTGCGCTTGCGCCGGCCTGAATACACATGCAGTCACGTCACGCGACATCGGCGCGAACGTGCGCCGAGCGCCGACTCACGTCAATCACCTAAGGGAATCGCTGCGCTTGCGCCGGCCTGAATACACATGCAGTCACGTCACGCGACATCGGCGCGAACGGGCGCCGAGCGCCGACTCACGTCAATCACCTAAGGGAATCGCTGCGCTTGCGCCGGCCTGAATACACATGCAGTCACGTCACGCGACATCGGCGCGAACGGGCGCCGAGCGCCGACTCACGTCAATCACCTAAGGGAATCGCTGCGCTTGCGCCGGCCTGAATACACATGCAGTCACGTCACGCGACATCGGCGCGAACGTGCGCCGAGCGCCGACTCACGTCAATCACCTAAGGGAATCGCTGCGCTTGCGCCGGCCTGAATACACATGCAGTCACGTCACGCGACATCATTGACGTCATTCGGCACCGAGCGCCGAATGACGTCAATCACGCGGCTCGTGCATTTTACTGGATTTCTATACCACATTCTTTGTTCATTCAGCGCCGCGCAACCAAGCCGTAAGCACGCGTGATATCGTTACCGCTTACCGTCGTTTGCTACAACTAACCTAACATTTACACCCGTTGCGGCTCGGAACTATTTATTATTCCTAAAGTAGTATTACACATTCAATATGTTTTCGTGTCCAGTGTGTGCACATAACTTTTCTGATGGTGTCAAGTGCTCAAAATGTACTTTGTCGTACTGTTTCTCATGTGCAAATATATCTGAGGTTAACTATCGTAAACTTGGACCAGCACGACAAGCAACAATGCAATGTACGAACTGCAAAACCTCGCAAGGGCAGGTTTCTCCGGGATTACAACCAAATTCGTACACTGGTACCACCTTAGATACCGTGTTACAGGAGCTGAGGAATGGCATTACCGGTATCAATGTGCAACTTGAACAACTGCCATCCATTGTTGAAGAGATTAAACAAATGAAAGAAAACCTACATAACTTTGAGCTCTCATTGTGCTGTATCAAAAATGAAGTTGTTGAAAACACTGTGAAAATAAACGACGTTGCTAAAAGGGTAGAAATCCTGGAGTCGAAGCCTACCATTGTCGCCTCTGACTGTTCTCAAATGCGGACGGAAATTTCCAGATTATCAAGCGAACTTGCCGTCAAGGATCAACTAATGCGATTGAACAATGTTGAAATCAAAGAGATCCCATTGAAGAAGAATGAAAACCTGTTTGTGGTCATTCATAAAATTGGTGAAATAATAGGACAGCCGATCGATAAAAAAGACATAAATTTTGTTACAAGAGCTCGCTCGACATCGAACCCAAAACCGATAATCGTGGGCTTCACAGGCAGATATTTGAAAGAGAATTTTATAGCCTCGGCTAGGGCTTACAAACCATACATCACAGGTGAAGATTTAGGATTTGCGGGGTCAACATCCAAGGTCTACGTAAATGACCATCTGACAAGAGAAAACAAACAACTGTTGATGAAGGTCAAGAAAGCAGCTATTGAAAAAAAACACCAGTTTGTTTGGGTCCAGAATTGTAAAATTCTAACCAGAAAAAATGATAAAACGCCGATTATCGCCGTGCACACCGATTTGGATCTGCAAAAGTTGATTTGACTAATTGTGCTACCGACAACAACATTTTGTGTATGTTTTTTACTTGAGTTATATCCTAACCAGTGGACTATCTGTCAATTACTTTCTTTTTACCAGTCTCATCGCCCTTTAACCCTTCCGAACCAACCTAACGCGATGTCTACTATATTTTTACTGCATTATATCTATATGATTAAATATATTTGTTATTTTAGTACCTACATAAATATGCATTTGCTTTTCATAGCCAAAACAGTATTGTTCTATTCGTACACTCAATTTAAAAATTATACATATACATTAAGTAATTATTTTTTTGACTGATTACCTATTATATAAAGAGAATTATGTATGCTATACTCGTCGTAATAACCTACTTCTATTTTTCAACATACTCGTTAAAACCAGTTTTGATATTAATCAACTCACTCTTTCTATTCAAATAGAACGTAAACAGATATCATACGTAAACTCGACTAACAAACACAAAACCATAAACTTATCAACTACTGGAATTAGTCACTATAATCACGTCTCAAATAACTTATTATCCCGTACCTACATATTTACGAGCAATATTATGTTCTTTGTCACTAGTTCGCAAGCACCTAACGCTGTTTATAAAATTAAAAACTTTTATTATTAACAATATTGTGCGATTCGACCAAACACTGTTTTGGTCGCTTCGTATAACATGATTGTTAGCATTTACTATCAAAACGTTAGGGGCTTACGAACAAAAACAATATATTTTAAAAGACAATTACAACTAAGTAATTACGATATAGTCATATTGACAGAGACTTGGTTGCACGAAGGGATAAATTCCAATGAAATATTTAGTGATAGGTATATGGTTTGGCGACGAGACCGAGACTACGAGCGAGTTGACCAGGAGCGCGGCGGTGGAGTTCTGATCGCAGTACGTCGTGACCTTGCGGCGTCAGTGCGCCCGGAGTGGAGCTCCACGGCTGAGGACATCTGGGTTACTTTCAGGTTTAACGCGTACAACGATCGTTGTCCCATTACACTACACATTTGTTGCCTTTACCTTTGTAGAGAGAATTCAGGTTTTTCATTTAACTCGCAACTATCTAACTTTTGTGACAATGTTCTATCAATCGTATCTAATAATCCGCTTGATAAAATACTTCTTGCAGACTTTGGAGACTTTGGACTTTATTGGAGACTTTAACATGAGTGACATTCTTTGGACGCCGTCTGACGGTGCTACTTACCTTAACCCAATGTTCAACGTTTCTAATTCTAATCACAACGAACTGCAAGATCTAATCAATTTATGTGATGTATTTCAGTACAATGTTATTAAAAATCAGTCTAATCAGCTCCTCGACCTAATTCTCTCTAATGGAGAGTTCTTAGTCAACCACTGCACAGAACCACTAGTTGCCGAGGACTCCTATTACCACCCCGCTCTGATATGCCATCCGAACTTTATATTCATGCCTGTGCTTAAACCCCTATCTAGACTAAAGTATTGTTATTCTAGAGGCAACTACGATGCTATACGTAGGGAACTAGACGACTGCGACTGGCACTCTCTTCTCTCATGCGGCTCAGTAGACGAAGCGGTTGCATTATTCAACGAGATACTACTCAAATTGAGAGACCAATTTATACCCTTTAAATATGTACGTCCTAGTAATTACCCAGCCTGGTACTCAGTTGCTCTTAAAAAAATCATTAAGGAAAAAAATAAAATGCATAAAAAATTTAAAACTTATGCAAACAAAGCAGACTACAATGCTTTTTCTGTGCTTAGGCAACGGGCTAAACGAGTTGAGCAAGAATGTTTCAATAACTATATTACCAGTACTGAAAAATCTATTGCCTCTAACCCTAAAGTATTCTGGGTGCCTAGTGCGAGTTCTTTTACCAGCTCGATCGCGTTTGCGTTTACGGAAATTTGTATGGAAAGGAGTCAGTGCCACGCGTTTTTCACTAGATGGCGCTACCTCGATTCCATATAAATTTGCGTAAACGCAAACGCGATCGAGCTGGTAAAAAACTCGCACTAGGCCCCCTGGTCTTTTATTAAAGCTAACAAACAGCATAATTGCTATCCCTCAACTATGACGTACAATAATAACATCTTACAGACAGGTGAGAGCATATGCAATGCATTTGCGGAGTACTTTGACTCCACCTATTTACCTACCACCTCACCTATTTCTTCTTCAGATATTGTTTCTTCTACTCTCGCAGGCATGGATATACACACAATTCAATTGAATACCGTAGAACTATCCAAAATTCTATCAGGCCTTGATGTCAACAAGTCAGCGGGACCGGATGATCTTCACCCAGTACTGATTCGAAACTGTGCCAGCAGTCTGGTTGAACCTATCATTACAATTTTCAACCGCTCCATTGCTGAAGGAATTGTTCCTAGAATTTGGAAATTAGCAACAGTTATTCCCATTCACAAAAAAGGGTCCAAAAAAGAGGTTGCCAACTATCGACCCATTTCCAAACTGTGTGTCTTGGCAAAAGTTATCGAAAAGTTAATTCATACGCAAGTTTACTCCGCGCTTAAACATATCTTCCTGAGACAGCAACATGGTTTTCTAAGAGGGAGATCTACCGTCAGCAATATAATATCATTTACCGAAGATTTATATAGGGACATGGAGTCTGGAGGCCAAGTAGACGTTATTTATACAGACTATAGCAAGGCATTTGATCGAATAGACCACGTCATTTTTTTAGCAAAACTACATTCAGCAGGCATTCGCGGTGATCTCCTACGGTGGTTTAAATCATACGTTGAAAGTCGTTGCCAAACAGTTGTTCTTAACGGATTCTCCTCTCGCTCCATCCCTTCTCTGATCCCTTCAGGCGTACCGCAGGGATCCATTCTTGGACCTCTGCTCTTTATATTATTTATTAACGACATTGATAAATGCTTTTTAAATTCTAAATTTCTCTTATTTGCTGACGACATGAAAATTTACAAAAAAATCAATACATTGGAAGACGGTTATTTGTTACAACAACACTTAGATAGGCTACAAGATTATTGTTCCACAAACAAACTTGATTTGAGCGTTACAAAATGCAATTGTATTACTTTTACTCGTTCCAAGTCCATATTCACTCATGACTACAAAATTAACCAGCAATCTTTACAAACGTGTCGATCACATCAGAGACCTTGGTATAATTCTAGACTCAAAACTTCTTCTAAATAAACATATTGACAATATGGCAAACAAAGCTACAAAAACTCTCGGTTTTCTCCTTAGGACTACCAAGGATTTCAAATCTGCTAAATCTCTTAAGATACTATACTGTTCACTAGTGCGCAGTCAACTAGAGCAAGCTTGGAATCCATGTTATGGTATCTATGTGGACAGGATTGAAAAAATACAAAGGAAGTTCCTAAGGTTCCTCAACTACAAGCATAGAGTTAGTTTCTCTGACTACAATGCTAGCTGCAAACACCACCACTTGCTGCCCCTGGCGCTCAGACGAGAGGTGGCTGACCTTACCTTTCTCCATACTTTGGCTTGCAACGTTCTTGACTGCAGTGAACTCCTCTCCAAGGTCAAATTTCTGGTACCTTACCGCGCTATGTCTAGGCGAAACAACCTTAAGCTTTGCGTTGACAAGTGTCTGACCAACTATAGAAGGAACTCATTCTTTAATCGCACATGTAAAACCTTTAATTCCTCATACTCAGAATCCGTCGATCTGTTTATTGACAATCCAAACTGTTATAAAAGGAAAGCAAATGCATTTTTCACCGAATGAGATAGTTATGGCTTTAATATGTGTATGTGTTTGTAATTATGTATGTGTGTAAGCGTATGTGTATATGTAGAGTAAGAGTGTATATGTATGTGTATGTGTGTATCTATGTATACATATAATAAAAGGGGACACAGCTGGGTGTTTTCTATTTCTATTTATAATAAGTATGTATTTACAAGATAATAAAATGTATCAATGTAGTATATCATTCATGTGGTTCCCATAATACAAGCTCTGCTTAGTTTATGGCTACATGATGCTGTGTGATAGTGTCCAGAAAAATTATATGAATAATGTATATATACATATACATATACATTATTCATATAATTTTTATACATGGGCTCGTTATAGTTCGATAGTTTTAATGAAGATGAAGTCTGTTTGGTAAAAGTATTGGTACACTATTTTACCCTCGTTTGTTTGTTACATTAACACTGATGTGGTAGGATGTAGCTCAAACTTAAACTTGTGTTGATATATGTTTATAAGAACCTTTAAATTTCTATTCGTTAGGACACTGGAATAGTAGATTTAAATAGAACTATATATTTCTTTTTTTTTTTTTACTGGTTTCTCATTTTTAAGTTTAAGATTGAGTATCTACTTGAGGCACTCGCTGTGCTATCTATATGTGAAAACTTTTGAAGGCTTTTTTGTTCTATTATAAATATCTATAAGTAAAATCATGTATATTAGCTGTTAGTTTTCCAAAGAAATAAATAAATAAATAAAACTTCGAACTTGTTTCAGCTAGGTTATTTTGATTGTAATTTTTATTATTAAATTAGATTAAATATGTAATAAAAGTATTAATTTAAAAGCTACCCTTGGAAACGGCCTACGTATAGGGGGAGGGGGGGGGGGGGGGGGCACTTGCCCCCATTGCCCCCCTGTATCCGCGTCTGAATACGTCATACAAAGAACACACCCTCCAAGTTTCAGGTCTCTACAACCAGCGGTTTAGGCTGTGCGTTGATCCGTCAGTCATTCAGGACAAAGGATTTTATATGTAATATATCTATGGTTCTCTATTTTTCAGGGGCAAGTGACAAATTCAAACAACGGTCTATGTCATCACATTTATTGTTCAAGTTATCGTAGGAGTCGCGGTAGGTCGTCGATGGCGACACATCGAGGCGACGTCACATCGATACGACGTCACATCGATACGACGTCACATCGATACGACGTCACAACGCCGCCTCTTGTCACCCGCGCATTTAACGGGGCTTAGAGCGCCCTGGGTCCGGCGGCGGGCCCCAGAGCGCACTGGGCGTGGCGGCGGGCCCCAGAGCGCACTGGGCGTGGCAGCGGGCCCCAGAGCGCCCTAGGTGCGACGGCGGGCCCCAGAGCGCCATAGGCTGGGGGCGGGCCCCAGAGCGCCCTAGGTGCGACGGCGGGCCCCAGAGCGCCATAGGCTGGGGGCGGGCCCCAGAGCGCCCTAGGTGCGACGGCGGGCCCCAGAGCGCCATAGGCTGGGGGCGGGCCCCAGAGCGCCCTAGGTGCGACGGCGGGCCCCAGAGCGCCATAGGCTGGGGGCGGGCCCCAGAGCGCCCTAGGTGCGACGGCGGGCCCCAGAGCGCCATAGGCTGGGGGCGGGCCCCAGAGCGCCCTAGGTGCGACGGCGGGCCCCAGAGCGCCATAGGCTGGGGGCGGGCCCCAGAGCGCCCTAGGTGCGACGGCGGGCCCCAGAGCGCCATAGGCCGGGGGCGGGCCCCAGAGCGCCCTAGGTGCGACGGCGGGCCCCAGAGCGCCCTAGGCCGGGGGCGGGCCCCAGAGCGCCCTAGGTGCGACGGCGGGCCCCAGAGCGCCATAGGCCGGGGGCGGGCCCCAGAGCGCCATAGGCCGGGGGCGGGCCCCAGAGCGCCCTAGGTGCGACGGCGGGCCCCAGAGCGCCCTAGGTGCGACGGCGGGCCCCAGAGCGCCATAGGCCGGGGGCGGGCCCCAGAGCGCCATAGGCCGGGGGCGGGCCCCAGAGCGCCCTAGGTGCGACGGCGGGCCCCAGAGCGCCCTAGGTGCGACGGCGGGCCCCAGAGCGCCATAGGCCGGGGGCGGGCCCCAGAGCGCCATAGGCCGGGGGCGGGCCCCAGAGCGCCCTAGGTGCGACGGCGTGCCCCGGAGTACCGGCGGGCGCGGCGGTGGTCCTTCGAGCGCCCTGGCCTTGGGGCGGGCCCTAGAGCGCCATCTTGCGGCCCTCGATGGAGATCTCGACGGCGCGCCGGGAGCCGCTCTTCATGCGTTTCTGGTCGATGAATCGCTTCATCTGCTTCTCGTAGCGAGTCATCTTCTTCTTCGTCGTCTGAAAAATTAAAGAATGACACAAACACAGAGATCCTCAGACATTTTTTCGCCGATGTGATGACACCTCGCTTTTATTCCAAACTAGCTAACTTGCCAGCGACTTCGTTTCTGTATGTATACGTTAAGGGACAGAATGGAAACAAGACCGGTAAAGTGCGAGTGAACTCGCCCACCGCGGGTGACGTCAATTAAGTCTAATTCATACATCCCGGTTCAAATCGGTTTGAGCTCCAAACCGTTCAAGTCGGTTTCAACCGATGTTAAATCGATCTGAACGAGCTGAGGTGAGCGAGCGGTTTGTTGATCGCTGTCCCTCTACCACTCACGCGCGGCGCAGTGCAGCCCCGCGAGTCGGTACTTCGCTCGGCGTCTCGCCGGCGGTCGGTCGGTTCAACTCGTTTCGGCTCGGCAGTTATGGTTGAGCAAGTGCAGCGAATGTATGTAATGTTTAGTGTTTTGTTGCGTTTAGTTAATTGGTTATTTTATTTTATATCAAAAGGTTTGTAGTGTACTGATAAATAATAAAGTGTAGTCGACACGCTCGGCTCACTCTGGACGCAGCGGTCGAGGCGAGCGGACGTGCTTATAATTTTGTGCATTATCATTCAACCACCCTTTGTGTACATTTCATGTACTCTACAAGGTTGTTTATTTGTAAATAGTGAACTAATTTCAGTAAAAATTATTTCTTGATCTCAGTTAAAAATACATAGCATAAAAATATATGTATAGAAATAAAGAGCTTTGAGTTGAATTTTTATTTACACCTCCCTCAGGGCTATGAAAATATGAAAAAAAAATTACTTTATAAAGTCGATTTTAATTCGTTCTTGGTCTCTACCAGAAACGAGTTTAATTTTTATTATTAATCCAGTTTCACTATCATAAAATTCTAACATGTGCTAAGACCGCAAAAATCTAAGTAAACCGGGTTAAAATTGAAAACGAGTTATAAACCGAAATGAAAAAGTCGATGCGATGCGATTAGGGCTTGCAAATATTCGAAAAATTTAATATTCGAATATTCGAATTTTTTCGGGTACTATTCGAATTATTCTAATATTATTCGAATTATAGAAAAAACATAATGTTTATATTAAAATCACATTTTATTTTGTTATTTTAAGTGTTATTTTCAAGAAGAACTTTAAAATATCAACTTATTTTATCCTTAAAAGCGTTCTTTCCATGAACTAATTTAAATTATCAAATAAAAAAAAATACAATTAGTTTTGTCACCGTAACTTGACATTGGCGATTTACACGCGCAATCAACCACAAATTTAAATCTTCTTCTTCGTATGAGCTAGTGACCAACTCTAGTGTCGGAAATGTTACGCCGCCCGAAGGCTTCAGGCATGGCTTAACGACTGCAAAGCCGAGACCAACATCTTAACGTGCCTTCCGAAGCACGGAAGCGCTCAAATCTAAATGTCACTAAACAGTCATCTATCCAAGTAATGATCGAGCGGAAAGTTGCTTAACCAAGGTGATCTCTTAAGTACACCGAAGTAAACCACGACACGGACGGACGAACGGACAACGCACACTATAAGGGTTTTTGACCGGCTCGGTAATAACACCCTAAAAAAAGTCTTAAAAATCAAGGTTAGTTGGTATTTTAACAAAATCATGAAAATAAACATGCACGTTAACGACAGAGACGGATAGACAGAACAGTCTCGTCAACTACGCGAATGCAATACGCGACACTTCCGAGTGTATCCGAACCGTGTTCCGAACCCGATAAAAGTTATTGGGTTCGAATCGGATAGTTCGTCATGTTGTTTAACCGAACGACGACGTAAACTTGTATTGTCTTGTATGGATATATCGCTCAAGTCAAGTCAAGTCAAGTCAAAATTCATTTATTCAGTAGGAACTGTATAGTACACTTTGAAACGTCATTTTTTTTTAATTTACCACCAATTCGTAACGTGACCAAACAGAGAAGAATTGACAAGAAACTCTGCTTGGCTTATATTTTTTTAACGTCGTACTTAATATCTATTACATTGTTTTTGATGGAGTTGGAGGCAGTTTCATCCCAAGCTTTTTTGTCATCTAAATAATCAGATATTTTATAATAAGCTTTATTACATAGATTACGTTTAACAACATTTTTGAATTTATTTACAGATAGATTAATCACATCATTTGGGATTTTGTTAAAAAATCGTACAGACATCCCTTTAAAAGATTGACTAACTTTATGGAGCCTTACAGTGGGAACAGCTAGTTTATCTTTATTTCTAGTGTTAACATTCTGATAGTCGCTATTTTTCTTGAACATGTTAATATGTTTTCGTTCGTTTCGTTCGTTTGTTATTATTAGAATTATTTCAATCTATCCTCTTGATATAAGCTAGGCTGATATAAAAATGTATTACAAGACAATTTGGCTCAAAATTCGCCTTGCGACGGATAAACATAATTTTAGCTATCAGATAGGAACACAAGGCAAAGCATTTTTACAACATGATAAAGAGAGCATTAGTAGCTGTCAGAATAATTGCAAGGGAAAATGAACCTTTTTGTTTTAAGACGTGCACATGAACTTCAACCGTAGGGTGGTAAACCAATTTCTTGGCCCACCGTACCACTACTTACTATGTTGCGCAGCTATCGATCGGCTACTTTACTCGTTTACCGCCATCTATTAGCCGCATGCTTCATTAGTAAGGGCCCAGAAAACCCACACGAAAGCCCGAAGCGCTAGATGGCGCTCGTCATCCACCGCAGCGGTGCTATAGCGAGCGCCATCTAGAGCCCACTCTACTGAAACAAAATAGCTCGAAGAATAGCCCGAGTTAGAGCGGTCCGGTTTCTTTGTATGGGTTGAGGTATCGTAATTCCTACTTATCAAAACCTGCGCGTCATTGCCTCCTTCCGTCGCCTTTCCAACGATCTGTAGGCTACCTATTGCCACCTACCTACCTACCTATTTCTATCTATTCCTTCCTATAGATATGTTCATTATTTTAAGTAGTTTATTATCCTACGTACCTATATAATAGTATTGACATTTATTTATCAAGTATTTACCTACCTACTTACCTACCTATTTTTATATACTTACCACATACCTAGGTACATTATATTAATGATAGTTGGACGGTAATTCAGCTTGGAGGACCAGAAATGATTAATAATATGAAGCTAGAAGTAATTACACGACGCGGGATGCGAACCCAAAACTGGGGGGCTGGTTGAAACACAAAAAATGCGAGCTGCGGTGTCTACCGCCTGCAAGGTCTATCTAACACTTAGATAAATGGCAGATTTACGAACCTTGCAAGTCCAGCAATCTCGGTTGGTCCTGGGGCTGCTCTGTATTGTATATCACTGCGATCCAAAACACTGGTGAACAGTCTTGATGATGGGGTTTCCTTTCGGAATAGCCGAGCGTACGCTGGCCAGCGATGCGGTGCGCGGCCGTCACAACAAACACTTTGCTGGAGGCACTGGTACGAAGGTCTTCTGATATGATCAGCGGAGTAAGACCCTTCGACGCGCGGGGTGGAAGTCAGTCACATTCGGGAGGAAGAAGACTCGAATGCCGGGATGAGATCGGCTCTCGAAGGCGGCCCGTCAACGACTACTACGACGTCATACACTGGCGTCGTAATGTGAAAACCCCCGCTGCTTAGGTTTGCAGCGGAGCGCGCGAAAGTTTGAATTTCGCGTAGTCCAACCGATAGATTACACGAAATTACAATGAAAGTAAATCAACCCATAGCTTACCTAAGTGTAGATATTGAGCCTTGTTAGCGGTGACAACTTTATAACAAAAAAGTTACAAGCAAACATAATGTTGGCGTAACCATATTCCCCGGCTTGAAAGGTCCTACTTTCAACACAGAAAGGAAGCGAAATTAAATAAATTGCATATCACCACGAATCTACATGAAAATTAAGTATGATGCGAATTAAACCTAACTCTACCCTGCGATGCCTAACATTTAACCTTAACCTAAAGAAACAATAAGTTGAGTATTTACTGTGTTGGTAGAGGACACAACTTTACTGTTGGTCTCTGGAAAAACCCACCCTGAATCTTGACAGTTGCGACTCTACAAACCCCGTTTTTATCCGGAAAGATTTCAGTAATTAAACCTATCGGCCAGTGCAAGGGCATGACATTGTCCTGCATGGAGACCACAACCATACCAACCCGCAATGGATTGGAAGGCGTATTCCACTTCTGTCTTGATTGAAGGGTGTGCAGATATTCATTGCGCCACCGCTTCCAAAAAGACTGGACAAGTTGATCAGTCAATTCATGTCGCGAAATAAGGTGTAAACGCGTTTCAGTTACTTCGCGAGCAGGGAAAAAGGCGAGTGGTTTTGTGTTTAAGAAATGGGCAGGAGTTAGTGCGGTAGGTTCTGACGGATCTGAGCTAAGCGCATAGAGCGGTCGCGAATTTAAAAGAGCCTCAATCTGAGCTAGTGTTGTACTGAGCTCATCGGAAGTCAGTATTTGTTGACCACTAACCTTTAGAAGGTGCGTTTTGACACTCTTTACTTCACTTTTCCAACATCCACCGAAATGCGGAGCTCTACATGGGATTGTTTTCAAAGTAATTTTATTATCTGCCAGTTCCTTTTCCCAATATGGGCGATATTCATGCGATAAAAAATCGTAGAGTTCGCGGAGATATGATTTGGCACCAGCAAAATTGGTGGCGTTGTCTGTATATAGACATTCGATCGGACCACGGCGAGAAAGAAAACGATTAAGTGCTGACAAGAAGCTCGCGGTACTCAGATCTGAGGCAACTTCCAGATGAAGAGCACGCGTTGTCATGCACGTAAATAGGCAAATATATGCCTTGCGGCTTTTTTGTCCTCTACCGCGAACAGACGTGATCATCAGTGGTCCAGCGTAATCACACCCAGTGTGGGAAAACGCCTTGGGAGCAGTTTCCACCCGAGAGTGGGGTAAATCTGCCATGATAGGAAACACTGGTCGCGGCTTCGCTCTAAAGCAAACGTTACAGTTGAATGTAATGTGACGAACAATACGCCGTGCGGACAGAATCCAATAGCGATTTCTCAAGAGAGACAAAAGCAAGTTTGGACCCGTATGAAAGTTTGTAACGTGATAATGGGACACCAAGAGTTCCACTACGTGGTCCTGTCGAGGAAGTAGAATTTGATGGCGTGAGTCATAGTCCAATTCAGAATTGGCTAAACGACCACCAACGCGAATAAGTCCATTGTGCAAAAACGGGCTTAGTTTTTGTAATGGCTTAGAACATAACTTGTTGCGAGACAATCGATCTAAATCAGATTCGAAATGGGTTCGTTGAACAGATCGCCACACAGCTGATTCAGCGAACTCCAAGTCAGATGCGGTTATTGGGCCTATAGGAAGCCGCTTTAAAAACTTGAAGATAAAACAAATTGTTTTCAAATATTTTTTCCACGAAGAAAACCTACTAGAGAGGTTGTACAGAATGTCTTCAGCGTGAGAACTTGCTTTAGACAGTTCCGGCGTTAGAGCAGGTAGAGCCACAGGCTTCAGTTCTGGAAGCTCGTGCGAGTCACCTGAAACGAATGGTTTCACAGGCCATTCGTTGCGGGGCAGTTTAAGCCATGTTGGTCCATTCAACCACAATGGATGTTGGACAAGCTGAGCGGGAGTCAAGCCGCGGGAGAGACAGTCACTAGGATTCTCTGAACCTTTGACATGAAAAAAGTGTTCAGCCGAAAGATTCTCTTGAATCTTGGCAATGCGATTGGCCACATAAGTGTGCCAGCGATGTGGCGATGAATGAATCCAACTCAAAGTTACAGTTGAATCCGAAAATGCTACGACAGCCGTAATGGCGTATCTGGCGGAGTAGAGATCAAAAACTCTTTTTATCAATGTTGATAAAAGAAGTGCGGCGCATAGCTCGAGGCGAGCTAGCGAAATAACCTTAAGAGGTGCTACCTTTGACTTGGCACATACGAGTGATACGGCGATTTCTCCATCTGGCTTGACTACGTGGGCGTAAACAGCACCACCGTAAGCCTTTTCACTAGCATCTGCAAAGCCAACTAATGAGATGGTACAATTTTCGACAACACCGATGTGGCGTGCGAATTTAAGTTGCGAGACAGCTGGTAGTTCAGCTTGAAATTGTTCCCAAAGGCGAACAATGCGGTTTGGTGGGACATCATCCCATCCAATTTTTACAAGCCAAAGATCCTTGATAAGGAGCTTGGCGTATAAGATCATAGGCGCGACTAAACCCAGAACATCGAAAAGGCGCGCGATAGACGACAAAATATTTCTCTTCGTGCAGGGGCGGTTATCAGGATTGACCTGAAATGCGAAATAGTCTTCTTCGGGAAACCAACGAAGACCTAAAACTTTCAATGTTGGATCCTTACTTAGATCCACACTGTGCGAGAGTCGCAATGACTCTGGAATAGCTCGAAGAACTTCGGCGCTATTACTTGACCACTTGGTCAATTCAAAATCACCAAGTGAAAATAATTTAATCAACTGGTGAGCGGTAGGTATGGCTAGCGCAGTGCTAGGAATAGAACTTGCGATGTCATCAATGTAGATATCACGACTCAATATCTCACTGGCGAGAGGCAAATGATGAACTTCATCCTGACACAATTGTTGAATTGTGCGGATGGCGAGAAAGGGCGAGCATTTCAGCCCAAACGGAAGGACGGAAAATTGCAGTACTTGCAGTTCTTCGTCTTCACGAAAGCGGTAAAGTATGCGCTGGAGAGGACGATTTTCAGGGCACACTGAAAGTCTGAGGTACATTGCTTTAACATCAGCTGTAATAGCTATAGCGAACAATCTCAAATTCAGAAGAATATTGAGAAGGTCAGACTGAAGAACTGGACCCGCGTGAAGTATGTCGTTAAGCGATGTGCCGTTGGCTGTCTTCGCGCTGGCGTCAAGCACCACGCGTAACTTGGTGGTTGCCTTGTCCTCGCGGATAACAGCATGGTGCGGTATATAGTAAGATACCTCACCAGGAATAATTTCCTTGACAAGGGAAATGTAGTTGTTTTTTAAGTAGTCCTTTATGACGTCGTCATAAAGTAGCTTGACGTTAAGATGCGATTTAAGTTTACGCTCGAGGCTAAAAAACCTACGACGTGCGATTTCAAAAGAATTTCCTAACGCCGATGCGTTTGTCTTCAGTGGCAAAGCCACGACATATTTGCCCGACTGGGTGCGAGTAGTGGTGGAACAATAAAACTGCTCACAGTGCTTATCGTCCACACTAGTGATCGAAGAAGCTTGGACTTCTTCTATCTCCCAGAATTTGCGCAAATCGTAGTTCTCCAAAGAAGACGTAGCGCAGAAAGACAGAGTGGCTTTTGGAAGTTCCAAGACAGGCGCGTCTCCCATAAGTATATAGCCAAGCACCGTCTCTAATGCGTCAGGACACCCAGCTGTAGAAGTAACTTGACCTGGTTGCAATAACTTAGCAAAAAGTTTTACCCCTAACAGGATGTCAATATTCCCCGGCGTAGCCCAAGTATCATCAGCAAGTAGCTTCGAATCAATGTGAGGCACATGAGTGACATCTATCGAGCATAACGGGAGCTGACCGGTTATCTCGTCTAAAACCAGAGCGTCGATGGTATACTTGGGTTGCGCACGAAGGCGCGAACTAAATGTGAAATCAACGGAACCCCGGACGGACTGAGAAGTACCACCAATACCTTTGACAGTGACCACCGAATCCTCGCGGATAGGTAACCCGAGCTTTCTACAGCATCGAGTAGTTATATAGTTCTTTTGAGAACCGGGATCAAGAAGACAGCGAACCAAAGTGTCCTTACCTTTCCTACCTACTACTAGCACCTTCGCAGTAGCCAGCACTTCAGAAGTGCGAGTCGGGTTTTGAACCGTGGCTGAATGCGTGCACAAAGAAACCCGGTCTTGCGCGGGCGCAGAGCTTACGTTGTTACTTGTAGCGGGCGGCGGCGTCGGCGTGGCCGGCGCGGCGCTGCTAATAGCGGCCGGTTTCTGTGGCAATGGTGATTGTTCGAAATGCAACAGGGAATGGTGTTTACTATTGCACTTCTTACAAGTGGCGGAAGACTGGCATTTGGATACGGTGTGCTGTCCACTAAGGCAGTTGACACACATATGGTTGTCCTTAACAAATTTAAATCTGTCATTCGTGTTAAGTTTTAAGAATGCACTACACCTAAACAAGTGGGCATGCGTTGAATGACAAAGCGAACATTTAGGTGATGTAGCTACATACACCTGCGGAACCGAGCGCGCGCGCGCGGCGGACGACGTACTGGCGCCGCCGCTGCTGACAGTCGACCTCTCAGACCGATGCGGCGCGGTGCGATGCAAAATTTTTAATTGTTCACGAACGAACTTTACGAAATAATCGTAGTCTATGCTTTCGGGATCTTTCAGGCTGCGAAGCGACATTTCATAATGTTTTGCGATGTCGGAGTCTAATAACTTAAGACCTGCGTACGTAAAGATAAAATCATCCATGTTATCTATTTTTAATTGCTTAAGTCCAGCTACAATTGCGGTAAATTTATCAAATACCTTTTCCACACTAGCGGGTGACGAACCAGCTGACTTTAAAGAAAACAGCTGATTGAGGTAACTAACGGCTAATGCGCGCGTGTCTCGGTACTTAGCGATAAGCGCGTCCCAGATTACGCGATAGTTCTCAGCAGCAGGCACAATGCCAGCTGCGATGCTCCTCGCCTTGCCTTGGAGGTGACTGAGCAGGTAGTGAATGCGGTCCGAGTCCGATAGATCGGGGTTGGTATGTATAACCCGCTTGAACGTCTCGTAAAAGAACGGAAAGTTCTGGATATCACCATCAAAGGTAGGCAGTTCGATTCTAGGTATTTTGATATGACACGACCCTGACCCTAATTTGCTAGTAGTATTACTTACGCTCGGCGCGCACGTCCTAGTATAGTCTTTGTTTGGGATCAGTGAACTTAGAACATTTTTAATATCACACGAAAGATCGTCAAAGGCAGACAATGTATTGTAATTAACCTCATAATCAGGATTAATTTTCATTGACAGCAAATTTATGTTGTCAATCGTAGTTAAAATTTCGCTACGAACTTGATCAATTGTTTTAGCTTGCGCGATAAAAGTATTTTTCGATTTTTCATCATTGAGAGTTGAAATGGAATCATAAATCCTTTGTATGCGACTAAAATACGCGGCACGTTTGCCTTCATAAAGTTTGAGTTTATTATTTAAATCCTCCATTATGAATAGAGAAGACAAAACTATAACCTTTTTACAAAAATTGGTGCGGAACCACTTATCCGTCCACGCGGAACCCTAACATGCGTTTGTACGAAAGGGCAAAATAAATTAAATGTGTTATAATAAATAAATAGGTACGGAACTACTATCCGACCACGCGATATCCTACAAAACAAGTGCAAAGGACGGACATAAAAAAATATTAAATAGTAATTCGTTTGTAATATGAATGAATACGTAGGTTACGAAACTATACAAACAATTTGCCAACGTAAGCTGATACGTAGGCGCGATGTGATACGTAGGTACGTACGGAACTATTTTTCCGGATACGTTACGTACGGAACCCTAAACCGAGTGCGATGCGAGTGAAAAATGCAATATTTTTCTAAATAGGTATGACAATACCATGCGGAATCCTAACACAAACGTAGTTGCGAATGGCAAAAACCAAAGAAAGCAAATCGAATAAATTACGAAATGCAAAACTTGCACGAATGGAAATAACTTATCCAGTCGCACAAACCTAGCGCGAGTGTTAGGTCTAGTAAACAAGTTATATAAGTACCTAAAGTTCTTCGTTCCACAAAGAAACAAAGAATGTGAATGTGAGCGATAATTCAATTAAATTTTAATAATTTCATCAAATGCGGTGTGGACTGTATTGCGATGCGTTAAATACTTTTAGAATGCAGTATAACCAAACTATACCAGTCGTCGCAGTATAACGAAACTATACCAGTCAACATGGATGTCTATGAGAACCCATAAAGCGGAATGTGTTGACTACCAAACACGAGGTCAGTCAGACAGAACCAATGACGATGTTGCTCAGTGCCATGCGACGATACACGAAGCTACCCGCAATGTTTCGCGAATGAATGAGAAAAATAATGCGTAATGCGTAATTAAATTTCGTGAAACTTATTACACGACATGAATCAAATAGGTTACAAATAACTTATGCAATTTTACTATGAATCATGACATAAAATGCGACTTTCAATATTTTTTTTTTACATTATTAAACGGAAATTCATGTAAAGTATTGGCACAAAATAGACTTTATACGTAACGCAATAAGGACGAGATTCGTATAATGATATGCAATTTACGTATTAAAAAATCGAACTCTTTGTGGTTTCAATCCGGTTCGTAAGGACCAAAATATGGACGGTAATTCAGCTTGGAGGACCAGAAATGATTAATAATATGAAGCTAGAAGTAATTACACGACGCGGGATGCGAACCCAAAACTGGGGGGCTGGTTGAAACACAAAAAATGCGAGCTGCGGTGTCTACCGCCTGCAAGGTCTATCTAACACTTAGATAAATGGCAGATTTACGAACCTTGCAAGTCCAGCAATCTCGGTTGGTCCTGGGGCTGCTCTGTATTGTATATCACTGCGATCCAAAACACTGGTGAACAGTCTTGATGATGGGGTTTCCTTTCGGAATAGCCGAGCGTACGCTGGCCAGCGATGCGGTGCGCGGCCGTCACAACAAACACTTTGCTGGAGGCACTGGTACGAAGGTCTTCTGATATGATCAGCGGAGTAAGACCCTTCGACGCGCGGGGTGGAAGTCAGTCACATTCGGGAGGAAGAAGACTCGAATGCCGGGATGAGATCGGCTCTCGAAGGCGGCCCGTCAACGACTACTACGACGTCATACACTGGCGTCGTAATGTGAAAACCCCCGCTGCTTAGGTTTGCAGCGGAGCGCGCGAAAGTTTGAATTTCGCGTAGTCCAACCGATAGATTACACGAAATTACAATGAAAGTAAATCAACCCATAGCTTACCTAAGTGTAGATATTGAGCCTTGTTAGCGGTGACAACTTTATAACAAAAAAGTTACAAGCAAACATAATGTTGGCGTAACCAATAGTCTTGCTCTCGCCGCGATCGGACATGATCAATAATTGTTAAAATTGATAAACAGATTGAAAATCTGACCAAGTCTAAGTGCATATAAATGACAACAGTGCATATTTCAAGTGTGTTTTAAATAATAAATTAATTAAATAAACTTGCGACAAGTGCTTGGCCTCTATCAAGCTTAGCCATAAATCAGGCAAAAAGAACGCTGATACATGTAAGTACGTAGTGATAGAGGTCACTGCCGCCTTTCGCAAAGCCCTCATCACTTCCGAGTCCAGGTCCTGGGATGTTGAAAACTGTAAACAACCTAACGTACCATACCATAACGCTTTAAAAATACTAACTCAAAATATTCGCAGTATCTATAAAAATATTAACAATTTCAGCACTTTTATGCAAAAGCTCAATGTAGACTGCGATGTCATCGTTCTAACGTAATGTTGGCTTGCTGTCCGTAATAACTAAATGCCTATTATGCAAGGTTATACGTGTTATAATACAAAGACAAGTCACAATCAGAACGATGGCGTTGTCGTTTACGCTAGGAATTCCATAAATAATATATCAGTTGAAGAATTGAATATTCAAGACTGCAGCTGTCTGTTAGTAAAAATTGAAGCAAGTATTGCTTATCTTAACTGTTTATAGATCACCTTCATTTAATAACATAGACTAATTTCTTGATTCACTTTGTACAGTTTACGTAAACTTGCACATTTTGTATTTTTGCATGTAGTGCACATTTTGTAGAATTCGAGTCAGTACGCGTTCCACCGCTGTGACGGGTATTCGTATCATTATCAATAAATCAGTTATCAGTTTATCAATCAATTATCATTTAAAACCATCATCTAAAGTTGTAGGGTAAATAACCCTACATCTTTATGGTCCTTCGAGAACTTTGAGCCCGCGCCCGGTAAAGACTTAAAACTCAGGACCACGCGGTGCAGTGACCAAGTTACGTAATCGCGCGTTTCCTGTGATTTTCCGTGTGAGACGTTCATTAACAATCAAAGTGACTATCAAATAAATTATCATTAACTATCAAAAATATCAATTAAATTATTCATGTGAACTGTGTACTGTATTCTGTATCTTTGTGAAAGTGCAATCAAGGATTATTAACATCATCATCATCAGTCGATGCTAGTTAAGCCAAACTAGAAATCGATTGCGTGTAAGGTAGTATTGAAGCCTTCGGGAAGCAGCTGACTGAATCAAGTAGGTAGCCAACCGCTTCATTCACCACACAGCTCCCAATCAGCAAACGTACTGCAAGTAGTAGGTACACGATGGAAGACTTACTGGCAACTCAGCAGCAGATCATCAATGAGGTCGAAAAGTTATCCATAAATTTTGGGAAGGATGGAGCAGAAAGAAAAACTCCACTTTATGCTAAGAAGAAGCTAGAAACTCTTAAGGCTTACTGTAAAGAGTTTGAAAATAATCATATAAGGCTCTGTGAGCATGAGTCCGATCACGCCTACTTTAGGGATAACTACTATGAGGGATTCATGAACATGGCTAGAGAGTATCAAGGTAAACTTCAGCCCTACCTAGCAGAAGACAAGCCATTATTGAAGCCCGCTAGTCCAGGGCTCGCAAGTCGCTCTTTTGACTGGCCAGCGTCCAGTACAGCGGCAGGATCGAAAGCGGTGACGCCGCCTGTTCAGCAGCGCGCACCAAACATCAATCAAAATCAAACAGGTATGCCTGCCTCGTCGTCCGCAAGCAAGAACGATGGAGGTAACACTACCAAACTTGACGAAATGTTCAGGAAACAAAAGAGCAACTTTAAGGCATTGTCCAGAGCATTAGAAAGCGTAAGCATCACGTCGCTTTCACAAAAATGGGAATTTGAAGACGCCTTACAGACTATTCAAAATCGTTGGTCCGTTGTCGACGCTTTGCACTGGGAAATAGATAGCGAACTTCTGTGTGAAAACCCTGAATACGAGGAGACGTATAACGCATATGAAGCTAAGTATAACGAAATCAAGAAAACGATTAACAGCAGCATGTGGTCAGCTCGCCATCGTGAGAAGTCAACACCTACGATGGAAATACCAGTTTTCAACGGCAATTATCATCAGTGGACATCTTTTAAAGACTTATTTACAGAGACCATCCATGTGAACAATTCACTATCAAACTCTCAGAAGATGCAATATCTTAAAAGCAAGGTGAAGGGTGCAGCAGAAAAGCTCATTCAACATCTAAATATCAGCAACGATAATTATGACACTTGTTGGGAAATTTTAAATCAAAGATATAACAATAAAAAACTCATTCTCAACTCTCATTTAAATATTCTTTTATCAATACCTACAATGCAACAACAATCAGCAGCAGCGATCAAAAAACTTCATGACACGACAAACGAGTGTCTAAACGCAATCAAAAATCTGAAGGTCAATATTTCACATTGGGATCCGCTAATCATCTATCTTCTATCACAAAAACTAGACGCGGAGACTCATAATGACTACGTGGAGTATGTCCAGGACCCCAAGGAGATCCCAGTTCTATCAGACTTCTTGCGGTTTTTAGACTCCAAATTTACCGCATTAGAAGCGTCACGTCGGAGTCGGACTGATCAACCAAAATCAACACAAAACTTACGCATCAGGATTCTATTAAAAACTTTAACAACCCAAAATCAAATCAAAAGCAATATTATAAATCATTTAATAATAATCAATCAAATGCAAAATCATTCTACATTGCGACACAAAAATGCCCACTCTGCAACAGTCAGCATGGATTGTTCCATTGCAAAACATTTATTGAACAAAACCCCGCTGAAAAGTTGAAAACTATATCAAAACTTAATTTATGCGAAAATTGTCTTTACGATCACCGCGGTAAAGCTTGTTTCTCTGAAAAACGTTGCCAGCAATGCAAGGGGAATCATAATACACTTTTACATGATGCACGTGTAGAGGAACCCGGTACATCACGCAATAAGAATGTGACACACGTATCACAAGACAATATAGCAGAGATCATTTTAGCGACAGCACAGATCCACGTATTGGCTGCAGATGGAACAAAAATCATGATGAGAGCTTTGATCGATCAAGGTTCCCAAACGTCTTTGATAACCGAAAATGCCGCACAACGTTTAGGGTTGACACGACAACGTTGTAAGGGTGTTATTTTTGGAATTGGAACTAAAGAAAATAACTGCAAGGGTGTTATTACTATAACGGCAACATCAATAAATAGCAACTACACCTTTAGCACAGACGTATTCATAATGAAAAATTTAATCAACAACTTACCAAACCGATCATTCCAAAAACCTAATTGGTCTAACCTTGAAGGCATTCAACTAGCAGACCCAGATTTTAATATCAGTCGATCCGTGGACGTCTTACTGGGAGCAGAGATTTACTCGAATATCATCCTCGGGGGTATCATTAGAGAAAGTGAGTACATGCCAATAATACAGCAAAGCCGCCTTGGATGGATTATTTGCGGTAATATGAAATCATATCAGTGCAATGTCATTATTAATAACATCGACGAAATAACTAAGTTTTGGGAAATAGAAGACATTGCAGAAAGCTCCGCCATAAACATGTCTACGGAAGATCATCTCTGTCTGCAGCAGTATAAGACAGAAACTCAACGTCAGGAAGATGGTCGCTACGTCGTCAGACTACCCCTGAAGCCTGAAATCAAAGAAAAACTGGGTGAATCAAAGCAAAAAGCGGTAGCACAATTTTATCAACTGGAAAAGAAGTTCCAAAAACATTTAAATTTAGCAAAAGATTACAAACAATTTATCAATGAGTATAAGCAATTAAATCACATGCGACAAAGCGAAAGTAATTCAATACCCAGCTATTACTTACCGCATCATAGTGTGCAGCGCGCGGAGTCCACTACTACTGCATTACGTGTCGTCTTCAATGCGTCATGCAAAACATCATCTGGTTACAGCTTAAATGACCTAATGTATGCTGGACCTAATCTACAAGCCGATCTCTTCTCATTAATATTAAGATGGAGGCAATACAAAATTGCTTTCACCGCCGACATCGAAAAAATGCTTAGGCAAATTCTTTGCCACGAAGACGATCAAAAATATCAAAAAATTATATGGAGGGATGAAGAAGATCAAATGTTAAAAGAATACGCCCTCTTAACAGTTACCTATGGGACTAAGGCAGCCCCTTTCTTAGCTATAATGACTCTTAAGCAATTAGCTATTGATGAAAGCCATAAGTATCCAGAGGCAGCCAAAATTCTAGAGCGAGACTTCTACATGGATGATCTCATCAGTGGAGCACACAGCTCCCAATCAGCAAAGCAAATCAAATCAGATATGATTAACCTCTTGAAATTGGGGGGGTTCAACCTCAGAAAGTGGTCATCGAATGAGAGTGAATTAGTAGATAAAGAAAAAAGCGATCAAATCATTTCAGCAGCATTCTGTGACGACCTCTGTGGCGCAGTGGGCGAAGGTCCGCCTGGGACGCAGAAGGTTGCGGGTTCGATTCCCGCCGCGGGACAAATGTTTGCATGTTCTGCAGATATTTGTCTCGGGTCTGGGTGTTTTCTATGTATGATATGTATGTATTTACAAAAAAAAAAAAGTATATATGTAATATATCAATCATGTGGTTCCCATAACACAAGCTCTGCTTACTTTGGGGCTACATGATGCTGTGTGATAGTCCAGTATTATTTATTTATTTATTCGACTTTAAACATCAAGAATCGACCAAAGCGCTGGGACTTCGGTGGAATCCCCACGAAGACGTTTTTACGTTCCAGCTGAAAATTAACACAAAATCATCAAAGCCATCTACCAAACGCTCGCTTCTATCTGAAATTTCAACTGTGTACGATCCGCGGGGTTGGCTCTGCCCAGTAACTACAAAGCTTAAACTTCTGTTTCAATCAGTTTGGCAACAAAACATCCAATGGGATGAACAGATCCCCGAATCCATAAATAATGAATGGACCAATATCAAGCAAGATCTTGGAGAGATCAACAATCTTAAGATCCAAAGGTGGCTAGAGGTTTACGAAAAAGATAGCATAGAGCTACACGGATTCTGCGATGCTTCGGAGAGCGCGTATGCATGTGTTATCTACAGCAGAATCAAACATAATGATCAACCAAAAATTGTGATCGTCGAAGCAAAATCAAGATTAGTGCCAAAGAAGAAAAGCGTATCTCTGCCCAGACTTGAGCTATGCGCAGCTCTCCTACTATCAAATCTGATGAAAATTGTCAAACAAAACTTATCAGAGCACACCATTACAGCATATGGATGGTCAGATTCAACAGCGGTTTTAGGTTGGATTAACGGTGACCCAAACCGTTGGAAGCCATTTGTGTCAAATCGAGTGCAAAAGATCAAAGAAATCATACCGTCAGAATATTGGCAGTACATAAAATCAGCGGAAAACCCGGCCGACTGCGCAAGCCGTGGAATCACTGCCTTATAGCTTAGGGATCATGGCCTATGGTGGAACGGACCCACAATATTATCGTCTCATTCAATACAAGGCGATCAAAGCATAGTTTATGACACAAATCAAGAAGTGAAGAAATTATATCAAACAAACGTCACCACAACGTGTCATAACGGTGACGTCATAAGAGAGCTTATCAACAAACACAGTAGCTACACTCACGTGACGCGCATACTCGCGTGGATATTACGTTTAGCATCGAGTTTCAATCGCCACCGCCAGCCTGCATATTTAACAGCACTCGAAATCAAAACAGCAAAATTCAAATTAATTAAATTCGTACAGCAAGAATCGTTTTCGGACGAAATCAATACGTTACAGCAACAAAAACCACTAAAATCAACAAGCAAGCTTCTCCCGTTCAGCCCTTTTCTTGATCAGGAGGGCCTATTAAGGGTTGGTGGCAGGATTCGAAATGCAAATATCAGTGAAAGTATGAAACATCCCCTTATAATTCCCAATAACCACCACTTCACCGACATGTTGATCGACAGTGCCCACAAAACGATGTTACACGGGGGAGCACGATTGACGTTAAATCATCTTAGGCAGGAAGTATGGATTATGGGAGGGGTAAGAGCAGTCAAGAAGCGCATTTACAGCTGTGTGACTGGTAGAAAGCATAACCCTATCCAGCAAAAGCAAATCATGGGAGACTTACCTTCAGCACGATGTAACCCGGCGCGCCCTTTCAATCACACTGGCGTCGACTTCACAGGGTACATTGACGTGAAAGCAAACAAAGGTCGAGGTATTAAAACCACGAAAGGTTATGTCGCAGTCTTTGTTTGTATGGTTACGAAAGCCATACACTTAGAGCTGGTATCTGACCTTAGCTCATCAGCATTTCTATCAGCACTCCGGCGCATGGCAGCCCGGCGAGGGGCCCCGCAACATATCTACAGTGATAACGGAACCAACTTCGTCGGAGCCAACAAACGCCTAGAGCAGGAAATAATCGATCTGAAAAATACATTAGATGATCAGTTTTTCTCAGACATAGCTGAAATGCAGATACAGTGGCATTTCAACGCTCCTTCCTGGCCAAGCGCAGGAGGCCTCTGGGAAAGTTCAGTCAAGAGCCTAAAACATCATTTTCGTAGGGTGATTGGGGAGCAGAAGCTGACCTACGAAGAGTTATCAACACTTCTCGCACAGATAGAAGGATGTCTTAATGCCAGGCCCTTGTGCGCATTGAGAGAAGATCCTGACGACATAAATTGTCTAACACCATCTCACTTTTTATCAAGCGGCCCCGTACTTACCATTGTAGAAACCGAGACAGATGAACGCACGAGATGGCAATTAGTGCAGAAAATCTTTAAGGATATATGGAAACGGTGGCAATCAGAGTATTTATGTCAGCTATCAAATCGAAGCAAATGGCAGCGGGCAGAAGAAAACATCAAACAAGATGATATCGTCATCATCCACGATACTAACTTGCCAGCCGGAAAATGGACTATGGGAAAAGTCATAGAGCTTCACCCTGGCAAGGATGGCTATGTACGTGTCGTCACTGTAAAAACAAAGAATGGTACTATTAAGAGGCCCATAATTAAACTATCAAAGCTACCAATTGATCAATCATCACCATCAGAAAAGGTTGAACAGTCAAAGCAAAACGTATCTCCCAATCAAGATCAACAACAATCGAGCAAAAAATCAAAACGTAAATTATCCAAAATGGGTAACTTTGTGGGATTAATATCGCTGATGTTAATGATGATTTTATCTCCCGTTCAATGTGACTACAAACTATCAAATATCAATAGCAATCAGAGCCTATATTTCGATAAATTATCAAACATGCATCTTGTCCGAGACGAATGGAAACTTATCGTTTATTATGATATGAACCCGTATTGGCAAGGCCTGCACTTATTCGACAAGTATATAAATCACCTTGAAAGCATATGTTCACCCACATCAAAACAAACTCAATGTGACATAGTCTTACTCCAGTTACGTCACGGATTCGAAGAATTAGAGTACTATAACAACTTATTGCTCGGTAAACAAATGGCACGCGCTACCGCAACCAGACGCCGTCGCGGTCTTATCAATGGCGTAGGATACCTGGCGCATAGTTTGTTCGGAGTACTTGATGAACATTTCGCAGAAAAATATGAGCAAGACATTAAATTAATCAGAAGTAATCAACAACATTTGGCTCGTTTATGGAAAAATCAGACGTCTGTTATCGAAGCAGAATATAACTTATTGAAAAGAATAGAACAGACTATGAATAACCAGCACAAAATATTTAATCAGCAATTTCTTATCATTGAGAAAAATATGAACACTCTATCAAAGAAAATTGAAGCAATGGCGAATAAAAATGAATTTGCCTTATCATCAATAATCGCCAACAGCATATTCATGAACTTGAAAAACATCCAGGAGACTCTGATCGATACAGTCACCGACATCCACCATGGGAAATTGAATGTTCATTTATTGACACCAGAGCAACTCCGAGATGAACTTAATATCATATCAGGCCAACTTTCAAAAGATTTAGCCCTCCCTATAAGCAATATTCGAACAAATCTTCCAAGCATATACCACCTACTAAAGGTGAAAGCAAGAATGACCAAGCAGTACTTCATTTTTGAGATTAAGATACCTCTTGTAAGCAGAGATAATTATGAGATTTACAAACTCATACCTATTCCTCGGCAGCATGGAGAAAATATGATCATGATCTTACCAATTGCAGAACATATAGCATTAAACATACAAAGAGATTCGTATATCACCTTATCTGAAAATGAAATTCAAAACTGCCTTCTCTATGACTCATCAACACGACTTTGCCCATTACAAAGGCCGATTCAACACATGAAGTTAGACGACAGTCTGTGCATAAAGGACAGAGTATCTAATCAATGCAAGACTAGCACCACCAAATGTACATCTACCTGGTCTGAATTGAATCAGTTAAATACCTATCTATATTATAGTTGTGATTCACATACAATAAGGATCATATGCGAGCAACATGTTATTGCCGAGCGAGTCAGCAAGGCCGGCATTATGACACTCGGAGATGCATGCGTCATCAAGGATGAAAGTTTTGAAATATTTGCTCACAAAAGGCAAGCGAATGATTTAATTACTCATCCAGATATCCTACACATAGAGATTCCTCCGATCAACAACATTATCAACTTATCAGTTCCCATAAATGCGACCCTCACTCCGCATTACTCAGAGAATATACAGAAAGATCTGGAAAACATTGGCGCACGAGTAGAGCAGATTAAATCAGATGAATCAAATCTAGCGCTATCAGATTTATCATATCATGACGTCCATCAATTCGTCGTCCTGTATCTGGTGGTCGGCGCAGGGCTTCTCGCTTGTGCGCTATTCGCATGGCGACGATGGCGGCTCCGCCGCTCTGCGCGATTCCCGTCCGTAGCACCTTCCAGCGAGCGCTCAACCAACATGAGTGTTCGCTTCTCGAGAACTACGCCAGCGCCAGCAAGCACCAGCACCAGTGACAATGACACTATAATGAATCAAAGTGCGCGTAGTAATCCTAATTTAATTAATTCAGCCACATCGCCTATTTTTATTAATCGATTTATTAAAAGTGAAAGTGTTGTGCAGTTTTTTTTTTTTTTTTTTTTTTTTATATTAGTATACCCCAATATTACGGTACCCTAATTGTATTACAATCTAGCCAAGTAGGCTAATGAGTAATTTGAATTTAACTTAATTTTATACAAGTATTATTTCTAAGAATGTGTCCATTGGCACTTTTCTTACTGTCTCTAATTAAGGGGAGGACACTTTGTTCTTGTGTTCATTAAAAGTAGCACTCACACTATACACTACTACTATTTATTAACTATGCTATTTATTAACACAACACTAACTCAAAAGGTTTAGTCCTTTTGAGCCTTCTCACTATGTCTGTGTTGTCGAGGAGCTGGATGGCCTCGACGTTCACGTGATGATGAAGTCTTTGTTCGTGAGCTTCTGCATATTTTTGAACTACTTTATCAACGAATTCGATATGGAGGTCCCGGTGTAAATCATCGTTTCTTGCATACCAAGGTGCGTTTACAATGCCCCTGAGTACTTTATTTTGGAAACGCTGTATTATTTTAATGTTGCTCTTACAGGTACAGCCCCACAGCTGTATACCATAAGTCCATACTGGCATCAGGACTTGTTTGTATAACATGAGTTTGTTATGCACTGACAGAGCGGATTGTCTTCCGAGGAGCCAGTACATTTTCTTGTAGCGTAAGTCTAACTCTTGCCTCTTCTTCTTGACGTGTGCTTTCCAGCGCAGCTTAGCGTCAAGCGTCATACCCAGGTATTTGGCTGTGTTTTCATAGGGGATAATTTTATCGTTAATGAATACTGCACAGTACTGATCTTTCTTATTTGTGAAGTTGATGTGGACCGACTTTGATTCATTTAGTTTTATTCGCCATTTTCTTGTCCAATCATGGATTTTATTTACTGCATCTTGAACCTTTTCTGCTGCTTCTGCATGCGTATTTCCAACAGCCATTATAGCAGTGTCATCAGCAAAGGTTGCGATAGTGTTGTTTTCTAGCGAGGGGATGTCACTTGTGTACAGAAGGTACAAGACCGGACCTAATACGCTTCCCTGTGGCACCCCAGCTTTTATTTCCTTAATTTCAGAGTAAGCGCCTTCATGCTTTATTCTGAATGCTCTTTTTGATAAATATGATTCTATTACATCTACAAATTCTAAAGGTAGAATTTTCTTTAGTTTTATTAATAGCCCTTCATGCCAAACCTTATCAAATGCTTGTGCTACATCCAGGAAGATAGTGGAGCATACTTTTTGATCTTCAAGAGTTTTCTCAATTACATTTGTTATCCTGTGAACTTGATCTATAGTTGAGTGGTGTTCTCTGAATCCGAATTGATGCTCAGGTATAAGACCCTTACCTTCTATAATCGGTTTAAGTCTTTTGAGAAACAATTTTTCGAATAACTTTGATATGATAGGTAGCAGAGAGATCGGTCTGTAAGATGAAGTATCATGTGGCGGCTTTCCTGGTTTTGCTATCATGATTACTTCAGCAACTTTCCATAAATCTGGGACATACTTTAGCCTAAAAGCTGCGTTAATAAGGGTCGTCAGTTTGACTAGTGCCTTTCTTGGTAGATTGTGAAGTAATTCTCCCGAGATGAGGTCAAATCCAGGAGATTTTCTTGGATTTAATATGTTTTATTTCACCCCAAACTTCTCTGGGTGTTACCAGCTTTATGGTTTGCGTTTCTTCACAAACTTGTGTCGTAAACACGTTATTCAGGCCTTCGTTAAGTTTAAAGATATCTTCAAGGTGTTCAGCGAACCGTTTGGCTTTTTGTTCATTACTCACAGCCCATTTTCCAGGTTCTATTTTGATTGGAGGAATTTGATTGATGGGTCGTTTTATATTTTTGGTGGTCTTCCAGAGTGAGTAGTTTGTACTGCGGTCACTGGTAAGGTTTTGTAGATAAGTGCTAGTACAATCTTCGTTATAATTTTGTATTGTCCTTTTTAATCGCACTCACAGCCCATTTTCCAGGTTCTATTTTGATTGGAGGAATTTGATTGATGGGTCGTTTTATATTTTTGGTGGTCTTCCAGAGTGAGTAGTTTGTACTGCGGTCACTGGTAAGGTTTTGTAGATAAGTGCTAGTACAATCTTCGTTATAATTTTGTATTGTCCTTTTTAATCGCTTTGTGAGATAATTTAATTTATTTTTATCTTGTGGGGATCTAGTTTGGTGCCAAACGTTTCGCTGCTTTCTTTTTGCGTTTATTAGTTTTAGGATATCTTGAGGATAATGATTTCTAGTTGTTCTTTTCTTTTGTTCTGGTGTATTATTCCAGGCAGCTTTTTGTACAGATTTTATAAAAGTGTCTAATTCTATGTCAAGTTGCTCACTGGTTTTTAACGGAACGTTAAGGTCTATATTACTATCTAGCTCTAACTTAAAACTCTCCCAATCAGTGTATTTATTTACTAGGGTTAGAGTATTTTCTGTATGTAAAACTTGTTCACTTATTTCTAGATAAATTGCTGAGTGGTCAGAGTTCATGTCGTAGCTCTGTTTTGTCTGTAGGTAGTTAGTCGATAGGTTTTTATATATGAAGAAATCTATCAGGTCCGGAATTTTGTTATTATCAGTTGGCCAGTATGTTGGTGAGCCTGTAGATATAGCGTCCGCCTTAATCTCTTTTATGGCACTGATTAAGTTGTTGCCCTTTGTGTTCGTTAGCCGGGAGCCCCAATATGTATTTTTCGCATTAAAATCACCTCCAAGTACAAATCTTTCTCCAAGGGTGCGAAAAAAGCTTAAATATGTGTCTTTATCAATAATATGACGCGGTGGGCAGTAAATCGCTGCTACCGTAAGAGGATATCGTTTCGTACTGATGCAGATCGCTACAGCTTGGATATCTGGCTCTTCAAATTTCACTGTTTCGTGATGTTTGATGTTTTCTTTTACGATAACAGCACTACCTCCTCTACCTTTGTTTGCAGGGTGTAATGCATGATAGACTTTATAGCCTTTAAATACCACGTGCGATTGTTTAGTGAAGTGCGTTTCCGATACGAGACACAAATCAACATTTTCTATGTCTAGGACTACCTGTAGTTCATTTTGATGTTTAGTTAGCCCATTGCAGTTCCAAGTCATGATTTTGAGTTTATAAATCATTTTTTGTTCTTAGGAATAGCTACATTGGTGCTATTTTCTATTTTTTTCAGTCGCTCATCGAATGTTGTCATTAACATTAGAATTTCATCTAGCTTGCTATTACTGCTGTTGATAGATTCAACACGTTGCATGCCTGGTGTTCTTTTGGCTGTTGCCTGTGCGTATGAAATTGATTTTTCAACATTGTTAGCTAAGGGGGCTCCTACATTACTCCTGCTAGAGGATTGAATAGCTATTTGCTGTTTACTACTCACGATTTGCTGCTGTCGTGTAGGTGGTACTTTTTTTGTATTCCTGTTCCTCAGCTTCTGCATTTCCTTGGCTATCATGCAGCCTCTGTAGTTAGCAGGGTGAGCTTCCCCGCAGTGCACACACTTCGGTTTCTCTTCTGTGGATTTTTTGCAGTCCTTGGTGAGGTGTTTGCCTGTACATTTTACACATCTTGGCTCTTTGGAGCAGTACTTGTGTGTATGGCCGTAAACTTGGCATCTCTTGCACTGGGGAACCAGTTTGGTTGATCGAAGGGGCTGTATATCAACTATGCACCCCAGAATATGCTTAATTCCATATATTTTTTTTATGTCTTCTTCATTGTTGAAGGTGAGCATGAACATATTGAGCGGTTCCTTAGTTTTCCAACTTAATTTGTTCACTGCTTCTTGAACCTTGTAATCTCTTGATTTTAGGTCCTCGATAATCCTTTCAGGCTTACAAGTGAAAGGCAATTTCTTTACCATAACCCTTATGGGTCTCTCTTGTTTGTTTTCGTAAGAGTGCCATGGGCAATTACTTTCATTCAACATTTTTGCTATAGCTCTGTACGCTTCATCATTACAGGCGTTAACTTTTACACTATCACCGCTCAGCATCTTAATGTTGAAGGTACCAGCGGGCTGTTTTAAAGACAAGGAGTCATAGAAATTTTGGTAGTCCTTTACTCCGTCCACAATAATAGGTGGTGGTGGGGGGACTTTTTTTGGTTTCTCTATGATAGCCATTTCAGCAACGCCTTGTGGTGAGAGAGTGGGTGAGGTGTTCATTTTCCGCTTTTTTCTGGATTTCACTCTAATCCACTCTGTCTCTCTTGCCAGTTCTTCCTCATCGGTGCCATATTCTGCATGCCTAGAGGAAGTTTCCATTTTAGATGTTGATTGAACATCGATAGACTCCGCAACGCATTTAAGCTGCTGTTGCAGAATTTCTATTTGATTTTTCATATTTTCTACTAATTCTTCGAGTTTTTTTCTCTCTTGCTTTTCCTCTTTGAAATGACGGAGAGCTTCCTTATATCGATCATACAATGTATGCTCCAGCTCTGTTTGCAACATTATTGTGCATTCCTTGGTTGGTGTATCCATTGTTGCGGCAAGTGATAGCTTCGCCTTAACAAAATTATTTGTCTTCGCAGCACATGCCTTACGCGAGCAATAACTGGGTCATTGTCGCGGTACGGCCGGTCGCGGCGACGTTATGGTGATGCGCTTGCACTTTGCACAGTTACCTACGCGAGACGCGGGAGACACTACTGTTCTCAGCGAAAATCGAACGATCACTGTGTTGTGCAGTGAATGAAATATCTTAAGCGGGACAATATTAGAGACTTTAGTGTGAATTTATTATCATTTTTTGTGTTTACATAATTTTATTAAGTACTATCCATTCGTTTTATATCATTTTATTATCATTTTTTGTGTGTATCAGTTTATTATCAATTTTTAAGTGCTTTTTGTATCTTTTTCCCTCGGGAGCATGTACAGTTTACGTAAACTTGCACATTTTGTATTTTTGCATGTAGTGCACATTTTGTAGAATTCGAGTCAGTACGCGTTCCACCGCTGTGACGGGTATTCGTATCATTATCAATAAATCAGTTATCAGTTTATCAATCAATTATCATTTAAAACCATCATCTAAAGTTGTAGGGTAAATAACCCTACACACTTCATTCCCATCTCCAAAAGCTATCGTCATTCAAAAATATTGTGCTAGTAGGTGACATAAATACTAATATCCACCCAGGATGCTGTGATGGGACGAAAAATATTGTGCTAGTAGGTGACATAAATACTAATATCCACCCAGGATGCTGTGATGGGACGAAAAATATTGTGCTAGTAGGTGACATAAATACTAATATCCACCCAGGATGCTGTGATGGGACGAAAAATATTGTGCTAGTAGGTGACATAAATACTAATATCCACCCAGGATGCTGTGATGGGACGAAAAATATTGTGCTAGTAGGTGACATAAATACTAATATCCACCCAGGATGCTGTGATGGGACGAAAAATATTGTGCTAGTAGGTGACATAAATACTAATATCCACCCAGGATGCTGTGATGGGACGAAAAATATTGTGCTAGTAGGTGACATAAATACTAATATCCACCTTGGATGCTGTGATGGGACGAAAAATATTGTGCTAGTAGGTGACATAAATACTAATATCCACCCAGGATGCTGTGATGGGACGAAAAATATTGTGCTAGTTGGGGACATAAATACTAATATCCACCCAGGTTGCTGTGATGGGGCGAAAAATATTGTGCTAGTAGGTGACATAAATACTAATATCCACCCAGGATGCTGTGATGGGACGAAAAATATTGTGCTAGTAGGTGACATAAATACTAATATCCACCCAGGTTGCTGTGATGGGACGAAAAATATTGTGCTAGTAGGTGACATAAATACTAATATCCACCCAGGTTGCTGTGATGGGACGAAAAATATTGTGCTAGTAGGTGACATAAATACTAATATCCACCCAGGTTGCTGTGATGGGACGAAAAATATTGTGCTAGTAGGTGACATAAATACTAATATCCACCCAGGTTGCTGTGATGGGACGAAAAATATTGTGCTAGTAGGTGACATAAATACTAATATCCACCCAGGTTGCTGTGATGGGACGAAAAATATTGTGCTAGTAGGTGACATAAATACTAATATCCACCCAGGTTGTGATGGGACGGCACGTGAGTACTAAAACCACTGCTCGTTCAACGGCTTACTTCCAGCACACACACTAGGTACCAACACATCAACACTGGCTCTTGTTTAGATCACAATAAGCTTGAATCTGTCTTGCCAGCAATCACCCTGGTGACTAATTCTTCAGTAACTGACCACAGAGCCGCTTTACTCGCACTGAGCCTAAAGTTGCCTAAACCTAAGCATACTAATACCTCCAAATTAAATTATAATAGAATTGAAGACGATTTTCGAAATATTTACTTCAAATCTACATAATTTCGATTCAGCTGATTCAGAAACTTGTATGGCATATCATTCGAAGTATACAAAAAGTCTTACAAGACTATACTAAAAATGTTATATTAAGTAGGAAAAATGTAAACATTAAGCCCTGGATTACACCGGGGATTACATTCGCTGCATGAGACAACGGGATAAGCTGCATATGAATGCCAAAGCTTGCCCAAATAATAGTATACTACTACTGTACTACAAAAATATTGGACACCACGCGACCCACGTCGTGTACATTACGTGGCAAATAATAATGATTTGTGTTTTAATTATAGTTTTATTAATATATATGTTAGTCTATAAGGTATATATTTATATGGGCCGTAGGATAAGTAAAACACCATCTGTATTTATTCTATTGTAGCCTGAAATAAAGTTTATATTATTATTATTATTAAAAAACATATAAAAGGTACCGTAATAACTGTAACAATGTCTTAAAAAATATTAAGACTAACTATCATAAAAGCCTGGTCAGGACAGCAAAAAAGTATGGAAATTAATAAAAGATGTCACTTTCTCATCAAAACAACGTGAATCGTCTTTGAATTTATTAAAAGCACATTCCTCACCGCTTCTAGCTGTTAATAGTCTTCATCATCATCCGCAGCCCGACTTCACCCACTGCTGAGTATAGGCCTCCCTTTGCTCGTACCACTTGCCACGGTCCCGCACTAGCCTGATCCACGGGCGGCCCGCGACGCTGACCATGTCGTCAACCCATCGTGCTGCTGGACGACCGACACTTCTCTTTCCAGTCCTCGGCCACCATTCTCTTACTCTTTAGCACCACCTGTCATCAGCACATCTCGCCAGGTGTCCTGCCCGACTCCACTTGAGTTCCATTACCCGTATTCCGACATCCTTGACCTTGGTTTGTCTTCGGATCTCGGTATTGGGAACTCGGTCTGAAAGGTTGATGCCAAGCATGACTCGCTCCATGGCTCTCTGTGTAACCCTCATTTTGTACACAGCCTCCTGCGTGAGCGTCCATGTCTCGGCACCATAGGTCATAGCGGGAAGAACACACTCGTTAAATAGACGGGTCTTCAGACACTGTGGGACGTTCACAGACTTGAGTATGTCATCTAACTTTCCGAATGCAGCCCACCCTAGCTGTATACTGTACGTGTACGTGTGTGTGTGTATGTAGCTGTATATCTAGCTGAGACGCAGAAGGTTGCGGGTTCGATTCCCGCCGCGGGACAAATGTTTGCATGCTCTACAGATATTTGTCTCGGGTCTGGGTGTTTTCTATGTATGATATGTATGTATTTACAAAAAAAAAAAAAATGTATATTATGTAATATATCAATCATGTGGTTCCCATAATACAAGCTCTGCTTAGTTTGGGGCTACATGATGCTGTGTGATACTGTCCAGCATTATTTATTATTTATTTATTTATTTATACGTTTTTCAATCTCCTTCTTCTGATGTTCCTTGCCAAAAGATAGAGTATGCCTCACTCCCCTCCGAATCGGTACTAGACTTGTTAAACTGTGTACACGAACTTGCAGAGAGGCTGACGTATATAACTCCCGGAGCACATCCACGTAGCGCGAATCAGTATGGCAGCGATGGAGAGCGTGGAACACGGCCCAATGCTCGACACTGTCGAAGGCTTTCTCGAAATCGACGAAAGCCATGACAAGAGGCCGGTTAAACTCATGGCACTTCTCCATCAGCTGTTTTACCGTGTGGATATGGTTTATGGTCGAAAAGCCACTCCGGAAGCCAGCCTGCTCTAGCGGCTGAGCTTCATCAAGCTGTTAATAGTACTAACGATTTTTTGTAAACATAGTAAAAAACCTAGCAAAGAAGTTTCAATTATCCGTGCCTGATGACAACAATCATTATCGGTCTCAGTCAAATTCTCTTGGATACCGACGTTTCGGAAGTTTTTGAGATTTCAGATTTAGGTTCCCTAGGTATAGCCCTACCTGTGACAAAAGTTTCAGCCGCCTAGCTCACTACACAAAAAGGAAAGCTGAGCCGTTGAAAGAATTATAATGGGCTTAAAAGACGAGAGAAGTACAAGAGTATCCTTGCCCCACCATTATCCTTTGCCTTCCAGAAATGTTTGCATGAGGGAATATTTCCCAAATGTTTAAAAAAAAGCTGTGGTTGTTCCCGTTCACAAGACAGGTAGAAAGTCGAAAGTAACGAATTACAGACCAATATCCTTACTTTTCTAAATTTTTCAATTTCTCAGTTTTACAGGGACATGTGGAAGTCTCTGTAACGGTGCACTCACGGGGGACATGTGGACGTCGCTGTAACGGTGCACTCACGGGGGACATGTCGACGTCGCTGTAACGGTGCACTCACGGGGGACATGTGGACGTCGTTGTAACGGTGCACTCACGGGGGACATGTCGACGTCGCTGTAACGGTGCACTCACGGGGGACATGTGGACGTCGCTGTAACGGTGCACTCACCCGGGACATGTCGACGTCGCTGTAACGGTGCACTCACGGGGGACATGTGGACGTCGCTGTAACGGTGCACTCACCCGGGACATGTCGACGTCGCTGGTGGACTTGGGTCGGTAGACGTAGTCCTTGGTGGAGGGCAGCGGCACTCTCGCGCGCGCCACCCAGCCCGCCGAGCCCGGCCGCGCCGCGCCGCTGTAACACACGGTCCGCGTCACGCCCCGCTCGACGCGCTACACTAGTACACAATGCAGTGCACTACACACACGCACCGCTCGTCCCGCTCGTCGTCCCGCGGCCGCTTGGCGGGCGGCTCGTCGCGCCGCGCGCCGCCCGCCATGGCCTCGTCGCGCGCCTGCCGCTCCTCGCGCGTCATCGCTGCAACCACAACCACGTCACTCGCACTCGCACTCGCACTCGCTCTGTGTCCCTCCGGCGCTCGCCGACCGATCCGACCGATCCCGGGACGATCCGACCCGGATATGGGAACCGCTTCGCTCCTCGCATGCGACTTCGGAGGGACGCAGATGCGTCGTGGCCGTTGTACGTTTTCGTAGCGAGTTATGCCAGAGAAGACATGAAAATGTTGAATATTTAATCCGGGGGTCGAGACCGACCGTCATGGTTCGCGACGCAGTAGAGTTCGAGTTCGAGAGTGAGAGCGACGGCGAGGGTGAGTGCGAGGAGGAGGGTTAGGGTGCGAGAGAGGGAGAGGGTGAGTGTGAGGGTTAAGGTTTCAGTGGTGACTGTGATGGTATCGCCTGAACCTGCGCTGTAGATCGTGGGTTCGAAGTATTTTATAAAAATATTAAATTGCCTTATATTCCAACTCCACCTCGCACTACGGGAACTCTCGCCGCAGGTCGACGATGGCACCGTCGCGTGTCATCGTCGACCTGCGAGAACGAGCATCGTACTGACGGATGGAACAGATCGAGGGTGCAGCCGAGTGGATTCCGAAACTTAGTAACGGTTACCGCTCAACATCAGGTGGGCCATGTGCTCGTTCCATCTTCAAGTACCATAAAAATAAAAAGACGTGTGGCACTCGGGGACTGCCGCGGTAAAGCTATTGCATAGCATTTTGTATCAACTTATGCAATTATAATTATTTATTTATTTTATTTATGCAGTATTTCTTTTCCTTTGATATTAATTCAAGTTACACTTTTTGAGCGTGGTGACCGATAAGAAAACAATTTTTTTTCTTTTATTAAATAAAAATACGTCTAGTGGCACGCACACAAACACCGCGTCGAAGACTGCCGAAAAGAAACGACGTTAGACAATGCACGGCCTTCAAGCCACACCTCCGTGCCCGTCGGAGTGGGGAGCGTGAGGTTTTTTTTCGTTACGGAATTTCTGGATTCGGTCCCCGCGCTCAAGGCCCTCGATAGAAGCTATGCAATAGCTTAAAAAACGATAAAAAGAAAGAAAAGAAGATGAGGCAGCGAGCGCAGTCGCGGGTTACCCTTGAAGTCGGTGGAGAGGTTGAAGATGGGCCGCGCCCACTCGGAGATGAGCCGGCCGGCACGCTCGCGGTTACTCTTCGTCTCCTTGGGGTGCTTGTAGAGGTACATGACGGCCTTGCCGATGCCGCTCTGCTTCAGCAGCGACTTGTCGATCGGCGGGAACTGCAACAGACGCGGCGTGAGCGGGGCGCGGTGCGGAGAGCGGAGAGCGGAGAGCGGAGAGCGGAGAGCGGCGGACACACTCACGTCCATGAGCAGCTTGAGGATGCTCTCGCGGATGAGCAGGCAGGGCAGCGCCCGGTTGGGCATGGGCGCGAGCCAGTCGCAGAGCACGTTGAGCACGTTGTGTTCGAGGAAGGCGAGCTGCAGGTCGCGCTTGATGAGCTGCGACATGGCCGCCTTCAGCATGGACACCTTGCGCACGGCGGGCTGGTTGCGCTTGTTGAGGTCGCGGTCGTCGGCGGCGGCGGCGCGCATGCTCTGCAGCAGGTGCGCGATGAGGTCGTCGTTGTCGTTGATCATGTCGATGTCGCGCCGCCGCCGCCGCCCGCGCCGCTCCTCCTTCTTGCGCGCCAACATCAGCTCGAAGTCCGACATGCCGCCCGCCATCTCCGCGCTGCTGACGAAAACGCACGCCGCTGTACCACCCGGCCCCGAGACCTTACACCGAGAGCCCACGCTCCGACTCACTCACCGGTTCGAGTCCGGGGCGAGCTCATCGTCGGAGGAGTCCGGCTGCGCGGCGGGCGCCGCCCCCTCGCCGGCCCCCGCCCCCTCCCCCAGCCCCTGCCCCTGCCCCTGCCCCTCCCCCTGCCCCTCGCCCCCGCCCTGCGCCTCGCCCTCGTCGTCGGAGGTGAGGCGTACCGCGCGACGCTTCTTGCCTGAAACAGGTGGAAGACACGGTACGATTAGAGTTATAGCCGGGAGCTGAGCCGGCCGGCTGAGGGAGCTCGCCGCTCGGCCGTGAGGCGCGTGGTGCGGTTACCTCTGCGCGACGGCGACTCGGAGCCGGACCTCGAGCTGGAGCGGGACCGAGATCTGTAACATGACGATGAGGACATGTAGCTGGTTCTGACGTTCACCATGATCGGGTACGGAACAGACTACGCTTTCGCATCTACAGCTATCACCGACAGAATATATATGTGTTTTGATGATTGATATTAATTCGAGCACGTCTATTAGTTCAATAAATTCATACGTTAAACCTAAACCGGCAAAATGCAAGGCAAATCTTGAAATTGGGAGTGATTGTTCAGTCAGCAGTTTGATTGTTACAAAACCATAGCAATTTGAAATAAACCGACCAAGTGCGAGTCACACTCGCGCACGAAAGGTTCCGTTCTGTTGTACGGAAGCGTGGGGCCATTCTGTTTTTAGTGTTTGTTGTTATAGGGGGAAAAGAAATACATCGTCTGTGAAAACTTCAAAATTGCTGGTAGAAGCTGGATGCGTCGAGCTCAGGACAGGGCGAAATGGCGCTCATTAGGGGAGGTCTATGTCCAGCAGTGGACTGCTATAGGCTGATGATGATGATCATGAGACAGACGGACGGACAGTGGAAGCGGAGTCTTGGTATCGTTTTTACCAACCCTAAAAGTGTAGTCTTCAAAGAATCTACTTTTGTCGCTGAGTGCATCTACTAGCGATGTTCAACGGACGGTGTTAGCGCACCGCAGTGCTACAAGCCGCATGCCCATGCCCATGCCCATCGTAGGGACTGTCAGTGGGCATATCCCCCTTCTCATTAAGGAATGCCTACGTCCAGCTGTGGACTTTTAAAGGCTGATGTTGTCGTTGTAAGTGGTACTTCACCTGGACTTCCTGCTGGCCGCGGAGCCGGAGCGCGACCGAGACCTGGATTTAGACCTCGACCTGGAGCGGGACTTGGAGCGGGACCGGGACCGAGACCGAGACCGGGACCCGGACCGAGATCGAGACCGGGACCTGGAGCGGGATCGAGATTTTCTTTTCCTGCCGCCACCTGAAATACCGTTTGTACATGGCACGAGAAAGCGAGGACGAACAACAAGCGAACGACGGACGAGCTCGTGCTTCGTCTACGGTTAGAGCCGAGCCGGCTTTCGGGCGCGACTCAAAGGGTACTATTAGTAGCGCTGAACCAACCGACTTGACACTCGACTCTCGACGATCGTGTCGACGGTAGCTCGCGTCGGCGATACGGCGCAAGGCTCGTGGCGTACCTGATATGTTCTAGGGCCGTCAACTCAATCGTCAGACAACTCGTTAGATAAATATGTTGTTCATTGAGTAAGTCCGAAAATACGTATTCTTTTAACCACTAAAAATCGGGCCCCAGAACTTACGTATCGTACGTTAACGTTACCTTACCTGTAAAGTAAGTAATAAACTCATACGAACTAATTTTGAAATGGTCGGATGACGCTGCCTTTAAACAGTGTTTCATTCCTTTCAAATATCCAGAGATCCAGATCAGCGCTAACTTCAATGTACGGGCCGCATCCCGCACATTCAGCCTTTACAAACATTAAGCAAATTGTGCATAGTTAGTAGTAATTTTTCCATAATAAAACAGTTGAAACTTCACATCGGTGACGAACAGTCGTTTCACTCATTATCATACCGGTCCCATCAAAGCAAGCAATCATCATTATCATCATTCTGGGTATTGGAAGCAAGCCGTACCCAAACATTGGTCCTTCGAAGCCTACCTGGGCGGGACCATAAGTGCGGTCAGTTTTAGTGATTCGTGTTCGTGGTTTCCCCAAAAAACCAGCAGTGAGCAAGTGAGCATATCAAGGATTATCAATCAGTCTCTGGCCTGGCATTAGCCGCCGAGACAATCAGCATCAGTCCTTGGCATAGCAGGTTGCCAGGACAGCAGAGCAGCATTCCTGAGTTGGTACAGACCACCAGGATTATCAGCATTATCAGTCTCTGGCTGGCATTAGCCGCCGAGACAATCAGCACCAGTCCTTGGCATAGCAGTTTGCCAGGACAGCAGAGCAGCATTCCTGAGTTGGTGCAGGCCACCAGGATAATCAAGATTATCATCAATATCAGAGCAGAGCAGAGCAGAGCAGAGCAGAGCAGAGCAGAGCAGAGCAGAGCAGAGCAGAGCAAAGCAGAGCATTCAAGTAAGATCTTTCCATTTATAAATTGACACTAAATTTATAAAGATGTCTGCGATAGAAGATCTTTTAGCAAATCAACAGCAAATTACAGGGGGCATAAATACTATTTTGAAAAACTTTAAAAAAGATGGGCCGGATCGCAAAACATCAGAGTATATCAAAAGACGAATTGAGACGTTAGACGGTTATTGGCAGGAATATCATGCAAATCATGTACAACTTTTACAATATCCTGACAAAAGCAATGAGTATTTCGTAAGCAACCATTATCAGCAAGCACAAGAATTTTATCAATCAGTAAGAGAGCAAATTTTATCGACTCCAACCACTTCGATCATAAGACCAGCTACTCCTTTAGGTAGCAAACCAGCAGATTTTACAGAATCATTAACGAAATCACAAGGAGTCCACAGCAAAAAAGACGACTTGATCAAAAAACAGTTAAGCAATTTCAAGGCCTTCGCAAGAACGGTTTCCAGCATAGTTTTAGATGATATCACGGAGAAGTGGGAATTCCAAGATATTCTGAAGAATTTGGAAAACAGATGGTCGGTTATCGATCAAGCTCATTGGGAATTAGATAGTGAATTAGACGGCACCAACGTTCAGTATGAGATCACTTTTTCAGAGCACGAGAAGACGTACAACAGCATGAAAAAATCATTAAACAGCAAACTCTGGTCAATGGCTCACAGAGAAAAAACTACTCCACAAATGGACGTCCCAAGCTTCCATGGGAGCTATAATCAATGGGTCTGCTTTAAAGATCTTTTTACCGAAGCAATTCATAACAACAGCTTCTTATCAAATGCACAAAAAATGCAATTTTTAAAATCAAAGGTCAAAGGTGAGGCCGAACGCCTAATTCAACACTTAACTATTAGTTCTGATAATTATAACATTTGTTGGGACATCTTACAGCAGAGATATAACAACAAAAAGATGATATTCTCGTCGCACATTAACATTCTCATGAACTTGCCTGTAATTCAACAACCATCAATCAATCATATCAAACGCATTCATGATACTACGCAGGAGACTTTGAATGCTATCAAAAACCTAGGGGTTGATGTTACATCATGGGACCCACTCATCGTCCATATTTTGTGTCAAAAGTTGGACAGTGAGACACACAATGAATATGTGAAAGCAGTTAAGCAGCCGCGAGAGCTGCCTGTCCTATCAGAATTTCTTTCTTTCTTAGAGAGCCTATTCACGAGCATGGAGTCTGGGAGAAGAAAGCAAGAAAATATCAATCAAAAATCGCCTGTTCCAAAATCAACTATCAATCTCAATAATCGCAAATCATTCGATTATAAATCATATCAAAGTAACAAAGACATTTCGCAATCAACTTCCAATAACAAATTCTTTAACAATAAAACCTGCCCAGTTTGTAGCGGCGAACATGGTATATTCTATTGCAAAAGGTTCTTGGAATTGCCGCCAACAAGCAAAAAACAATGCCTGCATAAATACAATTTATGCCAAAATTGTCTTTATGATCATAACGGCAAGGAATGCTTTTCCACAAAGCGTTGTCGAGAGTGTAATGGATGTCACAATACGATACTTCATGATACCTACAAGCAAAATGCCATTCAAACTAAAAATATTACACCGAATCATGTACCATCATCATCATCAAGAAACTCAAATTCTCACGTGGCGCAGCAGCATGATACGCCTGAAATTTTACTATCAACAGCAATGATTAGGGTGCAAAGGGTTGATGGTACTTATCAAACCATGAGAGCGCTTATCGATCAAGGCTCGCAGACTTCTCTGATCACTGAGAACGCTGCCCAGCAGTTAGCATTACCACGCCAAAGATGCAAAGGTATTATCAGTGGAATAGGAGCGAAAGATAATAGTTGTAAGGGGGTCATCAATATCAGCTGCACATCCATGAAAAATAATTATCATTTCAACACTGATACCTACATCATGAAAAACCTCACGAAGCATTTACCATCATACACATTCCCTAAGCCATCATGGGAATACTTAGATAATATTAATCTAGCAGATATAGATTTTAATATCAGCCGTTCGATTGATATTTTGTTAGGAGCAGACGTATACTCCAGTATCATTTTGGAAGGTATATGTAGATCAGATCAGTCCGCATTGATTGCACAACAGACCCGCCTGGGTTGGATCTTATGTGGAAGTATCAAGACACTGCAATGCAATGTAGTTCAAGTTGACATCAGTGAAATCCAAAAATTTTGGGAGTTGGAGGATATTAGCGAGGAGTCACCATACTCATCAGAGGACTTGGAATGCATTCGGTTTTATCAAGAAACAACAAAACGTGTGGAAGACGGAAGATATCAAGTCAGACTTCCTCTATCACAAAACTTGGCGGAAGAACTTGGCCAGTCAAAATCAAAAGCCATAGCTCAATTCGTTCAGTTGGAGAAAAAACTATCAAAAAACAAAAACATTTCCAATGAATATAAATTATTTATCCACGAGTATCAAACTTTAGGTCACATGCAGTTATCGGAATCGCCGCTTTGTAAAGAGACACCGGAATGTTATCTACCGCATCACTGTGTACTTCGCGACGATTCTACTACCTCGGCGTTACGGGTTGTATTTAACGCTTCAGCAAAGACATCAAGCGGAAGAAGTTTGAACGATCTTATGCATAAAGGACCGAATTTGCAGCAAGACCTTCAAACGCTTATTTTAAAGTGGAGACAGTATAAGATCGCATATAAAGCAGATATAGAAAAGATGTTTCGACAGATTTGGGTTCATCCTGTAGATCGGAAACTTCAAAAAATCATTTGGAGAGATGATCCTTCTCAAAAATTGAAGGAATTTGAGTGTACCACTGTCACTTACGGTACAAAAGCAGCGCCTTTCTTGAGCATGATGACATTAAAGCAATTAGCAAACGACGAACAGGATACGTACCCAGATGCATCTAAAGTCATCAAAGAAGCTATGTACATGGATGATTTAGTACATGGTAGCCATGATATCACATCAGCAAAGAAATTACAGCAAGATTTGATCAATTTATTGAAGCAGGGTGGCTTCAATTTAATAAAATGGTCATCAAACGATTCCAGGTTATATAAAGATCAAGAAGATGAGCAGCAAAAAATTATCAATTTCAAGCAAGCAGAGTCCACGAAAACCTTAGGGCTTCATTGGAATCCCGCAGAAGATTCATTTTCATTTTCATCGAAAATTGAGACATCTGATGAGAAAATAACTAAAAGAGGGATACTATCAGACATATCCAAACTTTTTGATCCCTTGGGATGGATAGCGCCGATAACTACTAAGCTCAAGATCCTGTTTCAAGATGTCTGGGTAGCAAACATTCAATGGGATGATGAAGTACCTGAAAACATTAAGATTCAGTGGATAAAAATCAAAGCAGAATTAAAAAGCATCGATCAATTTCAAATACCAAGATGGTTAAGTATAACGTTATCAAGTAGAGTTGAACTGCACGGCTTTTGTGACTCTTCAACAAAAGCCTATGCAGCCGTCATCTACTGCAAAATCAAAATCAAAAATGAAGAAAAATCGAAGGTTACCTTGGTCGCAGCAAAATCAAGATTGGTACCTTCAAGCAAAAGCATATCAATGCCCCGGCTAGAACTATGCGGTGCATTGTTATTATCAAAACTCATGAACAAGGTCAAGGACTGCCTAGCTGAACATGATATCAGTGTTTACGGGTGGTGTGATTCTCAAGCAGTACTAGGTTGGTTGCATGGCGATCCTGGTAGATGGAGAATTTTTGTAGCAAATAGGACACAGCAAATAACAAAAAGCAAATCAAGTATGTGCAAGAAAACGAGGCATCAATAACCAGCATTTCATATCACGACATACACCATTATGCCGTCATCTACGCTATCATTGGATTGGGGGTCCTAGCAGGCTCAGTATGGTGGTGGCGACGCGGGCGCGGCGCGTGGTCTCTCCAAGCAGCAGCAGCACCGGCCACGGCGCCCGCGCCCCAGCCCCGCCCTCTCCCCCCGCCCCCTCACCAGACAATCAGTGATAGTGTAGTTTATCAAAGTGTTAGTGCGCGAGTGAATAAGGCAACGTCGCCTATAACCCCTCGTTATGAATTTAGTGTAGCTAACCAGTGATTACATTTTAATATTCAGACTTTTCTTTAGACTTGACTTTAGAGCAATAACATAATCTAATAACTTTAGATCAAATCATTATAAGCAAACATAATCATGTTTTAATTTTTATAAAGTAGATGAAGGCTTTATTTTATATTCTTTTTCTCTCGCGGGGAGCATGTACGGGCCGCATCCCGCACATTCAGCCTTTACAAACATTAAGCAAATTGTGCATAGTTAGTAGTAATTTTTCCATAATAAAACAGTTGAAACTTCACATCGGTGACGAACAGTCGTTTCACTCATTATCATACCGGTCCCATCAAAGCAAGCAATCATCATTATCATCATTCTGGGTATTGGAAGCAAGCCGTACCCAAACATTCAATATTTATTTATTTAATATAAGAATGACACATGCGAACGATACGAGTTATAAGAATAAGAAGTGTTGTTCAAGTGAACGTATAGGGAAATTGTATTTAAGGCAGGCGCGTGAATTCTTTTTTGGTGATATTTAGTTCCAGCGCGGATGTAAAGGAAAGCTAATCTATAACACAGTGGGGTAGTTTGTGAAGGAACGTTACGTCTATTATAGTTGTTACCGTCGTACTCATAGTTCTAGTGATTGAACTTTGAACGCTTTGTGTTTAGATTAATAAGAAGCAAGTAGATATTCTGTGCTGGCCATGTCTAGAGCTTAATACTCTGAGAAACTCACGTTAAACAGACTCTATACGTGCAAAGTGTACTTGATAGCAATGAGTGTACTTCGTGCAGAATGTGCCGTCGAGGAATTTATAAAGCCTTAACAATAATCAATTATAAGAAACGAGAGAGCCCTGCTAGCACAAATAACAATAAAGGTGGCCATACCATGCACGATCAAGTTTACCGGCAAGTATACAGCGGACTTGAAGTGGAATCCAGTAAACTTGACCGCGTGTGGCAATTTGAATTTGAACGAAACAATTTGCATGACAACTACATTTTAAGCCAACTGTGAGCTGGGTTGAACTAGCCATAAAAATAAGCTACGTACATCTCAATAAGTTAAATAAAACATGAAACATCTTACCAACTCCCACAGATTTAGAGCGAGATCTAGATTTGGATCTAGATTTTGATCGAGATCGCGATTTGGAACGTGACTTGGATCGCGACTTGGATCTCGACTTGGATCGAGATTTTGATCTAGATCGCGATTTGGAACGTGACTTCGATCTACTAGCTTTAGAACCTGCAATAAAATAAAAATAAAACCACAATGAATAACAAACGGACAAAGTTTATATTAGGCTCTCCGCACACGACCAATTTTTCCACCGATTTTTTGTAGGACAGTTAGGGAGGAGCACGTCATGGACAGAGCGTAACCAGGTAACCAACCTCCGTCAATCAACCAGGTTGGATTGACGGAGGAAGTAAGGCCTTAAGAGCTAAAATAGAATTGGATTGTACGTAATTATATCAGTATTTTATGTTCTATTATTTATGTTATAACTTTTTTTCGTGAAGTTCATAGTTTTGGAGTTAGGGCACTTTCAAATATATAAGAAAATTTATTTTTCTGGATTCAGAAAGTAAGGCCTTTAGGGCTAAAATGGAATTGGAATTGGATTGTACGTATTTATATAAGTATTTTATGTTCTGTAACTTTTTTTTCGTAAAGTTCATAGTTTTGGAGTTAAGGCACTTTGAAATATGTATAGTGTGCGTACTGAATAAAGAAATTTTCACTTTACTTCACTTCACTTCACTCACTCACTTCAATTTTAGCTCTTAAGGCCCTACTTTTTTCCGTTAATCCAACCTGGGTGGTATACGCTCTGTCCATAATTAATTTAAATGTCCCGCACAAGTCCACTCGATTTAACCCACCCATTAATATTTCATGTGTTAAAACCAACTATAGACAACTCATTCTTATACCGAGCAAGCAAAAAGTTCAACAATATTTGTAAAGATAATAACTCGTTGATTTATTCTGCACAAGCATAAACTCGGCGCGCCGGTTGCTGAGTAGCAATTTCTTTTACGAGCATGCATGAGCAGACACTTAGGCAATTACTACTTATATTGTTTACCTCTCAATTGTTTTTGTATATACACTATTGAAACCGTTGCTGTCAATTTAGTTCTAGTTTTACTTCTCTCTTGTCATAATATGTTTCAATATAATGATGTATTTGTACTGTAGGTGTCATATAACTTGACAGTTATAAATCACTCCGTGAATGGTTACGCTTTAGTTAGTTATAATCTGTTGCCATACGTGAGGACCTATAATTGGCTTTCTGTTATTATTTTAAGATTTCCATGTATGTTAAATTAGCTGTTGGTCTTCCAATAAATATATAAATAAATAAAATAAATAACGTGCTCCTCCCTAACTGTCCGATTTTCTGTCCTACAAAAAGTCGGTCGTCTGCGGGGAGCCTTAAGTATACTATTTCCACAAAATATTATCAGTCAAACTCACGAGCTGGTGATTTGGATGCAGACTTAGATCTCGATCTTTTGCCAGCGCCTTTCTCCACGGAATCCTCTGTCGAGGAGGCCGCCACCGCCACCGTACCCTTGTCGCCTTCTTCGTCGATGTTCAGGTGGTCAGGCGATCGAGACTTGCTTTTAGACTTGTTCGGACTTTTGGATTGAGACCTAGATTTAGATTTTGATCGGGATCTCCTCGAAGTATGGGATTCGAGAGGCGAGTGGCCGCGGGACTTGCGAGAGCCGCTGCCAGACCGGGATCTGGATCGCGTTTTGGCCCGAGAACCGCTCCTAGGGCGCGATTTAGCTGGAGATCCACTTCTGGATCGAGACTTGGAACGAGACTGAGCGCGCGACCCACTTCTGGATCGAGACTTAGAACGGGACTGAGCGCGCGACCCACTTCTGGATCGAGACTTGGCTGGACTTCCACGCAGGGATCCCGATGTAGCGCGGGAGCCACTCCTCGAACGAAACTTGGACTTCGTCTTATCAAGAGAACGACTTCTCGACCGAGATTTGGCACGAGATCCACTTCTAGAACGAGATTTAGCAGGAGAACTGCTTCTGGAACGACGTGCAGATCCTGAGCGCGAGCGAGAAGAGGCGCGCGATCCGGATCCGGAGCGAGACCGAGAATTGGATCGTGAACGAGAATGGGACGCCGATTTAGAACGGGATCTGGATCGTGACTTGGATCGTGAACGAGAATGAGACGCCGATTTAGAACGGGATCTGGATCGTGACTTCGATTTGGAACGTGAATGCGACCGAGATTTAGAATTAGAGCGCGAGCGGGAACGAGACTTAGACTTGGAGCTGTGTCGGGAGCCATTGGGCGAGCCGTCGTGAGACATCTTGGAGTTCGAGTCCACCTGGGAATTCAAATTTAGATATTAATAAATACTTTCCACCCGCGGCTTCGCGAGCCTGGTCCGTGGATAAATACTAGCCTATATTATATACTAGTCTGGTCCAGAATTACTATGTGCAAACAGCTCAATCCGTTCAGTACCTATCAGTAGTTTTGGCATGAAGGAGGAACAAACATTTCACAAAAATACATTTCTTTTTAAATATACCATCATAATGTTAGTAGGATTTTAGTGAAAAACTTCCTTCCATCCTACTTCGTATGAGCTAGTTGCCAACACTGGTGCAAATTTTAAAAACTAAGAAACATTCACTGTTGTCTTTAAAAAATCACACTGAGTTGCAATCAGACAATTTTTTTTATAATCTCTTGTTATATTAGATATTTGAATCCTCCATCAATGAACTTGCCATAATTTTATTGGTTCATGTTCCAAACAGGGACAGTTAAAGCCCTCTGCTTGGTTACTATTTCCATGAATTTTTTCAACTAGACCGTTACAATATTACATACAAGAATTAACATGATTTTGATATTGGTATTACAAAGATGATAAATTAGGCAGACTTTTGTTCAATTGGTAAACCCAAGTACCCATTGAAAAACACTTGCTAATTTATAAAAGACACCTACATATAAGAACAAATGAAACTTACGGATCTGCTGCGCGACCGTGACTGCTTGCCCCCTGAAACAACAGGAGTTAATAGTACCTCACCACACCATAGGCTAAGCTAACTTACAAGCAAATGTGGTTCCCATAATTTGTATTATGGGAACCACATTTGCTTGTAAGTTCCCCAAACTAAGCAGAGCTTGTGCTCTGCTTAGTTTGGGGCTACATGATGCTGTGTGATTACGTCCCGCATTATTTATTTATTATTATTATTTATTAATTATCAAAGCCAGCTGACTTACAAACGATTTTTCTATTAAAATACACATTATCCAATAAAGTTTAACAACCATGCGTTGCTATTACATATTTTATTATAACTTTGATATGAAAATTTTGTACGGCACATGGGGCAACATCGATGGAGAAACAATTGATACATCATTATTATCTTATTTTCTCTCTCTTCCTCCTTTTTCATAAAAGAGCTTAATTTTGAGGAAGAGGATGGCAATTATTTCTCTTTTTAGGGTGACTTTACCGAACCGTCAAACGAACCCTTATGGTGCCGCTTTGTCGGTCCGTCCGTCCGTCTGTCTCAGCTGATCATTTCAGGAACTACATATGCTTGAAATTTGGTGTAGATTTAAAATGCACTGACTTATTCAGTCAGATTACCAGTAAAAAAATTAAAAAATATTTTCATTTTCATCCCCAAAAGGCCCAAAATAAGAAACGTCAAAATTTCAAACTGATGCCAATAAGTCGAGTGGCATATCATATGAAAGGGGTCAATTAAGGGGGAAAGGTGTCAGTTTAAAGCAGTTTTTTTTATTTTTTAGTTATGCGATGCTTAGTTTTCATTTTATGATCAAAATTGTCCAAAAAATTACCATAACCCCCCCTAATCTCCGACGTTTGCAAAGCCAGAAATCTGAAACTAATATATGTTAAAGAAGAATATCTATATTTTACATGACAATTATAGCGTAGTCCCAACCTTAAACAGAAAGCTGTTTATAGAAGTATATCTATATTTTACAGGAAAATTATAGAATAGTCTCCAGCTTATATGGTTTTGTAGGAACCTCAATAAATGTAATGACAGCTGTGGTCCAGCTATAAAGCAAGTTACACGGTCAAATATGGTGTTATCTGCATGGCCCTAATTTGCCCATTCTAATGCCGGTTTTTATTTTTCTATAGGACGTATACATTTTAATTACGAAGAAAAATTACAAATTAGTATCGCACACCATTAACGTCACCTGGGGTGGGCGAGTCAACTCGCACATAGCCGGTCTTGTTTTTAAATGCGTAGCTCACAGCTCACACCCGTAGCTTCAGCAATGTTTGTAAGAGATGTTTAAATGATTTGCTTAATTTTAATTTATGCTGTCATTTGTACACTACCTAATGTTTTTATTATACCAAATTTTGGTATTATTTATACCAGCAGTGTTTACTGAATTTTAGGTACACACTGTTAATATAATAATTCATGTGGAATTTCTCCAAAGTAATAACATTATGTCAAAATATATATGTATGATTACACTTCCACATCTACTGATTGCTGACTAGTCAGCAATCAGTAGATGTGGTGTGTGATGATGTGATTGGTGATGAGCAGTAGATTATTGAACAAACTGCAGAGAAACTGACACAAAGCTATATGACATGAATTGAAATGCATTCTGTTAAGTAGGCAGGCCCAGGGCGGCAGGCTGCAAGGCTCGCCGCCTTCAGCTTTGTGCGTATTTTTATCTTTATATGCCCGAACAAATTTAAAAAGAGCCTTTTAATTTTTAATGCAATAGTCTACACTAATATTATACAGAGGAAAGATTTGATTGTTTGTTTGTTTGCATTGAATAGGCTCAGAAACTACTGGACCGATTTAAAAAATTATTTCACCGTTGGGTAGCTACACTATCCCCGGGTGTTATAGGCTATATTAAATTTTAAAAAAAAAGGGTTCCTTACTTAAATTTCAATAATGTAACCCGAGGTGTAAAAAAATGACTTAAAAAATGACTTACATCGCGTGCGAAAACTATTGATGATAGAACAAAATAATGTACTACGACTATTTAGAACACACATCATAATCTACAAAAAGTGTCGCGACAGCATATGCTAGACATATGCTGTCGCGACACTATTATAGTTATGTCACAATAAGTGTTAATTTATTTTTAAAATTTAATTGAACTGCTGGCACTGGAAAAGTCTTTTTATTTGTCACTAGGTATTAGTCCTTATCAAAATAAATTACTTTATATTCAAGACTGTTTCAATAACTTTTTTAATCATTCAATTCGGACATTCCATTCAAAAGATATCACGAGTTTAAAAATGTAAGTATTTAAAAAAAGTTGCGTGGTCATGTCACCGCTTACCCCGCTCGGCTAGCTAGGCAGCAAAGCGATGAAATAAGCGTTACGGGGGTACGGAAGGGAAGTCAATACTTATTATCAAGAAATAAAGGATGTATGTGTGTGTGTAAAAAGTTATAATTTTTGGTTTTTTTATTAACTACCCGTGCGAAGCCGGGGCGGACCGCTAGTTATTATAATAAACGCATTCAATTAGATAACATCATAACATAGTTCAGGAAAATTAGGGGTTTCACCTCGGAATGAGAGGTAGTCGGCTATAAACTTGTATAAACCTTTATTTGAGCCCCCTCAAACTTGTCTCAAAACCTACTTATCGTAGGGTGTTAGCTTCTACAGATATTCCAAGGTCAAATGTCAAAAAATCGATATATTGCTAATATCATGTTTGGAATATCTGTAGAAGCTAACACCCTACGATAAGTAGGTTTTGAGATTAGTTTGAGGGGGCTCAAATAAAGGTTTATACAAGTTTATAGCCGACTATCTCTCATTCCGAGATTCTTGCCCTAATTTGACAAATTTTCTTGGACTAACAGTAGTTTGCAGCTTACGTTTTAACTTGTAGTTTTATTTTAGTTTACTGCGAATAGTGAAGTGAAGTGAAAATTTCTTTATTCAGTACTCACATTACAGTACACTTGGAATCGTCGTTTTTTTTTTTAATTTACACCAATTTGTAACGCGACCAAACAGAGAAGAATTGGTAAGAATCTCTGCTAGGCTTATATTTTTTAAATGACAGTTTTGAAATATTTTTCTTTTACATTTATTTTGAGGGAGTTGGAGAAAGTTTCATCCCAAGCTTTTTTTGTCATCTAAATAATCAGAAATTTTATAATAAGCTTTATTACAGAGGTTACGTTTAACAACATTTTTGAATTTATTTACAGATAAGTTAATCACGTCACGGCTCGCTCCACTCGCTGATTTTGTTGTCATCTTTTATTTTTAATGGCACATAAATACACAATTCTAAACAAAAGGGTGTAATGGTCAAATCTACCGTAACCCATCCTAAAAAGTTTGCAACAATAACGAATTTGAACACACAGGCGTTATTAAGATATAAAAAATCGCGGCTCGCTACGCTCGCTGACTTTGTTTCTGCGATGCATTTACAAAAAATTATATTAAAAAAATTGCCGCGATTTTTTTAAGTATCTAACACTTAAAAAAAACGCAACTTTGTTTCTGCGGCTGTTGTGCCATTTTCAAAAGTTATTAAAAAAAATGTTACCATTTTCTTTGTCTTGTTTCTATTGAACAACAAAAAGGACAATGCCGTCTGATCTATGGCACTCGGTACCAATGCTAAAGTGATTGCGTCAAAACAAAACCTAATTTTTCGAAAGATATTAAACTGTTATTCATGGAATACTAAGTCTTTTTTAAGATAACGTCAACAATTTTTTTTTATTTGATATTAGTTTTAGACTTTGTTTTTTAAAAAATGCTTTCCCGAGACCTTGTGTGTTCAGTTTTGTCTACATAATTATAAGTATTACACTATAAACATTTAACTTGGATACTATATCTATAAGAAAAGATGTATATACCTCACACAGATAGGTAAAAGGGTGTTTTAACTTCTACTTCGTAGGTAGAACATTACTCCTGTGTTCTACTTTATATTATTTTCAAATAATGATAGTGACGAGAAAGTAGATAGGCATTTACATCATTTATGGTTATAATAGGTATTAGTACTTACTGGTGAAGGTGCAATCCAAGCTTCAGCTCAGCTTTAACACATTCATCACAACCACGAAAAGGTCATGGATGCCTATTCCAAACTATGCTGGTTTCGCCTCACCGGTTATTAGAAAACAGTTGATGCAACGATTGTTTATCGTACATTATTGTGATGATGTCTAATAAAATATCTAATTACAGAATAAACACTGCTATACAATGCCACAGAACACTTTAGCGAGAGCATATTAAATACATAAAGATAGGAGATAGTTCAGTAGTACCACAAAAACGTTTCTGATCCAACCTCTTTGATTATACAAAGTGAAAAAATCTCCAATTTCAGTCGATTCTACTGTCTAAATAATTAAAAGTGAGGGTGGCAGTGTCATGGCGCCGTGCGCCGGAAACCAAATGAACGATTTAATTTTTTACGTGATTATTAATCTACACAAAAACTACACAAAATGTTAATGTTGTTTATGAAATAAAGGCAATTTTATAGGATACGTTTGGTTTTGACGCAATTGGTACGGGTTATCGGCATTCTCCTTTCGCAGCTCGCTAAGCTCGTCGCTTTCTCTGCTTTTGTTTCTATAAGGAATGCATTGAGTAGTCAACCATTATTATAAGTAGGATTTTTGATATTTTCAGTCAATTTATGGGGCGGCACTTTGCAAAAATGACGAATTAGAACAAAACAGCGTTAGTAAGATATATAAAAAATCGCGGCTCGCTGTAAGGGCTGACTTTGTTTCCCCGACAGTTGTTGCATTTACAAAAAGATATTATAAAAAAATTGGCATCGTTTTCTTTGTCTTGTTTCTATTAAACAAAAAATATTTCGAGGCTTGCTTCGCTCACCGGTTTTTCTGCGTTTGTTTCTATGAGGAAGGCACTGAGTAGTCAACCTTACCTCGCTCGTTCAATTATATAGACGAAACCAATATTATTAGTTTTTTTTTTATATTAGTATATACCCCAATATTACGGTATTATAATTGTATTACAATCTAGCCAAGTAGGCTAATGAGTAATTTGAATTTAACTTAATTTTATACAAGTATTATTTCTAAGAATGTGTCCATTGGCACTTTTCTTACTGTCTCTAATTAAGGGGAGGACACTTTGTTCTTGTGTTCATTAAAAGTAGCACTCACACTATACACTACACTATGATATTTATTGACACTACACAAACTCAAAAGGTTTAGTCCTTTTGAGCCTTCTCACTATGTCTGTGTTGTCGAGGAGCTGGATGGCCTCGACGTTCACGTGATGATGAATGCTTTGTTCATGAGCTTCTGCATATTTTTGAACTACTTTATCAACGAATTCGATATGGAGGTCCCGGTGTAAATCATCGTTTCTTGCATACCAAGGTGCGTTTACAATGCCCCTGAGTACTTTATTTTGGAAACGCTGTATTATTTTAATGTTGTTCTTACAGGTACAGCCCCTCAGCTGTATACCATAAGTCCGTACTGGCATCAGGACTTGTTTGTATAACATGAGTTTGTTATGCACTGACAGAGCGGATTGTCTTCCGAGGAGCCAGTACGCTTTCTTGTAGCGTAAGTCTAACTCTTGCCTCTTCTTCTTGACGTGTGCTTTCCAGCGCAGCTTAGCGTCAAGCGTCATACCAAGGTATTTGGCTGTGTTTTCATAGGGGATAATTTTATCATGAATGAATACTGCACAGTACTGATCTTTCTTATTTGTAAAGTTGATGTGGACCGACTTTGATTCATTTAGTTTTATTCGCCATTTTTTTGTCCAATCATGGATTTTATTTACTGCACCTTGAACGTTTTCTGCTGCTTATGCATGCGTATTTCCAACAGCCATTATAGCAGTGTCATCAGCAAAGGTTGCGATGGTGATGTTTTCTAGCGAGGGGATGTCACTTGTGTACAGAAGGTACAAGACTGGACCTAATACGCTTCCCTGTGGCACCCCAGCTTTTATTTCCTTAATTTCAGAGTAAGCGCCTTCATGCTTTATTCTGAATGCTCTATTTCTTCTAAAATAGAAGAACTTTCAATAGCTATTCTTCAATTAGCACAAAATAACTTATGTGTGGATGTCATTTGTCTAAGTGAAACTTTTATAAAAAAAGGCACTGAATCAATTTTGAAAATACCAGGTTATAAACTAGTTGCCTCTTTCTCAAGGGAAGCAAAACGTGGAGGAACTTGTATCCTTATAAAAAATGATATGGGTTACATTCCGATTAATAATTTTAAAGATCTGGCGTGTAGTTTTAATTTCGAATGCTCAGCCATTAAATTGACCTTGCAAAACATAATTGTTATATGTATTTACAGAATACCTAGTAGTGATCCTAATATATTTTTAGAAAAATTGGAACAATTACTATATATATTACAGAATCACAAAAAAATATAAAAAAATAGTTCTATGTGGCGACATGCATTTGCACATAACAACGCCAACTAGGAGGCTTTCATGTCTTGACTTGTTCATTAGCAATATTAGGGGAGCACAGGGAAAAGTGCACCACCTTGCACTCTCTGATCATGAGACTGGACAAACTTTGAAACTAATGTCAATCAAGCAGTCCAAGGTATCGTGGTTTGAATATAAAAGAGATTTTTCTAAGGAAAACATTAAAAAGTTTAGCGAATGTATGTCTTCATTGAAGTTTTCAGAACTATATGAGTATGACTATCTCACTGAGTCTTTTGACAATTTCCACAGCCTTTTTCAGCTATTTTTCAACCTCTGTTTTCCTAAGATAAAAATTAAAATGACATCAAAAAAGGCAAATCATTCATGGATGACCAAAGGCTTGAAGAAAAGTTGTGTGCATAAAAGATATTTATACCTAAAAAGAATACACAATAAAACAAAGAACTCTAAAGCACATGCAAATTATAAAAAATATTCAAAGTCAAAGTCAAAAATCATTTATTCAATAGGAACTGTATAGTACACTTTGAAACGTCATTTTTTTAATTTACCACTAATTCGTAACGTGACCAAACAGAGAAGAATTGGCAAGAAACTCTGCTTGGCTTATATTTTTTTAACGTCATTGTACTTAATATCTATTACATTGTTTTTGATGGAGTTGGAGGCAGTTTCATCCCAAGCTTTTTTGTCATCTAAATAATCAGATATTTTATAATAAGCTTTATTACATAGATTACGTTTAACAACATTTTTGAATTTATTTACAGATAGATTAATCACATCATTTGGGATTTTGTTAAAAAATCGTACAGACATCCCTTTAAAAGATTGACTAACTTTATGGAGCCTTACAGTGGGAACAGCTAGTTTATCTTTATTTCTAGTGTTAACATTATGATAGTCGCTATTTTTCTTGAACATGTTGATATGTTTTCGGACATACATTAAGTTTTCATATATATATTGGCACGGCACTGTCATAACATTTATTTCTTTAAACTTAGTTCTAAGTGATTCTCTGGGGCCCATATTATAAATAGCACGAACAGCCCTCTTCTGCAACACAAATATGGTGTTGATATCTGCAGCATTCCCCCACAACAAAATTCCGTACGACATAATGCTATGGAAGTAGCTGAAATAAACTAGTCTAGCCGTTTCTACGTCAGTAAGTTGACGGATTCTTTTGACTGCGTATGCTGCAGAACTAAGTCTGTTCGACAAACCATCTATATGAGCGCCCCATTGAAGCTTATTATCTAAAGTTATGCCTAAAAATACAGTACTGTCCACAAGATTTAGATCTTCATCTTTTATTTTAATGTTAGGTTTAACTTGTTTAACATTTGGTAATATAAATCTCATACATTTTGTTTTAGTCTCGTTCAGTAATAAATTATTTACATCGAACCAGTTAACAACTTTCGCTATTGCATTGTTCACGTCGTCAAAATTGGTCTGCCGTCGCTTTAATTTAAATAAAAGTGACGTGTCATCCGCAAACAATACAATTTCGTGGTTGTCTCTCACAAGTTGAGGTAGGTCGTTGATGTAAATTAAAAATAAAAATGGTCCAAGTATTGACCCTTGCGGAACACCCATCTTTACTACAGATCCCGGAGAACATTTTCCATTTACGTCTACTTTCTGTATTCTGTCAGATAGGTAAGAAGTGAGAAGGGCTAAAGCCATACCCCTGACGCCATAGTGATCTAGTTTCCTGATTAATGTTTCATGGTGTACGCAGTCAAATGCCTTAGACAAATCACAAAAGATGCCTAAAGCATCATGTGAGTCCTCCCAGGCATCGTAGATATGCGATACCAACTCAACACCGGCATCAGTTGTTGATCTGCCTCGCGTAAATCCGTTTGTTATTTCCTCAAGAAATGTATTCATAAATCTCAACAAATTCAATGCAAAAAATTCATAGATAGTAAGGAAAATAAGTGTAAAGCAGCCTGGCAAATAATTAACAACACTATAGATAACATAACCATAAATAATGAAATAAATAAAATAGTCTTCAACAATAATACTTATACATCAGCTCAGGACATCTGTGACATTTTTAATGAATATTATATACAATTGACTAATACAAACAAATTTATTTATAATCCTGATCTTGTCAACAAATCAATGGACACTGTCAGTGACGTAACTATATTTTTAGAGCCAACGGACGAATCAGAAATACTAAGAATAATTAGAAACCTTAAGAACACAAATACTGCTGGATATGATGATATCACTACTAAGATAATCAAACTAAGTGCTTCGTTTATATGTTCACCTTTGAGTCATATTGTTAACTTGTCACTAGAAAGCGGCAAATTTCCAAATTCATTAAAAAAGTCGATTATAAAACCGTTATTTAAAAAAGGGGAAAATTCTGATGTAATCAATTACAGACCCTTAGCACTCATCCCAGTCTTATCAAAAATTTTCGAAAAGGTTATGCTCAAAAGACTACAAAATTTTGTTTCTAAATATAAACTTTTGAGTCTGAACAGTTTGGGTTCCGAAAAAATAGTACTACTACTTTAGCATGCTTTAATTTGATAAAGTTTGTAACGAAATGCATAAATGACAAGACACCGGTTACAGCGCTTTTCCTCGACATGAGCAAAGCATTTGACTTTGTCGACCACAACTTACTGCTTATGAAGCTGGATAGATATGGTATTAGGGGTAAGGCAAATGAGTGGTTACGATCCTATTTATCCAATAGACAACAATGTGTTGAAGTGTCCAAAATAGAATCCGGGATAAAAGTAGCTCATAGATCTAATTTCAAAACGAATATCTTTGGCGTCCCCCAGGGTAGTGTCTTAGGTCCATTTTTGTTTCTTATGTACATTAATGACCTTCCAAATGTTACAAAACACCAGACGATTCTCTTTGCAGATGACACAACTCTAGTTATAAAATGTACAAAGGACACAAAAATCTACCAAACGGAAATAAATGAAGCGCTAAAAGGTGTTATAACATGGTTAGAGCACAATAATCTAAAAATAAATTTATATAAAACAAATTTTATTCAATTTAATAATTACAAACAGAAAACACCTGAGTTAAATATTAAATCTAACAATTGCATTATAGAACAAGTAAAGTCAATTAAATTCCTTGGGCTCATAGTAGATCAACATTGTGATTGGAAGGAGCACATAGCATATATTTGTGACAAACTCGATAGATTTACTTATGCCATAAAACGACTTAGGCTAACAGTATCATGAGAGGCAGCCCTAACAGCATACCATGGCTACGTGTCCTCTGTACTCTCCTACGGTCTACTACTTTGGGGCAACTCAGTGGATATAGGAAAAGCCTTTCGGGTTCAAAAAAAGTGTGTCAGAGCTATATTTGGTGCTTGGTGCATGGATAGTTGTAAACCTTTGTTTAGAGAACTTCACATTCTTCCCTTGCCTTGTATGTATATCAGAGAGCTATGTATATTTGTCAAACAAAACTCGGGGCAATTCGCAAAGAGCTCTGAGGTAATCTTAAGGAATACCACATGTAGGAATCCATTAAAACTGCATGTACCACAAATAAGGCTAGATGTGTATAAAAGAAATGTTTTCATAAACGCTATTAGGGTATACAATAAACTACCTAACTCATTTAAAGAATTACAATTTATATTATTTAAAAGAAAATTAACTAAATGGCTTGCTGACAATTGTTTCTATGACTTGAATGAATTTATGAACTATTCCAATGGACCCTAATTATTATTCTTATTATTTTCGTTAAGATGGCTGAAATAATTTAATATCAATATTGGTTTGACATTATATCTATGTAGTTATTAAGATTGAATATTTGCATGCCTAGAATAAGGTAGGACATAAAATGGAATAATATTTATTTAAGACCTGACTGTACTCACATTATGTTCGTGCAAATAAATAATTTGTATTTGTATTTGTATTTGTATTTGATAAATATGATTCTATTACTTCAACAAATTCTAAAGGTAGAATTTTCTTTAGTTTTATTAATAGCCCTTCATGCCAAACCTTATCAAACGCCTGTGCTACATCCAGGAAGATAGTGGAGCATACTTTTTGATCTTCAAGAGTTTTCTGAATTACATTTGTTATCCTGTGAACTTGATCTATAGTTGAGAGGTGTTCTCTGAATCCGAATTGATGCTCAGGTATAAGACCCTTACCTTCTATAATCGGTTTAAGTCTTTTTAGAAACAATTTTTCAAATAACTTTGATATGATAGGTAGCAGAGAGATCGGTCTGTAAGATGAAGTATCATGTGGCGGCTTTTCTGGTTTTGCTATCATGATTACTTCAGCAACTTTCCATAAATCTGGGACATACTTTAGCCTAAAAGCTGCGTTAATAAGGGTCGTCAGTTTGACTAGCGCCTTTCTTGGTAGATTGTGAAGTAATTCTCCCGAGATGAGGTCAAATTCAGGAGATTTTCTTGGGTTTATATTATGTTTTATGTCACCCCAAACTTCTCTGGGTGTTACCAGCTTTATGGTTTGCGTTTCTTCTCAAACTTCTGTCGTAAACACGTTATTCAGGCCTTCGTTAGGTTTAAAGATATCTTCAAGGTGTTCAGCGAACCGTTTGACTTTTTGTTCATTACTCACAGCCCATTTTCCAGGTTCTATTTTGATTGGAGGAATTTGATCGATGGGTCGTTTTATATTTTGGGTGGTCTTCCAGAGTGAGTAGTTTGTACTGCGGTCACTGGTAAGGTTTTGTAGATAAGTGCTAGTACAATCTTCGTTATATTTTTGTATTGTCCTTTTTAGTCGCTTTGTGAGATAATTTAATGTATTTTTATCTTGTGGGGATCAAGTTTGGTACCAAACGTTTCGCTGTTTTCTTTTTGCGTTTATTAGTTTTAGGATATCTTGAAGATAATGATTTCTAGTCGTTCTTTTCTTTTGCTCTGGTGTATTATTCCAGGCAGCCTTTTGTACAGATTTTATAAAAGTATCTAATTCTATGTCAAGTTGCTCACTGGTTTTTAACGGAACTTTAAGGTCTATATTACTATCTAGCTCCAACTTAAAACTCTCCCAATCCGTGTATTTATTTACTAGGGTCAGAGTATTTTCTATATGTAAAACTTGTTCACTTATTTCTAGGTAAATTGCTGAGTGGTCAGAGTTCATGTCGTAGCTCTGTTTTCTCTGTAGGTAGTTAGTCGATAGGTTTTATATATGAAGAAATCTATCAGGTCCGGAATTTTGTTATTATCAGTTGGCCAGTATGTTGGTGAGCCGGTAGATATAGCGTCCGCCTTAATCTCTTTTATGGCACTGATTAAGTTGTTGCCCTTAATGTTCGTTAGCCGGGAGCCCCAATATGTATTTTATAATCACCTCCAAGTACAAATCTTTCTCCAAGGGTGCGAAAAAATCTTAAATATGTGTCATTATCAATAGTATGACGCGGTGGGCAGTAAATGGCTGCTACCGTAAGAGGATATCGTTTCGTACTGATGCAGATCGCTACAGCTTGGATATCTGGCTCTTCACATTTCACTGTTTCGTGATGTTTGATGTTTTCTTTTACGATAACAGCACTACCTCCTCTACCTTTGTTTGCAGGGTGTAATGCATGATAGACTTTATAACCTTTAAATACCACGTGCGATTGTTTAGTGAAGTGAGTTTCCGATACGAGACACAAATCAACATTTTCTATGTCTAGTACTACCTGTAGTTCATTCTGATGTTTAGTTAGCCCATTGCAGTTCCAAGTCATGATTTTGAGTTAATAAATCATTTTTTGTTCTTAGGAATAGCTACATTGGTGCTATTTTTTATATTTTTTTCAGTCGCTCATCGAATGTTGTCATTAACATTAGAATTTCATTTAGCTTGTTATTACTGCTGTTGATAGATTCAACACGTTGCATGCCTGGTGTTCTTTTGGCCGTTGCCTGTGCGTATGAAATTGATTTTTCAACAGTGTTGGCTAAGGAGGCTCCTACGTTACTCCTGCTAGAGGATTGAATAGCTATTTGCTGTTTACTACTCACGATTTGCTGCTGTGGTGTAGCTGGTTCTTTTTTTGTATTCCTGTTCCTCAGTTTCTGCATTTCCTTGGCTATCATGCAGCCTCTGTAGTTAGCAGGGTCGGCTTCCCCGCAGTGCACACACTTCGGTTTCTCTTCTGCGGATTTTTTGCAGTCCTTGGTGAGGTGTTTGCCTGTACATTTTACACATCTTGGCTCTTTGGAGCAGTACTTGTGTGTATGGCCGTAAACTTGGCATCTCTTGCACTGGGGAACCTGTTTGGTTGATCGAAGGGGCTGTATATCAACTATGCACCCCAGAATATGCTTAATTCCATATATTTTTTTTATGTCTCCTTCATTGTTGAAGGTGAGCATGAACATATTGAGCGGTTCCTTAGTTTTCCAACTTAATTTGTTCACTGCTTCTTGAACCTTGTAATCTCTTGATTTTAGGTCCTCGATAATCCTTTCAGGCTTACAAGTGAAAGGAAATTTCTTTACCATAACCCTTATCGGTCTCTCTTGTTTGTTTTCGTAAGAGTGCCATGGGCAATTACTTTCATTCAACATTTTTGTTATAGCTCTGTACGCTTCATCATTACAGGCGTTAACTTTTACACTGTCACCGCTCAGCATCTTAAGGCGACTATAAGGGTCAAACCTCCCTCTCGCTCGCACTATTCAACATTTTTGAAGATATAAAATCACTGAATGTAGTTACGCAAAATAGCAAACCTTTACGGCCTAGAAAATAACAATAGGAAGGTTCAGCAATAATATCATGTTGATTCTATCACGTTTTCTTAACAAAAAACTTGCACCAATGTGATCAATTTTGGTGCAATTTTTTTGGTAGGTGATACAACATGATATTCTTACTGAACCTTTGTATTGTTATTTTCTAGGCCGTGAAGGTTTGCTATTTTGCATAACTACATTCAGTGATTTTATATCTTCAAAAATGTTGAATAGTGCGAGCGAGAGGGAGGTTTGACCCTTATAGTCGCCTTAATGTTTAAGGTACCAGCGGGCTGTTTTAAAGACAAGGAGTCATAGAAATTTTAGTAGTCTTTTTTTGGTTTCTCTATGATAGCCATTTCAGCAACGCCTTGTGGTGAGAGAGTGGGTGAGGTGTTCATTTTCCGCTTTTTTCTGGATTTCATTCTTATCCACTCTGTGTCTCTTGCTAGTTCTTCCTCATCGGTGCCATATTCTGCATGCCTAGAGGAAGTTTCCATTTTAGATGTTGATTGAACATCGGTAGACTCTGCAACGCATTTAAGCTGCTGTTGCAGAATTTCTATTTGATTTTTCATATTTTCTACTAATTCTTCGAGTTTCTTTCTCTCTTGCTTTTCCTCTTTGAAATGACGGAGAGCTTCCTTATATCGATCATACAATGTATGCTCCAGCTCTTTTTGCAACATTATTGTGCATTCCTTGGTTGGTGTATCCATTGTTGCGGCAAGTGATAGCTTCGCCTTAACAAAATTATTCGTCTTCGCAGCACATGCCTTACGCGAGCAATAACTGGGTCATTGTCGCGGTACGGCCGTTCGCGGCGACATTATTGTGATGCGCTTGCACTTTGCACTGTTGGTACCTACGTGAGACGTAGCTTAGGTAATAGTCACTAAGCATTGCATGTGTCTGGATGGACTCCTCACTCAACCAGCAACGAATAAAAACGTACTACAATGAAGGTCTATCACTGCACTGTGTCTCCCAACATACCACCAGAAAGTAACTTTCTACATTACAAGACATCATGGACAGAGCGTATTTAAACCAGGTTGGATTTACGGAGGAAGTAAGGCCTTAAGAAATAAATAATAAAATAATAAATAATGCTGGACACTATCACACAGCATCATGTAGCCCCAAACTAAGCAGAGCTTGTATTATGGGAACCACATGATTGATATATTACATATATACATTTTTTTTTGTAAATACATACATATCATACATAGAAAACACCCAGACCCGAGACAAATATCTGTAAGGCATGCAAACATTTGTCCCGCGGCGGGAATCGAACCCGCAACCTTCTGCGTCTCAGGCGGACCTTCGCCCACTGCGCCACAGAGGTCGTCAAGAGCTAAAGTATAAATAAAAAACCGGTCAAGTGCGAGTCGGACTCGCGCACCGAGGGTCCCGTATAAACTTGTACAGTAAATAGTTCGCCCATCACGGAAATCGAGTATCAAAATGTTTTTCCGCATTTTCAGAGTAGATATGTTTTAGGTTTCCCCCAAAATCAGTTCTAAAAGGGTATATATTTTAACCAAATTTGTAAGTGATGACTGAAAAAGGAATGAATAGTACCACATTGTACATCGAAGTTGGAAAAAACGTTGTCTATATTTGTGTTATTTCTTGTAGTATTTATACTTATTAAGGGTAACATGCATATGGAGGAGAAATATAATGAAATTGCATTTTCGGGATTGTATTTAAAGTATATGTTGAAATCTCCTACAATAATCATGCGAGAAAAATGACCATTCCGGTTGCTATCGTATATCGCAGTATTTATGCATTTTATAGCAACATTGATTAGACATCGTGGAGACCTATAAACAGCAATCAATCGGACATTAAATATTTCAAAACATATACACTCACAATGGCCGTTGCAGCGTCCGGGTTATTCAAGCAATATCTTTTACATAATCCATCTGTCACAGAATCCATAAGATCGTGACGTACATACGTGATAGATCCCCAACCTGGATTTGCATTAGCTACATCTTCAAAAAATGGGCTTAATCCTCGATTGTAAAACCAGGTGGAGCAGCCTTGCAGATATGATCACGAGATTTATGAGTCTAAAAGACTCTATCATGAAGACTCTAATCGATTTGAAAGAAGAAGTCACGTTCAGCTTAACTGAGTTAGAGTTGTAGCAAGAATTGTCCACTTCTCTCAATATTGTAAAGGCGACAGTGGAGGCGCTTTGCCAAGAAAATGCAAATCTACTTACGGCCGAAACCGCTCTCCAATTTATGGTAACAAAACTTCAAGCGACAAACAGTTTTACGAGTGACCGGCTGTTAGAGGCTTTGAAGAATAGGATTGCTGAGAGACGCCTATCGAACCTAGTTTGTACTTTAAAATATTTGTACAATCCAAGCAACTATTACACAGAGCCACCTTCGACCGTCTTTCCATCGCCAGGAAACGACACGATTGTTAGAGTAATTACCGAGATCAATAAAGAATACTTTTGTCAAAGACAGGAATCTCATGATGAAGAGGATGATATAGCTTTAGTTCATCTCCAACAACAGCAGAAACAAATTGCAGCGTCGCAAACTGAAACAAGTTTCAAAGAGCAGCTCCAAAAAAAAATCACTGATGTAATTTCAGCAACTCCTACGTCTATCGCTAGTTTACCGGACAGAGAAGAATTGGAAACGTCCATCCGCATGCAAATGGCACTCTTTGATAGAGGAGGTCCTAGACAAGTATTTTTGAGCTAAGCATACGACTTTCTGCTGTGTATACCACCTACAAGTGTAGAGTGTGAAAGAGTGTTTTCATCCAGAAAATACATTTGCAACCACCTGACATGTTCTCTAAAGGATGATTCAATCGACGCTCTAAGTTTTCTTAGGTCTCATTTCCAAGGAAAACTTTGACGAAGAAGTCAAAGTTAGATTTAGTTAGGACTTAAAGTGTATGTTACTCTATTGGTAATTTTATTAACATTCTGTGATAAATCACATTTTAATTTTATTGTAGATATTGTTTAATTTTGTTTCTTTTACTAAGAATTTGTGAAAGTATTTGATTAAGGTTACTTTAATTGATCATTTAATTATAATTCTGTGATTTATTAGATCTCAAACAAATATGCAAAGTTAGAGAGAAGTAATTGCTAATTTTATGATTTATAAGACCTTATGTTTGTCTACTTACTTACTCGAGTAACTATTTACTAACGTGTTACCGTTACTTACCGTGTTTATTCACTTGTTATTGTGGTTAATTTTATTGTAGATATCGTTAAAATACCTACTCACCTAGAATTTGAAGACTGTTTTTTACGAAGAATGTGCTTTATTAATGTTACTCTAATTGCAAATTTTATTACGGTTGTGTGATTTTTAATATCTCTTAAACATGTTTGTGTATTACTTAGTCTAGTAACTACTTACTACCGTTTTACCGTTTTGTTCTTTTAGTAAATTATTTTGTGGATTACTAATAATTTGTTGTTTATTTTGCGTGTAAATCGCCCATGTCTCGTTAAGGAATTTGATATTTTAAATTTGTTCATGGAAATAACACTTACAACAATAAAAAATGAGATTTTAATAATAACATAGTTTTTTTCCATTATTCGAATAATATTCGAATAATTCGAATAGTACCCGAAAAAAAATCGAATATTCGAATATCAAAGTTTTCGAATATTTGCAAGCCCTAGTCGCCACGGAGACACTCTAGGGTAGTGAGGCGTAGTGCTTTTGGGTAGATATACTATTATTTATATCCAGTTATAAATAATAGTATATCTACCCAGAATACTAAAAATAATAGTATATCTACCCAGAATAATTTGAAAATTGGGCAGTAGAACTCTCAAATCCTAATGCCAAAAAACAAGAGTTCGAATTATTATTGAATCAAGAAAAAAATTGTATTTGTTTGGTTTGTGAGACCTGGTTGGATCCAGACTCTAATCTACGAATCAATGGCAGCTGTGTGAACTTGGCGCCCGACTTTGGAAAATCGATTGTTTTTCATTTTATTCTTATAAATACTGGTTTTTAGTTGATTGTAGTAACAATTTTTTTGATTGTAGTTACGTCAAAAAAAATTGGAGCACTTTGAAAAATACTTTTTTTTTTTTTTTTTTTTTTTTTTTTGAAAAAAAAATCCACAGCTCTTGAGTATAATATAAATTAAACTTATCACCTTAACTGAAAGCCAAAGTCGGATTTACATTTTACGAGTATTACATATTAACATCGACAGTATCATAAAATATCTCGCCGTATTTTACTTATATTATTATAAATACAAGGTAGTACACCCAATAATAATACACTATTTCACTCTTCAACAGATCACTCAAGCCTAAATTTTCAACTGCCAGAAAGAATAATTTACGTTCCCGAATTTATTCTGTGAATTAGCTATTTACTAGATTGTCTCCTACAGTTGAAAAATTAGCCTCAATACCTACTAGTAACATAAATATAAATTAACGTTTTAACAGTATATAAATATTATTTGGATACCTACCTCCCTTGTTAGACTTAGTTAAATTTATTCAAGCTTACTAATTATCTTTACGATTCCATTTTTAAACACACCCTTGCTACTATGAAACATATCAATAGAATAAAACTGATTATTATAATTTCTGTGCATTCTACATATAAGTGAATTCTGGGCATAATTTGTTCTAGCATGAGAAATTGAAAATAGTTTAGTATGTCTCGTTCTAGTTTTTGGACAGGAAAAATGAAGGGCTTTCGATACCAGTACAGGACTATCAACATAACCATTACATAAACCATGCAAAAACATCATGTCCTTTAACCGACGACGATTTTCTAAAGTAGTTAAACGATGATGACAACACGACTCCTCATAATCTTTAAACATTTTAAAACAACGGAAGTTTAAGTGCTTTACAAGCTTATGCTGAATACTTTCAATGCTCTGAATATAAGTAATATACTGAGGACACCAAATGTTACTACAGTACTCGAGTATACTTCTGACGTATGAGTTATATAGAATCTTCAAGCAACCCACATCAGAAAAGGGACGACATACTCTGAGAATAAAGCCTAAGTTTCTATAAGCTTTACTAACAATGCTGCAAATATGATCTGAAAATGTTAATTTCGCATCCATTAATACGCCCAAGTCTTTAACACACGATAATTTACTAATTTTAGTTCCATTAATATTATAATCAAAATTTATTGGTTTTCTTTTCCGCGTATAAGAAATATAATTACATTTGGAAACATTTACACCTATACGATTAGCCTGATAGTAGGCACCAAGTCTGTCTAGATCAGCTTGAAGATTAACACAATCTGATAAATTACTAATTTTCATGTATATTTTGGTGTCATCAGCATACATGAGGAATTTCGCATGTTGAAAACATTTGCCAACGTCATACAAATAAGATGCGTACAAAAGTGGTCCCAAAATGGAACCCTGTGGTACACCAGAAGGTATATCCGTAAAGTCAGAACAAAAACCTCCCACAACAACTGCCTGAGATCGATTTCGTAAATATGATTCCATCCATCTTAGAAGATTTCCGCGTATGCCAAGTTCGAACAATTTACGCAAAAGTATGACATGATCTACACGGTCAAATGCCTTTTCAAAGTCCGTGTAGATCACATCTACCTGGGAACCACCATCCATACCATCACAAACATGCTCCAGAAAGACTCCTAAATTTGTTGTGGTTGAACGGCCCCTGATAAACCCATGCTGCTCAATAGGAATGGAAGCTGCTATAGTCGAGTATACATGTGTATGAACAACTTTTTCAAACATCTTACTCAGTACATTAAGTATGGAAATCGGGCGATAATTTTCAACTGATGTCTTTAAGCCCTTCTTATATACCGGAACTATTTGCGCTTTCTTCCAGATTTTTGGAAAATAACCTACTCGAAGACATTTATTGAATATTAAAGTCACAGGAACGGACAATGATTCAGCGCATTTCCTGAAAAATAAGGGTGGGATTTTGTCACAACCAGCACCCTTTGTGATATCTAAATCTTTTGTAAATTTAAGAATTTCATTCTTATCTACAATAATTGAATGCAATATATTGAGCTGAGAGACATCATTAATAATATTAAAATGGTATTGGTCAGAGGGTTTGTTAAAATTTGCATGGAAGAATTTATTAAATGACATGCAGATATCATTCTGGTCATTGATTTTAGCACCACTAAGGGTCATCTGTTGGGGATAGCAAGAACTATTTTTCCTTTTGGATTTAACGTATGACCAGAAGTATTTGGAATGAGATTTAATTTTTTCCTGTGAGTAATTTATGTAAGCTAGATAACACTCATCCTGCAGTGACTTTTGCTTTTTCCTTAACTCGGTAAAGTCAGCATAATCCACGGGATTATTAAACTTTTTCCAGTTTTTGTGTTTTTTAGCCTTTTCTTTAATTAATTTGATTAGAGCTTTACTGTACCACACTGGATATCTATAGCTACTAGAAATCCGAACTTGAGGAATATAAGTTTCTATAAGAGTATACAAAATAGAATAGAATTTATTAACTATATCTTCGATGTCAATTTCATTTTCTATAAATGACCAGTCTTGTTTATTTAGGATTTCTGCAATACTACTATAGTCTCCATGATGGAATTTATATACAATACGAGGGCATGGCTTTAAGGGAGGTATTAGAAAATCAGACGCAATGATTCGTAACGGTGGATGAGCAAGATCAACTTTAACTAATGATAACGAAGATTTGCATATATTTAAAGGAAAGTCAGCAAAAACTAAATCTAAAGTATTATTATATTTATTAGTAATTGTGTTATATTGTGACAGATCCAAATAAGAAGTTTGAGCAATAAGATCAGTCGCAGATGTCTGAACTTCTACTGGACCTTTCTTAAGAATCACGGGTTCATCCAAGCCCCACCTGACACACGGTAAATTGAAATCACCCACAATAATGTAATGGTCCCCAAACGTTGATCTATTAACCATAGACATAATGTCAATAAATAATTGGATTTTCAATGGTAAAAATGAATTAGGCGGTATGTACACTAGGGCAAGGTGTAAATCACGTGAGGAACCTAGACTCTGCGCAGAAATTGTGACCCACAAACACTCAAGATCTTGCCGCTCCCATTCAGGTCTCGCTCGAATTTGTAAACGAGGATTAAACATAAACATAACACCTCCTCCTAATGTGCCTCGATCTTTTCGTATAACATTCCATTTACTATCACAAAGCTCAGCATCCAAAATTCCATCGCATAGCCATGTCTCTGTTATCATTACAATATCATAGTCCATTAACAGCATATTATTAAAAAACTCATTAGTTTTCGTCCTTAACCCTCTCACATTCTGATAAAAAATCTTTAACATCTACTTTATTTATACTTATAGATTTTTGTTTATAGTTGATTGTAGTAACCATTTGTTCGCTTGCAAACAAAAGCAACTTACTACAAATGAAGTGTAGATAGATAGATATTACTTTATTGCACACCATACAAAGAATTACAAAATAATGAAAAGGCATTAAAAATTATGGTACAATGGGCGATCTTATCGCTTAAAGTGAATTGAAGTGTACTCTAATACAAACGAAATAAAGTTACTACAAACGAAATGAACGCTACTACAAACGAAATAAAGTTACTACAAACGAAATGAACGCTACTACAAACGATATAAAGTTACTACAAACGAAATGAACGCTACTACAAACGATATAAAGTTACTACAACCGAAATGAACGCTGCTACAAACGAAATAAAGTTACTACAAACGAAATGAACGCTACTACAAACGAAATAAAGTTACTACAAACGAAATGAACGCTACTACAAACTAAATATAGTAACAAACGAAATAAACGCTACTACAAACGATATAAAGTTACTACAAACGAAATGAACGCTGCTACAAACGAAATAAAGTTACTACAAACGAAATGAACGCTACTACAAACGAAATAAAGTTACTACAAACGAAATGAACGCTACTACAAACTAATTATAGTAACTAAAAGATACACGCCATATCGAGTTCGTAACAAAACTAGCATTTTATTTAAGTACCCACATTAGATATACAAAAATACCATCAGCTACAATCAAATACACAACATACCTTCCTTCTACAATTTGATACAAACCAAAAAATAATATAAACAATATATAACATTAAACATTTTAATTTAACCAAGCAAATTTTAATCACAACTATTAGGTATGCCTATCATGTCTGGCCACCTCTCTGGGGGCGGTATGTCAATAGGCGGTTCAACCAACTCATCAGGTGGTTGTGAGTCTGAATTCAACCCATCTCGGTTATCAGTCAATCTTGACTCTGTACGTACAGTTCTTGCCAGTATCTGATCGGCATGTCGACGATGTAACTCTCCATCTTCCGTCCTCACCCTGTATGAGCTAGGGCCTTCCACCATCTCTATTGTGGCCCTCCGCCACTTCTGCCCGGCTCTATACATATGAATCAGCACTGGTTGATCGACCACAAAGCTCCTGGCGGGCGCGCGCTGCGCCGCCGCTTCCAACTTATCTCACCGCGGTTCGGTGCAGACTCAGGGTGGAGTATCGACATCGCCGTTCTGTACTTTCGGCCGTTGAGCATCTCGGCCGGAGTTTTGTTAGTAGAGCTATTTGGTACTGTTCGCATATAATAGAGCACCTTGCTCAACATTTCGCTCCAGGGTAGATTTAAAGTCTCCATTTTCCTAATTTTATTCTTAAATGTCTGTATAGCTCTCTCAATCTGCCCATTAGTCGCCGGGTGGTACGGTGGGGAGAGCAAATGTCTGATCCAATTTTTCTGGAAAAAGCTATTAAAATCTTCTGAAGTGAAAGCTCCACCATTGTCGGATACCACTACATCGGGCAACCCTTGTGATGCAAAAATTCTTCTCATCACCGTTATTACCGCTCCACTACTCATAGTGTTTACTATTTCTGCTTCCATCCATTTACTGTAGCTATCAATCAACACAAAAAATCAATGTGAACTCTCTGCCATGGCTTTTCCGACATAACCCAAGTCTGTGGCTCTCTTGGAGGACTATTTCTTACCAGTTGACACTGTTCACAGCTGGCCACCATCAATTTGGTTATCCATCTGGACCCACCAAACATAGCTTCTTGCATATGCCTTCGTTTGAACTATACCCTCATGTGGGACATGTAATATTTTCAGTACCTGCTCTTGTAACTTAGCTGGCACTATGACTCTGTTACTCCACAAAAAACAGTCTTTAGTGTGTGAAAGAGCCTCCCTCCCCCAAGAGGCTATGTGTGGTGGGTCCAGATGGATAACCGAATTGAATAGATGGTGGCCAGCTGTGAACAGTGTCAACTGGTAAGAAATAGTCCTCCAAGAGATCCACAGACTTGGGTTATGACGGAAAAGCCATGGCAGAGAGTTCACATTGATTTTGCTGGACCATTTCATGGGAAAAAAATTTTTTTGTTGATTGATAGCTATAGTAAATGGATGGAAGCAGAAATAGTAAACACTATGAGTAGTGGAGCGGTAATAAAGGTGATGAGAAGAATTTTTGCATCACAAGGGTTGCCCGATGTAGTGGTATCTGACAATGGTGGAGCTTTCACTTCAGAAGATTTTAATAGCTTTTTGCAGAAAAATGGGATCAGACATTTGCTCTCCCCATCGTACCACCCGGCGACTAATGGGCAGATTGAGAGAGCTATACAGACATTTAAGAATAAAATTAGGAAAATGGAGACTTTAAATCTACCCTGGAGCGAAATGTTGAGCAAGGTGCTCTATTATATGCGAACGGTACCAAATAGCTCTACTAACAAAACTCCGGCCGAGATGCTCAACGGCCGAAAGTACAGAACGGCGATGTCGATACTCCACCCTGAGTCTGCACCGAACCGCGGCGAGATACAATGAAGAAGATAACAAGGTATCACACTTTTATGTACGTAGAATAAAAGTCTAAAGCGTTCACATTATTCTAGTTTTTATTTCACATCGATCGGTGCAATATTACCGAAGTTATAAGCATGGGAAGTTTACGTAGGTTTTTTAAATCTCGTCAGTGATCGCGAGTAGCGCGTGACGTCATCGCTCCTATACGGCGCCGCGCGGTGGGCGTCCGCAGTACATTTCGCCGCTAAGTTGTTTGCTCTCGTGCGCTCTAGTTATTTATATTAATTTAAAATAATGCTGATTGAGTGAGTTAATCGTGTAAATTATTGTTTTAGAACTAAAATGAAAGAAGGATTTCAAAAAGGCCAACCTAACAACCTTCCCATAGTTCACTATAATGATGGTGGCAGAATATTTTATAAAAAATAAAGAAATCATTAACCTTGGTATGGTTCAATAAACTGCGAGTCGCGTACCCTACATACCTACTAATATACATGTATCGGGGAGCCCCCCTTAATTAATTTTAATTTAATTTAATTATTTATTTTTTAAATACATTTATAAAAAAAAATATTCTGTGAATATTTCAAGCGTTTACCTGTTGCCGTTATTAATATCGAGCAAAAAAACGGCAAAAAAGTGGCAACAGAAATACATCATTGGTGAACATTTCAACGGTCTAACTATCACGCACGGTTCATGAGAGCTAGGTTTTTTTTTTTTTTTAATTATACTTGAAGATGGAACGAGCACGTGGTCCACCTGATGTTGAGTGGTAACCATTACCTATCACAAAGCATTGCAACATAGATCAAGTTTTTTGAAACATGCTCTACGATGCAACGCCCTGCGTCCATCAACTTGAGACATGAAGATGATAAGCCTCTTGTGCCTGTATTTCACCGGCACCCACACCCTTCAAACCGAAACACAGCACAGCTGCTTTACGGCAGAAATAGGCATGGTGGCAGAACTTCCCAGGACGAGCCCTCCACTAAGAACTCTACTATTGTTGGTGACAGATAGACGGACAGACAGAAATACAGACGGACAGCGAAGTCTTAGTAATAGGGTTTTCGTTTTTACCCTTTGGGTACGGAACCCTAAAAATCATATTACTAGCAAAAACCAAGTACCTACCTAGTCTACCTACTAGGTACTTAGTTAATACCTATTTCACATGGCAAGGTTAAGTACCTACTACTTAGTATTTCACATGGTATTTGAACAATTAACATCGAAATGATCCTCAAAACAATATATATATGCTGTTGTTTTTGGCCCTAATGGATGTGCTCTTCTCATAGCATTTGTCCATTTTTTCTGATTTTCAGATCCTTGGGAACGTAAAAAAAACACTTTTCGGGTGTTTTTGTGGCCCTATTTTTACATTGAGACTCAATACAACATTTTTTGGATGTACTCATGTAGTTTTTATTGATTCTTATTTAAAATAAACAAAGTAGTTCCGTGCGCGACGGGTACATTCGGGTAAATGCTTCGAATCCCCTAGTCGCTCGCCCGGAGACAGGAGCGGTGACGTCATCAACGATATCACGCTCGGTCCGCGGCTTAGACCGAAAATGTTAACTTTGCACTTTTATATCTCGGTCAGTTTTAGAGATAGAAAAATAATAAAAATACAATTGTTCTTGTAATTTTTTGTAGAATATTTTGGCATATAAAACAAAAAAATGGTTTTCTTCTTCATTGGAAGCGGCGGCGCAGCGCGCGCCCGCCAGGAGCTTTGTGGTCGATCAACCAGTGCTGATTCATATGTATAGAGCCGGGCAGAAGTGGCGGAGGGCCACAATAGAGATGGTGGAAGGCCCTAGCTCATACAGGGTGAGGACGGAAGATGGAGAGTTACATCGTCGACATGCCGATCAGATACTGGCAAGAACTGTACGTACAGAGTCAGATTGACTGATAACCGAGATGGGTTGAATTCAGACTCACAACCACCTGATGAGCTGGTTGAACCGCCTATTGACACACCGCCCCCAGAGAGGTGGCCAGACATGATAGGCATACCTAATAGTGGTGATTTAAATTTGCTTGGTTAATTTAAAATGTTTAATGTTATATATTGTCTATATTACTACATAAAGGACATAATAATAGAAACTGGAACACACATAGATAGTCAGGAAATCAGAAATGTATACCGAATCGGAAAAAACACCAACAAAAATCGCCCAGTCGTAGTCACCATAGCGTCTTTATGGAAAAAACATATAATTTTGAAGAACAGGGTCAACCTTCCACCAGGTATGAATGTCAAAGACGATTTCACTAAAGAAGTTCTTGAAAAGCGAAAGCAGCTACAACCACAACTAGAAGAGGAAAGGAAGAAAGGAAATCTCGCTTTTCTGAAATATGACAAACTGATAGTGAAGAAACCAACTGACAAATCTAGAGATAAAAGAAAGAGAGAAGATTCAGGCTCACCTAACACTTCAATCAAAAAGAAAATAAACTCGAAAGTAACCCCAAATCAAATTATAAAACCAAATATCCTTAACTATGTTGAACGGGGCAGATCAGCCTCACTATCTGAAATCTCAAAAAACTAGAAACGACCACCGGCACTCGGAACGAAATCAAAACAAATACCACAACATTATTCAAACCAACCTCTGAAAAAAAAGCACCCCAAGCCGTGGGGAAAGACGACCACTACCCTTCATTAAATAAAGACAAACAAAATAATACAAATAAAAACGTAAAAAACCCTAGTTACGCAAACAAAAGCAAGAATATAAAATCAAGAAGAGAACAAGGCCTTAAAATATGCACATTTAATGTGAGATCCCTATCAACAAAAGAAAGAACTTTAGAACTAAATAATGCAATACATAAAATAAAATGGGATATCATGGGACTCGCAGAAGTTAAAAAGATAGGATATACCATTGAAGACTACGTATTTTGCTATATAGGAGAGACGCGAGGACTTCATGGCGTAGGCTTCTTAATAAAGAAATCACTAAAGGGCAACATATCAAGTTTTTTGGGAATATCGGAAAGAGTGGCTCTGCTAAAACTAAACTTCAAGGAGGGACCACTATCGCTCATTCAAGTATATTCTCCCACGGAAAGTTCAAGTGAAGAAGAAATCACAAAATTCTACAATGACTTAATAAGAGCGCAAGAACTGGCTGATAAAAACAGGTTAATCATCGGAGATTTCAATGCTAAAATTGGTCAACCTAAACCTCATGAAAATCTTATAATGGGCAAATATGATTACGGCATCAGGAACGCCAGAGGGGAACGCCTAATACAATATGCACATGAGAACAAGCTGGCAGTAATGAACACATATTTTAAGAAGAAAAGTTCCAGAAAATGGACATGGATATCACCAGATCACAAAACAAGAAACGAAATTGACTTTATACTGAGCACCAACCCAAAATCTGTAACAAATGTAGAGGTGCTGAACAAAATAAGTTTCCCGTCTGACCACAGGATTCTAAGGTGCTCCATAAAAATTACAAAACCTAAAATTAGCAGAGGAACATTCAAAACCACGCCCAACAAATTGAAGTCCACACATGAGAAAAACAACTACATGCAAAACCTAAAAAATAACTTAAAAATATTACAAGCATTTCTACAGGACAATAAGACTGTACAATCCTATGGTGATAAACTGGAAGAAACAATCACAAAAAGCCTTAAAATGGATGGAAAAGAAAACAATAAACACGAAGGAAAGATCATTAGCGAACACACGCAAAATTTAATCTGTCGAAGAACAGAACTTATGTTCACAAAGAACAAGTCCAAAAAAATGAGAGAGGAATTGAAGAGATTGTTCAAACAAACTAACAGATCAATCAAAAGAGATTATGCTAACCATAGAAGAGAAATTATAGAAAAAAATATGTTTACTTTCCGTAGTTCAAAAAGAGCCTTTAAAGAGTTATCAACTCACAAAAATTGGATTCAAAGTCTGAACAGTGAAAAGGGCGAAAACAAAGATAGACAAGGTATCATAGAATGTGCAACGGCTTTCTATACTTCTCTTTACGAAAAACCACCACATGATATGACACAAGGTGATGAAAGAGACAATAGTAATGTAACTGGAGAAGATATAGCAGAAAAACCATTAGACCCAATAACAGAAAGAGAAATAACGACACAAATCAAACGACTAAAACCCGAGAAGAGCCCAGGCGAAGATAACATCACAAACGAAGCCTTGAAAATCGGAGCACCAATCTTGGCGGCATATCTAGCAGAATTCTTTAACTTAGTATTGGAAAAAGAGCAAGTACCATCGCAATGGAGTAAATCAAACATAATACTATTATACAAAAAAGGGAACCCGCTCGACATCGGCAACTACAGGCCTATCAGCTTACTATCCACAATATATAATATCTTTTCCTCAATCATCCTAAGAAGAATAGCACCAGATATTGACAAGAATCAGCCAATCGAACAAGCGGGCTTCCGACCGAACTACTCAACAATAGACCACATTCACACAATAGAACAAATAATAGAGAAATTTAAAGAATTCAACAAACCACTATACATAGCTTTTGTGGACTATTCCAAAGCATTCGACAGCATAGTACACCCATCTATATGGACTGCTCTAAGAAATAATGATGTAAACCAAACATACGTAAATATAATAAAAAACGTCTATTCTAAAAGTGTAAGTAGAGTAAAACTGGAAAGACAAGGGGAGGAGTTCGCAATTGGTAAAGGGGTGCGGCAGGGAGACCCTCTGTCTCCAAAGCTATTCATAGCTGTACTTGAAGACATTTTCAAAAACATGAATTGGGAAAATAAAGGCATATGGGTACTGAATAATAAATTAACACACTTAAGGTTTGCAGATGACATTGCTCTTTTCAGTGAATCAGCAAAAGAGATAGAAGCAATGCTGCAAAGATTAAACTCCGAAAGCAAAAAAGTTAACCTACACATGAACGCATCTAAAACTAAAATTATGTCAAACAGTCATAAGAAAATAATCAAAGTAGAGAAAAAACCGATAGAATATACAAATGAATATGTGTACCTAGGTAAATTGGTGTCCTTTGATGCAAATAGCAACGAAAACGAAATAGACAGACGAATAAGTACAAGTTGGAAGAAATACTGGGCCCAAAAAGAAATTCTAAAAGGGAACTACAGCCTTAACATAATAATAATAATAATAATAATAATAATAATAAGCCCCTTAAAATCCAACCGCACGTCCAGATCGACCATCAGATCACGTGGGGGGCGGACACACTTTGAGAAATTACTGTAGTGGCAAACGTGGCACTGGTAACCCATTAAACATGGAGACTAGATTAAAAAGTAAACTGAGAGGGCCGCTTCCCGGGGGCGATCGCCGGGGCACACCTGGAGCTGACGCTGGGTGTTACAGCATACGGTCCGTCAGCGGTGAGGAGCTGAGCAGGCGGGCTCCCACCGGGGATTCACAACCCGAAAATGTTACAGCCGCCAATTCTAGACTGGACAGACAGACAGACAGTAGAAGCAATAGTCCTTTTGAACCTTTTAGCCCGAGTACCGCATCATATAATCCCTCGGTACAGTCATCACCATCCTCATCGGGTCACAGAGATTCACCAACACTAGTCGTGGATGTTGCGCGGGAGGCAAATGCCTTTTTACCCGCGTCCACCAAGGCCGGTAAAACTAGGGTGCGGATGAAATGGAGTAATGAAGTAAACCTATTTATCATGCGCACCTACTACTACGTAACAAAACTAGAGACTGATCTGACAATTTATAGGAAGAAACTGCATGAACATTTCTCACTAAAATATCCTGATATCAATGTGTCTCAACAAAGAATTTCAGACCAAAAAAGAGCAATAGAAAGAAATAAGCTTCTATCTCAAGATACTCTCGCTCAACTGAAAAAAGAAGTAACTAAACAACTGCAAGAGGAAGAAATTAACAATGCCAATGAAGACCAAACCACAGATGAACTGACACCAACACACATCCAAACTCCACAAATACTACCAACCTTAACTTACCAACACTCTCTGACACAAAGCACACATGCATCCACACAAACAGAATCAATGACCCTGTTAATAGAAAATGACGTTGAGACATTAGTTAATACCACTGTTAATGCTGAATCACTTGTAGAAGAAATAAAAACCAAACTAAGAACAGCCTTAGCATTGTACTCGGGAATGGACCCAACGGCTAGACCAAAATTACCTAAACTAAAATATTGCCCTCAACTTAATCAGCTAGTTCATTTATTCAATCATAATATTCTTGAAGAATACATCTCAGCAGACACACTTCTGGTAGACATACATACATTAATATATTGCACTGCCTTGGTAATTTCGGAGGAACTAAAATATAAAATCACACAAAATACGGAAACCACAAGACGTAAGGAAGAAAAACGACCACCATGGCAGCAAAGATTAGAAAAAGACATAGCAAAATTGAGAGCAGATATAGGAAAACTTACTCAATACATTAACAATAATAAATCCAAGAAAGTAGTTGAAAGAGTTGAAGTTATATTTAAGAATGCAACGACACATACACGACATGAAAATAGCAACAAAAAACCTGAGGAGTACTTAGATACACTAAAACAGAAACTAGCGCTCAAAGCTCACAGACTCAAACGCTATAAAAAAGCACAACAGCGGAAGAATGACAATAATGTATTTGCCACAAATGAAAAACAATTTTACAGAACGTTAGGGAAGCCACCGCAGACTGACACGGAAACCAATAATGTAAATATAGTACCAACAGTAGAGCAGTTAGAGGAATTTTGGTCAGGTATATGGGAAGAACAAATACCCCATAACGAGGTTGCTGACTGGATAACGAATGAAGAGCAGAGATGGAGTGAAATACAGGAAATGGAATTTACTGAGTTAACAGAAGATGAGATCAGAAATATTACGGATAAACTGCATAACTGGAAATCCCCGGGTATTGATAAAATCCACAATTACTGGTATAAAAAATTAAAATGCCTTCACAAACCCATAGCTAAAAATTTATCAGACATCATTTTTGCAAAACAGAACATCCCTGAGTTTATTTCTACAGGTATTACGTATATGTTACCAAAAAGTAACTATTCCACTGAACCGTCCCAATATCGACCCATAACATGTCTACCTACTATATATAAAATTCTGACATCAGCAATAACAAGAAGAATCAATTTACATGTAGAACGTCACAACATACTAGCCGAAGAACAAAAAGGGTGCAGGCGGGGCCACATGGGATGTAAAGAACAACTAATTATAGATTCAACCATACTAAAGCATGCAACTTCAAAAAATAGAAATTTACACTGTACATACATAGATTATAAAAAAGCTTTTGATAGTATACCACACTCCTGGCTAATACGAATACTAGAAATATATAAAATAAACCCTACAATAATAAACTTTTTAGCAAATATCATGACACACTGGAAAACCACCCTGCAACTAAATACTAAAAATAACTGCATCACAACAAGACAAATAGCCATTAAAAAAGGTATCTATCAAGGTGATTCCTTGAGTCCCCTGTGGTTCTGCCTAGCCTTGAACCCACTTTCTCACCGGCTGCAAGGTAACCGAGCTGGTTACCGCCTTAAACACAATAATGCTGAATCAATCATGTCACACCTGATATATATGGATGATATAAAGCTTTACGCAAGAAATGAAATAGAAATGAAAACACTTATAGAAAGCACAACAGAATTTAGCAAGGACATTAACATGCACTTTGGCCTGGATAAATGTAAAACCGTACATATAATAAAGGGAAAAATCCGTCCTGGTGACTATGTAATTGATGACACAGATACAATAACAGCAATGGAACCGAACGACGTATACAAATACTTAGGATTCCAACAACTAAAGGGACTAGACCATACATCTATAAAACGCACACTAACATTAGAATACAAAAAGAGAATTAATGCTATCTGTAAAACTCAACTATCAGGAAAACATTTAATAAAAGCTATTAATACTTACGCGATCCCTATTTTAACATACTCATTCGGAGTTATAAAATGGAGCCAAACAGATATAGAACAAATAGAAAGATTGACACGCACGACATTAACAAAACACAATAATCTACACCCTAAGACAGCAATAGAAAGGCTTACAATTAAAAGACAAGATGGAGGTAGAGGTTTGATTGACATCAACCACCTATGGAAAAAGCAGATTTTCTCCTTAAAAACTTTTTTCCATGCCAAATCGCAAACAAGTGAAATACACAAAGCTATAGTCCTCAACGACAAAAATTACACACCACTAAATCTTCAAGAGCAGACCGATCTAGAAAATCAAAGCAACATAGTTCCACAGAAGAATAAAATAGAAAATTGGAAGAAAAAGGTCCTACACGGCCGACATCCTCACGACCTCAACCAGATTCACATAGACACAAAAGCCTCAAACATGTGGCTCAAAAAAGGTAGCCTATTTCCAGAAACAGAAGGATTTATAATAGCCATACAAGATCAGGTAATAAACACAAAAAACTATAGGAAACACATCATCAAAGACCCCACAGTAACGAATGATAAATGCCGCAAATGCAACACCCAGCCGGAAACAATCCAACACATAACTGGAGCATGCACAAGCCTTACACAGACAGATTACACCCACAGACATAATCAACTCGCAAACATTATACACCAGAAGTTGGCACTCAAACATAAACTTATAACAAATACAAACACCCCATACTACAAATACACACCACAAACTGTTTTAGAAAATGCTTCACACAAACTTTATTACGACCGTGCTATACTTACAGACAAAACAATTCATTACAACAGACCAGACATCACTCTACAAGATAAAACTACCAAAACCACATACTTAATAGACATAGCCGTGCCCAACACACATAACATCCAAAAAACAATATCCGAGAAAATTAATAAATATACCGAACTAAAGGATGAAATTATTAGAATATGGAAGCAGGAAAAAGTTTACATAGTTCCCATAGTTATCTCGACCACTGGAGTCGTTCCAAATCAAATTCACAATAGCCTAAAACTTATTGATCTGAAAGAAACTACATACATAACCCTACAAAAAGCCGCTATATTAAATACTTGCAGGATAGTGAGAAAGTTCTTGCAGTTGGATGATGCAACAATACAAAACTCTGCATCAATAAATACACACCACACACTGTAATTTACTTGGCTAAAAGCCCGTAAATACAGGTACTACCAACTTTTGTTTAAAGTTGTGAAAAAAATATTTTACCCCAAAATAATAATAATAACATAAAATAGACTATAATGGATTCTTGCATTCTCCCAAGCTTAACTGACATGGGTCTTCACTGAAAAAGTAAAAAACAAAATTTTATCTTGTCAACATGCAATGGAACGAAGTATTTTAAAACTGAGAAAAATACAAAAAACAAGAAATGCAGACATCCGCACGAAAACTAAACTAACAGATGCTCTTCATTTTAGTTTAAAACAGAAGTGGAACTGGGCAGGGCACTTGTCAAGATACAAAGACAAGAGATGGACTTACCAAACAACAAAATGGAAAGGCCCAAAAGGCAAAAGGAATGTGGGAAGACAGAAGAAAAGATGGGCCGATGACATAATAAAAACAGCGGGAAAAAGTTGGATGCAGATGGCCAACGACAGGAAACGGTGGAAAAAAATGGAGGAGGCTTTTACCCAAAGCGGGGCCACATAACAAAATAATGAAAATGAAACAATTAGTGAATGTTAAGAAGTGAACGTTTAATTTTAAGAACTGTTAAGTGGAAAATAAAGCTGTAATAATAATAATAATAAGGAATAACAGGACTATTCTTGCGAATAAACCTGATGTCGTCCTGGTAGACCGGTCGGAACGCCGGGCGATACTTGTTGACATCACCATCCCACACGACGCTAATCTCGTGAAGGCCGAGAAGGACAAGCTTAGCAAGTACCTTGACTTGGCACACGAGATTACCGCTATGTGGGATGTCGACTCAACAATTATCGTTCCGATAGTCGTTTCAGTGAACGGTCTGATAGCGAAGAGCCTTGACCAATATCTTAAGAGGCTCTCGCTAGGCAGCTGGATCAAGGGTCAGATACAGAAGGCGGCTCTCCTGGACTCGGCACGCATTGTGCGGAGGTTCCTCTCTCTGCAGCCCTAGCCACTGACCGTTTGAGCCTTGCCCCGCGGTCGGTGGTCTCCCGTTTTTTATACATTTTTTACTATAATGTTTTTGATGTTATTTATGTATAAAGTAGATAATATTAGGTTTATAGTAAAAAATGTTTTTTAACGAGTTTTAAAGTTTAATAAAGTGTCATAATAATAATAATAATTGTCTATATTATTTTTTGGTTTGTATCAAATTATAGAAGGAAGGTATGTTGTGTATTTGATTCTAGCTGATGGTATTTTTGTATAACTAATGTGGGTACTTAAATAAATGCTAGTTTTGTTACGAACTTGATATGGCGTGTATCTTTTAGTTATTATTCTGACAGATAGCAGAAGTGCCTTATAGCATGTAGCTCGATGCGCCTCTGGATGCAGAGGCACATCGATAGCTTACAAAATCTTAGGTAAGGTCCTAGCACTGGTATCCAAGGGGGCGACTCTTGGATGGCAGTGGATCCCATCGCATGTCGGCATAAGTGGCAATGAGATGGCTGACACTTTCGCCCGAAAAGCAATATCGCATGGAACAGAAGTAGACGTGAACATTCTGATATCCTATTTAAGTACAAAATTATTCTAAGATCGAAGTGGAAAGAATATTTCGATGTTGCTTCACGGGTGAAAGGAATCTGATACAGAACCAAAGTGAGTCACCTCATGTACCTTGGTTCGCAAACACTACATTAAAACAAAAATTCATTGTAACAGCCCAGAGTCTGCGCTCTGGGCTTATGCCTTTGAGAGGATTCATGGTTATGATGAAATTAATAAATACACCCAACTGTGAGACATGTGGCATAAAGGAGGATGTTTATCACCTCTTAGTGGAATGTTCCCGAAGCGCATCTATGAGGGAAGAGTTAGGGAGAGCACTAAATATTAATTGAATAGAAGTAGGTTTGTTCCAGAGTGTATTATCTGCCCCTACCTCAGAGGCAGTTAACATGCTCTACCACTCCATGTATGGTCTGGTTAACGTTATGTAATGTTATAAAATATATATATATATATATATATATATATATATATATATATATATATATTTATATATACATACATATATATATTTATACATACTGAGTTCATTATATATATATATATAATGAACTCAGTATGGAACTGACAGGGTCGGAAACCATCAAAAGTTTGAAATAAAAAATTGATAAAAAAAAAAAGTGGCTCTTTAAAATCTGGAATGTACCGCCAATTGTGGATTTTGGCTCTTTCACCTCAAAAGGTTGCCGACCCCTGCTCTAGACTATTTTTAACTACCATAACCACAATTTTTTAAATATTCCAGATTATTTCTTTGATTCCTGTAGTTTTCCCTGAATTCCTGTAGTTTTAACTTAAAGGTTTTAAGGTCTAATTAAAGGATTATTATTAAAAAGGTGCCTGCTTATCGTTGAATTCTGGGACATGTTGTATATTTGTATATATAACATGGCAATATCAATATTAACTATACTATACTATAATAAATAGACTTACTGCATACTGAATACTAAATAATAATCTGTGGGTATGTATATAAACAATAATGTTATAAATTTTGGTTTACTAAAATCAATTCATGATACAAGGAAGTTTTGCTGATTTATAGATGGCCGTCTCGGTTAATTCTTCAGCTAGAAGTATCACCTATTGTACTTTATAAAACGGACTCTGGATGCTTTTCATAGTGTGAGGTTATCATTAGGTAGTGACTAGAAATATGACACTTACCAGTATCAGCTGTATCCACGTCCATTGATTTTGGCAAAATGTATGTTTCTTCAAAGTGAAAATGCAATGAAAGGAGCTATAGAGTTTATGTAAAATCAATTTAATGAACACACAAAACGTTACGATCACAGACCACTATTTTTTTTATTATTTTTAATATTTATAGTTCTTCTCCTCTCTCTCTCTCTCGATCTTCTCTTCGATGCCATAGAGAAATTAAATTAAACCAGTGTTGCCGGCAGTCAAACGGAAAAAGATCCGAATTGAAGGTCAAAATCATAGATTAAGTACCTATAGATATATAGTTTGCGTGGCCACCCGAGTCTTTCTCATTTCAACTGCAGGGTTGCCAGATAATTAAAATTTCCATAGATTTGGGTAAAATATACTGATAATACGCCCTCCGGCCAGGTGGTAACGATATGCGAAATGCTGCTGGTAGAAGCTGGATGCGTCGAGCTCAGGACAGGGACTCAGGCGCTCATTAGGGGAGGCCTATGTCCAGCAGTGGACTGCTATAGACTGATGATGATAATGGGTAATATATAAATCTAACAAGAAATTAATGACATGCAGGTAAAGTATTAATCTATCAATTAATACTGCAGGTAAAGTATTAATCTATCAATTTTTTCATTTACACGATTTTTTTTTTCATTTATAATCTACCTTCACTAACAAGTTTTAATGACTTTTGATAATATGTTAGGGAAGGAAGGATGTTTAGCAAATTTGATTGATTTGATTTGATACCTATATAATTTTCAAATCAAATCAAATCAAATTATATTTATTTGCATAAAAGTATGGTAATTACAAAGTAAAGGATCTTAAAGGCTATGTGGATCGCATACTAATACTTCATTACAGAAGCGTGCAAATATTAAATTGTTATATGTATATATGTCATTAATTATCATTAATATCGGTTAATTTTAATTAACAATAATTAAGTTGACAATCAAGATTACTTAATAAATATATGTCAAAATGAAAACAGTAAATTATTATTTAGTTTTAATAAATTCGTTTGATCGTATAAAAGCATTTATCTACAAGCCATTTGTGAAGTCTTATTTTAAAAAGGCTAAGTGTCAAATCTTTCATGTCTTCGAGGAGACTATTGAATATTTTAACGGACATGAATAAAGATATCTTTTGCTTATTTATTGGTGTCCTAAGTTGTCGTTCACGCATGTCTTTATGTTTCTTGTATACGCTTTCAAAATTCCTACATACAAAAAAGAATAGAATTATAGGAAATATATTTTTATTTCTCCAAAACTTCAACATTTAGAAAATTATGCTTTCGATTCTGCAATCATATTTTCTAAATTCGCTACTTTTTTATTAAACGCCAACTTTTTTCCCCAAGAGCTCGCAGTTTATCGCGTATCTTCTAATAGCTAAAACAGTTCAACGCAATTTTTTTCCGCAGCCTTCGTGGTGTGTGTGATGGTGATTTACCCTAAAAACAGTAATCAAAAATTAATTTCAGTATTTAAACATAACAAATGTAATCTGTAGAAAATACGTGCATAAAAGGCTAGCAATCTTACTAATATAATAAAGGCGAAAGGTAGTAAGTATTTTTTATTTCTCCCTCACGCAAAATTTAGATACAAATACAATACAATACTATACATTTATTGCTTTTACAAGGTCTTCATCGTTCTGGCTGGGAAATATAACAAGCTATTAATGCTGCTACTGATGATAATGATGAAACATATGAATTGAGGCATGGAACATATTGGTCTTCTTCTTCTTCATATGAAGTAGTGGCCAACTCTGATGTCGGAATTTTTAGGCCACCCGAAAGCCTCCGACATGGCTAACAACTGAAAAAGCCGAGAAGAACATCTTAACGTGCCTTCCGAAAGCGCTCAGATCTAAATGCCATCCAGATCACCCATATAAGTAGTGTCCGGGCGGAGTGTTGCTTAACCAAGATGAACTGCGAAGATCACCGGAGTAAATTACATGGTGTCAAATTGCATTATGTTACAGGTTATAGGTAAGGTATCTCACATAAACCCTGTCTAAGGGTAAATTTAGCAATATGGTTATATAGTAGGCAGACCGAGGCTTTGTAGGTAGTTAACTAGGTGTACCTATATAACAAATTGTCATTGCACATTATGTAGAGCTACACCAGCTGTGTGAGATGCCGCGGGCAGAAGCTAGTATAAAATCTTAGTGAAAACTTTTTGAAAAATGGAGCTAACATTAAAGTATTTCTTTCCTGTCAGTCAAAGTCCATTGTAAATAAATAAATAATGCGGGACGTAATCACACAACATCATGTAGCCCCAAACAGAACATGCAACATTTGCCCCGCAGTGGGAATTGAACCCACAACTAGCTAATTTAATTTGCGGGTACTTCGGAGAAGGCAAGCAGTATCTTGGGTTTCACTTACCCGGTTTTGATAAAATATAGCTTAGGCTTTTTGATACTTACTTACTGTGGCAGATTTAAATAATTGGGGGCATATAGGTGTATTGTCAAAAAATGCTGTCAGTTGTGACTGACGAATCCCGAATCCGTTTTAAATCTGAATGATCCGTTGATTTAACGTAGCCTCTGGTTCTCTAGTCTGAAATAAAAAAAACAGTTCTAAACCAAAACAAAAATGAACGAATTCTATCATTGTAGGTATGATAATAATAATAATAACAATAACCTAACATTTAATAGCACAACATACAAAAAAATAATGAATTCTTTGGTTTTCGTGGTCTTTTTTCCTATACATTCATTAAGACCTCGGTTAGTCAAGGTTGACACAGCAAAAGGTAAGTTTATACACAGCAAAATCGTCCAGTATGCTTACACGTTGCGCATGTTGAGAAAGGTGGCAAATCAAAAAGCAGTGATTACAGCATACCATGGTAATGTTGTATCAAGACGATACGGAATCATATTTTGGGGAAATGCAGTAAAAGTAGAACGTTTATTTATAGCCCAGAAGAGCTGCATTCGATCTATCTGCAACCTGAAGCGAACAGATAGCTGCCGACCATTTTTTAAGAAATTAAATTTATTGACATTGACATCATTAAACATCTATGAAATTGTACGCTACATCAGGCGCAACTCTCACATTTTCCCATGCGTATCTAGTGCACGACGACGCGACTTCTTGCAACTCAGACCTAACATTAAAACAGCCCTCTTCAATAATTGTGTGTTTGGAATATCCTCCAAAATCTTTAATAAACTACCAGCTTACATTAGAACATGCAATGACTCTAAGACATTTAAGACAACTCTATTCATTTATTACAAGACATTTTACTCGATTGAAGAATTTTTTGATAACAAGGACTAATTTATTCTCATTTGACATTCTTTAACTATTTTATGATTTATTTACTGATTATTTTTAAAATTTTGCAACACTTTTTTTTTATATTATTATAGATATTTGATTATTATTACTATTTAATTATTAGCATGTATGTAGTCTTTAAATTTTGTACGCCTAATGGCAGATCACAGTGAGCTCTTTATATCTTTCCAAGTTACAACTTTTTAACCTGTGTATCACAAATAAATCATTTGAATTGAATTGAATTGAATTGACCAAATATAGCACATGGCTTTTAAACGATAAAATCAGTATCAAAATAGACTAAAGTTTTTTATACTTACTGTGGAAGATTCACATAACTGGAGACATACAGGTGTATTTTCAGTTACCATCCATTGAATTACGTGGCCCTTTGGTTTTTTATCCTGAAATTAAAACGTCATCTTTAAACCGGGCTATGCAAATAATAATGAACCAAAAAATTATATAATTTAAAGTTCTAATAAAAAATGAAACGACTTTCCTTTATATGAAATGAACTTATGGGGTGGGGAAGGGCAAGGAGGGAGTGAGGACCCTCCCTCTAAAAGGTGGAATCTCACAGTTGCCGAGAAAAAAATAATTAAGTTTTGAGATTTGTTAACGAGAGAATTTTTTTTAACAATATACGTCAAAACACACTACCGGGAGAGGGACCTATGACCTATGATCAGTTTAAAAACAGTTTCAAATCATAAAAATGGATATTTGATTCGGGTATTTGACCTCGTCGGCCCTGAGTGTCGCTTCGTCCACTCGTCCTCGCGGGCTAGCTCCACTCTGGATCTTCTAGGCGAATTTCTGGTTCCACATTTTTTATATCCAATCTACGCATAGGGACCACAAGACTACGTGGCATCGAGGTGATCTGCGTGAGTTCTGTGATATATCTAGAACCTTTGCTACTCAAGTTGGGGTGTCCTAGAACCTACTGCTGCGGGAAGGATTTCCACCTGGAAATCCTTCACAACCACCTGGTTGTAAAAAATCTAATAACCGACTGTCTATTCAACGTATTACATTAACAACGAGAAATATTATTGTCAATGTCGAATTACCAAAAAATACCACAGAGGCCATAAATAAAAAGAAGAAGATCATATTTTCACTATTCAGTGATGAAAAAACAATTGCCCGCAGTGTCATCAAGTTTGACGAAATTAAGTAAAAAATTTGAATTTTAAAATAATCATATCTCAAAATCTATTTGGTTCCGCACTACGCCATTTTAGATTTAGGCTTCCTAGATATAGACCTATCTGTGACAAAAGTTCCAGCCACCTAGCTCACTACAAATAAATGAAAGTTGAGCCAAAAATTAATGTGCAGTGGGCAAAATTCATTTCAAATGCCGGCAACACCAAACAAAACAAAACAAAATTGAATTTCACTTTTTGGCTTATTTTCTTACAGATTTCTGCTCTAAATGATGTTATTTATTGTGGAAGTCTAGTTAACAATCCATTTTTGAATAAATACCTCGTCAAAAGTACGATACTTACGAATGAAAAGACAAATCCGGAATGTTTTGATCACTGCCACTTTTGCACCAAAATACACTACACCGATCCATTTTGATAGAGAAATCCATAACATTCATTTGTTATTATTGATTTATAATAGATGAAACATAATTTTTCCAGGTAATAATTTAGTTTCAAGCAAGTTTTTCACAAAATCTTCCGAAACTGCTGCTAGCTGCCTTAGTTTGTTTAGCGCAATGTTGCGCTAAACAACGAAAAAACCGGCACGCGATAAGGGACAGCAAATCATATAGTGCGGTCTCCCTTATTTGCATGAAGCACGCATAAGTAGTTCTCTTTCTTGAAAGAATGAGATGAAGTTATCGCGTCGTCTATAGCTTTCTCTGTCTAGGGTCATGAATGATATGTGAGCACACAGAATAAAAATAGGCTAGATTCTCAGTTCACAGATTACCGACCGTGGCACGATTGTTGCAGTAACAGTAAGCACCAATCACCATACTATTATCTGAAATTAAAACTTGTGTTTGTATTCGTCATTGTAATAATAAAATTTTTGCAAATGGAAGAATCAGATAAATTACCCTTGAAAAGAGTTGAACTTTCATTGTCTAAGTTCAACGAAGTGGCTATACCACATCATTTAGATCTACTGAGACAACACAGGGCCAATATTATCAAAGTAAGTACGTTCTTGCATGTTTTCTTTAATTGTTATAATTACTCCAAGTGTAAGATAGGTTTGGGAAGCTCAATCACCAATACCTACTGTTAAATGGATATATGAAGGCGCCCAGCAAACATGTGTAAGTACCTAATGCTTCAGAAGTGTGCCTCGTCAGAATTATCTAATAATAGAATACAATAAGGTAGAGAAATTTGGCTGTTAGCATGAAAGCGGACTGCTAATTTTGTTACAAGCTTTTTTGAGCCTTGGCAAACCTTAGTATACTTAGGTAGGTACTCCTACACCTACACATGTTTGTTTCTTTATTCTTAACTGTGCATTATTATTATTTGTTAATACACAGGCAGCCTAAATATGATACATGCACTGTATCAAATAGGTAGCAACATCTTGAACATCTTGAATCTTGATCAACAATTTTCGAGGCAGGTACTTATATGCATTCACTATGGCATGAATGATTAATTTGACCTGAATCTAAATTACCAAACACAGTTAATATAAATTACTTAAATGGATTGGACTAATCTATATTGAAATCAGAACCCTATGGCCAGCACTCTTGGGTGTATATTTATGTACCCCGATTTAGTGATGCATTTGTGACAAAGATCGGTATAACTCTCACAATCGCTCATACAAATTGTATGGAAAACAATTTTTAATTTTACGATTTCATTTGGTAAGTTACATTGGGAAAAGTGTTCCTGGCGGGAAATAGAGTTGATTGAGACCAACTTGTTGTTTTGTGATAAACTGGGCTGACTGCAACTCAGTAAGCAATGACCGGAGATTTTTTTCAAAAATCCGTAAATGCAATTATTTTTTTCTTCAAAATAAACTTTTAGTTTCCTCAGAACAAAACCTTCTAACTACAAAACAAAAAGTAGGTGCCCTCAATGAGGTAACAATTTTGCCCCACCCTGTATTTATAAAAGAGAAGGCCTTTTTCTGGATTCAACGCACAGCCAAAACCAATGAAGATACAATGTTGAAAATTGGAGTGTAGCTTCCTTTTATAGCAAAACCGCCGAATAATAAGGGATTTTTGGAAATTCAACCCCTAGGGGTGTTAAAAGGGGTGTCTACGTTTGTATGGGGGATGAAAAAATCTTCACCTATTAACTTCATGCACAAAGACTATAATAAAAATAATTGAACACGTTTCAGGATTTTTAACCGACTTCAAAAAGGAAAAAAAAGAAAAGGCTCTCAATTCGTCAGAAATAAACAAATACCGGTTTCAGCATTTTTTCGCAAGTCAACCCTTTTTTTTTTTTTTTTTAACCTTTTTTTTATTTGGAACTTTTGTCGGTTTCCGACCATGTCAGTTCCATACTGAATTCAATAAATGTATATGTACAATATTATGTATCGTTAACCAGCCCATATATGGAGTGGTAGAGCATGTTAGCTGCCTCTGAAGTAGGGGCAGATAACACACTCTGGAACAGACCTACTTGCATCCAATTAACGTTTAGTGCTCTCCCTAACTCTTCCCTCATAGATGCGCTTCGGGAACATTCCATTAAGAGGTGATATACATCCTCCCTTACGCCACATGTCTCACAGTTTGGTGTATTTATTAATTTCATCATAAACATGAATCCTCTCAAAGGCATATGCTCAGAGCGCAGTCTATGGGCTGTCACAATGAATTTTCGTTTTAATGTAGTGTTTGCAAACCAAGGCACATGAGGTGGCTCACTTTGGATAGTTCTGTACCAGATTCCTTTCGCCCGTGAAGCAACATCGAAATATTCTTTCCATTTCGATCTTAGATTCATTTTGTACTTAAATAGGATATCAGAATGTTCAGGTATTATAACTACAACCTATATAACCAGGTATTATAACTATCGCATGGAACTGATTCCATGCGATATTGCTTCTCGGGCGAGAGTGTCCGCTGTCTCATTCCCACTTATGCCAACATGTGATGGGATCCACTGCAATCCAAGAGTCACCTCCTTGGATACCAGTGCTAGGACCTTATCTAAGATTTTGTAAGCTATCGATGTGCCTCTGCATCCAGAGGCGCACCGAGCTACATGCTGTAAGGCACTTGTGCTATCTGTCAGAATAATGACCTTCTTCAATCCTGCACCAATAACATAAGAGAGTGCCTCCGAGACTGCGAATAGTTCCATTGACATGATACAGATATTTGAATCATTTAAAATTTTGAACATCTCTTTTGTATTACGAAAGGGGTCATAAAATGCGGCACCACTGCCATTTTTAGTTTTTGACCCATCAGTGTAATATCTTGTGCCATCCATCATATTTGTTGTACAACATATGTAATGTATTGTATTTGAGAATTTTAGTATCATATTTATTTTTAGACTCTACTATACTTTCTATTGTTGTTTAGATAAAGTTTATATTGATATTTGCGACCCAAGTATCTAATGTATACATTTTCAATGGATTACATGTGTTCATTATCTCATTTTTAGTCGATTTGTAAGTTTCAACGAGTAATGAATTTCTATTCCTACGATGGTACGAGGATTCAATCGATAGCTTCCTAATTACATCAATAGTAATATTATTTGTCCACGTTTGAGCCTTAAGGCAGTATTTTGTGTCTGCGCAAATATAGCGGGGGCAAACACAATTCAGATTCCATTACATGGATGGGAGTGGTTTTGATAAACCCTCCTGCAATACGCATGGCTACATTTTGAACTCTATCCAACTTACTTAAATGGGTCTTTGCGGCACTATCATAAATAAAGCAAGCATAATCAATTCTACTTCTTACGATTGAAATGTAGAGCCTACGAAGATGTTTAGGATGCACCCCCCATGATGCTCCAGCTAGGACTTTAAGTATGTTTGTGAGCCTTAAGGTCTTAGCCTGTACTTCTTTAATGTGTCTATTCCATCGGAGTGAGCTATCCAGCCATACACCCAGATACTTGACACTATCGACTATCGGAATATTATTATTATTGACAACTACGTCTACCCAATCTCTCCTCCGCCCTTTACCAAATAGACAAAGTTGCGTTTTAGTGGCGGATATTTCCAGACCAATTTGTTCTAACATAGATGCGACGTCGATAACACAGTTCTGCATGTCTATTGCTGCATACTGCAAAAGATTAACATCGACTATAGACTGGCTGATCTTGTGTGTTACCAAGTTAAATAGGAGAGGAGAGATCAGGTCGCCTTATGCTAGACCTCTACCTGTCCATCTCATGAGGGTGCGATCCTCATCATCTTCTTTGATTATTAAACATCTATTTCTTAGGAACTCGTACAGATATTTACACATTTTGGAGCCAACGTTCAACTCGTCCAACATACGAGTTAATTGCTCTACCAAAACCGAATTGTATGCACCGTCAATGTCCAGAAAGCATGCTAGCGTCGGAATGTTTTTTGAGAAACTTCTTTGAATCTGAGAAACCAACCTAACTACACAGTCAACGCTAGATTGGCCTCTTCTAAATCCAGAAGTAGTTTGTGCTAGGATTTTCCTTCTTTCAACGAACCACTCCAACCTCTTGTTCAGCATTGAATGAAAATTTTTACAAATGCATGACATTAACGCAATTGGCCTAAATTTTGGGTTGTTATAGTCAATATTAGTTTTAGGGATAGGTATTATTTTAATGTTTCTTCATTGTACGGGCACAGATGCATATTTGAATATTATATTGTAAATTTGGAGTAGGTACAATTTACCTTGTATAGGTAAGTTATATATCATAGAATATGTGATATTATCTTCCCCTGGCGCGGAATCTTTTTTCTTAAGGCAGTTGTAGAGTTCTTGAAGAGAAAAATTACTCTCCAGTTGAACATTTTTCGAAGAGAATGAGGGTGTCTTTGGATGTACAGAATCGGGGGATAAAGATTGTAAAAGTTCTTCTTTTTTGTCATCTGAAGCATGGACCCGTTACTTCCTTATACCCTTAAGCCAGCGCATTTTTTGCCACATCTCCGATGAGCTGGTGGATACATCTATGTCTCCGCAAAAACTCTTCCAACTGTTAGACACGGCTTGTCTCAATATTCTTTGCGCAGTAGCTATTTTTTCTTTTAATTTTTCTAAATTTCCTGGTGTTGGGTTTTTTCGAAAGTTTTTAAGAGCCAAGCGGCGTTCAGCAATAGCCCGGGATACCGACGGGCTCCAATAAGGCTTTGGTGTAAACGACCAGGTTGGATCCGTACAAATTTTGATGGACGGTATGTTTGTCTCGGCGGCGAGGTTCATAGTTTCAATTAATAGGTCATACATCTGTTGAGCACTGATATTAATTGGGATCGGGGTATTATTAAGTGTATTTTGAAAAGTTTGCTGATATACTTTCCAATCAGCCAGCTTGTAGTTACGACGGTTTACAAAAGAATGCGAGTTAGGGATTTCTAAACAGAACTTTATGAATAGATGATCGCTGCCCAAATTTTCTCTTGTTACAAACCATCTGCACAGTAAAGCTATGTCTGTGGACACGAAAGTAATATCTGGTGTACTTTTTTGCAAAATGTTATTAACTAGTTTGATTCTAGAGTGATCACCACTATTTAAAGTTACTAGGTTATGGTCTAAGCTAGAGTCAAATAATTGTGTTCCCCTAGAGTCTATTTTATTGGACCAGTTAGAGTGGTGACCATTGAAATCTCCTGCTATCACTGCATTATTTCCGAATTTAGAGAAAAGTTCATCCCAATCAGATGGTGTGGTTCGAACGGACGGTGGACAGTAAATAGAGGCAATGCATTTGAGTTGTTTGCAGTTAGATATTTTTACACAGACTATTTCAATACCTGAATTGCTAATATGTATTGGGTATCTGTGTGCTTTGACAGATTTATGAACTATGATAGCCGCCCCGCCGCCGCCGTATCCATCATTCCTATCATTTCTGAATATATTGTAGCCATTGATTCGTAGATTAGAGTCTGGCTCCAACCAGGTCTCACAAACCAAACAAATACAAATTTTTTCTTGATTCAATAATAATTCGAACTCTTGTTTTTTTGGCATTAGGCTTTGTGTATTTAAATATTGAGCAGTAGAACTCCCAAAGCCCAATGGGTCACGGTTTATCGAATTATTGCTATCCATCATAGAAGAGATTCATCAGTTTCCTAATGATCTCCCCATTATTGACTGCATTTAAAACAAAATTAATAGCTTCTTCAACTAAAACTTTGAAAACTAACTTAATTTTTTCTTCAAGACTTATTCTGGCAAAAAATATTTCATGAATTTTACTAAATATATAGCTAAACTTATCTTGTATCTTCTCTCGTTTATGTGTATCTTCAGCATTACTTTTCTTATTGTTTTCCTTTTCTTTTCCAGAGCATGTGACTTTATTGCTTAATTCCCCGGAGGTTTTCTTCCCTAGTTGAAGTTTGTTTTCATTGGTGGTTTTCTTCTGCGTTTTGCGTTTATTTTTCTTTTTCTTTTGTTGACCCGCAGCTCCCCATGCCCTAACTCCTTCTTCACTACTTCGGGAACCCTCGCTGTCTTCTTGGCTCTCATTATTGAAAGAATTACCATTGAGGAGGTTTTCTTCTATTGAAATTGCTACGGCTTCAGGTCTAGTCACACACTCCTGTGAAGATCTTTGTTCCGGGATGTTACTGCAATTTCTTCTCTCATTATCTAGCTTCTTATTGTACCGTTCCATTTCTAAGAACCTCAGGACTGCTATCTTGTATGTGCAGTTTTGCTCACACATAATTTGTCTAATTTTTCTCTCTTTTAAGTAGATGGGACATACCTTTTCAAAGGCCATGTGGTTACCTCTGCAGTTTGCACATTTGTATTCTGTGGTTTCGCAGTTTTCATGATCTCCGCAGCACTTACATTTTTTCTTAGAGCGTGGACACATGCGTGCAATGTGGCCAAATTTCCAGCATGTTGAGCACTGAGTGGTTGGGAAGGTGTAAGGTTCTACTTTAAAGCGGCAGCCATAACCATAAATATACTGAGGTAGGGTAGCACGTTTGAAACAGAATCGCACTGTTTCACTATTACTCCATGTACCAGACTCAGTCATACGGTTTAATCTTTTCACTGATACTATCTCGAATTCTCCTCTAAATGACTCCATCAATTCATCTTCCTGGATCTCCAGTTCTATGTATCTTACTAAGCCATAGGTAATATTGACTTCATTTGTAAGGCGGCATTTGAGTCCAGATTCCAATTTTTTTTTATTTCCTAGTAGTTTTTCTGCGTCTAACCTGGATTCAAACTTCAATAGTGCCTTATATGGACTTTTGTATTTAATTTCAATTATGTTTGGAATGTTTTCTGACTTCAGGAGTTTGGCCAAACCTATTTGTTTCGGTAATGCTTGATTCGATGTCACACACTTCTATTGCATTCAAATCAACATCACTTTCGCCGTGACTTCTCATGTTATTTTGCATCATTGAATGATGATTAACTCTAGGGCTGTTGTATCCCATGGAGTGTTTTGGTTTCTTTGTTTTTTTTTGCACTAGTGTAAACCCCTCTTCATCAACATTATTTTGTTCTTCACTACTTTTATCGCCTTCACTTCTTCTACGCTTCGATCTGTTTCCGCTTAGATCTCCCACGCTTCCCTGCATGTTCTCCTCGTGCCTATTGAATTCGTCTAAATCACACACTATATTTCTGCTTTCCAATTCCAATGCATCCATTTCACATCCCAAATTGGATCGAGGCGTGGAAGCCTCGTCCATTGCGCGCCGCGAAAATGAGGGTAGATCGAAAAACTTTGACCGCGATAAACACAGGCTACTCGGAATACGTGCGCTCGCAGTCAGGTGACGCGCGCGAGTCAAGTCAACCCTTAAATAGGTGAATATCGTCTTTGTCCCCTATACAAAATTTGCCACCTCATTTGTACCCTACATGGGGTGGCAAATTTTATATAGGAGACCAAGACAATAGTCACCTATTGACTTGAAATTTTGCACAGATACTCTCTCATATAAAAATCCTTAATTAAGGATTTTTCAAAATACTACCTTTAGGGGGGTAAACGGGGATGGCAAAGTTTTGAGAGGCCAAAAAAATCTTAAAATACTGACTTGAAATTTTTCACAGATACTTGTTAATCAAAATAAATAAGAACCTTCTTCAGCATTTTCCGCAATTCAACCCCTAAAGGGGTTAACAGGGGTGGCAAATTTTGTTTAAAGGAAGAAAACAATCTTTACCTTCAGATTTGAAAGGAGAATGCCGATAACCCGCACCAATTGCGTCAAAACCAAACTTATCCCATAAAATTGCCTTTATTTTATAAATATCATTAACATTTTCTTTAGTTTTGCTCATCGACGGGATCAATAAGCCCAAATTTCTTTCGTTGATTTGGTTTCCGGCGCACGGCGCCATGACACTGCATTAACCCTCACTTTTAATTATTTAGACAGTAGAATGTAGAATCGACTAAAAAGTTATTAGAGTTTTTTTCACTTTGTTTAGTCAAAGAGGTTGGATGATCAGAAATGTTGTATATCAAGCTGCTTGCTATACAATGTTGTATAGCAAGGGTAGGCTTGTGAAAGGGTGTCTCGAATAAACCATTGACCGGGCGCACGTCTTTTATTTAGCAGTGGCGAATGAGTATAAAAGAAATTGCTATAATTGTTAGGAGGCCTCCCTGTCTACCGTAAAAGCTGGCAGCTTTGCCTAGTGCAGGTGAATTTGCCTACCTAACATAATTTAAATAAATACCTCCAATGCCTACCTAACGATCTACTATTTGGCATAAAAAATTATTTGGAGGAAACACTGTTTTATAGATGACAACACAGTTATGTCATTTGTCACCATACTATGTTAAAAAGCTGTCATTTGGTTATATTTCGTGTGGACGAGATTACGCGCGACAAACGGTGCCGCAAGAAAATTTGAATTTGACTGCTACTAATAGCTGTTCTGGTAAGTCCATTGCACTTAGTTTGTAGGTAATGCCGAAAATGATTGGTTGTACACTGAATTTCTTATGAATCATTTGTATTTTGTGACTAAAAACAGCTAGGCGAAGTCAACTCTCTGAAAATTTTGAAAATGATGGTGACTTTCCCTACATCAGCTTATGGCTAGGGTTGGCACTAGGCTGATAAATAAATAAATTCACCATCATCAGCCCGAAGAAGTGATGTTTGCAGTCGTGTTTTTTAATTAGGTGTCTTGTTTTAGGCATGACTAAACCCAAGTCGAAGCGTAAAAGAAGATCAGTAGGTTGTCGACAATATGCTGAATACAGTAACGAAATGCTACAACTCGCTGCAGAACATGTACGTTCTGGGGAAATGTCTTCCTATGCAGCTCAAAAGATGTTTAACATACCCAGACGTACACAAAGCGTTACGATCTGGTATACCCCCTTCAAGTATAAATTTAAACTGCTGTCGTGGAGGCTACCATATTCAAATGGCCAAAATCTTATACAAAAATATTTATACTTAGCTGGGGGATCGAACCAGCAATTTATTCATGTTAGTTTATGAATGAGTTTAGACGCTTTAACAACTGAGCTATCGTAGCGGATGACGATTATGGCGAAATTTTAAGTTACTGTTTACGTTTATTATTATGTCCGCTATAATTAATTAAATTATTCTGTGCAGCACTGGACTATTGAGGGTAGTTGTGTATTAAATGATAGTTCAGAACAAAAGGTTACTTGTTTCGTCTTGGGTGTGTGTCATTGAACTTGTTTATGAAAAATGGTGCATATATAACAACCAGCCCGAAAAATTGACAACCCTTGCTACTTAGAACGCTATTGTATGGAATTAGGCAGAAAAGTGGTGTCGACATTGCCTAGAACTTTAGTGTGAGTGTTCCGACAGATTTGTTGAAATATGAGCAATATGACCGTATTGTGTGTACTTAGTATAAATTATTTTCCTTTGAAGCTCATGTTTAATGTCGTGTGTGTGCCCAGATTTTGAAATAGGCAAAGCCATATTGTATAGGTGACTTTGCCCAGTACACCTTTTTGTGAAATATAAACCAAAAGAAGCCAGAAATCATATTTTTAATATGACATTTCTATTAAATAACCCAACATTGTGTTGCTACTTCGAAGAAAACACAACCTTCTATGAAAAATTATGAAGCTGAGCTAACGCGAATACCTCACCAGGCTTGAAACTAGGCAAAGCTGCCAACTTTTACGGTACTAGAAGTGTCGTGTTTTTGGGTCCACAGTACGAGGGTAACGGCGAGAGCCGGCGCGTTCTGGCGGAGCAGAGCGCGGCGCGGCGCGCGGCGGCGCGGCTGCGCGCGCTGCTGGCCGAGCTGGAGGCGCTGCGCGCGCGCGTGCGTCCCGCCGACCTCACGCTCTTCGACGCGCGCACTCAGCGCTCGCGCACGCTCACGCACGCAGCCATCATGGACTACCTCGGTACTTCACGCTTCTGTTCCGCCCTTTACGAGCCGGCTCCTCACGGAGAACACCATGCTCGTCGGTCATTCACATTTGTACCTTTTGGCGCATTTTTGTAACGCAGATCGGTAAGAGTCTTGGCGATTTGTGACGATCTAGTTGCTGAAATATTTACAAAAAGGACACAGTACCCTTGTTATGCAGGTAATTTGTACTTACGTGTGTCATGTATGAAATTACCTCCGCAATTCGACCGACACACATTTCGTGTTAAAGGATTATCTTCCCAGGCTCATTATAAAGGAGTATTTTATTACAAGAAAAAAAATTAAATACTTATTAAGGTTTTCAAAATGATATCAGACAAAAAGTGTCCTCGGCATGCGGGCTCGCCAAACTTACCAAGAAATGTGTTACTTAGGACAAAAATCAGAAATTAAACCCACGCCAAAAAATAAAAACTTGTAGCAATGCAGAGTATCCATAACCAAGCAAAATAATAATATTCCAGTCTGTGCCGGTCGGAACCGCCTTGGAAACCTCGCATAATAACAGACAGACTATTATTTAAGTTTTTCTTGAAATTTGTCGGTTTATATCCTGCTACACAAACCAGACCAGAATATTGCTTCATAAACATTATAGTCAAGACTGCATTAAACCTTTGTTTAAAATAAAATGTTTAAAGTTTCGCATTACTAAATGAAATAATTACTGATGTTTTAGGTGTAATAGAACAAAGTTGTAGAGCTATTGTGGCTTCAAGCAACCCGCGTCGAATTATCGGTGAGAAATATTTCTAGTACTTTAAAACTTATTAACAATAAAATGTTTGATGTGTGTGGTTGAAACAAATTCAGCTATGAATACGCATGAAAATAAAATTACTCATTAAAATCTAATTATTTGCAGATAATTATCATTAAGACTGGTATTTTTTTTAAGAATAAAATACAATAAGCATGTATCCGTTAGTTTAAGTAAATACCTATTAATCATTTCTCGTCTAACATGTATATACACTCGAGAGCAATGAATCCGGGTTGTACGGTATCTTGCTAACCGGTATACCTAGATTGTTAAATGATAATGCTTGAAATAGGCAATAACTTGATTATATTGTCCAAACTGTTAATGAGTGAACTGTACACTGATTATGATGATGATGTTGGTAAGAACGCGCGCCCTTGGTGGCTGAATGCGGACTGATTGTTTTTGAATAATGTGAATAAAACGAAATGTTGTAGTGATTAAATTGGGTCGCACGCGCTGCGCCTTACTGCTGACCTAGGAAGATGCACGGTTGCTTGTACCGTACATGCTCCCAGGGGAGAGAATGAAATATTGATTGTGCGTATGAGTGATATGAGTGACAAGGTGATTCCATTTAGTCCTTATGCTAATAACAAGGTGATTCCATTATTGATTTAATGCTAAATCTTAAAAGTCCCTAAGTGAAATTTGCTTTTCTAGGCATGGGGGTGGTACACTTTTCCACTTTATGCACTAAGGGAGATTCAGAATTTACACTAGCACACGATTCACCGATATTTTTATCACACTCACTGACATTGTAACTAACACTATACACGCACGGAGTGGGTCTAGCCGCTGAGGCCCCGACCGATGCACGTCGCAGAGCGCTGGCGGTTGGCTGAGGGCTCGCTTGTTCGACCCCCGCCGCCGCCGCCGCCGCCTGCTCCGCCGCGGCGCCTGCTTGCTTGTTGCGGGCTTTGCGGAGTTTCCGCACGATAATGATGACTCCACAAACTAAGATGATTCCCAGGATCGCGTAAATTGCAGTGTATTGGTGTACGTCATGATAAGAAATTTGTACCAAGTTTTCTTGAGCTCTTAGATCGTCTAACTGTTTTCTGATGGTTTCTAGTTGATCATCGTTGGGCGTAGGTGTGCTGTTGTCAGGTAGAGAGTTGCTAATGCTCAGGTTTATCATGTGGTTGATTGGTTCGATGTCCTGCACGGAGAAATGATTTTTCACGTGTATATTGCTCGTATCATTGCTGTGTGCGTAGATTGTAAAGTTTTCTGTCTTTATTATGCATCCTTGTTCAATGCTTAATATTCCAGCGTTCTCCAACTGTCCTGCCGAGGCGAAGTTTTCGCATAAAACACGGATAGGACATTTGTCGCAACAGAAGTACATGTATTTGTTTATCTTGTTGATTTCAACCTATTGACTCGTACACGTGCTGACGGTGAGTTAACATTTTCCTGTGACCTGTTCTATTTCACATAAATTCTCATCATTCTTTAATTGAAAGATAGGGCTTCTGGAATAGCATAGGTACGTGTCAACTCCATTGTGTAGACAAGCTTTTATCTCGTGCTCCGATAGGGTTAAATATGATTCCTTCCGTAAATTAATCGCTACGTACTCTGCTATGGGAATGATTCGTGCCATGCTAGCATTTCCCACGGCTGTAGGTACCGATAAAATGTTCATGATTTCAAATGAGTCTCGGGTTACCAATGGAAGTCGTATTTCAAATATTATATAATCTTCGACTGTTCTTGCCTTTACTTTTAATAAACTATAGATGTTTTTTAAGCCTGTTTGTATGTTGTCGATAGGTAATGAGAGATCTTTTGTGAGATGACTTGATATGGTGCTTAATGTTTGTTCGAGTTGCTCTGGCGATATGAGATGAAGATTGAATCTACCGTGATAGATGTCAGTAATAGTGTCTAATAACGCAGTTTGCATGGTTTGCAATCGCCTTATTATATTGCTCGCGGCTATGGCTGCCATACTGAAATCAGAGCTCATGGTGTTCTTCTGAGATTCGGTTTTCAAAGCATGTTCAAAATTGTTAAGCCTTATTGATAATTGATTTAGAAGCTTGTACTGTTTGCTAATTGAATTCTCAGTTCTTTTAAGAACATTATATTCTACTTCCATAATTGATGTTTGATTTTTTATAAGTGAAGCCAGGTGATTTTCATTGTATTGCAATGACAATATATCTTGTTTATATTGTTCTGCAAATCGTTCGTCCAGTACGCCGAAAAGACTGTTAGCTAGATATCCGACACCGTTGATAAGGCCTCGGCGCCGGCGCTTGTCTCGGCGCGTGCTGGAATGCTGGCTCAGCAACAGGTGGTTATAGTATTCTAATTCTGAGTACTCGTGTTGTAATTGTTCTGTTATTATATCGCAGTATGATGTTTTATTTAATTGGTTGCAAACTTGATTTAGGTATTTGATATATTTACTGTATTGTTCCTTGCCAATATGGGTTCATGTCATAATACGAGACTATTTTCCATTCATCCCTTATTAGACGCATATCGGAAACTTTATCAAAATAAAGACCTTGGTTGTCTTTTAATCGAGTCACGTTATATGCACTACTTGTATTGATTATACTCATAAAAAATATGAGTAGCGTCATTAGTGACACAAAACTATGGGCCGGTCTTTTCCCTTGTCTATTAGTGAGTTTATCGTCGGATGGTGTGTTGTTGGTTGAATTGGTTTCTTGATCACCTTTTCGTTCGTTGACTGGAAGGACGGACAACTCTAATATAGGACGCTTGATTAGTTCGGTTTTTGTCTTCAAAGTGACCACCCTGACGTGGCCGTCCGCTCCCGGATGTAGCTCGACGACGCGACCTAATGCCCGTTTGCCCGGTGGTAGATTCGCATCATTGATTGTGACTACATCATTGATTTGGATGTTGGGCTGCTGACTTCTCCACTTGCTTCTTGCTGTTAGCTGGCTGAGATATCCACAGCGCCAACGTTTCCAAATATCCTGGACAATCTTCTGAGTGACAAACCATCTTGTTCGCATGTCAGTTTCAGTTTCCATGATAGTCATGTCCTGGTTGATATTGATGAAGCTTGATGGTGTTAGAAATTTTATTTATTTATATTCTGCTGAATTGATTTCTTGCAATGTTAGGTATTTATGTTGGCGTGTTTGTTTTTGTTTGACATAGTTAATAAACCTTAAAATCCATGTTAAAACTCTTGTTAGTTTTTGAAGAGAGCTAAATCTTGTTATTAGTTCCCATATTATGTTTGTTTCGCTTTTCTTGTTAATAAGCGTGTGATTAACTTGTTTGTATTTTGTAGAGCTTTTCGCCTCTCCGTCGGTTGTGAAAGTTTCGCCTTGATCCTTCTGACTTCTGTGTTTAGGTAGCCAAGAAGGTCCTTTCCACCAAAAGGAGTGCTCTTTTAGCTGGTTTACACTCATCCCGCGGCTAGCACAGTCAGCTGGGTTCTCTGCAGACTTTACGTATCGCCACTGCTCAGCGGGGATTTTTTCTGTTATTTGTCGCACCCTGTTTGCGACAAAGGGTTTCCATCGGCCTGGGTCACCTTGAAGCCATGCAAGAACTACCATAGGATCGACCCAGCCGTATATTTTGGTATTATATTTATTTAAACATTCCAGGACTTGTATAGCTTCACTGTCTTGATAGTTCAGCCGTTCATCATCAGCTAGCTGCTTCAACGTCATCATAGCCAAAAATGGCGCGGCCTTGGTGCCGTACGTGATCATGCAAAGCTGATAATTTTTGATCAATGAGTCTGTAGGATCTCGCCATATTATTTTTTGGAACTTTTGATCTTGTTCATGTATCCAAATGAAACGAAAAATGTTCTCTATGGCCGCTGTAAATGCGTAGCGAAATTGCCTCCATTTGAGTAACAAACATTGAAGATCTTGTTGTAGATTGGGCCCCTTTAGCATTAGGTCGTTAAGGCTTTTTCCAGATGTCGTTTTTCTAGATGCATTGAATACTACTCGAAGTGCCGTTGTAGATGACTCATCTCGTAGTACACAATGGTGTGGTAAAGAGCAATCAGGTTTCAGGTTGCCCATTGATGGTTTCATGTGTCCCAATGACTCATACTCGTGTATAAAAGATTTATATTCTTGTTCGATGTACTTGTTACTTATGAATTTCTTTTCCAATTGGTGGAATTGGGCTATTGCTGTATGTTTAGAGGCTCCTAGTTGTTCTTCAAAATTCTCCTTGAAAGGAATTCTGACCTCATATGAACCATAATTCCGCCGTGTTGTGGTGTTTTTATAATAGTTCACACATTGATTGTCTTCGTCTGATAAAGTAGGTGTTTCGGTTATGTCTTCTATCTCCCAGAATTTTTGTAGTTCATCCACGTGATTAAGGACTACATTGCAGTGATAGGTCTGTACATTCCCGCACAAAATCCAGCCCAAACGGGTTTGCTGAGCTACGGGAACCGCTTGTTCTGATCTGCTTATTCCGTCCATAATGATTTGTGAGTACACGTCAGCCCCTAAAAGTATGTCCACTGGACGGCTTACATGAAAGTCTGGGTCTGAAAGCTGTATATCATCCAGATGAGACCATGTTGGCTTGTTGAAAGTGTAGCTTGGTAAGTTTTTGATTAGGGTGTGCATTATGAAGACTTCTGTTTTGAATGAAAATGTACCGTTTAAGGACTGGCATGAAATTGTTGTGACACCTTTGCAGCTGCTTTCCTTAGCTCCAATGCCTGATATGACTCCCTTACACCGATTTCTTGTTAAGGATAAAACCTGTGCGGCCTTTTCGGTTATAAGAGAAATCTGAGAGCCTTGGTCTATCAGTGCTCGCAGCGTATGATATGATCCATCTCCTGCTTGAACCTTGATCAAAGCTGTTGCCAACAAAATTTCGACGCCGTTGTTGCCTTGTCGCAACGCGTTGTTATCTTGTTCTGTTTTATTGTCTGCTATAGTTATGTTGACTGATGGATTGTCGTAAGCCTCATGTATTAGGGTATTGTGCTTTCCCTGGCATGCACGACAGCATTTTTCTGATATACATGCCTGGTTTTTATGACCAAAAAGACAGTTTTCACAGACATGAAGTTTCCTAACTGTTTTAAGTTTTTCCTGTGGTGACATATTTAAAAACATATTACAAAAGTACAAACCGTGTGTTTCTTTGCAAAGTAGACAAATTCTTGCTTTTGCTAAGTTGCTTTTATTCGACTCAGTTAATTGACCTCCTTTGTGTGCGGGCAAATATTGTTTTGAATAATTATTGAACGCGAATTTTGATTTCTGTGAAAATGTTTGTGCAATTGCTGATTTTGGGTTTTCTTGCTTTTTACGCGATGATTCTAATGTTGTGAAACGGATTTCTAAAAACTTTAAAAAGTCTTCAAGCGATGGTAAATCCCTCGGGTTCTTTAAAGATTCTAAATAATGATTGTGAGATTCCGTATCCAACTTTTGTAATAGAATATGCACTATTAATGGGTCCCAGCTGCTTGTATCTACTCCGAGGTGTTTGATGGCATTTAAACATTCCCGGGTAGTGTCGTGAATTTTCTTGATATGCGTAACCGAAGCTTGTTGAGATGTTGGCAGGTTAAGTAAGGTATTCACATGTGTTGTAAAAATTAACCTTACGTTGTTGTACCGATTGTTTAGAATTTCCCAAGCTACAGAATAATTATCAGTACTGATTTGTAGATGCTGAACTAAACGCTCGGCTTCCCCCTTCAACTTCCCTTTCAGGAATTGCATCTTTTGCGCACCCGAAATCAGTATGTTGTTGTGGATGGCTTCCACAAACAGGTCTTTGAATGATGTCCACTGATTGTAGTTACCGCTAAAGTTGGGAATATCCATATTTGGGGTCCATAATTCCTTGTGTGATACAGACCATAGTTTTGTGTTGATGTCTTTCTTTACCTTAATGTATGTTCTTTCGTGCTTTGTAAAAGAGTTCTCATACGTTTCATCCAAACCTTCCAGCTCGATGTCTAGTTCCAAATGTAAGGAATCTATTATCGCCCACCGAGACTGCAGAGTACGTAGTGCGTCTTCTAGCTCCCATTTCTGGGAGATGACACTAAGATCAATACCTGATACCGTGCGGACGAACGCTCGAAAGTTGCTAGCTTGTCGCTTAAGCATATCATCAAGCTTGCTAGATGATCCTCTGGACACCTGTCTGGCAGCCGATGCCCGCGGCGCATCCTCTTGATCGGACACATCAAGCTCTTCTGCTTGTTCAGAAAAACGCGGTTGGCTCGTCTCCTCCTGTTGAGACCCTTGTTCCTGCGTCCCAGAGGTCGTAGGCACACCTACCTTTGCTCTCTTGATGAAAACTTGGTACTGTTCGTTGATGAGCGCTTTTGTTGAAATGTACACCTCATGAGCTTTTTCAAACTCGTTATTTATAAAATACGGATGAGCCCTGCTTACCTCCGTACTGATACGGTCATGGTTGTGTTGATAATCAGACCAATAAGCTTCAAGAATCTCCAAGCGCTTCTTGAAGTAATCGACTGACGACTTACGATCGGCGGAATCCTTCTTCAGGTTGGTGGCTATCTTGATCATAGCCCCATACAGCTCCTGTTGACTCTCGACGATAGTCTCCATGGTTGTTGTTTGTGTATTGAGAAGGAGAAAATGAAACGATCTTACTTGTTAGCTCGTCACTCCCTCGTTCACACTGCAATCCTGATATAATGTGCACTGAAATATTGTTTCGATAACACTTGATAGCTCTAATGTTCAGTGATAGAACTTGATAGTCACTGGTTCGGCATACGCGGTCAAAGTTAACACTTTAAAAAAAGGTAATTACGACGCGTATGGCCTCTTATCGAAGGACCAAATAGATGTACGGTATCTTGCTAACCGGTATACCTAGATTGTTAAATGATAATGCTTGAAATAGGCAATAACTTGATTATATTGTCCAAACTGTTAATGAGTGAACTGTACACTGATTATGATGATGATGTTGGTAAGAACGCGCGCCCTTGGTGGCTGAATGCGGACTGATTGTTTTTGAATAATGTGAATAAAACGAAATGTTGTAGTGATTAAATTGGGTCGCACGCGCTGCGCCTTACTGCTGACCTAGGAAGATGCACGGTTGCTTGTACCGTACACGGGTCACTCAAAGAATCCAAAAAATCTCGGAAAGTAAGAATGCTAGGTTAATGCAATAAATTGTATTTAATAGACAATTTAATACTCCTTAAATGAAAGTTAAAAAAATATGAGTCACCATACATTTTATTTACACAAAATTACATAAAGAAAAAAAACTGCTGATCTCTCCTTAAAACAAAAATAGGAAACATGAAATTTTTGAACTTTATGACGATTTTCTTGAATTTCAATACTTCGTATTACCTCCTCGTGCTTCCATTACTCATTATTATTGGGGTGTACGGGGTTCCAATCCCTATCTTCGGAACCCAAGTCAACCCCACCTGCACGTGGTGCACCCTGCTAAACAACGAACGGGGCTCTGGCGGCCGGCTGATTGCGGCATAGCGCAGCCTACATCGGCACAGCTAAATCACCTGGGCACCGATGGGCAGCAGCGTCGGTGGTGCGAGAAGCTGTGCCCTGCGATCCCCAACCCGCATGCCCAGCGTGGGGATTATGGGCATATCCCCCTTTATTAGGGGAGGCCTATGTCCAGCAGTGGACTGATATAGGCTGGTGTGGTGTGGTGTGTGGCTTTCATTACTGCGTTTACGCGGTTTGGCATGCTGTACACCAAGTTCCTTATACGATTTTGGGGAATATTCTCCCATTCCTCTGTGAGAGCAATTTTGAGCTCAGGAAGCGTGATTGGGGGAGGGTTTCGTTGTTTTACGCATCTCCCTAGCTCGTCCCAAGCATGCTCGATCGGGTTGATATCCGGGCTGCGCGCTGGCCACTCCATACAAGTAATGTTCATCTCTTGAAGGTAGTCATTCACAATCCTACCTGTATGAGGTCGGGCATTGTCATGCATAAATATAGCATCCTCACCCAAATTGACCATAAATGGACCAACGTGTTCGTTGAGGATTTCTTCCACATATCTTACGCTAGTTAAAGAGCCGTTTTCTATGATCACCAGCTCTGTGCGACTTTCAGAGGAAATTCCGGCCCACACAAGTACAGACCCACCACCGTAGGCTACTTTTTCTTCGATGCATGCTTGCTTGAATCTTTCCCCTGGTCTTCTATACACTCTGTGTCTTCCATCGTGCTTGTAGAGCATAAATTTTGTCTATTAAATACAATTTATTGCATTAACCTAGCATTCTTACTTTCCGAGATTTTTTGGATTCTTTGAGTGACCCGGATTCATTGCTCTCGAGGGTAGTTGATACTTCGCTATAATTTTCCTGTAAAATATAGTTCCTTCTTTAACATACATTAGTTCCAGGTTTCTTGCTTTGCAAACTTCGGAGATTGTTGGGTGATGGTAATTTTTTTGAACAGTTGATCAGAAATCAAAAACCATGCATCCTATACATAAAAACCCCAGACTCAAAAAAAAGAAAAAATTTAAAAAGTCAAAAATAATACCATCGTTGAGCCATCAAATTCAATTGAGTAATTTGCGTCGGGATACCGCTTTGTAAGTCAGACCCTTTATTTGATTGACTATTTATTAATTTACTAGTATTTCCAAGCGAAGCCTGGGAGCACTATGAGTTTGTAATCTCCTTATAATAGTATTTTGAAATTTATCTATTTAGTTTTTACTATAAACTTAGCGGTTACCCAAATTTTTAAATTTTTATTTTACATTTTTTAAGAGTGTACCTGCTAGTGTGCTGGATATCCTGGCTGTAGCGAGAGCTCATCGTTTTGCCACCATTGTATTCTTTGTAGAATCAAATACTGATTATAACATGCATAAATACAAATCTCTTTATTTTCTATTTTTTATTATTTCTCATTCCCTTTCAAATAGTGTACATTATTCTACTAGTCAACCATTTAATTTGATACCCATATTGAGGCAGTTGTGAAAAAAATATAGGTACTTAATTTGCCATTTTGTGGTGGCGGCCATCTTGATTTTGAAATGTATCATAGTATATAGTATTCTACGGCAAAATGTGAGTCCGGGTTGGTGACGAATCCAGAGTGGCCCGTATGGTCTTTGCAGTAGAAATCACAGGGGGCCAATGCTGGTCAACTTCCTAGAGAAAGAGAGGCTATTCTTGATGAACTCCTTCGAGAAGAAGCCCCACAGGTGGTGGACATGGCGAAGCCCCGATACTGTGACCAAAATCGAGATCGACTTATCATGACGAAAAGCACATATTCAGAGATGTCTCCGTGATCAACAGGTTTAATACCGGATCTGATCACAGACTTGTTCGAGGCTCTCTGAATATCAATCTCAAGCTTGAAAGAACCCGTCTGATGAAGTCCACGCTCCGACCCAATCTACTCCAGATCATGGCAGGCACCGAGAAGTTTCAGAAGCTTCTCGGTGATTGATTCGTTACTGTGGAACCCACTGATGACGTTGATGAGGCCCTAAAAAACGTGGTTAGGACGTTAAGGGACGAGGACATAAAATTCTGCCAAATGCAGCCTAAAGACAAGAAGTCCAAACTCTCGGATGAGATTCTTCGGCTCATGACCAAAAGACCGGAAACCACTCGTCAGAGAGAGGTCAGACCTGAACAAGCGAATTGCGAAGATGATACGGCGCGACCTTCGGAGCTCCAACACGCCTTATATTCATACAGCAGCTTGGCAGGAGCCACCTGACGAAGTTAACGACACACGATGGCCGAACCGTATTGTCAAAGCCGGAGATATTATCTGAGATAGAGGACTTTTATGGCCGACTGTACGCGGCACATGCTCCTTGCCCCCAACGAGTCCAAGTCCCCGGTGAAGACGGTGTTACTTCGGAACTTCTGAAGGCTTGAGAAGTTCCTGTTGTGCAGGAGCTGCGGAACCTCTTCAACTCCGTCCTTCACTGTGGAAGAACTCCTAAGGCGTAGAACAAGAGCTTGATGGTTCTGTTTTTTAAGAAGGGTGATAAAATCCTTCATAAAAACTACAGATCTATCACGCTCCTGAGCCACGTCTATAAGCTGTTCTCAAGGGTTATTACAAATCGTCTCGCCAGAAGACTCGAAGAGTTCCAGTCACCGGAGCAGGCCGGGTTTCGCGGAGGATATGGCATCATAGACCACATTCACACAGTGATGCAGATTATACAGAAGTCCGAAGAGTATAATCAGCCCCTGTGTCTGGCGTTTGTGGACTATGAGAAGGCCTTTGACTCTGTAGAAACCTGGGCTGTCCTGGAATACTTGCAGCGATGCCAAGTGGACTATCGTTATATCGAAGTGTTGAGATGTCTGTACGAAGCCGCCACGACGAGTGTCCGAGTACAGGACCAGCAGTCTAAACCTATCCAACTGCGCCGCCAACGTGAGACAGGGATATATATCCGAAACTGTTCACAAGCGCGTTGGAGGATATGTTTAAGACGCTGGGCTGGAAATGTATGGGCATAAACATAAACGGCGAGCACATCACACACATGCGATTCGCTGATGACATAGTCTTAATGGTGGTGTCGCTGGAGGAGCTGCAACAGATGCCAGACTGCAGATGACAGACAGATTGAAGGCCTAGCATCAGCCTTGCGAGAGATAGGTCTCGGCATGAATTTGGATAAGACCAAAGTCATGGTCAATGACCAAATTGATGAGAAACCTTTCGTCGTTAATGGACACCTTTTCGAAATTAATTTTTGAGTACACATACCTCGGGCTATGCAGTTGGGTAGAAACAACTTCGAGAAAGAGGCCAAGAGGAGGATTCATCTGGGTTGAGCAGCATTTGGAAAACTACGTCGAGTTTTCTCGTCACGCATACCGCAATGTTTGAAAACGAAAGTTTTTAATCAGTGCGTCCCACCCGTAATGACATACGGACCTGAAGCGTGCACTCACAGTACGGGTAGTCCACCAGTTCAAAGTCGCTCAGCTATGGAACGAGCCATGCTTGAGAGTGTCTGTGAAAGATAGAATCCGCAACGAGACTATGCGACATAAAACTAAAGCTGTCGATATAGCTCAGAGAATTAGCAAGCTGAAGTGGCAGTGGGCTGGCCATGTCTGGTGAAGAACCGACAACTGTTGGGATAAACGAGTTCTTGAGTGGAGACCGCGGCTCGGCAAACGTAGTGTAGCACTCCCTCCGGCCAGGTGGAGTGACGATTTGCGAAAGGCCGCTGGTAGAAGCTGGATGCGTCGAGCTCATAACAGGGCGCAATGGCGCTCATTAGGGGAGGCCCATGTCCGGCATTGGACTACTACAGGCAGATGATGATGATCATAGTATTCTACTAGTCAGGCCCTTTCATTTAATACCCATATTGAGGGATTTGTGAAAAAAATATGTAATTCACCATTCTGTGGTGGCGGCCATCTTGGACCGATTTTCATCAAACGAACTCTTATGGTGCCGATTTTGTTCGTCCGTCCGTCTGTCACACCTGATTATTTCAGGAACTACATTAGCTATCGACTTTAAATTAAGTATAGTGTAGGGTATGTAGTGAACACTCTACGATCCTCTAAGTTCGTAGTTGGTTGTAGTAAAATAGTTAGTTAAGTTTTCACCGTTTATTAGTTAAAGTGTTAAGTTTGCGAGTCAACGCTACGACGTGTTTGTCGTCGGTAACGCTGAATACGATTGGTCCAAAAATCCACGTCATAGCGTTAAATGCGGACCCACGGGAACACGTAGGTATTTTGTGCGGCTTGCATAAACCGTACATATAGATTTAAAAGGCATGAACTGAATAAGATTCCCAGTTAAAAAAAACGTTTTCTTACCCAAAGGATCCAAAATTAAAAATGTCAACATTTCAAACTAAGGCCAACAGGTGGAGTGGGGTATTTATTAATTTTTATCACGCACAGTTTACGATTAATGATGAAAAACGTCATATATTTGAACATCTTTTGGTTTATTTTGGATTATAAACACAGTCGTTTGAGTATTTAGAAAAAATCTATGATACTAATGCTTCTTCAATACGCTCATTGCCAAGTATCCTTCAGTTTGATGTGTCTGCGGATGGATGGACGACGATCGAACATAAGTGTCTCAGTTATTGCGAAGAGCTTGTAAATTAGATTACTTACCCAACCTCTATATAACCAATATTTTTAATTAAGCTATTGCATAGCAAATATTGATCGCAAGACTCAAACTAGCTTCGGTGTTTTGTAGGGAAGAACGACATGGCGGATCATGCATAATAATAGGGTATCACCATGAATTCGAAAACATGGAGGATATTGTGGACTTGTCAGACCAGGAATTATCGAATGCTCAGCTATTAAACTGATACATCAAAAAATTTTTATAGTGTGTATATACAGACCCCCTAAAGTTAATTCACACCTGATTAATTTATTCTTTAATAGATTTGATAAAATATTATCACAAATCGGTGGTATGAAAAACAACTATAAAATTGTAGTTTGTGGTGATTTCAACATTGACATCCTGAAAAATATCATCATCATCATCATCAGCCTATAGCAGTCCACTGCTGGACATAGGCCTCCCCTAATGAGCGCCATTGCACCCTGTCCTGAGCTCGACGCATCCAGCTTCTACCAGCAGCCTTTCGCAGATCGTCACTCCACCTGGCCGGAGGGCGTCCTACACTACGTTTGCCGAGCCGCGGTCTCCACTCAAGAACTCGTTTACCCCAACGGTTATCGGTTCTTCGGCAGATATGGCCAGCCCACTGCCACTTCAGCTTGCTAATTCTCTGAGCTATGTCGACAACTTTAGTTCTATGTCGGATAAACTCGTTACGGATTTTATCCTTCAGAGAAACCCCGAGCATAGCTCGTTCCATAGCTCGCTGAGCGACTTTAAACTGGTGGACCAGCCGTACTGTGAGTGTCCACGTTTCGGCTCCGTATGTCATGACGGGTAGGACGCACTGATTGAAAACTTTCGTTTTCAAACATTGCGGTATGGGTGACGAGAAGACTCGACGTAGTTTTCCAAATGCTGCCCAACCCAGCTGAATCCTCCTCTTGGCCTCCTTCTCGAAGTTGTTTCTACCTAACTGTAATATCTGCCCGAGGTATGTATACTCCGAAATCTTATCATAGGCCATAATTTAAAATTCGAATTCAACCAAGTTACAAGAGCCAGCAGTAACACTGGCATCGATAATATTTTGCACAATATGAGAGGTTGTACAGGAGAAGTTATAGATTTTGCATTATCTGACCACACTGCACAGGTATTGAGGGTGCCTACACAGAAATTTTGCAAGCTAAAGCACTGGTATATATTTGTTAGAGACTATTGTCCTGAAAACATAATCAAGTTTCAAAATTGCTTGTCCGAACATTCTTTCGCGGACACTTTTCAGAGTCAGGATGCAAATGATGCTTTCAATGGCTTCTATGAAATGTTTGCCCTCTTATATAATCTATGTTTTCCCAATAATAAAATTAAAATTAACACACACAAGAAGCCACAATGGATATCAAAAGGTCTCAAAAAATGTAGCAAAATAAAATGTTCTCTGTTGTGGAAATACAGACTCGCGCGGAATGAAAGGAACAAAAATAAATTTTAAACCTACTCAAAGCGATTCAATAAAATCACCAGACCCAGAGGGCGCAAAACGATCACCATATTAAGACTGCACAAAATAAATCAAATGTAACTTGGAAAATCGTCAATAACAAAACCATAAATGAACCAAACGAAGGCGTCACAAAATTGGTGAGAAACAATGAAGAAATTGTCAACCCTACTGCACTTGCAAATATATTTAATAATTATTTCATCGACACAAAACCTAACAATGATTATAATCCTGACATTATTAATAGTAGTAGTAATAGTGGAAATTGTGACATAAATAGTGATATTTCTAAAATAATTAGTATAGACACTTACAAAACCACAGACGGAGGTAATAATAAAAATCTTGACATAAATAATAAGCATAATAATTCGATCTTTTTAACCCCGACTATTCCATTTGATATTCTGAAAACAATAAGCACATTAAAAAATACCAACAGTGTTGGGTATGATGGAATATCAACCAAAATTATCAAAAAGGTTGCACTAATTATCGCACCAGTACTTAGTCATATAGTTAATTTATGTATTGAACAAGGAGTCTTCCCAGAAAAGTTAAAATTGTCTACGGTTAAACCCTTGTTTAAAAAGGGGAAAAGGGAAGACATAAATAATTATCGGCCCATTGCTCTTATTCCAGTACTTTCAAAGGTATTAGAGAAAATTATTTATAATAAAATAAACTATTACTTTGAGACAAATAGTCTGTTTTCAAACTGTCAATATGGATTTCGAAAGAATAAGACCATTAATATGGCAATTTATGATTTTTTGTATAAGGTTACAACTACTATTGATAAAGGAAAGACTGCGGTAGCCCTTTATATGGACATGTCAAAAGCATTTGACCATGTCAACCACAAGTTATTACTTGATAAGCTGGATAAGTATGGCGTTCGAGGCAATGCAAATAAATTGATAAAGTCATACCTTGGAAACCGAAAGCAAATAACACACATAAAAAAAATATGTCCCCAAACGCACACTGAAACAACGTTTTCATCAAAGATTAGAGTTGTAAAGCATGGTGTTCCTCAAGGAAGTGTGTTAGGTCCATTACTCTTCATTATATATATTAATGACTTGCCCAATGTAACGAATAATTCTATGACATTGTTTGCCGATGACAGTACAATATTATTTACTAATGATTTAAATAATAATCTGGAATATGACATTAACCACAGTTTGACATTAATTATAAATTGGTTGACGTTTAATAATCTAAATATAAATTTGACTAAAACTTTTCTAATGCATTTTAAACAAAGATCCAAAACACGGACTGAACTAAACATACTTCAATTTGGCTTCAAGAAAGAAAAAATAAACTTTTAACAAATTCAAAATTTTAACAACCTTCTCTACAAAGACGTAAATTCATACAATTACGCTTACTTGGTCGATACGAACAGACACCTTGCTTACGATTACTCCATGTTTCACAAGCCTTCAGGAAAGGTCAGTAATGCTGGACTTCGGACGTTTTTCCGTCACTTAGCGACTACCATTGAAACAATTGAGAAAATGGTAAATCAAAGAAACTCGTCTGAACCAATATTTACAAATATTGATTACGTAAATAATAAAATTGGCTTAACGAATCAGTTTTTTCTTGAATAAAAGTTTACGAATCCTTCATCAAAACATTGCGGGACTTCTGAGCAAATCAGACTTACTTACTGTCTGCTTAGATGAACTACAAGAGCGGAAAATTAGGATAGATGTTGTATGCATTACAGAACATTTTATGATGGAAGGACAAGAAGAATTCTTAGTTATACCAAACTACACCCTGGCAGCATGTTTTGGCCGGAAGGAGAGCAGGAGGGGAGGAGCCTGCATTTTGATCCACAATGAATATAAGAATAAGTGGAAAAATTTAAATAAGATAACAGACTTTTCAATTCTTGGTGTATTTGAATGTTGCGCAGTGGAACTAATTAACTATAATATTGTAATTTTATGTGTTTATAGAGTTCCAAAATTGAGTAATATAGAAGTTTTTATGACTAGTTTACAAAAAGTATTACATGAATTGTCAAAGAAAAAGTATGAGAATATATTAATAGCAGGTGACTTTAATGTTGACATTTTGAAGAAAAATAATATTACTCTTGATTTTGAATGTTTACTTCTAAATTTTGATCTCATGCTAGCTCTGAGACAGCCAACAAGACTGGTCAGTCAAACGTGTATTGATAACTTTGCACATAATTTTAAAATGAAATGCTCTACTGAAGTACTAGAATTTGCTTTATCAGACCACACTGCCCAACTTATAGAATGCCCATTAAAAAAATTTGCCCTTTTAAAATATTGGCGTATTAAAAGACGAGACTACTCAGCAGAAAATATAATTAAGTTTACAAAGGTTATTGAAAATATATCTTTTTCGGAAATATACAGGGAGGATGAACCCAACGTAGCATACAATATTTTTAGTGATACATTTAAATTATTCTACAATCTTTGTTTCCCTCATAAAATAATAACGAAAAAAACTACAAAACCTACCCCTTGGGTATCTCGTGGCATAAAATTATGCTGTAAGAAAAAAAGCCAACTTCTTTGGCAAGTAAGAAAGACACCTTCTGAATCTAATAAAATCCAATATAACAGATACACTAAAATGCTTAAAAAAATAATAAAACTGACACAAAGAACGCAAAACAATCATAAAATAAGTACATCTAATAACATATCAAAAGCTACTTGGCAAGTCATAAATAGTACAAAACGAAGTCTCCCTAGGGAAAAAATTGACAAATTGATAAAATTGACATTAAAAATAATATAATTACAAATCCAATTGACATAGCGAATGCTTTTAATAAATTTTTTATAGATAAAATTATTCCCATTGAGAGTTCAGGCAAACACATAACCTCTCTTATAACTAGTCGGTGCGACTCCTTATTTCTTAAACCCTGCATCCCAAACGACGTTTTGAAAATAATAAGTCTTCTGAATAACACTAATAGTGTAGGATACGATGAGATTTCTACCAAAATCCTTAAAACTGTGGCACATCTAATATGCACACCATTAAGTCACATTATAAACTTATGTATTGATTCAGGTATATTTCCTGATGCATTAAAGGTCTCAATCATAAAGCCTCTTTATAAAAAACAGAATAAGGAGTATATGGAAAATTATAGGCCTATTTCCTTAATACCTATTATTTCAAAAGTATTTGAACGGTATTTATACATGGCAATTAATGAATACTTTGAAAAAAAGAATATATTTTGTAAAGAACAGAAAGGTTTTAGGAAAAACAAATCAATTAACATGGCTCTATATGAATTTCTCTATCGTGTCACAAGCAGCGTAGATAAAAAGACACCAGTATGCTCTATATTCTGCGACATGACACAAGCTTTCGACTATGTACGGCACGATATACTACTTAAAAAACTAGAAGTGTACGGTGTCGGAGGCAATGCATTACAACTTATTAAGTCTTACCTTGAAAATCGGAAACAAATTACTGAAATAATAAGAATTAACCACAAAACTAAACATGAGGAAATACATAGATCTAAGGAACGGATCACTAGGTATGGTGTACCGCAGAGAAGTGTGCTGGGGCCACTACTCTTCATAATTTATATTAATGACCTGCCAAAATCCACTTGCCAACACATGTCATTATTTGCAGACGACAGTACAGTAACTATTAAATGCATAAATAAAGAGACACAAAATTGACATAAATTCCGCACTGACATCAATTATAGCATGGTTGGACAACAATAATTTGAAAATAAATTTGACTAAAACTAAAATGATTAATTTCCGACAACGCGATAATGCTGCTCTACAATTACTTGTTTATACAATATGATAATTATAAAATTGATGAAGTTGATAATACAAAATTTCTAGGACTAATTATTGACAAAAAACTTAACTGGAAATCTTATTTAGAAAAATTATGTAAAAAAACTTAATAGCTCTGTTTATTTATTATATAAAATCTCCCCGATCGTTAATATAGAGACCCTTCTTACAGCTTACCGTGGCTTGATTGCATCTTCTCTTAGATATGGTATACTTTTTTGGGGTAACTCATCCGACATTATCAAAATTTTCAAATATCAAAAGCGGTGTTTAAGGGCTATGTTCAATCTTAAAATAACAGACTCGTGTAAGCCTTTTTTCTGCAAACACAACATCATGACAATTTTTGGACTTTATATATTTGAAACGGTTATGTATGTGCGAAAGAATCCAGACATATTTGCCCAGCTTTCTGATACTGTGGTTCGCAATCGACGAGACAAACATAAAATAGTGACTCAGAGCTGTAGAACTAGATTGATGCGTAAAAGTATATTCTGTACTGCACCTTACATCTATAATAAACTACCACAGTCACTGAGACAATTACCTTGTTCGCTGTTCCAGAAAAAACTGAGAGCATTATTGACAAGTAAATGCTACTACACACTAGACGAATTTTTAAATGACAAGCAAATAATTTGAGGTTTTTTTTTTCATTGACTTTATTTTGTGTTTCAACTTTTTTTTTATTAAGGTCTGGGGAGGCTATTGTAACTAAAAAATATATGTTCAATAATTTCAAGTGCTGTACCATCTTGTATAAGAATCATAGAGTTAAAATAATCGATTTAGTAAGTTACAGATATATTAGTGAATACTCTTGATAATGACATTAAGGCACAAAAGCATTACGTGAAGCGTCAATTCTCATTTTTATCCACAATAACCAAAATAGTTGCAATAACCCCTTACCGAGGTAAATGCAACTAACTGTTGTAGCTATGATTGACATACAAATTTAAAGTTAAAAGTTAGTTCACTTAGGGATTCAAAATACCTATTTTATTATTTTGGACTTTATACCATCTTAGGAAGGTTTAATTACCGGAAACTTTCCAAAAAATATTTTGAGGGGCTAATGCAACTTTTTTCATAGATGATAGTGGTGGGACATTGACAAAATAGACAGTTTATCGATTCTCGGCTAATATAATCTCGTCTCACTTTATAGGTTACCTACCTAGAAAGTGAGATGAGAGAGCCGACTACAAAGCTTTAACTATTTAATGATTAGTAAGTGGTAAAAAAATAAGGCAAATTTGAGATCCTGTTATTTATATCACAAAAAACTTAAAAAATAAACTATATCAATTTAAGGTCAGCTTATTGGATATTGAAACCGCTGAAATTGAAATCGAATATAAATTGTCCACGCCGTGCAATTTTTGGCTCAGGCAACATTAAAAGTACGTCGTCTAAATGTTTAATAACGCACACATCGTCTACGGCAGGATAGGTAAACGTAGCCTTCTCAGATTTGGAATTTTTCACCTTTCTCACGAATTTGACCGTAGGACACCTTAAATTATTTAGTGACAAAACTTTACCTACGAAATGCTTTACGCTCTTTTTGGTAGAGAATCGGGCTATAACCCAGTCATCTTCTTTCAAATCAACTTTTTCGTCAGTGCAAAAAACAATGTCATGCAAACCAAACGGAATTTCTGGATTGACATTTTCTTTTTCTCCTTGTTCGTTAAAGCATTCAGCTTCAGGTCCTTTCTCTTCTTGTTCGCGTAAGCATTCAGCTATATAATAATCATGTAATGTTTCATAATCTGAATGGTCTGTATCATCTAATTCAAAAATATTGTTTGAAGATATTGAGGTCGATTCGCTATCTATCGTTCTTCTTTTGATCAATGCACGTCTTTGGGTAGTCTTTTGTCGTTTGGAACTCTGCTTATTTGTTGGTTTTTGCACTTTATTCGTGTTAGTTAATACCATTTTCGTTTTTTTATATGCTTCCTTTTTGTTTTCAATTATTTCTTCCTCAGATAATTCGATATCAGAAATAGCTGATATGGAGCTCGATTCACTATCAAATCGTTCTTGTTTTCTCTTTACAGATGCACGCCTTTGGGTATTCTTTTCTTCTTTTAAACTTTGTTTAATTGTCGATTTCTGTACTTTACGCTGTTTGAATACTTCATTTTTCTGTTTTTTATTTGTTTCCTTTTGGTTTTTTGCTTGCATCTCTTTTTTCATTCGTTCTATTGTAGTTTTATATGTTAACACTTCTGCACCATTAGTTTTAACGCGTTTTTTAGTTTTCTTGGGTATATATCATTTCTTGCTATGGACTGTAAAATTAACTGTTCAAATGATATATTTGTCTCATCCTGTTTAGAATGGAACTTTTCATGGGTAGTATACATTTGTGTTGGTACGATCACTTCATTAGACAGTATATTTACAGAAGTTGCCCAATTAGTTGCAGGTTTATTTGGTAAGGGTAGTTTGTAAGCTCCAGCTTGGTTTTTTGACCGATGAATAATAGCTTTCTCATTATATGTTGTATCAGTAGTTGATTCCTTTAATATTTTTTTTACTATCATAAGTTTGTTTGTATTTTTGGTAAAACTTGAGTTGATATTATCAATAGCCAAGCTCAAAAGACTTGGTACTTCTTTGTCAGGTGATTCGAGATCAAACTGGTCAGGCCCTTCTTCGTTGAAACTTTCAATGAAAGAATTAGGAATAGCGGCATTAAACTGTTCCGGAAATTGAAATTTTTCTTGACATGGTCTATCGCGGTTAACGAATCTGGATCCATTTTGAGTAGATTCATCGTAGAGGCTATTTTCAGGGTCAGAGCTATTGGCATTGGTCGGTTGTTCAATATATTGCTTCCATTTTAGCCACGATAAGGAATCAAATTTTTCCTCTGGGATTGCGTGTCTATTGACGGGGAAAATTCCTGTTTTTCTAAAACCGTTTTGTAATATAACGGGATTTAAGGAATCCCAAATCTCGGTAATAATGCGTGCAAATTCTGCTTTTGGCAGTTTCATTCCCACGTGCAACCGCTGCCACTTGACCAGTGCATCTTCCCATTTGTCTTTCATGGGTTTCATCGTGCTGCAATCCAAAGGTTGCAGCAGGTGTGATGAATGTGGAGGTAATTTTAAAATGGTGATCCCTTCAGATGCTGCTTGTTCTACCACACTTAAATCTACATGGGTAGAATGCCCGTCGTAGATGAGTAACACGGGTCTTTTGTCACCTATTGACGGTATAAAAACATCTTTTATATATTTTTCAAAGATGGTCGTCTCCATCCATCCTTTTTGGCTTACTGCATAAGCAGTTTTTACTTCATTATTTTGGTACATCCACTCATTCCAGAGATATTTTCCCTGAAATATTACCAATGGTGGAATCTTTATGCCACTGGCACTGGTGGCAAGCAAAACGGTTGTATTTTCGCGTCCAGGGCCGCTTGTCGTTCTAGTAGATTGATATCCAGTAAGTCCAACTATTTTGCTTTTAGATGGATCTGAACAAAAACTCGTTTCGTCCAAATTGAAAAGTTGTTCGGGCTTGTCCGTAAGCTCCAATTCTTGCGTGACCTTTTCAAGTAAGTCAAAATACTCATAAACGATAAAAGGGTTGCAGGCCCTTTTTCTTGCTATTTCAACTGACTGTGGTTTTTTATACGACAGTTTATGTCGTTTACGGAAAGCTTGAAACCATTCTTTTCCAGGGACATCATTTGTAAATGGAGTTACAATAGGTACCATTTCGCCGAATATAGTCTGAAATCATAACTATGATTTCTTTTTTTGTTAGTGGATATCCACATTTTTCAAGAATGTGAATATAAGATGCAATTTTTCTCTCCATTTCTATGGAAAAGACTCCAGGCCTTCCAGCTCTAGGCATTTTAGCTCCTCGGGTACCATATAGTCGTGCGATAATAGTAGATCTTGGGATCCCATATTTCTCAGCAGCAGTGTAGCTATTAATTTTTTTACAACGTACGGCTTCAACCGCCTCGATAAGCTGTTCTTGGGTATACTTTTTCTCTTTTTTTCTTTTATATTTTCGCACCATCTAAACAAAAACACACATTCAAACTAATTAATATTTGCCGATAAGGGGCTGTTCGAATATTACGTGATCAGATTTATTACAATTTTTAACCCCCTCTCCCCCTTGTCAGCAAAAGTAAGCAAAGCTCTTATCCCCCCTCCCAAGCTTACGTAAACATTGGTCCCTATATGCATTTTTTATAATGATTTCTTGTTTGCGGGTCTGGTCTGGATTGCCAATGTGGAAAAAAATAAATAACTACTGCTGACGTAATCACCATCTAGACCCCCATTTCATCAAAAATAAGCAAAGCAAAGACCCCTCCGCCCCCCTATAGTGTTAACCTAATACTTGAATGGCCCCTAATAATAAAAAATGCTATTGCTTTACCTTACTAAATCATCGACATGAGCCCATCACTAGCTTTAATCAATTTCATACAAATTTGATGGGGTAATTGCAACTAACCTAAAAGTCACAATAGCCCCTCTACAAGATTTCGAGGGGCTAATGTATCCGTTGTTAAATAACATAGTAAAAGCATTATTTCTATCAAATAAATCATAAAAAAGACTTACCGTATTCCTATTCGGATCTCCACTAAAGACAAGGCCGTAAAATTAGGGTTTTATATTTTTTTTGCACAAAACTTCGTCAACAGTCGTTTTGTAAATATCACCATAAAAATGGCGGATATTAAATGTCACTGTAGATGAAACAGTTCACACGAAATTAGCTCTATCTATTATTTTCTTCGAGGAGTATTTGTTCAACTGTCGTTTCATAGATGTCACTATTTGAAGAAAAAAATACAATAGAAGTTATTTCAATTAGTTGCATTTTCCCGGTAGTTACAATAGCCTCCCTGGACCTTATATCATTTTTTTTTTTAAATTGCATTCTACGAGTATCGAAGACATTTACGATTCTGACATACATTTACGAATATCAATCCCTCAATTTATTTGATTGCATGCAATTTTTTTTTTTTTTAAATTATATTATAGTATTTTAATATTTGTATAAATGAAATTGCACGCCTGAGTTGGGTAGTTATACAGTGAAACCTAAAAAATGATGTAAAACCTTGTTAAAACCTGTATTTCATGCAATAAATGATACTTTTACTTTTACTTTACTTTACTTCATTTAAATACCAAAATATATGAAACTGAGCACACTCGATTCTCGGTGTACAAATTGACAGTAAATTAAATTGGAAAACACACATAGATACTCTAAGCAAACGTTTGCATCAGTACTCATATGCCCCCTACAAATTGAGTAAAGTAGTAAATACTGAGGCTGTTCTTGTAGCATATTACGGCCATGCTGCATCAGCGCTTAGGTATTATATTCTGGGGTAACTCAACAGACAAGTTAAAGGTATTTAGAGCACAAAAGCGGTGCATTCGGTCGATGTTTGGACTGAAGCAGATCGACACCTGCAAAGACATTTTCAAACAGTGGCAAATTCTAACCCTCTCATCGCTGTATATTCTTGAAATTGCTATATTTGTTAAGAACAATCCTCACCTTTTTAATTGCTATCCAATTGGTAGCCGTCGGGAAGGAACTCTACACCATTTGTCTTCCAAGACTGCATTACTACGTCGGAGTGTGTTCTGTATGGCGCCAATGAAGAAGAAAACCATTTTTTGTTTTATATGCCAAAATATTCTACAAAAAATTACAAGAACAATTGTGTTTTTATTATTTTTTTAACTCTAAAACTGACCGAGATATAAAAGTGCAAAGTTAACATTTTCGGTCTAAGCCGCGGACCGAGCGTGATATCGTTGATGACGTCACCGCTCCTGCCTTTCGGCGAGCGACTCGGGGATTCGAAGCATTTACCCGAATGTGCCCGTCGCGCACGGAACTACTTTGTTTATTTTAAATAAGAATCAATAAAAACTACATGAGTCCTTCTAATAAATGTTGTATTGAGTCTCAGTGTAAAAATAGGGCCACAAAAACACCCGAAAAGTTGTTTTTTTACGTTCCCAAGTATCTGAAAATCAGAAAAAATGGACAAATGCTATGAGAAGATCACATCCATTAGGGCCAAAAACAACAGCATAATATTGTTGTGAGGATCCTTTCGATGTCAATTGTTCAAATACCATGTGAAATACTAGGTAGTAGGTACTTAACCTTGCCATGTGAAGTACCTAGTAGGTAGACTAGGTAGGTACTTGGTTATTGCTAGTAATATGATTTTTAGGGTTCCGTACCCAAGGGGTAAAAACGAAAACCCTATTACTAAGACTTCGCTGTCCGTCTGTATGTCTGTCTGTCCGTCTATCTGTCACCAAGCTCTCATGAACCGTGATAGTTAGACCGTTGAAATGTTCACCGATGATGTATTTCTGTTGCCACTTTTTTGCCGTTTTTTTGCTCGATATTAATAACGGCAACACGTAGACGCTTGAAATATTCACAGAATATTTTGTTTATATATGTACTTAAAAAATAAATAATTCAATTCAAATAAAATGAATTAAGGGGGGCTCCCCGATACATGTATATAAGTAGGTATGTAGGGTACGCGACTTGCAGTTTATTGAACCATTCCAAGGTTAATGATTTCTTTATTTTTTATAAAATATTCTGCCACCATCATATCGTGAACTATGGGAAGGTTGTTAGATTGGCCTTTTTGAATTCCTTCTTCCATTTTAGTTCTAAAACAATAATTACCACGATACACAAATTAATAAAAATAACTAGAGCGCACGAGAGCAGACAAATTAGCAGCGAAATGTACTGCGGACGCCCGCCCCGCGGCGCCGTATAGGAGCGGTGACGTCACGCGCTACTCGCGATCACTGACGAGATTTAAAAAACCTACGTAAACTTCCCATGCTTATAACTTCTGTAATATTGCACCGATCGATATGAAATAAAAACTAGAATAATGTGAACGGTCTAGACTTTGATTCTACGTACATAAACGTGTGATATTTTAACCTTGTTATCTTCTTCATTGTCTATAACCATATTCCTAAACACATTCGATGCCTAAATAATATAAATATATTTAAGAGTTCTCTGACCAGACTGTTGGCGGATAGGGCTTATTATACTGTAGACGAATTTGTAAATGATAAATTTAGTTAATGACATTATTCAATTTAATCAATGACTTTTATTTTTTAATGACATTACTTATTTGTTTTCTTTTTTCTGTGCTTTTATGTAGGTAAATGTTTGTACGCTTTTACTGGCGGGACTAGTGAGACTAACATAAGTTTATTTTTAACTATAATAACAATTGTATCTAGTTTCCACGAACAATAAATATCTTTATCTTTATCTTTATCTAGCTTCTATCGAGGGCCTTGAGCGTGGGGACCGAATCCAGAAATTCCGTAACGAAAAAAAACCTCACGCTCCCCACTCCGACGGGCACGGAGGTGTGGCTTGAAGGCCGTGCATTGTCTAACGTCGTTTCTTTTCGGCAGTCTTCGACACGGTGTTTGTGTGCGTGCAACTAGACGTATTGTACGACTTTACGAAGCTCGCACGAATCGAGACGATCACCACGCTCAAAAAGTGTAACTTGAATTAATATCAAAGAAAAAGAAATACTGCATAAATAAAATAAAAAAATTATTATAATTGCATAAATTGATACAAAATGCTATGCAATAGCATTACCGCGGCAGTCCCCGAGTGCCTCACGTCTTTTTTATATTTTAGTCATCCTGGTACCTAAAGAAAGTATTTAGATGTACTTTATGTTACCATTATAAAGTTTTAATTAATGTTTATGTTTATAATATGTAATGTATAAATATGAACTAGCCATTTATTGCCAGCATGTTGCGTTTATATATTTATTTTATTTAAATATTTCTTTTATATTTGTTTATTTTGAAGTTAACTGTTGCAAATTTAGATAGGTACAGCGCATTGGATTAAATCTGTAATGTTATATCTGTTATTAATAATAAACGAATTTGAATTTTGAATTTGAATTCTCTATATTCTAGACGTATAGATTCCTCTAGATTCTTAGACATATAACCATCGGGGATCAAAGTATACAGGCTGCTAGAATTGCTAACACGTGACAGAGCCACACAAACCTGACTGTGTGAAAAACAGCTAATACTTAGATCCTTACCCACAGCTATTAGCGTTTGACCTTGGGCTTTAAAAAAACCAAACTTAAAAAAAACTAATCTATAAACTGACAAATAGTATTTACAAGCCCTGTAAGCTTTTAAATATGTACTTATCTTAAAATTTCTTGTAGTGCACAAGCGCCCTAAGGGTTCGTTCAACCGGTTCGGTTATGATATAAAAATCATAATAAAACTACGGACCTTGAAACCTTGACAAGTCAGACTCTTCTGTGGAACTGTCTTAAATTTAAAAAAACACAGAGCAGTAAGTTCCATTTCTTATCATCAGATGAAACACAGCCAGACTGAGCCAAATCCACCTCAGACCGTATATGCTAATATTTTAAGTAACAATTAAAACCGTCATAGAAACGTCGCATCTGCGGGCGGGCGGCGAGAGGGAGGCGGAGGGCGCGGCCGTCGGCAGCGCCGCCTCCGCCGACTCGGTGGGCGTGCTGCCGCTGCCCGACGCCGACGCCGACGCCGACGCTGAGGGAGGCATGCTGCAGCTGCGCGTCGACGAGCAGGTGAGCGCGGCCCGCCCGCCGCGGCGGAGCGCCGGCGCCGCTCGCAGGCGGTACAGCGTCCTCTCTCCGCAGGAGCTGAGCATGCACGAGCGCGAGGAGCTGCTGCGCGGCTGGAGCGCGCTGCAGGGCGAGGTGCGCGCGCTGCACGACGTGTGGCAGCACGCGCACGCCGCCGCGCTGCACCAGCGCGGCGGCGTAGAGGCCTCCGCCGCCCGCGTGCAGGAGGCCGCCTGCAGCGTGGAGGCCGCCAGGTCGCACCTGTCCGTCGCCGAGAGGTGAGCGGAGAGAGCGAGGTGGGGGCGGGGGCGGGGGCGAGGTGATGGTGACGGCTGACGAGGCGTGTGCACTGTGCAGGTTGCGCGGCGGCGGCGCGGCGTGGGGCGGCGCGTGCGTGGGTCTGCTGGCGGGCGGGCCGGCGGGGCTGGTGCTGGGCGCGAAGGCGGGTGCGGCGGCCGCGCTGGCCGGCTCGCTGCTCGGCTACCTGGGCGTCAGGGCGCTGCCGGCGCGCCTGCCCGCAGACCCCCGCCCCAAGACGGACTAGCCCGGTCGGCCCGTCCGCTCCCGGGGTGGGGGCTGACTATGTCGGGGCGAGCCGGCCCGGGGGCTGAACATGATGGGGCGAGCCGGGCTGAGGGCTGACGATGTCAGGGCGAGCCGGGGGCTCACGATGTCGGGGTGAGCCGGGCCGGGGCTGGGAACGTGAAGAGGCCGAGGGCGCCGGCACCGGACGTTAAACGGGGGCGCCCTCGATGAAAGAACGAGTTGATTTGAATTGCTTCGATTATAGGTAGTAAAATTATAGTTAAAAAAGAATCTTATAAGTTTTATGCCTTTGTTAACTTCAATGTTATATCAATGTTATAGCTAATATATATCCCCTTTATTATACTACAATTGCAAGAAAATAAATACGTTTAGTTTTATTTTAAGTTAAGTGTACAGTCAATGTACATTTTATAGCGAACGCGGCATTTCACACGGTGCTCGCAACATGTACTTATCATTAGAATTAGTTTTAATAAATCAATTCTCGTTCAGACACGGACTCGGGTGGTCTCATTTAAATCCCATCCTTATTATCATTTTTATCAATATCATTAGCAATAAGTATCATTTATCACGGAAGTGTAGGGACAACACCTTCTTTGGTCCTTCGAGCGCTTTCGGCGCAAGGTCACGTAATTTTTTGGCCATCGTGCGTGAGGTCGAAGTTCGGGAAAACATTCCTAAGTTACGTGTAGTGCATCGTCAGTTTTGGATTGAAGTGTGGAGTATCATCAACGTGAGCTCACGCAGAGCTTACGTTATCATCATCAACATCATCACAGACCTGGGCGGTGAGCCTTGGTCTGGTTATCATCATCAGCGCGGCTCTTGAACTTGAGCCTGCGCACGACCTGAGCTTAGCAAAGCTAGGTCGCTTATCAACCGACGAGCATCGGATCATCTGGAAGTGGGTACCACTTCTCTATCATCTGGTATCAGCGAGTTCAACAGGCAGCATATTCAAGTAAGACTGTTCTATTTATTTCATAATGGATGAAATTATAGCTCGCCAATCAATTTTAATCGGTTAGTTTTTAAATATCGAAAGAAATTTTAAGAAAGACTCGGCATCTAGGAAAACTGCGGAATATATAAAAAAAAAGACGTGTGGCACTCGGGGACTGCCGCGGTAAAGCTATTGCATAGCATTTTGTATCAACTTATGCAATTATAATTATTTATTTATTTTATTTATGCAGTATTTCTTTTTCTTTGATATTAATTCAAGTTACACTTTTTGAGCGTGGTGACCGATAAGAAAACATTTTTTTTTTCTTTTATTAAATAAAAATACGTCTAGTTGCACGCACACAAACACCGTGTCGAAGACTGCCGAAAAGAAACGACGTTAGACAATGCACGGCCTTCAAGCCACACCTCCGTGCCCGTCGGAGTGGGGAGCGTGAGGTTTTTTTTCGTTACGGAATTTCTGGATTCGGTCCCCGCGCTCAAGGCCCTCGATAGAAGCTATGCAATAGCTTAAAAGGCTCGAGGCTTTAGACAACCTTTGGGGAGAGTTCGCTCAAAATCACGAGGATATCTCAAAAGGTCAGGGAACGTCTAAGGAGGACTATGTTAGGGAACTTAGCATCAAACCAGGTGATTAGTGGGTTAGAGTTAAAATCAACAGAGACTAGAAAAACACTCGGCCTAAAATGGAACCCTGGATCAGACAGCTTCACATATCAAAATCAAATGACAGAAAGTAGTGAGAAACCTATTACTAAAAGAGAACTTTTGTCAGAAATATCCAAAATTTTCGACCCACTAGGCTGGCTATCACCGTTATCAATTCGCGCTAAGCTATTATTTCAAGGTACATGGAGTGAAACCATGGCCTGGGACGACAAGGTATCAACAGACATACAAAGACAATGGGTTCAGCTACGCAGCGATCTTGTAAAAATACAAACAATCAAAACTCCACGGCATTTAGGCGACACTGAAAATATATGCTACATACACGCATTCTGTGATGCCTCGATAAATGCGTACGCTGCAGTTCTATATTTAGTAACGATAAACGCTAAAGGAGAGTGCACATCCAAATTGATTGCAGCAAAAACAAAATTGGCCCCATTTGCAAAAAAGATATCACTGCCCAGAATGGAGCTGTTAGGAGCGCTTCTACTATCAGAAGTAACCAAGAAAGTTATGAAATCTTTTTCGGATATCAATATCAAACTACACGCTTGGACAGACTCAATGATAGTACTAGGCTGGCTACATGGAGATATTGCACGTTGGAAGCAATTTGTGGCCAACCGAGTAAAACAAATATCAGATGTGATTCCTCCAACAAGCTGGCAGCACGTAAGATCAGAAGACAACCCAGCTGATTGTGCCACTCGTGGATTGACGACAGTTCAACTACAACAACAAAAACTGTGGTGGGGAGGACCTGCCTGGTTGCCTACATACAAGGCAGATGAAGCAAAAATCACTTATCAAAGCCCTGACATTGAAATAAAGAAAGCAAGTGTATACGCCACTTTACAGCGTAGAAACACAACTTTCATAAATGATTTACTATCAAAACATAACTCACTGACACGTGTCACTAAGGTACTTGGCTGAGTGCTACGTTTCATCAAGTGTACACGGGAGAAACATAATACATTGCACTCACTTAGTAATGCGCTGACTTCGAGTGAAATGAACAGTGCACGGACAATCATTATCAAAGAAGTTCAAGGGCAGGACTTCATGAAAGACTTGGAACACATCACCGAACATGCCAATCAGAAAAGCAAAATTATATCTTTAAATCCCTTCATTGACGATCAAGGTCTGCTAAGGGTTGGAGGACCGGGCCCGGGCCACATGTACAGTGACAACGGGACTAACTTTGTTGGAGCAGATCGCCTTCTAAGACAGTAATATCAGGAAATCATACGGAACATCAACTCAGACTTCTTCAATAGTATCAACGACTTTAACATTACATGGCATAGAAATGCACCCTGCTGGCCATCAGCTGGAGGTTTGTGGGAGTCGGCTGTCAAGAGCATGAAGTACCACCTAAAACGCGTTCTTGGAGATCAAAAGCTGACAAATGAAGAGTTTGCGACACTGCTTTATCAGATCGAAGCATGTTTAAACTCAAGACCACTCTGTCAACTCATCGAAAGCCCTGATGACGAATATCTAACTCCTGGGCATTTTCTAGTCGGCGGCTCACTTCTCTCACGGCCACAAACACAGCCGGACTCTATCACCCTATCAAAACGTTGGCAGTTAGTTCAAACCATGAACAAGCATTTTTGGAAAAGGTGGTCGAATGAGTACTTACAGCAACTACAGACCAGGACAAAATGGAGAAGTCATAATAACAACCTCAAAATTGATGACATCGTTCTTATCAAGGAGGACAACATACCACCAGGCAAGTATGCGATCGGTCGCGTTCAAGATCTACATCAAGGCCAAGATGGATGCGTCCGCGTAGTAACACTGAAAACAAGCAACAATATCATTAAACATCCTGTGAGCAAATTAATTGTCCTTCCTGTTAACCAGAGTAGCGATGAGCAAGAGTCGCAACAAAAAGCCCCAAATCAACCGACAACATCAAATCAAGGTCAAGATCGACCTAATAGAATGCAGTTGCGACCTCGACCTCGAAATGTCAACAAAAAAAAAACTTACCATGAGATATGTTCGCATCTATGATATCACGAAGCAAACAAATAACGTCTGATTAAGCAACTTACAACATATCATACTATTTAACAATCATAATATCCTAATTATATTATGCTCTTTACAATTGCCCACTTACGATTTACAACTTAAACAATCACTATGCAGTATCAAGTTACTATCAACAAACAGCGAAACGACTTGTAAAACATCTATCGCCACCTGTCAAGATCAATGGATCAAGTTACACCGACCTAACGACTGGCTGTTCGCGTGCTCCTCGGAATGCCACGTACGCATTCAGTGCCCAGCTGGGCTCACTATCATGCAATTAAGCGGCACTGGGTTGATAACACTGGGTGACCAATGTAAACTCAGAGGTTCCGGATATACTTTTTACACACATGACAACTTTCTTAGCAAAATCAACATCGAATCAAAATTCGAAGCCCCAGAGGTGTCTGTCTTAAATAAAATCATAGATTCCTCAGCCTTAGCATCAGATGAAACTTATGACCCAACTGCGGAATCAGTTTGGGACGAGCTTATCAATCAGATCAAAGTTTTAAAAGAACAGTCCACTTATCAACTCAGCGTCCATGAATTACATCATTACGTCATGGTGAATGTAATCATCATCATTATCATCGTCGGAGTCATCATCGCCATTGGTTGGAGGTTGCGAAGGGATCGTAGCCTCGCCGTGGCGCGCCCAGAAGCGGCGGTCTCGTACCGACCCGCGGCGGTCCCGCAGCCGCGCCCGCGAGCCAGCAGTGTAAGTGTGGTGGAACAAAGTGTTACCGGTAGTAGTAATCACGAGTTGGGGCTAGCGAGCCACAGTGCAGTGTGAAAGGGGTGTGCAAGGGTACATCCCCTTTTCTTTTTAAATCAAAACTATATAATCAGTGTAGTGTAGATTTAGCTTAAGGCATACGTAATTTCATTGGGATTCCACACACACGAACATGTCTCTAGCCTTGACCGAACCAATGATGTGTACAGGAGTTTGATTGCGTTTATGTTTGTAAATTCCCTACAATTTCGTGTTACAAATCCTAATTTTTTGAAGTTATCAACTGTTAATTTCATTATATGACTGTGGAATGTCAGCTCAGGATCAAATACTACACCTAGATCCTTAACTGTTGGAGGTCGAGTTAAAAATTCTCCTTTAAGTTTATATGGCATAATAATGGGGTTTGCAGATCTAGTGAAAGTCATAACTTGATATTTGGAAATATTAAGGTTAAGCCTATTTTTCTGACAACACAATTGTACCACTTCAAGATCATGTTGGAGAGCAAGGTAATCGTCAACAGATTTAATTTTACAGTATGGTTTAAGGTCGTCGGCATAAAGTAAACATTTTGCGTAAGTAAAGGACTTAGTCAGATCGTCCACCATCAACGTAAATAGCAACGGGCCCAATGATGATCCTTGGCTGATACCTGATCTTGTGTGGTACGGGGGGGAATCGAAGCAGCCCAGCCTAACAAACTGCTTTCTATCGCGTAGGTAGTCTGCGAAAAATCTAAGTAGGTTGGGAGTAAATCCAAATGTGCTTAATTTATTGAGGAGTACATCATTATCTATGTGGTCGAAGGCCTTATGAAAATCAAGATAAATTACATCAACCTGTTCTTTATTATCTAAATTTTGCGAGATGTAGTCAACAAGAGATAGTAGGTTTGTATTTACTGAACGACCCGTTCTGAAGGCATGTTGAGCATCGTTCAGATAGGGTTCTATTTGTCTGTATATTTTAGTTTGTAGTCCACTCTCAAATAGTTTGGCAAGGGAGGAAAGGATGGCTATTGGTCTGTAATTATTAACTAAAGACTTATCACCTGTTTTATGAATAGGAACAACTCGTGACTGTTTCCATATTTCTGGATATGTATATGTTTTTAGTGAGATATTGAAAATATGTGCAATTGGAGATACAAGTTCTGTTTTAAAAGCTTTCAATACATACGGCGGTATATTATCAGGGCTAAAGAGCTTTTAGGTTTGAGCTTTTGTATAAGAGACTCTATTTCACATTCAGAGAAGTTTGAAACGTTTATGTGCGAGTACCCATTTATTTGTGTGATTTTATCGACGTCAAGTTTTGGAGCTTGAGGTAAGAATATGCTGCTAAAGTACTCTGCGAATGCTACAGCTGCTGCTTGTCCATTATATTTACGATCCTCATGAGTTATGCTTGCCTCAAATCCTCCTTTTGTTCTTAAATTTTTAACATAGTTCCAAAACGAGCGTGGGTTGGATGTTATGTTGTTTTCAATGTTCGCTGTATAAAAACTATATGCAACTTTAACTTCATGATTAATTTCAGCTCTAATAGCTGTAAAGAAACTATACATGTATGGATCTTTACTGCATTTCCAGATTTTGTGTAGGTTCCATTTGATTTTAATGAGTGCAATAATTTCTTTAGTAAACCATGTAGGAAATCTGCGAGTAGGTTTAGAACTTCGATTTTTTTTAGGGACACTTTGATTGAAACAGGTATACAGTGTAGCATATAGTAAATCTACAGCTGAATTAACATTTTGTTCTTCGAGTATATCACTCCAATTTATATCAACCATGAGTTCATAGAGTAAAAGAAAATCTGCCTTACCAAAATTCCAGTCTGTACTGGCATCGATGTTGCTAATCTCTAGCGGGACTTCCCTTCCCCCACCAACGATACTAAACGTAATGTCCAAAGGTGGGTGATACCTGTCTGCAACATCCACCAAGCCACAGTCTGCCTCGCTGACTTCAACCTCGTTAACTTTGCTATTTATGAGTACGACATCTAATTTGCTACCTGTTTTATTTGCAATAGAATTATAGTCTACTAAATCACAGAAATTTAAAAAATAATTTGTATAATTGTTTATGTTCGAAGAAGCACTGTTCAGATTTATATCACATAAGATTATGACAACCGAATTAAATAATACTGTTGAAAATTTTTCCTCTACTTTACAGTACCAGTTCATGTAGTCCTCGTCTTTTGCAGAAGGCTTAATATACACGACACATACATAGATTAAACGGTTTTTATAATGAAATGATGCCCAGAGATCCTCACCGTGTCCAGTCTCCAGATGTTGTTGACGAGAGAGATCCAGACCCGGTCTGGCTGCGACTAGTATACCACCTCCATTAGAGCCTCTATCTCGTCTGATAAGACTCCACTGGTAGGGCGTGACTTCAGCATCTGTTATTGAGTCATCCAAGTTGGTTTCTGTTACAGCTACGAAATCAACAGGTAAAAGTGTCGTATTTCGGCGCCATTGTTGTAATTTTGTTTTGAGGCCATTCACGTTCTGGTACATAGCGTGTAGTTTACTTTTAGAGGTGATGATTTTGATATCCTGGCCCTTTCGGAGTTGCCCCTGTCTCATACGCTTTCTGGCCAGGAATGCGGGAAGTATAGTGCTCATGCCTGGCTCCTCTATGAAACCACTCGCATACTTCGGTACCAGCCGGCCACGAGTCTGGAGTTAGTAGCAGATCATATGTGCATTCCGGAACCGTAAGAACGAAAGATGCATAGTATTCATGCCTAAGTTTTAACTTTGTCGCTGTAAATCCTGTTCTTCTACAAATTTGTTCCATATGAGACCTCATTGATTCTTCAGTTGTATCCAGTCTGAAAAAGCAGGCATGTATTTTTTTTGTTCTCTCAACGGCGTGTAGCTCCAGTGATTCTCGTGCTTTTCCTATAACTATCCTATCTTAGAAAACTGCTGCTAGCTACCAAAGTTTGTTTAGCGCAATGTTACGCAATGTTGCGCAAACGAAAAAACCGGCACGCGATAAGGGACAGCAAATCATATAATGCGGTCTCCCTTATTTGCATGAAGCACGCATAAGTAGTTCTCTTTCTTGAAAGAATGCGATGAAGTTATCTCGTCGTCTATTGCTTTCTCTGTCTAGGTGGAAAGGATAAGTAAAAAAAATATCTAAGTATGTATCTGATTTTGTCACTTTTGAATAAAATACACTCGAGAGCAATGAATCCGGGTCACTCAAAGAATCCAAAAAATCTCGGAAAGTAAGAATGCTAGGTTAATGCAATAAATTGTATTTAATAGACAATTTAATACTCCTTAAATGAAAGTATTAAAACTTCTTAGTTATTGTAAAGTTATATCATATAAAAATAAAATTTGAAAAGGGAACACTGTCGAAGATGGAACTACGAAATTACAGGATTTGTTTTTGCTTTTGTTTGTAATCTGTCATTTATGTTGGTACATAAACCAGGTTGATAGTGCTCAATATTCATTATTCAAGCTGAAATCATGTCGCTTACACTTGAAGAATGCACCAGAATACTTACATTGGTGGAAACCGGCCGGAGTCAGCGCGATACAGCCAGGACTGTCGGTGTGTCGCTGTCAACAGTACAAAGAGTTCTCCGACGTTACGAAGAAACTGGTTCTAACCTACGCAGACCAGGAACGGGCAGAACTAGGTGTACCACAGCACGAGAAGACCGATACTTGGTGAACACCATGCTTCGAAATCGCTTTCTCACAGGAACTGAACTCACAAATCAGTTTCGACGCCTCGGAGGAAGTAACCCAAGTGCATGGACAGTAAGACGTCGGCTTGCTGAATCTAACTTAAAACCCCTTAGACCTGCAAACGGCCCTAAACTGGAGCGTGGCCATCGTATTTCAAGACTAAGATATGCCCAGAACCATGTAAATTGGAGTATTGAAGATTGGTCGAAAGTTATGTTCTCCGACGAATCAAAATTTATGCTCTACAAGCACGATGGAAGACACAGAGTGTATAGAAGACCAGGGGAAAGATTCAAGCAAGCATGCATCGAAGAAAAAGTAGCCTACGGTGGTGGGTCTGTACTTGTGTGGGCCGGAATTTCCTCTGAAAGTCGCACAGAGCTGGTGATCATAGAAAACGGCTCTTTAACTAGCGTAAGATATGTGGAAGAAATCCTCAACGAACACGTTGGTCCATTTATGGTCAATTTGGGTGAGGATGCTATATTTATGCATGACAATGCCCGACCTCATACAGGTAGGATTGTGAATGACTACCTTCAAGAGATGAACATTACTTGTATGGAGTGGCCAGCGCGCAGCCCGGATATCAACCCGATCGAGCATGCTTGGGACGAGCTAGGGAGATGCGTAAAACAACGAAACCCTCCCCCAATCACGCTTCCTGAGCTCAAAATTGCTCTCACAGAGGAATGGGAGAATATTCCCCAAAATCGTATAAGGAACTTGGTGTACAGCATGCCAAACCGCGTAAACGCAGTAATGGAAGCACGAGGAGGTAATACGAAGTATTGAAATTCAAGAAAATCGTCTTAAAGTTCAAAAATTTCATGTTTCCTATTTTTGTTTTAAGGAGAGATCAGCAGTTTTTTTTCTTTATGTAATTTTGTGTAAATAAAATGTATGGTGACTCATATTTTTTTAACTTTCATTTAAGGAGTATTAAATTGTCTATTAAATACAATTTATTGCATTAACCTAGCATTCTTACTTTCCGAGATTTTTTGGATTCTTTGAGTGACCCGGATTCATTGCTCTCGAGTGTAATTTAGTAGATTATAATTATATGACTACATCAAATACGATTAAAACACAAATCGCTTCACTGGTTATATATGGACATCTTTTTATGTCATGATCTGATTAGAAACCCTCGTCTGGCCATAACTTGACATTTCAATTTATCAATTTATATTTGGTGATCATGGAAAATATTTTTGGTACAAGTTGATATATCAAGTAACGAATATTATTTTGTTATTGGGTGAACGTTGATAACTTAAAATACCAATTTTATTTCACATAGACAAGTGACTTCGTTAGTTTGATAAGTGATTTTGTCAAGTTTACTATGTCAAAACATGAGATGTCAACATGATGTCAACGGTATAACTCTAAAATTTATTGATGTTAAGGGCTGTCAATTCTTTGTATATAAATTTACACACTTAGAAAGCGTTTATGCCAATAAAAAAAAACATGCAAGTCGAGATATCAACTTATTGCTACGCACCCGGAGTAACATACAGGGTGTAAAAAGACGTCTACTGAAAACGAAAGGTGGTGGTACAGCACTCAAAAATCAAACCAAAAAAAAAACTGTTGTCCGGAAAAAAAATTACAGCCGGAGAAAAAAATGAATCAAGATTTTTATTTATTTCAGTAGCCAGCAATGTACGCATTCAAGTAGGTGAGTTCGCAAGTGCCTTCTAACATAGGTAGGTAGTAAGTTGATAATTGGTAGGTAGATAGGTAGGTAGGTACTTACCTAATTCCGCTGTAGCCTCGGTCTAACAAGAAATGGCTCAAACTGAGCTCCTCGTTCATGGCACAGCTGAGCTCGCCTGATTGTTGACCGATGAACGCGATCCAGGAATGTAGGATCCTCGGCGCTTCTCGCATTCAGGTCTGAGAATACCGATGTGATTCGGTTTTTCATTTCTTCAGCCGTATCACACTCCCGATCAAAGACTCTTTCCTTGACATGACCCCATAGAAAAAAATCCAATGGAGTCAAGTCAGGTGACCGAGGAGGCCATGCACGAGGTCCAAATCGTCCAATCCATCGATTTGGAAAGTCTTGGTGTAGCTGATCTCGCACAGACCTAATTATGTGCGGTGGTGCTCCATCATGTTGGAACCACATGTCTCTATGCTGGGCTAGGAGAATATCGTCAAGATAAAAGGTCACTGGACCTCTGATAAAATTCAGGTATGCCACTCCGTTCATTCTTGAAGGCAAGAACACGGGCCCTACAACATTCCCCTGATGGATCTCTGCCCAAACGTTTACAGATCACCGTACCTGATGGCCCGTTTCTTGAGAGACACGAGGATTTCTTTCTGACCAAAAGTGGGAGTTCCTTCGGTTCCACATGCCATTCCTCGTGAAGGTGGATTCATCTGTCCATAAAACGTTTTTGGCAAACGTGGTAGGGTGACCCTGGCCCAAAATCCATTGGCAATAGTCAAGTCGCCTAGCTTTGTCTGAAGGAAGGAGTGCCTGGACTTTGTGGATTTTGTATGGCTTCTTATTATTTTTTCGTATTATTTTGTGCACTGTTTTGTGCGATACCACGGTTTGACGACCCCTGAGCAATTTCGCAACTGTTCGCGTTCCTACCCGAGGGTTTCTTTCAACAATATCCAAGACCTTCTCTTCTACCCGAAGATCTACGTCTCTGCCACCTCCGCGCCTTTGGGGCGTAACTCTCTCATCATTCAGAACCCTCTGATAGGCAGCCGTGATGACTCTAGCATCAGACGGGTGGTACTGGTTCGGGTACCTATCGCGGTAGATGCACAAGGCTCGTGACGCATTTCCGCGAGCTTCACCATAGCACATAAACATTTGTCCATACTCCCTCGCACAAAACATAATGGATAGCTAAACACTACCACGGAAACCAAAGTTCCTACGTACTCTAAAAAAATAACTTGAAACTAACACTCAAATTAATAAAAAACGCACTCACTAAAAATGAACGAAAAACCTACTCTAAACTTAAAACTAATAACACTTAAATTAATAAATAAAACACACTACGTAATAAACTACGTTACCAAGAAAACTAAAAGAAAACAACAAAATAAAACTCTTTAGCGAAAGGCAATGCAATTGCGCAAGTGTCCGTCCCGTACGAATATTGAAAATCAACTAAAAAATAAATAAAAATATTAGAGAAATTAGGTGAGTAATTTCGAAAATAAACCGTTTGTAAAAAGCCGCAAAAGACACCGCGAGTCTTACTAGACACGCCGGCGCCGCTCCGTCATTTTCAAAATTCAAAAATTCAAAATTCAAAATTCATTTATTCAGTAGGAACTGTATAGTACACTTTGAAACGTCATTTTTTTAAATTTACCACCAATTCGTAACGTGACCAAACAGAGAAGAATTGGCAAGAAACTCTGCTTGGCTTATATTTTTTTAACGTCATTGTACTTAATATCTATTACATTGTTTTTGATGGAGTTAGAGGCAGATTCATCCCAAGCTTTTTTGTCATCTAAATAATCAGATATTTTATAATAAGCTTTATTACATAGATTACGTTTAACAACATTTTTGAATTTAGTTACAGATAGATTAATCACATCATTTGGGATTTTGTTAAAAAATCGTACAGACATCCCTTTAAAAGATTGACTAACTTTATGGAGCCTTACAGTGGGAACAGCTAGTTTATCTTTATTTCTAGTGTTAACATTATGATAGTCGCTATTTTTCTTGAACATGTTAATATGTTTTCGGACATACATTAAGTTTTCATATATATATTGGCACGGCACTGTCATAACATTTATTTCTTTAAACTTAGTTCTAAGTGATTCTCTGGGGCCCATATTATAAATTGCACGAACAGCCCTCTTCTGCAACACAAATATCGTGTTGATATCTGCAGCATTCCCCCACAACAAAATGCCGTACGACATAATGCTATGGAAGTAGCTGAAATAAACTAGTCTAGCCGTTTCTACGTCAGTAAGTTGACGGATTCTTTTGACTGCGTATGCTGCAGAACTGAGTCTGTTCGACAACCCATCTATGTGAGCGCCCCATTGAAGCTTATTATCTAAAGTTATGCCTAAAAATACAGTACTGTCCACAAGATTTAGATCTTCATCTTTTATTTTAATGTTAGGTTTAACTTGTTTAACATTTGGTAATATAAATCTCATACATTTTGTTTTAGTCTCGTTCAGTAATAAATTATTTACATCGAACCAGTTAACAACTTTCGCTATTGCATTGTTCACGTCGTCAAAATTGGTCTGCCGTCGCTTTAATTTAAATAAAAGTGACGTGTCATCCGCAAACAATACAATTTCGTGGTTGTCTCTCACAAGTTGAGGTAGGTCGTTGATGTAAATTAAAAATAAAAATGGTCCAAGTATTGACCCTTGCGGAACACCCATCTTTACTACAGATCCCGGAGAACATTTTCCATTTACGTCTACTTTCTGTATTCTGTCAGATAGGTAAGAAGTGAGAAGGGCTAAAGCCATACCCCTGACGCCATAGTGATCTAGTTTCCTGATTAATGTTTCATGGTGTACGCAGTCAAATGCCTTAGACAAATCACAAAAGATGCCTAAAGCATCATGTGAGTCCTCCCAGGCATCGTAGATATGCGATACCAACTCAACACCGGCATCAGTTGTCGATCTGCCCCGCGTAAATCCGAATTGTTTGACATCTAGTAAGTTGTTAAAGTTAAAATAGCTTTGCAGTTGACTAAGAATAAGCTTTTCAAAAATTTTACTAAATGTTGGCAGTACTGATATCGGTCTAAAGTTAGTAGGGTCAGAACTACTACCGGATTTAAATAAAGGTGTTATTTTACTATGTTTCATTAAATCAGGAAACTCACCACAGTCAATACATTCGTTAAATATAAACGCTAGTTCTGGTGCGACAATGTCAATCAACGATGTTACAACGCTAACAGAAATGCCCCAGAGATCCGTAGTTTTTTTGACATTTATCAGTTTGAATGTTTTAATAATATCATTACTGTTTACATATTTAAAATAGAACGGTATTTCACATTTTGGTACATTTTTATTTAGTAATGAATCCGCAATTATAGGAGAAGAGTTTAAGGATCTTGTGGTAGAAACTGGAATGTCTGTAAAAAAGGATTCGAATGCTTTGGCAACATCACCATCTTGTTTGATGATGGTATTACCAATATTTAATTTATACTCCTTAATGTCATGTTTGACTTTTCCAGTCTCACTGTTTATTATTTTCCAAGTGGTTTTAATTTTATTACTACTGCTTCTAATTTTTGAACTAATATAATTAGACTTAGCCGCGCGACATACATTTTTAAAAAATTTTGAGTAATTTATAACTTTATCTTTAAACTCTTCACTAAAATTATACTGTTTTTCACTGTAAAGCTCATACATTCTTTGTCTGCTTTTGTGAATTCCTACTGTTGCCCACTCACAGAATGTAGGACTGTCAGAGACCATGATCGATTTAGGTTTAAATATTGAGCTAAATTCTTGGATAAAATTATTAAAAAAAGAATTATATAAATAATTTGGATTATTATTTTGATATGAAAAGGGTGATCTATTTAACAAATTAGATTAAAATTTTTCTAATCGATGCACAGTCACTGGTACAAAAGTTACGTGCCGTTTTACATTTTTCTTTATTTGATTTTCTATTTTGATTAACTGACCAAGGTGATCTGATTTTATGTTACTAATTACATTTTTACTTAGTATATTAACATTTGAATTTGTAAAAATATTGTCTATGCATTTGGCTGAAGTGTCAGTAATTCTAGTTGGCTCCATAAAGAGAGGTTTTAGATTATATGATTTGAATAAACTAGTAATTTTAGTACTTAATGAATAAACTTCTAGAAAATTTATATTGAAGTCTCCGCATGTTATAATATTTTTGTTTGTTTTAGATATTTTGAACAATATTTCATCCATGACCTTTTCAAAAATATCAAATGAGGCGGATGGTGGGCTGTACGCACTTATAACAATGAAACGCTCCAACTCTACGCATGCTATTTCAATTTGGCTTTCAACAGACAAATGGACAATGTCCTTACGTTCTTTAAATTGGATTTGTTTATTTAAAATTATTAATGAGCCGCCTCTTATAGCATGCGTTCTACAAAAAGAACTACCAACTTGGTGGTTACTGAAATTGAACATGAGCTCGTAGCTTTTTAGCCAATGTTCTGTAATACAGATGATGTCTATATTATCAGAGTTCATGAACAATTCTAATTCTAATAATTTGCAACTCAATCCTTGAATATTTTGATGCACCAAGTTCTGTTTATTTGATTTATTTTACAATGTTTATTAAACTTATTTGAATTGATAATGCTAGAGGCTCCCTCTATTGTCTGATCTAGTAATTTAAATGACTTGAAACAAATTCCAATCTCTCTTTTTGTAAGTCAGAACAGTGCTCAATAAAAGCAGCCTTTTTAGCCAAGTTCTTGGCTGTTGTACAAAAATAGTAAGATAGCGAAATAGCTATCTGTCGCTTAAAAAAGTTAGAAAGGTAATATCTACCTTTAGTCAAATATTTTTTTTTACTAACAATATTGTTAGAGTCGATCACGTGAATTAATTTATTATAGCATGATATGGTATGCAAGGTCATATTTAGGTTATATCGTATGTCATTTTCTGCTTGTGACAAGCTGTTGCTATAGGGGAATGTAAACATCACAACTTTTTTTTACTTTTAGTGAACATAATGTATCTAAGTACCTATTTAATTAACTCAGTTTTGTTTATATCACCCCTATTTCCTAGCATTATTATAAGATTTGACTCAGTGTTGAATTTGTATTTTATTACTGATAGCATGATCTCATGCATGTTGCAGTTTGGCAAACAGTTGTTCATTACAGAATGTCCCATTCTCATACCCAATAAATGGCCCATGTCTTTTCCAATTTCATCGCTGAACATTACTGTGTTGACACAAGATGGTGGTGAACTGACACACAGCGGAGACGATACGGCAGCACTGACTGGTTCTGGTGACTCAAAAGACTGACATTCACATCTGTGATTGGCCACCAGGGAGTCAAACCGCTCCTGGTTGCTGTGTGATAGTTTGAGTAATTCATCCATGGCCAGTGAGTACTCTCTTATTACCTCTTGAGACTTCTCATAGCGACTAGTAATGGACCTCAAGGAGTCCTCAACGCTGGCAATTTCATATTGAAGCCGCTGTACATCAGTTTCATATCTTAATTTTGTGTTTTCCAATTCAATAGTACATGTTTTTAATTTATCAAATATTTCTATTTTTGTTATCTTATTTTTAACCGACTTCAAAAAAAAGGAGGAGGTTCTCAATTCGGTTGTATTTTTTTTTTTTTATGTTTGTTAGCTCATAACTCTGTCATTTATGAACCGATTTACAAAATTCTTTTTTCGTTGGAAAGGGTATACTTTCCAATTGGTCCCATTTAAATTTCAAGAAAAAATATTAACCCTAAGGGTGAGAAAATTGGGAATGAACCTTTTTTGGGCTCGAATTTTATAATTTTTTTTATGTTTCTTACCTCATATCTCCGTCATTTATAAACCGATTTCGAAAATTCTTTTATCGCAGTGTAGGGTATACTTTGCAAATGGTCCAATATAAATTTGACGTAAAAATACCAACCCTAAGGGTGAGAAAACTGGGAATGAAAATTTTATGGACTTATATTTTATTCGATTTTTATGTTTGTTGCCTCATAACTCCGTCATTTATGAACCGATTTAAAAAAACTCTTAGTTTTTTGTATAGGATATACTTTTTGATTGGTCCCATAAAATTTTGAAGAAAAAATACCAACTCTAAAGGTTAAAAAACAGGGACTAAGATTTTATGGGCTCGAATTTTATTCATGTTTTATGTTTGTTATCTCATAACTCCGTCATATAAAAACCAATTTGGAAAATTCTTTTTCGTTGTGTTTTTCGGGGATAAGACATTAGGGAATAAAATTTCTATGGGCTTGAATTTTATTTATAGTTTTAGTAATCGTCTTAAAGTCAGATTCACTAAAACTTCGGAAATAAACAATAATTTAAAATAAAAAAAAACCCACTTCAAAAACATTTATTGAAAAAACTGTTAAACTAAAAAGTAAAAAATAATTGCTTATTTTTTGGTTCATCCACCTTTTTTCTATAAATTTATCCCTTACGATCTATGCGTTTACCACATAGGTAGATCTAGATACCTACCTGTTATTTTTGGAGTCGGTGTCAGCCAAGGCACGCCAAGGTAGGTAACTATTGCGTGGGCGGCGCAGGAAGGCATGTCCGAGGTGGGAGAAGTGTAGTTGCTATAATGTCGTACTCCAAAGCTGACTCCGACTCCAAAAATAACAGGTAGGTATCTAGATCTACCTATGTGGTAAACGCATAGATCGTAAGGGATAAATTTATAGAAAAAAGGTGGATGAACTAAAAAATAAGCAATTATTTTTTACTTTAGTTTAACAGTTTTTTCAATAAATGTTTTTGAAGTCGGTTTTTTTTTTATTTTTAATTATTGTTTATTAAACTTACTAACTAAACTTTTTTGATTTCATTCACCTTATAAGTGTTCTAATGAAATGAAAATAAGGTTCAAATTTCTATTTCACCACATTTTCTTTTGACTTAACGCCGCACGAATACAGGTGCCTATACCTATTTATTGCGTATTTACATAGCTAAAGAGACGCCTAACGATCAAATTTTTGCTTTAATGTTGACCTGCCATGTGGTTTGGTTGCGGGTTCGATTCCTGCCACAGGACAAATGTTTGTCTTCCTTCCTTCTTCGAATGAGTTAGTAGCCAACCCTGGTGCAGGAGTTTTTAGGCCACCAAAGGCCTCCGACATGGCTTAACGACTGAAGAAGCCAGAACCAACATCATAACGAGCCTTCCGAAGCAAGGAAGCGCTCAGATCTAAATGCCACTAAACGGTCACCCATCCAAGTAGTGACCGAGCGGAGTATTGCTTAACCAAGGTGTTCTTAGAAAACCAAAGTAAGGCCCGCCACAACGCCACGAGCACTTCAATGTTTGCACTCCAAATGAGTTGGCTTAGACACAGGAGGTTGTGGGTTCGATTTCCGCACCGGTACACATGTTTGTATGAGCTTCAGATAAGTGTGACTTAGACGCAGGAGGTTGTGGATTCGATTTCCGCCGCGGGACAAATGTTTGGATGAGCTTTAGAAGAGTTTGCTTCGACGCAAGAGGTTGTGGGTTCGATTTCCACCACGGGACAAATGTTTGTATGAGCTTTAGTCGAGTTGGCTTCGACGCAGGAGTGAGTTTGATTCCCGCCGCAGGACAAATGTTTGTATGAGCTTCAGATAAGTATTACTTAGACGCAGGAGGTTGTTAGTTCGATTCCCAGGACAAATGATTGTATAAAAATACTTACCTTACTTAATAGGTGAATTATGTACCTAGGTACCTACTTACCCTTGCCCACTGCGTTTATTTGAATGTTTCAAGCATTATTAGTAGGTATGATTTTATTACAAGGCCGTAAATTCAATTAAATTGTACCTACACAATTGCCCAAGTAGAAGTACCTACCTGCGTTTGACTTGCTACCAACTAACAGTTGGTAATTTTACCTACTAATTTTAACGTTGCCATTAACGTGTACAAGAAAGATTTGTATGTAGGTAGGTGTGTAATGTAATAAGATTTTAATGATAATGATTCAGTGATTTAATTTAGTGAGCTAGTTTTGACATCTAAGGTACCTACTCAGTCCTTCGTCCTTCCCAAAACCTACTAGGCAAGTACTTAATTAATTACGTTGAGAAAAAAAGGTAATTTACTTACGCACAGATACTAGTTATTTATTAAAATTTTGTTGTTTACGTGGTATGTACAGTCAGCATCAAAAGTAGATGATGAGTTTCAGAATTTCAATACAGCTGATAGAAATTTTACGTCAGAATTAGATAGCACTAAAGTGTTCCATAAATAGGTGATTGAAAAATATGCTAACAATAAGCTGATGACACTAACCACCACATGTACCTGATGACTTTAAGGTTCAAAAGTATCTGATGTAAAATAGTTTTATAAATATATGAATTTTGTTACTTTGCAATATTTTGGCAATAAAGATATAAGTTCAAAAATAACTGACTATCTATCATAGCAAAAATAACTGATTATCTATTTTAACTGGCCTTTTAGCTCAGTTGATAGTAATTCTTAATTATTTTTGAAATATTAAAATGCCAGTTAAAATAGATAATTAGTTATTTTTGCTATGATAGATAGTCAGATATTTTTGAACCTGTCTTTATTTCCAAAATATTGCAAAGTAATATAATTCATTCTAATCCTAATAATCTTAATCCTATCCTATCCTTATATCACATCACACTATCACATCACATCACTCTAATATTATAAATCACATCACATCACACTTTATTATTATTATTATTATTATTTAATATTATAAATGCGAAAGTCTGTGTGAATGTTTGTTACCACGTATCTCCGTAAACACTAAACAAATTTAGATGAAATTTAGTACGTAGATAGTTTCGGTGCCAGAATAAAACATTACTTAGATAATCAAATTTTGAAAAAACAGCCTCAAAAGTGGAAAACGGGGGTGGCTAAGTTTGTAAGGGGAACAAAAAAAAATTTTACCAATCTACTAGAAATTTTGCGCAGAGACTTTCTATTGAAAATGAATGAATACGTGTTTCAGGATTTTTCGCTATTCAACCCCTAAGACTTTTAACGGGAGTGGCAAAGTTTGTACGGGGTACAAAAGTCTGTGTGAATGTTTGTTAGTTTAGCTTAGTGAATAATACAAAGGCTTATCTAATTTTGTTTTTTTTTCTCTAAAGTTGTAAACAGGGTGGCAAAGTTTGTATGGGGAACAAAAAACATTTTTACCAATCGACTTGAAATATTGCACAGAATCTCTCCTCTAGAAACAAATGACTACTGTACTTCAACCCCTAATGCGGTTAAAGGTAATCAATTTTTATTAATGAACTTTGATTAAAATTGATTCCGAAAAATTACACTAAGAAAAAATACTTGAACAGGGTATGATTGGGGATGAAAGTTTGTATGGGGAACCAATCATTTCTCAAGTTAGGTAAGTTTATTAAAATTTATCATACTTAACCGGCAGTTGAATTGGTGATCAACGCGAACAGGAGTGGGAACGGGAACGAAAAAGGGAGTAAGAGTGGGAACGAGAACGGAACGTGTACGGGTATGCTAGGTAATGCATTAATAATATGTTAGTACTTTTTATTCCGCGCAAAACGTGGTAAAAATAAACCTTTATGTAAATAATTAAACACATTTTGACACATACATTTCCACGCGGGCGAAGCTGCGGGGTGCAGCTAGTATATTTATAGAACTATTTTACATCAGATACTTTTGAACCTTAAAGTCATCAGGTTACATGTGGTGGTTAGTGTCATCAGATTATTGTTGGCATATTTTTCAATCACCTATTTATGGAACACTTTAGGGCTATCTAATTCTGACGCAAATTTATATCAACTGTATTGACATTCTGAAACTCATCATCTACTTTTGATGCTGACTGTACCTAAGATTCTGTTACTTGTAGAACTAAGGCAAGCTGGCTGCCTAGGTAGTATGATATTAGTAGTGTGACGCGATAGAGACGAGGCAGCGCGCGAGAGGCGCGAGAGGCGCGAGAGGCGCGGGCGGGACACTCGCGTCCCGCCCGCGATCTCGCGCGCGCGATCTATGACCTCGGTCAGCTGTGCGCGCTGTACGGGAGGACTGCTGGTTGCATGTACATTGCTGGTTTTTTATTTTTATTAGTTTTTTGCTTTTATAAATGAGACAGTTAGGAAGTTATGGTGTTAATGTGTTGTACTATACGTACATATGTAACTAGAAAAAAAATATAAAATGACGTAGATAGGTCAACATTTTTTTTGCTGTTTTTTTCGCTAAATATTATCATAATCATGGTCTGATCGCAACCTCTCAGTTTTCGGTAGTAGTCTTTTTACACCCGATATATGTTAATCCGGGTTAAGGAGTACCTAATTACTGACGTCAAGGAGGAACGAACACTTTCACATGCTTACATTAACATTCCACTTTGCCGCTAATATTAGTGGAAATAACTGTAGGATAGGAAATAGTAGGAAGCTCATGCAAGCATTTGCCCCACAGTCGAAATGAAATCTGTATATTTTGACTGAGATATAGATGTACCGTACCTACGTGGTACGTACGTACGTATGTTATGTAGGTACACCAATTCAAAAGTGCCCGTTTTTTAATAGTTTGGTTACTAGTGCGCATGCTACGTACTAATCGGCAAACAGCGAGCATTTGTTATTTTTGCAGCAGGAACAGGGGCCTTTTGCATTTTGAGTGTGTTGATTCTATGATTTTTGCGATCGTCCAAAAGGCCTCCGTTTGGCTCAGCTGTCCTTTATGTGTAGTGAGCTAGGTGGCTGAAACTTTTGTCACAGGTAGGGTTACACCTAGGAAGCCTAAATCTGAAATGGCGTAGTGCGGAAACGAATAGTTTTTGAGATATGAATTTTTGAAAATTCCAATTTTCACGTAATTTCGTCAAACTTGATGTTGTTGTTTGCTATTGATTGCAAATTATTTGGTAATCTGACAATGACAATGACATTTCTCGTGGTTTTTGCGGCAATGTTTTGGTGATCTGACAATGACAATGACATCTTTTTTGTTTTCCCGCCGGTTTTTGTTGATTGTTTGAATTGAATTGTAAAAATTTACTCAGATAAACAGTAGGTTATTAGGTTTTTTTTTTATAACCACCCGGAAATCCTTCTCACAAAAGTAGGTTCTAGGACACCCCGACTTGAGTAGATTAGGTTCGAAATCTAACACAGAACCGACACAGAGCACCCCGATGCCACCTAGTCTTGTGGTCCCTACCCCTAGAGTGTGTATAAAAAATGCGTGAGTGAGAGTTCTGGCGAGAGCCCATACCGGAGTCAAATATCCATTTTTATGATTAGAAACGGGTTTGTAGAGTGCTCATAGATCATAGGTTCCCCTTCCCTAACACTACCGCATCCCCCCCTTTCCCGATAGTGTGTTTTGGTGTATATTGTTTACGTTTTTTCCATACTTAACCTCAAAACTAAATTATTATTTTTCTCAGAAAATATGAGTTTCCGCACTTCACCCTTTAAGGGGGAGGGTCCTCCCCCCCTCCCCCACCCCTCCCACCCCCTTACCCCCCAAAAGCTCACTACACATAAAGGAAAGTCCTTCCCAACTTTATTATAGACGCTTGTTTGAGTGCTCTTACGATCATGCTGGCCTCAACTTTCTGTCATATAATTTATCGCGGTACGAAACCATGAAAATGTTGAGATACGATATAGGTCTAACATACCTAAGTTATTCTGAGAGGTTTAACTGGGTTTCCGCTAAAATGTTCCAGCCGCGAAAAGCTATACGTTTCAAGTTTCTGTCAAAAAAGCGCGGTACGATGACTAGTATTTAGCCAAGGTTTGTCTAACTGTTATAATTTAGCGAGGTCGGGCCCCAGGCACGCACCGATAAGTTTATGCCAACTACTATGATGGCAACACCAATGAATAGAAACAAACGAAACAAACAAAACAAAATGGCTCCGTTCCGTGCCTAGACACTTGACAGAGAAAGGTACCGTGCCTTGGTTTGGTTTGTTTGGTTGGTTGATCGATGCTCATCATGGAATGGACAGAAACGTCTGTGAAATTCATAATTAAATAGTTTATGTTTATTGAAGTGTTTTTTAACTAAGAAAAATAAATATATATTTATTTTTAAAAAGAGTCGTTGGTTTTAGGCATATAATTTTAAACACAAACTTGCGTGTTAGAAAAGTGTACGCGTCAGTGTCGGTGTAAATTTTAATTACCGTGCTGGTTTTTGGGAAGAAGCAATGTCTTTTCCACCACGGCCGCCACTGGTGCCCTACGGAGTGGTTGCCATGGCCACACACGTAAGTTTTAAACACATTTACTTTGTTATTACACACGATAACCTAACTTTGTTGGTTACGTATCTCTACGTTCGCTGAAATCATTAGCCATCAGATTTATACCAGACTGCTTTCTTGTGTTCAACTGTGAACTAATTATATATTTAAAAAAAAACACCACTCATTATCTACCTACATTTCTATCTGATAGTGATTTCTTTCTTCACTGATGAATTTTTAATCGATCGCGGATCCGTCGGCTGTACTGTACTCCATGACTAAAATGTACCTACATGATTATATAGTAATCAGGATTGAATTGTATTTCTGTATTGTCTGGGTATATTGTACAGATGGTGGTGAGTCCGTACGGCGAGGGCGGCGGCGCTGCGGGCGCTGTGAGCGCGGCGGGAGCGGCGCGCGGCGCGCTGCTGCCGGCGCCCGGCAAGGCCGTCATCTCGCGCCCGCCCACACGCAACGGAGGCAAGGAGCCCGAAGGACCGCCCGTCACCATATTCATAGGTTAGGTTATTGATCCCTTACTTCTGGCTCCTTTGCACTACCTGAAGCATTTCACATAATGTACATTTTTCATTATCTAATGTCGTGTTTGAATAATTTGCAAGAACTTTGCACAAGTTTTAGCTTTCATGTTTGTACTAGCTACTACCAAGCTAGCACCGATACTAATTTCTTTACCAACCAAGCCCTTATTTTGGCTAAATTGCATTCACTTGTGACTGTTTGTCTGTTTATACTATCTAAAAGTGGAATATAACAGAGCTAGTTGCAGTATTTGGTAAAAATTGAATGCTGTTGCAAATAGATTAAAAGCAATAAGAGCATGTTCAGAAATGGACAATCACATCATCAGACTACACAAAGATAGCTCACTGGGGCAAATATATGTAGAAACAATTGGGCCATCGCAAGATGCCTGTCACACGTGAAACATCAAAACTATTTTGTTTGTTAGCAAGGGCATTGGGGTGAGTCTCTAATCTCTTGGCATATCATTTGAGCTTATTTGTGATGTCTCGTTTGACTGTTGGCACCCCCAGATCGTGGTGAAGCTGCCAGTTTGAGATGTACCATGGTGCGTTTGCTATCATATGAAGCGTTTTTGATTGGAAGCGCTGGAGAATGTCTAGGTTGGAGTTAGCCGCTGTACCCTACAACTCTGCTCCATATGACCTTAAGGAAGCATTTGTAGTTGAGGAGTTTATTTTCCATGCTAGTAACCAGTACAATTTTCTTAGCTGTAGACAGAGAGCCTTTCTTTTGGTAAATATATGTTTCTTCCATGTGAGACGTCGGTCCACGTAAATATCCAGGTATCATACTTCTTCGCGTTGTGGTATTTGGATATCGTTCAGATTTACCGAGGGGCACATTCCATGTCTGAGGGCTAAACTCACGTGCACCGACTTAGATTTGTTTGCCTTTATTAGTATTAGTATTTTTAAGCAGCTTTAAAGCTGATATGTGTATATCGGGGTTATTTTACAGTACACTTTAAGTATTTGTCCAGTCTATTTTTAAAGGAGTTCACTGATGGAGCACTAACTACAGTTTCTGGAAGCTTATTCCAGTTGTGTACAATACGGTTGGGCAAAGTGTTACCTTGGGTTGCTTGTACCTGGCTGGTTCTGCAGCTTAAGTGAGTGCCCTCTCAGCTTTTTGTTGTTATTCATGTTGTACATGTTAGATAGTCCTGGTACATTATAGTGCTTTTTTAATATTTTGTAAGTTTCAATTAGATCACTGCGTTTTCTACGTTTCTCTAATGTGGTTAGGCCTAATTCTTTGAGGCGGTACTCATATGGATGTTTTTTAAATATGGTATTATTTTAGTAGCTCTACGCTGTACTCTCCCAAGAAGTTCAATGTCCTTCTTAAAATAGGGGTTCCAAATCTGAAATGCGTACTCCAGCAATGGTCTCAGATATGTTTTATACAGTTTTATAAAGAGATCTTTGTTAATGTAGCAGAATGCTTTCCTTATAATGTACATGATAGAAGTAGCTTTTTTTACTATTTCCAAAATATGTGTTTCCCGGGTCCAAGTCACCCAGGTTTACCCAGGTCTCTTTGACAATCCACTTTTTCTCTAGAGATTTATTATTAAATGAATAGTTATATCTTCGGTTTTTCTTACCTATGTGCTGGTACATTATAGTGCGTTGTTAATATTTTGTAAGTTTCAGTTATATCGATTTTCTAATTCTTTGAGGTGGTACTCATATGGATGATTTTTTTAAATAAGGTATCATTTTAGTAGCTCTAGTCAAAAATATATCCAAAATGGTGGACCACCGACGCGGGGCGAGGCTCGAAACGGTCGGTGGCTAGGGCTGCAGAGAGAGGAACCTCCGCACAATGCGTGCTGAGTCCAGGAGAGCCGCCTTCTGTATCTGACCCTTGATCCAGCTGCCTAGCGAGAGCCTCATAAGATATTGGTCAAGGCTCTTCGCTATCAGACCGTTCACTGAAACGACTATCGGAACGATAATTGTTGAGTCGACATCACGAGATTAGCGTCATGTGGGATGGTGATGTCAACAAGTATCGCCCGGCGTTCCGACCGGTCTATCAGCACAATATCAGGTTTATTCGCTAGAATAGTCCTGTCCGTGATGATAGAGCGGTCCCAGTAGAGCGTAGCACGACCATTTTCGAGAACCGGTACCGGATCGTACTTATAGTACGGACCCTCTGGACCGACAAGTTCGTATTGGAGAGCAAGCTGCTGATGGATGAGATTCAGTGTTAGCGAGGTGCGAACAACCCGAAAGTATATGTCTGAGGGATTCATCGTGACGATGACAAGCTCTGCATATGTCAACGGTTCCATCCTTCATGATATACTTTCGGTAGTTGTTCGTCTTTATTACCTCATCCATAATTGCACACACAAAACCTTCGGTTTCCCCAAAGAGGTCACCAAATCGTAGCCAGTTCACGGATGCGAGTAGGTCTACATCAGGCCCTGTAAGGGCTTTGTAGAACCGTCCGTGCAGCTCCTTACTCTCCCATACGACCTTGCGGTCGACGGCACTCAGCACCGTAGGTTTGTGCCAGTTCTCCTTAGCCAGTGAGAGCGGGGATGTATCTCCCTGTCGGCAAGGAGGAAGTATTCTCTGAGGTTGCACACCTCGCGGTTATGGAGGGTCTTGTCATTTAAAAAGCCCCGACCCCCACATTTCCGCGGGATGTACATCCTCATTACCGACGAGTGTGGATGTCGCATTCTGTGTGTCGTAAGAAGTTGACGAACCTTACAATCAAGGGCGTCAAGTTCAGTCTGAGTCCATCTCAATATGCCAAAGGTATATATATGATTAGAGGCATAATCCAGCCGTTGAAGGCTCGAACCTTGTTACCACCCGACAAAAGACTATTGAGTACTTTAGTCAGGCGGCAAAAGAATCGGTTTTTCTCCGATTGTTTTATGTCTCTGCCTACTATACCTAACGCTTCTGACATACCGAGATATTTGTAGGTTTCGATATCGGAAAGAGATCTAAGGAATATCGTTTCGGAAAGCTGTAAGTTTGTAGTATTTACAACTTTCCCCCGCTGTACTTGCATGACCGCACACTTTTCGACGCCGAACTCCATGCTGATGGCACTTCTGAATATCTGTGTGATATTCAACAGAGTCAGCAGCTCTGGTTTTCTCGGCGCGAAAAGTTTGAGGTCATCCATGTACAGCAGGTGAGAAACGTTATCACCCTCTCTCCGAAATCGATAGCCTAGCCCTGAATCCTTTAGCAGAGTACTAAGAGGATTCAGTGCCAGGCAGAACCATTGAGGACTCAGACTGTTGCCATGGAAAATACCCTTTACGCGAACCGCTTTATGCGAATCAGATCTTGCCGAGCAGACGGATCCCATCCGCTACCTGGATGACGAAGAACTGTGATCCACTGTCTCATGCATGTACCTAAGAAGGATCTCAAAGTTTCATAAATTTTATACAACTCTAAGATCCTCTCCAGCCATGTACGAGGCACCGAATCATACGCCTTCTTGTAGTCTATCCATGCAGCGGAGAGGTTCCCCTTGCTGCGCCTGATCTGCTAGCTAATGGTCATGTCAATGAGGAGGAGCTCCTTAGTACCGCGGGACCCAACCAAGCCATTCTGAGCAGGAGCCAAAATATTATTTGCAACTATGTGCGCATTAATTTTTACGGTCAGAATGGACGTAAGGAGCTTGTAGATGGTAGGTAAGCACGTGATGGGTCTGTAGTTCTTTGCTTCCGCGGTATTACCAGATTTGTGGAGCAGGAAGTGGACTCCAGTCGTCATGAAACTTGGGAGAGACCCAAGCTTGAAATTGTGTGGCGAGTACAGAGTGTGAACACCGAAACTACTTCAGCCAAAAGTTATGCAACCCGCCCGGTCCAGGACTTTTCCAGTTATGGGCCGAATGGATTGCAAATCTGACATCAATGGGGCTAATCTCAACAGGTCCCATGGTTTCGATAGGTTCACAGTCTCTACTCACCACATCCATCCTATCTTCCTCCGTGTGCTGGATGGGCACAGACCAGATGATGCGCCAGAAATTATTCATGGCGTCAGAATCCGGTACACGCCCGTCCATCACACATGGTCAGGTTTCTCCCAGTTTCGGTACATCTTCCTCTGGTCACTTTGGAAGTTTCGATACTGCCAATAACGGTCCACTCGTTCTCGATACCTACAAATGCGGCTCGCCCAAGCAGAGATTTGTTCTTTGACACATGCTATGTAATCTTGGGGCCGAGTATCGGTCCCAGCAAAGGCCTGTGTCACAAAACGCATCACTCGGGGGCGGGTATTGCCCCCTCTGAAGCAACTTAGCTTTGCAATGAGGGTCCTGAATTTACCGATCCGCCGTTCGAGCCGTACTTGCCAAGCTGGAATTTTGTCGACAGTTCGTGGTGCATGCGTGGTTTGGGAACTTTTTTATTTATTTATTTTTTATTTCGAAACAATTATAACACCATAACAGCATAGCCAAAGCGATGTTATAAGTATACATGTAGAATTATTTTTTTAAGGTTATATAAGTTACACATAAATTAATAATTCTAATAATAATTCAACGGTACTTAACGTATCAGGGATGTACGTACCTAGTAAGTATTATTATCATTGTATATTTTCCAAAGCGACTTGTGCTATTTCTATGAATTTCGGCAGATGGTGGCAAAAACATCTATATTTTTCTCCGAAAGAACATTAAGTAATCGAATGGCGCGTGACAAAGGGGCAAACTTGAGTAGATTAGTTCTGTAGCTGGATAGGCTGAGCATGGCGGGGCGGCGGCGCGCGCCCGCGTAGGCGTCGGCCACGCGCAGCCGCAGCGCCGCCACCACCTCCAGCACCTCACCCTGGTGCACGTGCCCGCGCAGTACTCGCACCACGTACTTGACCAGCGCCATGTCCCTCCGACACCGACACTCTACAGTACCCGGCCATTCCCACCACGAACAAGCTCGGGTACATTAACGGGTAGAACGGATATACTCCGTACACTTTCAGGTATAAAAACCGTGTGAATTTATTTTGGATCTTCTCAACCACAAGCTTGTATTTAAATTCATTGGGATTCCGAATGATGGCGTTCGTTCAAAGGTGGCTCCTGACTAGAGCGTTGTATAACATTTTTGTTACTAATGTATTTTTAAAATTTGTACATTGCCTTAGAATAAAACCTAGATTTCTGAAAGATTTGGCACATATACTGATAATTAATTGACTCATATACTGATGATGTGGTGACGAAACGATAAATCAGGGACCATTTCGAGTCCCAGATCACGAACTCGCGTCACTCGCGGAATAACCACACAATCGACCTCGTATTGATGCCGCAGCGGCGCTCGGGCGCGACTGTAGCTTACCGTGCACCACTTTGCTATATTAACATTTAGCTTGTTAGATTTGCTCCACAGGACCACACTGTCTATATCTCGCTGCAGTCGCTCACAATCCGAAGTGTTAGCTACCGTAAGAAAGACTTTTAAGTCGTCCGCGAAGAGCAAACACTTGGCCTCCTTTACAACCTCTGGGAGGTCGTTTATCATAATTATGACCTCCAGGGGGCCAAGATTGCTCACGCCTGAAAAAGTGTAATATGGGCTTGAGTCATAGCCCGCATACTCTACATACCGCCGGCGCTCACTCAGATAGCTCGCAAAGAACTCGAGGAGAAGTGGTGTGAATCCGATAGCGGACCATTTCGAGAGTAGTATGTCATTATCGACAGTATCGAATCGCGGAGTCCACCTGGCCCCCGGCGTCGATGGCCGGCATCAGGTGTGACACAAACGATAGTAGGTTACTTCCCGTACTGCGACTTAGCCGAAATCCGTGCTGCGCGTCCGATACTCGCGCACTGACTTGCGTATAGATACATTTATGTAAAACAGATTCAAAAACTTTAGCAAACGCCGACAGCACGGCTACCGGCCGATACCCGCTTACCTCAGTTCCACCCCCTTTTTTAGGTACTGGGATCACACGCGTTGTTTTCCATAGATCTGGATAGTGGCATTCTTTTAAACACCTATTAAAAATGTTTGCTAAGGTTTCTCGAAAATGACACTGCAGTCTTTAATTATGTATGGAGGTATTCCATCGGGACCTACCGAATGCTTAGGCTTAAGCGTACGAAGTGCGGCGCGTAGTTCACTAGGACTAAGTTGGGAAACATGGACCCGGGCGGAGTCCGTACCTAAACCAGCGGCGCGCTCTGCTTCCCTCGGGTCAAGCTTCGGCCGGACCGGACTATATACCGAGTGAAAGTATGAGGCAAAAGACTCAGCACTCTCCTCATCCCTTAACTCTACTCCATCTTTGGTGACTCGCATTTTATCACGTTTTGATTGTTTACGTCTAATAAAGCTCCAAAATGACTAAGGTTTATTTTTAAAATTATGTTGCAATCTCTCCTGATAGGCGTCAAACGTTGCCGTGAGTTTGCCCTTTACTAAAGATCGATAGTTAGAGAACATTAAGTAATCAGTTTTTGATTTTGATTTTTTGTATAATTTATGATAGCGCCTTTTATGTTCAATATCGCGTAGTAAATCAGCCGTATACCAATCAGGGTAAATATAACAAGACTTATTTAAATTATGTAAGTTTGAACGTTTCCTAGGCGCACATTCTTCAATACCGTTGTTTATTACTTCATAATAATAAGTCAAAACTGCCTCCGAATTTTCAATTTGATACAACCTAACCCAATCAATACACTCCAGCTTGTAGTACAATATCGAAAAATTACATTTAGAAAAGTTCCAACGAGGACGGATCTCAATCTTTCTATTATAGTTAGATAGTGGTTATTGGGTTTGTTTGACGGTTGTCTGCAATTGTGATGTGGGCGACCAGCGGTGGGTGCTGAACGTCTATAGCTACTAAGGTTTCGTCCGACAAATGTACATCCAAGTCACGCGCCGGTCTAAATAGTTATATACATGACGGAGAACTTATTCAACCTGACTTTAAGATACTGCGATGTGATCGAGCGGATGGCCGTTAACAAGGAGTTACATTTCTGGCGGCATCATCGCGATACGAGTTGAAGCGTATTTCGATCGGCAATGTGGACACAGCCTTATTTGAAATTGTTAGTGCGGCGGTATACCGAAAAAAAATTGTTTTGTTTATGTGTTGTGTAGTTTATATTCCGCCTAAAAGTGATCATAACGAATATTATTTTATGCATTTTTTATTATTTTCTTTATTAACGCATTTATTTAGTATTTTAGAATCAGTATGTGCGAAATACGATAATGTTATAGTGATGGGAGATTTTAATATGCCGTCGGTGACAATGGAAATACAAAGTTATATGGAGTATGTAAATGCCTTCTGTGGACTTCGGCAGGTAAATAATGTTGTCAATATTAATAATCGTACACTAGATTTAGTGTTGTCTGCATTACTTGACATGAGCAACACGACACGCCGCCACTTACGGTAACATTTTTGTCTACAGACTAATTTGAAGTCAGCCTTTAATTTTCATTTTCTGCTGTTTGTTCTTCTTCTTAGTTTCTGGAACTGGTGAATCTGACACATTCCTTGTGTACATCCATTCGGGGGCTCAGAGTCATCTACTAAAATGTTTTGTAGGTCTTCTTACAGTCGAAATGGCACGAAGGATGTGCCGCGCTATCGTCAGGGTCATAAGGATCGACTTCCAGGTTGTCCTCAGTTTTGCTATCAGAGTTCTCATTTAGTAGTCTCAGCTAGGTATTTGTTTTTCACCTAAAAGAAAATAAACATTTGCTAAGTAACATGTAACATGCCTAACTGCTGAAAAACAAGTATCGAAAAATAAACTTACCGTTAATACAAATGATCGCCTCCCAGGCGATCCAGTAGCTTATATTTTGAAAACGGAGAGTCCGCGCCGGGTCATTCTATGCTCCCCTCAGCGGGCGCGGGGTTTACTGAATTGGCATGAAATCACAACTTGATTCACAGGCGCGTTTTTATAAATAACGGTAAATAAACATACCGCGCGCGGCCTCTCGGCCGATGATTACTATTCTAGGCTTAACTTCTCCTTCGTAGGTACATTACTAGTCTGTGTTCTATACTGTGTGTACTATATATTAAGTTCAGTTAGATGATAGTAACGAGAAAGTAGTTAGGCATTGACATCATTTATGTCAATATTAATTATTAGTTTACTTTTATTTTTATTAGTAAGTATATTTACCAATACCGAAATCCGCAAGCGGACTAAGGTCCAGGATATCAGCGAGCGGATATTGGGGCTCAAGTGGAGTTGGGCAGGACACTTGGCCAAACGGAGTGACGACAGGTGGACCATAACGCTGACCGAGTGGTGGCCGAGAGTTGGTTACAGAAATAGAGGCCGTCCTCCAGCGAGATGGGTTGACGATATTAGAAAGACCGTCGGCGGCACCTGGTTCAGAATAGCTCAGGATCGAGGCAAGTGGCATAATCAAAGGAAGGCCTATGCCCAGCAGTGGGTCGATAAAGGTTGAAATGATGATGATGATGAAGTATATTTGTTTACACAAATGGTTATAATAAATATTAATACTTACTGGTGAAGGTAAAATCCAAGCTAAGATTCAAGATCTTAACACATTCAACACAACCACGGAAAGGCCACGGATGCCTCCTCAAAACTATGTTGTTTTCGGGTCACCGGTTATTAGCAAACAGTTGATGCAACAATTGTTCAAAGTACATTAATGTAATGATGTCTAATAAAATAACTATAAGATACAGAATAAGCACTGGCACATAAAGCCACAACACATAAACTCTAGCAAGAGCTTAAAATACACGAAATATTTTGCTAAGCTAATATTATGTAGGTAACATTAGTACTAGCAAAATATTTCTGATCCAACCTTTTTGATTATAAACAAACGTGTAAATTTTCCAATAAGTTTTTAGTCGATTCTACTGTATACGTCATTAAAATGAGGGTTGTTGCAGTGTAATGGCGGCGTGCGGCGGAAACCAAATCAACGAAATATTTTTTTACATGGTTATAAATATTGATGGTGTGTAAAACTAAAGAAAATGTTAATGTCATTTAAAAAACGTAGGCAATTTTATGGGATACGTTTGGTTTTGACGCAATTGGTACGGGTTCTCGGCATTCTCCTTTTTTTGATTAAATGAAATGAAAGGAATTGAATGATGAATGAATTCTTTTAATCTACACCAATTCGCAACGCGACCAAACAGAGAAGAATTGGCAAGAAACTCTGCTTGGCTTATATTTTTTAAAGTCATTGTTAGAATTTGTGTTCTTAACTATTACATTGTTTTTTAAGGAAGTTGGATTTTTGTAATAAGCTTATTACAGATATTACGTTTATTATGATTTTAATCATTAATTTTGAATCAAATCAACTTTTTAATCCTTTTTTAACTTTTTGCCAAGACTGTAATAAACGGATTTCGCGTATGCGTCGTTCCTATAGCAGTCCACTGCTGGACATAGGCCTCCCCTAGAGCGCCATTGCGCCCAGTCCTCAGCTCGACACATCCATCTTCTTCCAGCAGAGTCTTAAACTATGTTTGCCGAGCCGCGGACCCCAACGGTTATTGGCTCTTTTCGTGTTCAGTCCACTGCCACTTCAGCTTGCTAGTTCTCTGAGCTATGTCAACAACTTTGGTTCTATGTCGGATATACTCGTTAAAGATTTTATCCTTCATAAAAACTCCGAGCATCGCTCGTTCCATAGCTCGCTGCGGGACTTCAAAATAGTTGTGCAATTCCTATGTGAACACATTCCAACAAGACAGAAGTGTATCTTTCATGTGTGCTAAACTAGAAGGGCAAATGGAAGAGAACCGTCCGGATGGCGGGGCGACAGTGCGCGAAGTAACGGCATGCGTGGTGTCGACAGGCAACATCGCGTCCCGCGCGCCCGAGAACATGATCCGGTCGCTGCTGAGCGCGTGCGGGCCCGTGCTGAGCTGGAAGCGCGTCTCCACGTTCGGCTTCAGCGAGTTCGCGTCGCCCGAGGCGGCGCTGCGCTGCGTGCGTCTGCTCAACGGCCGCCGCCTCGCCGACAAGGAGCTGCTGGCGCGCACCGACGGCAAGATGCAGGCGCTCGTCGACACCTACAAGAGTGAGTGTCGCTCTCTCTCTCTCAGTCCACACCTCACCTCGCCATCTGCATTGCATGCCTGACGCGCGGCCGCTCTGTGTGTGCAGCGGAGCAGCTGTCGCGGCTGGGCGGCGGCGGCGCGGAGGCCAGCGAGCAGCGCCAGCGCGCCGCCGACGAGCAGGCCGAGCGCCGCATCCAGCAGATCATGCGCGACTACCAGCACGAGATCAACAACTACGAGCTGCTGCAGAAGGGTGAGTCGCGCGCCGCAGACCATCCGCTGAGCCGTTCTCGCGACTGACCTGTGAAACGACCTATACGATGTGTCCGGTTACCGGTCTCGGAGACTTCGGCCCGGTCAAACACGGAACATTTTACTGACAAATCATCATCCCTATTTTTTATAAAATTTTAATTGCAACGAAATTTGTTATAGTTGATTTATTGTCTACATTATTAATTTATTAGCTATCAAATGAGTCCTATTTCTTCCTAGGACCTCTACATTGGTAGCTATGGCTCGATCACAAGCACAAGTAACTAGAGTAGAAGCACCCGTGCTTAGAGGAAAGGAAAACAAAATGGCTGCCATTTTATCATTGAGAGAGAGGGAAAAAATAGGGATAATGATTTGTCGATAACATTTACCGTGTTTCACCGTCCCAAAGTCTCCGACACCGGTAGGTAACTAGACACATTGTATATAGCGTTTATGATATTTTCTTTATTTAAATTAAAATCCGCAGTCAGTTGGTGGACTTTAAGCGGATGAGCGGTATAGCGGTGGCGTTTAAGATCCAGGCTCATCAGTCCTTTCTCCCTCTTTTGGAAGCAGATTATCCCAGATTGTATCCGTTATAACTGCTTTGTGTGTGTGTGAAAGGAAGGAGTTAGTTTTCTGTCTCCTGTAGAGACTTTCGAGACATCCCCTTCGTCCCACCGAGAAGCTCTTGTGGTAGAACTAGATGTTATTTTATATTTTTAACTTGCTTGAGTACCGGCTTTCAAAATGATGTCGCCTGCGAGAGAAGTACGACGATTTGGTTTTTTTCAGAGGAGCAGATCTCTAAGACGGCTCGCGTGCTGGAGGAGGCGGACATATCGGAGGAGAAGCGTGACGTCATCCACCGCGAGATCGGCAAGTTCCGCGAGAGCATGAAGGTAACCGCGCCCTCCGGTCCCGTCCCGTCCCGTCCCGTCCCCGTCCCGCTCCCACCTCTACTGTACTGTGCTAATGCGGCGCCGGACGAGCTACACACGGCTTGATGAGCGGATCTGTGATGGAATGAATGTTTTCTGTACTAGAAACTAGATGTATTAATGATCACTGTATCACTATATTGAACCATAGAATGCTCAAGAATGGGGCGAGAAGGGTTTAAAATGTATTTTTTTGAACTGAATAAGCATGATGTAGTCATGGAATATGAATGCAAGATGAGTGCATTCGGGTGGAGGCGCATCGAGTGGATGGCGAATGGCGAATGGGCGTGAAGCGTGAACACAATCCAATGGATAGTTGTAAACGTTGAGTTGTGCGCGGAGACGCGCCTCTGGCTAGTATGGGCATGAGCCATGAGGCATGGGCATGGGCATGGGGCAGGTAACGATGTCGAGAGGCGCGCGAGAGGTCAACGCTGTGTGTGGTTTGGGGCTTGAGTGACGTTGTTGCGTGTAGGTGCCGCAGGCGGCGCGGGCGGCGGCGCTGTCACGTCACCACGGTGAGTGCACTCACTGCGTGTCGCGGGTCGCGGCTCGCGGGTCGCGTGCTATCGAAGGCCACGGAGTTCAGAACTATGCGCTGATGTCCATTCCTTGCGTACATTTATCAATTATCGGCAAGCTGTATTGCTCCAATGCTACGATGCCGACAGATTTTCATAGATAATTTGTGTAGTTTTCCGATATTCGGTTTGTAACAAATAAGTCGCTATACCTAAGTTAATTTGGGAAAATCCTTTCCTATTACTGTGTATTTAATTTGTAAAATGAAAATGAATAGCCTGGGCACAGTATATGAGCGGCCCGTAGAGGCCGCTCGACGGTAGTCGGGCGTCGCCTTGCCTCAGGAGGTCGGACGTCGCCTTGCCTCAGGAGTCGGCACTCCGCGCGCCGACCGCTAACGGCCCGCGCCCCGCGACCCTCATCATTGTCCATAATCTGCTTCTGTTCTCCAATCATTACATTTCTTTATATTTTACACATACTTTATAATTTCCTAATTATTTTATGATCTATGATGTATAACAATCTGCAACTGACACCATGTTTATTACATATTCGTACATCTGTTTTCATAAAAACAATATGATCATCAGTAGGTACACTACCACGCACAATCATTTAAGGACACAATAAATGATTTTTTTATATATATATCACACATCATATTTATTAACCTTTAGTTGTAATTGTGGACGGCAGACTTCTCATCGAAACGGAAATTATTGATAAATTTAAATACTGCATCACTATTTATAAATTATTCCAACGCGGCACATAGAAGCCGTATTCGTTATTCGTCGAAGTCGAAGTATTCGTTAAAAATTGCGATCTTTCAGCGGAGACGAGCATCTCTAAGTCTGTATTCCGAATGGCATCTCGAAACATGCATCTACATCACGATGGGCGTAATCGTCGGACACGAAATCTGAAATAATGCCGCCTACACAAAAGTTTGAGCGAAGGTTTTCCGTTACGGTGAGAAGCGCCGTCGGTCGCGACTCCGCATTCGTGAGTTGCGGACGAGCGACTCGCGTTCATAAGTTCGCGCACTGCACTCGTCCCCGCTCCGCGTCTGAATGTTATGATGTTGTTGATAAGAGAGGGTAAAGTATAAGATCAGCAAGTGTAGTGATAGCGATAGCGATAGGCGGGGAGGTGGAGTGCGCGAGGCGTTGGGCGCTGGGCGCTAGGTGCGTGCGGCGAGGGCGCGGCGCGGCGGCGACGGCGACGACTGCGAGGCTGCTCCTGCCGCGCGGTGCCGGCTCGCTCCCTGCGACGTATGAACCATGCATTTCTCTCTTGTTATCTCTGTCTCTGTGCTGTCGCAGCCCGCCTCCATGACCCACCACCGACACCCGACACCCGACAAACCTGTCTGTGCATCTAATATGCTAATATTTTATAAAAAGTCAATTATAAGATACCTGGCGACGAACCAAAAGATTTTGCATTTTAATGTACGAATTGATCTGAAGCTACATACCGAATTTGCGTTTAAAAGTCTATTTAAAATTGAACTGTCGTATTGAAAGTTGTTGCAACGCTTTCACTGCAGGCGTCATGGAGGGGTCTGCGTATGTCGTTTAGTCGTGTGATTTGACGTGTCGTTCCTTGCAGGTGTCGCATAGCGCTCTCCCGCGCCCTATCGCCACTGTGCCTCACCGTGAGCCTTAGCAACCTTACCGACGGACCCGGCTCCATCCGTCCCGGTCTATTTAGGCTTATTACATTCTATCAAGATTATTGCTTCTGAATTCTAGCTTTTATTCACTATAACGTATATTTTAGTGTTCGGGTTGGGCTCCTACTTCCGAACGGAGTTCAGTAGTAGTAGAGTAGTTTCAAACGGAGATCGACAGAATACCTACAGGGTGTATCGCAGACCCAGTAAACTGAAAGGTGATCTACCGCAACACTGACCTGAAATCACGAATCTCAAATCCTATCACAATCTCAGATACCATGTTATCTGATCTGCTTCAAATTCACATCATACTGCAACGAGACTTCGGTCGTCTCGAATCATGGACGGAGCGTCGTTTAGATCCGGTCGAAGCGATAACATAAGATCCGTGTAAACGATCGACGGTTACACATGAAAAAACTTGAGGGGGCGGTTCGTAGGAGGAGTCGTAAGGCCTGCGAGGGTGAGAGTCGCAGTGGGTGGGGGCTAGGGCGTGCGGGCGGAGGGCGGAGGGCGGAGAGTAACGCGCGGGTCTGCTTGCGACAGGACGAGGCCGAGGTGGTGGTGCGGCGCAAGAAGGACAAGGACGACGGCAAGGAGCGCCTCGACCGCGCCGACAGGAGGGACGACCGCGACCGCGACAAGGAGCGCGACAGGGAGCGCGACAGGGAGCGCGACAAGGAGCGCGACAAGGAGCGCGAGCGGGACAAGGAGCGCGAGCGGGACAAGGAGCGTGAGCGGGACAAGGAGCGCGAGCGGGAGGACAAGGACAAGGAGCGCGACAGGGAGAGAGAGCGCCGCCGGAAGAGCCCCTCCAGGTACTAACTGTTTATATCTCTTCTCTATGTTTACTGTTCATTTATGGTTCGCTAGTTCACCTCTGCGTAGCCTTTTTTACGAGTGAGGTGAAATTCTCAAGAAGATTCTTCAGGGGGTGAAATAGGGTAACCGATTTATACGAAATAGTACGTGAAACCAGTCGCGGGTTTAGATAGTTTATTAGTGAATCGATTCAAGTTCGTGATTCTGTTTTCCAACAGAGGTAAGGACCGTCGCGAGGACCGTGAGAAGGAAAGAGAACGCGAGCGCGAACGTGAACGCGAGGAGAGGGAGAAGGACAGAGAGCGGGAGAGGGAGAGGGAACGGGAACGAGAGAGGTCAGTTCACAGACACATGAACTTTATACATATCACTTTGAGACTGTATGGTTGCGTAAAATAAAATTATGTTACGTATTCATTCACTCTCGATCACTAAACCAGAACATGCTAATCTTTCGTAAACATATTTCTATTATTATTTTGCAGCAAATTGTCTAACCCCAGTAATGTGTAAGTGTATTAACCTATTAGTTGACAGATGTAGTATTTATATCTTACAAGCAGTTATATGACATACTCTTTTATTTTAGAGAAATACGTGAGAGAGAAAGGGAACGCGAACAACGGGAGAGAGAGCGGGAAAGAGAACAGAGGTGAGTCAGTGGTTATTGTTTGTAACATAGTTCTATCATTTGAATTAAACACTTGTAACAGTATTTTCCTATACCGTGCGAGCGAGAGGGAGGATTGACATGTATCGTCGCCTTAACTTGCACGTGGTGCCGCCAAGGTCACGCAGACCATATTTAGTAAATAAAGACATTTTCACAATGATTCTTCCTTAAAAATGTGTGCTTAACATCTCGTTTAAATCAAGTAGTGATTTGGTGTCGTAACGAACTTTTAACTTGCACGTGATGCAGCAAAGGTCACGCAGACCATATTTGGTGCATAAGGACATTTTCACAATGATTATTCCTTAAAAATGTGTACTTAACATCTCTTTGTGTCTAGGCTTAAGTAAACATATTTCTAGTGATCGCCTATATAGTCCACTTCTCGCCCTAATAACCCCACGTTGAGCTATCATGTTTGTGACCATCCGCACCCCCACTATGGTATGAAACAAAGAAAAAGGAACCAGCGAATATCTGATTTCCACCATAAGTTTGGTCCTTCGAGCCGGATTCCACTTCTTGCTCTAACAACCCCACGTTGAGCTATCATGTTTGTGACCATCCGCACCCCCACTATGGTATGAAAGATTAAGAACCGATTTGGAAAATTCTTTTGTCGTTGTATAGGGTATACTTTCTAATTGGTCCCATATAAATTTGAAGTAGAAATACCAACCCTAAATGAGAGAAAACAGGGAATGAAAATTTTATGAGCTCAAATTTTATTCGTTTTTGTATGTTTGTTACCTCATAACCTCATCTGTAATATATGAACCGATTTGGAAAATTCTTCGTTTTTTGTGTAGCGTATACTTTCCGATTGGTCCCATTTGACGACCTCTGTGGCGCAGTGGGCGAAGGTCCGCCTGTGACGCAGAAGGTTGCGGGTTCGATTCCCGCTGCGGGACAAATGTTTGCATGTTCTGCAGATATTTGTCTCGGGTCTGGGTGTTTTCTATGTAAGATATGTATGTATTTAAAAAAAAAAAAATGTATCTATGTAGTATATCAATCATGTGGTTCCCATAAGAGAAGAATACAAGCTCTGCTTAGTTTGGGGCTACCTGATGCTGTGTGATAACGTCCAGGATTATTTATTTATTTATTTATTTATAAAAAAAAAGTAACAAACCTAAGGATGAGAAAACAGGGATGAAGATTTTATGGGCTCGAATTTTATTCATGTTTTATGTTTGTTACCTCATAACATAACTCCGTCATTTATGAACCGATTTGGAATTTTTTTCCGTTGTTTCGGGATACTTTCAGTTTGGTCCCATATAAATAAAAAAAAAGTACCAATCCTAAGGGTGAGAAAATAGGTAATGAGAAATCAATTAATATTTCAGTTATCGTCTTAAAGTCAGATTCGCAAAAAAATCGGATTAAGCGCACGTCATTAGGGATTTAGTTAAAAAACATACACCATTGCCTTTTTGATGATTGACCTTCCAGTAGTAAGAGTGAGTTTATCTTTATTTCTAGTGATAACACATTTTTGTTGAACACATTGAAATTATTTCGGACTTAGGTACATTAAGATTTCATTTATGTATTGGTATTGGCACAGAACTGTCTAACATTTATTTCTTTAAACGAATGAATCCTTTTATTCCATATGATCTAGTAATAGCGAGAAGAATGAGAGGGGAATGTGATATAACCCAGAACCAGTTTAGATTTATGCCAGGACTGGGGACGACTGACGCAATATTTTCATTACGCAACTATGCGAAAAGTACCGAAGTGCGCACAAAAATTTGCATGTGAATAGTAGAATTAATGTGGGATGGGTGAAATGGTGACATGTCTCAGGAACAACTTGCGACCCTCGAATGCCCCTTAAACTTAAGGGGAAAACCTACAAGTCAGTCATCAGACCTGTGGCATAGGAATGACGACTCAAAAATTCTAATTAGTCCATCATTTACATTATCAAAAAATATTCGACACGTTTCTTTCGTCAAATTAAACAAAAAATTACAAAAATACAGTGAGTTGAAGTTCCGCGTGACCCCGTTCCGAGCTCCCAACTCCCGAACTTTGACGCTCTTTATTTCCGTCAATTTTTAACTATTTCATAAATAAACTAGACCGGTAAAGTGCGAGTTAACTCGCCACCGCGGGGCGAAACGGTCATTTTTTGGATGTTTTTCATCAAAAATCCAAAACGGTGTATGATAAAAAAAATGTTTGAAGCTGTTCAAATCAAGCCTTTTCATATAATACCCCACTCGACCTAGCCAACCCCCCTTTTATTTTTCGTCCCCCCCATTTTAGAAGATTTTGAAAAAACTTTTAGTTAGAGACTTCTCTATAATTTTCCTGTAAAATAAAACTTCGGAAATAAGGGGTGAGAACGGTAATTTTTTTGAAGTTTTTTATCATTAATCAAAAACTGTGCATGATATAAATAAATAAAAAACTGTTTCGAGCAGTACAAATTAAGTCCTTTGCTATGATACCACTCGACCTGTTGGTGCCAGTTTGAAAATTTTTTTGTTGCACCCTTTTGGGTAGTATTTTAATATAGTTAAGCTTCTATTCAAGAATGTTGCACATACCTTTAAGTGACAGGTCCTTAGAGTTTTAAACCTTAATTCCATTTTCATAAGTGTTATATGAATCTGTTGTTGGTGTGTCGAAATAAGTAAAATAAAAATAAATTAATAAAATAAAACAAAATTGTTTTTTAAATTTTTCACTGGCAATCTTATTCAGTTTGTGCATTTTAAATCTATACCAAATTTCAAGTTGATAGCTTATGTAGTTCCTGAAATAATCAGGTGTGACAGAAAGACTCAAAAAGCGGTACCATAAGGGTGCGTTTCACCGTCTCGGTAACGTTACCTAAAAAATACGTGTCCATTATTACGTCACGAGCCCCCACTCCCAAACTTTGAGGCTCTTTATCTCCGTCAATTTTTAACTATTTTTATAAATAAAAAAATACGTGTCCAATATCTATCTGACGGATTTTATAACTTTGTTACCCAGTCGTCATCTATACCTATGTATGGATCAGATCGGATCAGAGAGGGTCAATGAAAAGACGGTCGTAAGAAGATTGCATGCTACTGAGATGCAAATGTTGAGATGGATGTGCGGTGTCACGAGAATGGTTAAGATAAGGAACGAGTATATCAGGGGAAGCTTGAAAGTGGCACCTGTGGCAGATAAGGTTGTTGGTGTGTCGAAATAAATAAAATAAGGTGAGGAGTGGCCCACTGGCATGGCATGGGCATCGTCATGGGAGGGAAGAAAATGAAAGTCATGTGACTAGTACATGTTGTCATGTACTATGATTCTGAGCTATTTAGAAATAAAGATAAATTCATCGTTCCCACTGTAAAGCTCTATAAAGTTAGTCAGTTTTTAAAGGGCAATGTGTATCTACGTATATCTAATAAATATAATCCTAAATGACGTGCGAAATAAAAATTTCCGTCGATACATTAAATGAAAAACTTATTTTTCGTAAAAATATTCTTTCAGATATCCTATATTTGAAGATAGCTGAACTAGTATTGTATTCCCACCAGAGATCGTCAGCTCGGTTAGTATTCCGATACGTAGATCGCCTATCGAGCGCTCTTATCGCTACAAATACAATCTCCGCAGATGTAGTGACGGTAATTCCCAGAGAAATATTATTTTCAATAAAGAAACAGGCGGCAGTAAACCTGAGACGTTGATAAGCCGCGGCGCGATAACGCAGGCTGCGGGCCGCGTCTCGGCCGTTCCATGCGCACATAGTGCCACACATCTGTCCTATACCGTTCTGTGAACCGATACCGAGCCGTGCGGCCGGTGACTGTCGCCGCCGAGAGAAGTAACCGCATGGGCGCAGCGGACGTGCCGCTGTGGGCGGCGCTGTGGCCGAGAGGCAGCGCGCTGCCGCCGCTGCACCCCTTCATACGCACGCGCCGCGAGATCGCGAGGGACCTGCGCCACGGGTACCCACGTCTGACACCCCTCATCTCCCGCTGCACCCCTTCATACGCACGCGCCGCGAGATCGCGAGGGACCTGCGCCACGGGTACCCACGTCTGACACCCCTCATCTCCCGCTGCACCCCTTCATACGCACGCGCCGCGAGATCGCGAGGGACCTGCGCCACGGGTACCCACGTCTGACACCCCTCATCTCCCGCTGCACCCCTTCATACGCACGCGCCGCGAGATCGCGAGGGACCTGCGCCACGGGTACCCACGTCTGACACCCCTCATCTCCCGCTGCACCCCTTCATACGCACGCGCCGCGAGATCGCGAGGGACCTGCGCCACGGGTACCCACGTCTGACACCCCTCATCTCCCGCTGCACCCCTTCATACGCACGCGCCGCGAGATCGCGAGGGACCTGCGCCACGGGTACCCACGTCTGACACCCCTCATCTCCCGCTGCACCCCTTCATACGCACGCGCCGCGAGATCGCGAGGGACCTGCGCCACGGGTACCCACGTCTGACACCCCTCATCTCCCGCTGCACCCCTTCATACGCACGCGCCGCGAGATCGCGAGGGACCTGCGCCACGGGTACCCACGTCTGACACCCCTCATCTCCCGCTGCACCCCTTCATACGCACGCGCCGCGAGATCGCGAGGGACCTGCGCCACGGGTACCCACGTCTGACACCCCTCATCTCCCGCTGCACCCCTTCATACGCACGCGCCGCGAGATCGCGAGGGACCTGCGCCACGGGTACCCACGTCTGACACCCCTCATCTCCCGCTGCACCCCTTCATACGCACGCGCCGCGAGATCGCGAGGGACCTGCGCCACGGGTACCCACGTCTGACACCCCTCATCTCCCGCTGCACCCCTTCATACGCACGCGCCGCGAGATCGCGAGGGACCTGCGCCACGGGTACCCACGTCTGACACCCCTCATCTCCCGCTGCACCCCTTCATACGCACGCGCCGCGAGATCGCGAGGGACCTGCGCCACGGGTACCCACGTCTGACACCCCTCATCTCCCGCTGCACCCCTTCATACGCACGCGCCGCGAGATCGCGAGGGACCTGCGCCACGGGTACCCACGTCTGACACCCCTCATCTCCCGCTGCACCCCTTCATACGCACGCGCCGCGAGATCGCGAGGGACCTGCGCCACGGGTACCCACGTCTGACACCCCTCATCTCCCGCTGCACCCCTTCATACGCACGCGCCGCGAGATCGCGAGGGACCTGCGCCACGGGTACCCACGTCTGACACCCCTCATCTCCCGCTGCACCCCTTCATACGCACGCGCCGCGAGATCGCGAGGGACCTGCGCCACGGGTACCCACGTCTGACACCCCTCATCTCCCGCTGCACCCCTTCATACGCACGCGCCGCGAGATCGCGAGGGACCTGCGCCACGGGTACCCACGTCTGACACCCCTCATCTCCCGCTGCACCCCTTCATACGCACGCGCCGCGAGATCGCGAGGGACCTGCGCCACGGGTACCCACGTCTGACACCCCTCATCTCCCGCTGCACCCCTTCATACGCACGCGCCGCGAGATCGCGAGGGACCTGCGCCACGGGTACCCACGTCTGACACCCCTCATCTCCCGCTGCACCCCTTCATACGCACGCGCCGCGAGATCGCGAGGGACCTGCGCCACGGGTACCCACGTCTGACACCCCTCATCTCCCGCTGCACCCCTTCATACGCACGCGCCGCGAGATCGCGAGGGACCTGCGCCACGGGTACCCACGTCTGACACCCCTCATCTCCCGCTGCACCCCTTCATACGCACGCGCCGCGAGATCGCGAGGGACCTGCGCCACGGGTACCCACGTCTGACACCCCTCATCTCCCGCTGCACCCCTTCATACGCACGCGCCGCGAGATCGCGAGGGACCTGCGCCACGGGTACCCACGTCTGACACCCCTCATCTCCCGCTGCACCCCTTCATACGCACGCGCCGCGAGATCGCGAGGGACCTGCGCCACGGGTACCCACGTCTGACACCCCTCATCTCCCGCTGCACCCCTTCATACGCACGCGCCGCGAGATCGCGAGGGACCTGCGCCACGGGTACCCACGTCTGACACCCCTCATCTCCCGCTGCACCCCTTCATACGCACGCGCCGCGAGATCGCGAGGGACCTGCGCCACGGGTACCCACGTCTGACACCCCTCATCTCCCGCTGCACCCCTTCATACGCACGCGCCGCGAGATCGCGAGGGACCTGCGCCACGGGTACCCACGTCTGACACCCCTCATCTCCCGCTGCACCCCTTCATACGCACGCGCCGCGAGATCGCGAGGGACCTGCGCCACGGGTACCCACGTCTGACACCCCTCATCTCCCGCTGCACCCCTTCATACGCACGCGCCGCGAGATCGCGAGGGACCTGCGCCACGGGTACCCACGTCTGACACCCCTCATCTCCCGCTGCACCCCTTCATACGCACGCGCCGCGAGATCGCGAGGGACCTGCGCCACGGGTACCCACGTCTGACACCCCTCATCTCCCGCTGCACCCCTTCATACGCACGCGCCGCGAGATCGCGAGGGACCTGCGCCACGGGTACCCACGTCTGACACCCCTCATCTCCCGCTGCACCCCTTCATACGCACGCGCCGCGAGATCGCGAGGGACCTGCGCCACGGGTACCCACGTCTGACACCCCTCATCTCCCGCTGCACCCCTTCATACGCACGCGCCGCGAGATCGCGAGGGACCTGCGCCACGGGTACCCACGTCTGACACCCCTCATCTCCCGCTGCACCCCTTCATACGCACGCGCCGCGAGATCGCGAGGGACCTGCGCCACGGGTACCCACGTCTGACACCCCTCATCTCCCGCTGCACCCCTTCATACGCACGCGCCGCGAGATCGCGAGGGACCTGCGCCACGGGTACCCACGTCTGACACCCCTCATCTCCCGCTGCACCCCTTCATACGCACGCGCCGCGAGATCGCGAGGGACCTGCGCCACGGGTACACACGTCTGACACCCCTCATCTCCCGCTGCACCCCTTCATACGCACGCGCCGCGAGATCGCGAGGGACCTGCGCCACGGGTACCCACGTCTGACACCCCTCATCTCCCGCTGCACCCCTTCATACGCACGCGCCGCGCCACGGGTACCCACGTTTCACCCCTCACCCCTCACCACTCATCTATACACTGTTACGAATATAAAACGATTGAAAACTTTGTAAGGCTTGTTTGTTTTTTCAATCTAGTTCTATCGGATGTTAAAAAAAAAAACGTTTTTTTTTACTTGAAATAAATTAAAAACATCGGTGTTAACGTCATCATCGGTGCTATCCATGTCGTCTTTCGAAAATATGTTTTTGTGAAGTCGAGCGAGGAGGATCCTTCTATACTGTCTGTGGACGCGTTATTCGATCGCACTTTTTGTATTCCAGAGAGCGGGAACGCGAACGCGAGCGCGAGAGAGACAGGGAGCGCGAGCGGGACAGGGAGCGCGACCGGTCGCGCGAGAGGGAGCGGGACAGGGAGCGGTCGCGCGGCCGCAGTCGCAGCGAGGCCGACGCGCGCCGCGAGAAGGAGCTCGAGGAGGAGGCGCGCGAGAAGAAGAGGCTCGAGAAGAAGGCCAGGGAGAAGGAGGCCGCCTACCAGGAGAGGTGACGTACTTCCTCCGCCCTCTCCCCCCTCTCCCCCCTCCGCTTGCTGCTACTTGCATTTGTACACGACGATCACAGCCGATACCTTATTTTATTTTATTTTTATTTTGACACACCAACAACAGATTACATATAACACTTATGAAATGGAATTAAGGTTTAAAACTCTAAAGACCTGTCATTTAAAGGTATGTGCAACATTCTTGAATAGATAACTGAAAGCTTGGCTATATTAAAATACTAACATTGTAACAACAGAATCTAAAAAAGTTTTTTTACAATATTAATAATACAGAAACAATCTTAATTACATATTATGAACATTATTATTTAAATGCAATGATAACTAGACAAGTGAAGTAGATTTCCGAGCTTCTGCCTTAAACGCAGGCAGGCCGAGACCAAAGATGTCGAGTCAGTTATTAACTTTGAAAGCATAGTTTTAATTGTCATTGTTGTAGTTCCGTTCAGTACTGTAGTGTACTGATACATAATGGGGCGTGGTCGACCCGCGCGGCTCACTCTGCAAGCGGCAGCTGGGGCGCGCGGACGTGCTATAGCGATATTATTTTGTGCATTCTCATTCAATTGCCCTTGGTATAGTTTTCATGTACTCTACAAGTACTATCTGTGTACAAAGTTACAAATGACTTTATAACATTAATATGTCCCATTTTATTTTAATTTTATACGAGCCGAAGCCGCGGGCGAAACCCGCGGCTTCGCTCGCATAGTACCGGGATAAAAAGTAGCCTATGTGTTAATCCACGTCACAAACTATTAATATTCCAAGTTTCATCCAAATCAGTTTAGTAGTTTTTGCGTGAAAGAGTAACAAACATTCATCCATAGTCACAAACTTTCGCATTTATAATATTAAGTAGGAAGTAGGATTATTGTGTAAAAATATAGAACAACTCGGACCGGCGGCCCCTGTGGGAATCGTAATGTACAAATATGTAAGTCGTATCGAACGTAGACGCGACCGTATCGACTCATCTCCACGGCCGTATCGTCACAGCCGATGTTCCATCTGACGTTCCAGGCTGAAGAACTGGGAGAGTCGCGAGCGGCGCAAGCTGAAGGAGTACGAGAAGGAGAAGGAGAGGGAGCGCTGTCGCGAGGAGGAGAGGGAGAAGGAGGCCAAGCGGCTGAAGGAGTTCCTGGAGGACTACGACGACGAGCGCGACGACCACAAATACTACAAGTGAGCATCGAGCCAGGCTCGGAGGTGCGCGGGGAGGCATCAGGCATCAGGCATGGTCTGAGTGTGTGCGGTCGCAGGGGCAAGGAGCTGCAGCGGCGGCTCGGCGCGCGCGTGCGCGAGGCGTCCAGCGACGCGCGCGAGCGGACGCGCGAGCAGGACGAGCTGGCCGCGCTCCGGGACGACATCTACCGACGAGCGCACGACACCGCCGCCGCCGCCGCCGACTTCGAGCGCGCGCGCCAGCAGCGGGAGGACCTCTACCGGCCGCGTCTGCTCATCGACGTCAGTCTGCAGGCCGAGCTGCAGCGCGAGCGCGAGCAGCGCCGCGCCGCCCAGCGCGAGGACGCACGCAAGCAGGCGCGCGAGCGAGCCGAGCGGGAGCGGGACCGCTACCTGCGGGCCCGGGCCGAGCGCCAGCTGCCCACCGAGGCCGAGCCCATAGACTCCGACGACAGGTCAGTGCGAGCGGGACCGCTACCTGCGGGCCCGGGCCGAGCGCCAGCTGCCCACCGAGGCCGAGCCCATAGACTCCGACGACAGGTCAGTGCGAGCGGGACCGCTACCTGCGGGCCCGGGCCGAGCGCCAGCTGCCCACCGAGGCCGAGCCCATAGACTCCGACGACAGGTCAGTGCGAGCGGGACCGCTACCTGCGGGCCCGGGCCGAGCGCCAGCTGCCCACCGAGGCCGAGCCCATAGACTCCGACGACAGGTCAGTGCGAGCGGGACCGCTACCTGCGGGCCCGGGCCGAGCGCCAGCTGCCCACCGAGGCCGAGCCCATAGACTCCGACGACAGGTCAGTGCGAGCGGGACCGCTACCTGCGGGCCCGGGCCGAGCGCCAGCTGCCCACCGAGGCCGAGCCCATAGACTCCGACGACAGGTCAGTGCGAGCGGGACCTGCGCAGTGCACTACTAAAAAGCGCATTCTTAGTGAGCAACTGTTTTAAAAATTATTAACGTTACTTTGGGGAGGATGGCAAAATGCTCACAGCGTATCCACTCTAGGGCTAACCAAGTTTTTGTTGGTAAATAAGTTTAAAACAGTATTAATGTATACGTGCACGTTACAGCGGCGGCGGCGGCGGCGGCGGCTCGTGCGTCGGCTCCAGCACTCCGCCGCTGGAGGCACGTGCCTCGCCCGAACGTGACGTCAGCCGGGACCGGGACCTCGAACACGAACAGGTACGGCTCCGGGAGACCTCGCCCGAACGTGACGTCAGCCGGGACCGGGACCTCGAACACGAACAGGTACGGCTCCGGGAGACCTCGCCCGAACGTGACGTCAGCCGGGACCGGGACCTCGAACACGAACAGGTACGGCTCCGGGAGACCTCGCCCGAACGTGACGTCAGCCGGGACCGGGACCTCGAACACGAACAGGTACGGCTCCGGGAGACCTCGCCCGAACGTGACGTCAGCCGGGACCGGGACCTCGAACACGAACAGGTACGGCTCCGGGAGACCTCGCCCGAACGTGACGTCAGCCGGGACCGGGACCTCGAACACGAACAGGTACGGCTCCGGGAGACCTCGCCCGAACGTGACGTCAGCCGGGACCGGGACCTCGAACACGAACAGGTACCAGGCCAGGGCCGTCTGGCGTGCTCTGCCGCCCGAAGATGGCTATACTGTTTCGATCATCCAACATGAAGATTGGGATTCTTTCTTTTTATCTGTTTATTTATTTTTAAATGGAAAACCAACAGCTACACGCACTGATCATAGTTACGAAATAGAAGACTGGAATCCAACTAAAGGTCTTCACCGATCACAATTTTTTGAACAATAAACGTGTGAACACTACTTTTTTGAACACAAATATGAGCTAAATGCTACAAGGATAAGAAATAAAATATAAATCTAAGTTCTTACCGACCAAGAAACAACATAAAAATCAAGTGCACCTATCACTGTACTGTAGCACCTAGTACCGAAAAAATGTTCACCCAGAAACCGTTTTGCCTTTGGAACACTAGTTGTGAACGAATCAATATCATGTACCTTATTAGCTATTAAGCTACAGACAACACATGACATTTAATTTGTAGAGGAATATGAAATTTGAAGAGGGTGGTCAAACCTTGTAGATTTACGAGGGATATTAGACTTCAATTCACTCAGAAAGTCTGGACCGTCAATATCATTAGTAAGTTTTTTTAGTACAAATAGGTAATCTGCAATGTCACGACGATTTTTAAGTGATAATAGATGGAACTTCCTGCATAGTTCAATATAATTATTAGAATGATAAGGTATTCTGAGTCTGTAACACCATTGATAAACCGTTTTTGAATTGCTTCAATATGGTATACTCAAGATGATTTCTAACAAATGTACAATACAATTTTTTAACTTCTTTAAAGCACTTGGAGAGCCGTATGATAAAACCAAGAGATCGTCGTCGAACGTCGATTAGCAATTTAGAATCATGGTGAATTGTGTGACCCTGCAGTGTTTAAGTAGTTGGTGCAAAGGAGGTTTTTCTGGTGAAGGTGATAACAGAACATTTGGACGGGTTAAGGTCAAGCTTGTTGATATGACAGTAGTCTTCTAAGCGACAGGTTGACTGTTGACAGACAGAACGGCAATCATATCTTTTTATTTTTTAATCTTCATTTATTTATAGAGGGTTTGTTCACAATCTAAACATGAGAAACTTATGCTACTTCAGAAATAAGCTTTGCTAAAATAGTGTTACATCTACCTACTTCATTGAGGTATTTAAACTAAATAAATATCTCAGGTTCGTTTTTCACTTTTTCTTACATTCATAAACAAGATCTGAAAAATATGGTAGCCAGTTCAGTTGTTAGTGCTTCTTTCGCAAGACTATCTACCTCTTCATTTCCTGATATTGCATTATGTGAAGGGATCCATTGTAGTTTTATAATTTTGTGGTTGAGTAAGCATTTACTGATGGTGTCTATAATTGAGTATGCCACTGGAGCGCATCGGAAGTTGCCAGTGCATCGGAGTAAGCATCGGAGTAAGCATCGGAAGTTGCCAGTGCATCGGAGTAAGCATCGGAGTAAGCATCGGAAGTTGCCAGTGCATCGGAGTAAGGGTCGCATGGCACTTTTTGGATCCGTAATGATTACGTACCTACCTGGCCCTAATGACTCGACATAGGACATTGCTTCGCCGATAGCGATTAGTTCTATAAACTTGATAGACATGTGTGCAATTGCGCGCAGTTGAAGTGAACATTCCATTTAAGGGTCGAAGATAGCTAGGCCACATTCATGTTTTGTTTTACAACCATATTTATATATTTTGTACTGATTACATAAATAGTTATAACAAAGAGATCTCGCTACTAAAGAATTATATGATATAATTATATCACTAACGTTGCAAATAATTGTTTTCGATAAATCCGTATAGCTAACTCACATATCTAAGGAAAACATTTCTAATTGTTTACTTTTGTACTTAGGGAATGTTTTTAGGTAATCGTATACTAGTGTTTAAAATGGTTTATTTTTCCGCCTCCAATAATAGCTGTGGCTAAATTCATGTTACTTCTCTAAACTAATAATAATATTGTTATTTCAAATTACAAGTGATGCCGCTTCAAGCCAGTACTTTACAGCTAGGAATGCTAGGTACGTACGTGTAGTGGCTGTAGGTGAAGCTCACACTCCATTACATGGGTCGGTGTACTCTTTATCCAACTTTGTTAAATGCGATTTGCAACTACTAGTAAACAAAAAACTTGCGTAGTCTAACCGGCTACGTATTAATGCAATGTTTAGTCGTCTTATGCATTGAGGACGTATTGCCCAACCTGGTCCTGCTAACATTTTAAATATATTAACTAATTTAGATAAGTTTTATTTTAATTCATTTATATATTTTCAATAATATCTTCAGGAGTGTAGATGGCCGAATTCATAGCATTAGCAAAACTAAGCAGGTTTGAGGTTAAAAAGCAAGTTTCTATGTCGTTAATATAGATGATGAAAAAAAGAAGACCAATAAGAGATCCTTGAGGAACTCCGGTAGGGATACAAGCCCAGCTAGATATGTAGTTGTTCAAGACAACAGCCTGCGACCTATTATCAATATATGATGAAAACCACCTAAGTAGATCTGACTGATCTCCTCGAATTCCTGACTGATTTAATTTACGCATTAGGATATTGTGGTCAATTCGGTTGAAGGCTTTACTACAGTCAGTATAGACAAGGTCAACCTGTTGGCCGTTGTCCATAGCATCGGTTATGTAATTATTCAGTATAATAACATTCGAAACTGTAGACCTACCCCTTAAGAACCCGTGTTGAAAGGAACTGAAGGTATTTTTTAAGGCCGAAAATACTTGACCATAAACAATCTTTTCAAAATGTTTAGCAATGATACAGAGTTTAGAAATGGGCTGGTAATTTGTGACCTCAGTTTTAGACCCCTTTTTGTGCACAGGAGTAATAAATGCAGATTTCCATACTGGGGGTACGATATTTGATGACAATGATTTCTAAAAAGGATAGCTACTGGTAATAGAGGACGCTCATTTAATGAGAAATTTGGCTGAGATGTTATCAGGACCAGCAGCTTTAGTGTTATCTAATTTTTTAAGCAACGTCTCGATGTCTTTAGAATGAATGAATTCATGTGAAGGCGGAATGGTCGTCGAAATGTCGGATCACGATCTCACCAAGGTTACGAGAGTAGACGTTCAGGCGTAAGGTCCTACATCCTGAAGCACCTGAAACTCCTCAGTGATAAGTTGATCAGCTGCCGTAATGATGTTTCAAGTTTTCCGTACGACCACTATAGAAACATTTAAAAAATAACTACGCCCGGTAGGTCAGCGCGTTAACTTTTTAATTTATTTATTTATTTATTTATTTATAAAGGAAAACCAACAGCTAAAGTAACACAATGGTATAGACTTATAAAAAACAGAAAGCCAATTACAGGTTTTCACGAGTAGAAGCTGCTTAGAAACAAATAGTGTGAATAGCTTGAATAACAATAATAATTAAGAAATATCAACATAATTAGGAAGGTACACTGTCAAATCAAATCAGACAATCAACATCACTGGCAAAGAATTCCGCACTCAACCGCTGTCTGGCGGAGTTGACGCTCGTGGTGAACAAGTCAAAATTCGTGCGCTTGCAAAGCTTATTAAAATTGTTGCTTACTCGCCATAAAAATGAATTTTGCCTGTAATTAGTTCCGACTATAGGGGTTGAAATAGGGGGATTATACCTGGTGTTTTTAAAAGGGACATTAATATTTATTTTATGGAGTAAATCGGGACAACTAATGTTGTTCGAGGTGATTTTTAACAGAAAAGTTAAATCTGCAATTTCACGTCGCTTGGAAAGGGGAAGAAAATGGAATCTTTTACAGACGTTGAGGTATTTAGAAGATTTATATGAAATTTTCAATCGAAAACATAGATATTTGATAAATTTAATCTGGATTCGTTCAATTCTTTCAATGTATTTATTATATAGAGGGTTCCAAACTTGAGATGCGTATTCCAGAATGCTTCGGACGAAGGTGCAATAAAGTATTTTAAATGTTTTGGCTCTATTAAAGTTTGACGAACTTCTCATTATAAAACCCAACGCTCTAGAGGCCTTGGATATTATCGCGTCAATATGATCGTCGAATAATAACTTCGAGTCATGTAGTACACCAAGGTCCCTGATGACGTTGCGTCTAATCAATACTTCTTGTTTTAGACAATATTGCGAGGGTACTATAATAGTTTTACGGGTGAAAGTAACAACTGAGCATTTAGACGGATTGAGTTCTAAATGATTAAAATTACAATAAGCGTCAAGTCTTGAAAGATCAGATTGAAGTTGACTTACATCATCCGAAGATTTAATAATTTTGAAAATCTTCATATCGTCTGCAAAGCATAGCAATTGGCTGAATTGAAAACATTTAGATATGTCGTTGACAAATATCAAGAAGAGTAAGGGACCAAGTAAGGATCCTTGTGGAACACCACTAGGAATAGACACCCAACTAGAGATATAATTTTTGATGACTATAGCTTGCGAGCGATTGTTGATATAAGAGGAGAACCACCTAAGTAAGTCACCTCTTATACCGAACAGTTCGAGCTTATACATGAGGAGTCTGTGATCTATTCTGTCAAAAGCTTTACTGTAGTCTGTATAGACTACATCAACTTGATGACCGTTGTCCATAGCTTCTGTTAAAAAGTCATTAAAAAGAATAAGATTAGACGTGGTGGAGCGGCCCTTAATGAAACCATGTTGCGTTTGGTGGAAGGAATGTTTCAAAGCAGCAAAGACCTGGCTATAGATAATCTTCTCAAATATTTTGGCGATAATGCAAAGTTTGGAGATCGGTCTATAGTTGCTGACTTCAGATCTAGATCCTTTTTTATGAATCGGTGAGACAAAAGCGGATTTCCAAATAGAAGGTACAGTACAGTCAGTAATAGATTTTTTAAAAAGTAACGTTATTGGGACACATATTGATTTAGCGCAGTTTGTAAGAAATATAGGGCTAATTTTGTCAGGGCCAGCAGATTTAGACGTATCCAATCTTAAAATAAGTTTACAAACTTCATTTTCGTTTATTTCTATGCTGTGTATATCGTGAGCATTGCCGCACTCGAATTGGTGTAATGGGTAAGTAACGGATAGATCAGTTCTTTGCGTGTCCGGTGATAGAAAAGTGGAATAAAAATACTTTGAGAACATATCACAGATAGACTCACCATTATTTGCCTTTGAACCAAGATAACTAACACAGGTCGGGATACCATTTGAATTGGATCGATTTTTGATAAATGACCAAAAGTGCTTCGGTTGGTCTTCTATACCATTTTCAATGAGCGATATGTAATTCTCATAACACTTACCCTCCAATGCATGCGCTCTATCTCGCAGTAGCATAAAGGTGTCATGGTCAGATTTCCTACCATAGGTTTTAAACTTTTTGAAATATTTTGACTTTTCCTTGATAACTTTAATTAGTGCAGACGAATACCATTTGGGATAAAGACCATCACATACAGCTTTAGCGGGAATATACTGATTTTTTAACCGGTCTAGAACGGAGTAAAAATAATCAACAGCAGCATCAATGGACCTACATGAAAACTCAGTGAACCAGTCAATATCAGATATTTTTAAGTTAATCAGTTCATAATTACCTTTATTATAAATATATTTGCTGTGAGATTGAGATTTTAAACATGGTAACGATATAAAATTTGCATTAATTAGTAGGGCTTTATGATACGGATCAATTGGCACAAGAGGGTCTAAACATTCAGTGACTGAGACGTCTTCGTTAGACCAAACCAAATCTAAGAATTTCCCATACATATTACTTACGCCGTTGTACTGACAAAAATTGTGTGTATTCATATCATCAATTAAAAGAGTTTCAATAGGATTAGAATAAGAAGGCAAAAGATACGATTCTGAGCAAAGTGACCAAATTATATTACTTAGGTTAAAATCGCCCAACAAGATGAATTTATCTGATGGGTGAGAAATAACCAAATCGTTGAGTTTACTGAGGTAGTTTTCAAGCTGCTCATTAAAAGAGAAACCTAATTTCTGTTCACAAAGATATAAGCAAGATAAGTGAAGATTAATGCATGTTTTATTTTTATGTCTGAACGAGATAGTAACCCAGAGGTCTTCTGCGGAAGATTCAAAAGAAGTTTGGGAGATAGCATAGATATCTTTACGCACCGCAATCAGTACTCCACCTCCATACTTTTGCTTTGTTAGATTGTAATCACGGTCTCGGCGCCACACCACGTACCTATTGTCAAAGAGCTCAGACGTCAGTATGTTCTCTGGGAGCCAGGACTCGGTCAACACTATTACATCGTACGAAGTCATGCAGAGATTACGAAAGAATGTAGTGGTCTTCGTACGAAGCCCTCTTACGTTCTGATAATAAATGTTTAGGTTAGTATGAGTCGCACTATCCATAAAAAACCCCTACACATACCATCAGCAAAGCAACAGTTATAATTAAACACGTATTATAGTAAACATTAATGCATAATGTAGTATGAGTACGAAGCATTCTTTTATATCCCACGATTTCGAAACAATTCTCAACAGTGTTAAAGTTTAAGCAATAAAGTAACATAAATAGAACGAGAGTTAACATTTTAATTAAATAATAGGGTAGAAAAATTTCTGTGTATTCATAATGGTTATTAGCAGCGCAAGCGCGATGAGTCACCCGGCCCCGACGACGGTAGGCCGCACGACAAATTCCAATAGAACAAAGGCGAGCGAGCCGGACAGCGGTAAAGACAGGTGTAATAAACATTTTTTCAATGATGTTGATTGAGATTATTGAATTTAGAAAAAAGCAAAGTAAATATTGGTAACGTATTAGAGAATAGAAACGGATTAAGACAGCTTGTTTAAATCACTTTCTTGGCTGACGATGAACACCGGAGAAGTATCATTTTTTCTGACGTGGATTTTCCCAAACTTCACCCAAACGTAGTTCACGCTTTTTTTCCTTCGCTAGCGACTTCACCTTGTTGAGCAACGTTTTAACTAGAAAGTGTTAATTTATTGTCTTACCTACCGCCAAGTGCTTCCGTTCCTTCGTTGTTTTGGGCCGCGGTCACGAAGTCAGCGGTGGCGGCGCGGGGAGCGGCGCCTCAGCGCAAATGTATGCATTGTAACGCCATCCCGCCGCCGCTCCCGCTTACTTCGTGATCGCGGCCTCAGAGGTTTAGTTCATATATTTTCTGTCTTTCTCACCATAGGAGACTTGACGGGCGGTCGGTACACAACTATATTGACGTGATTATCTAACGGTGAGTTATGTTGCAGAGCTCTGAGGGTGGCGCCACGCCCCCGCGCCCCCCGTCGGCGGCGTCCCCGCCCCCCGCGGGCGCCCCCGCCCCCGCCGCCCCGCCCCCCGCCCCCGCCGCGCCGCCGCACCGCCACGACCACCACAAGCGCAGACATGTCAGTACGCACGTGATAGAATTTTCACATTTATATATATATAATAGAAAACTTAAAAGGTACCAATCATTGTATATAAGCTTTGAAGGGAAACTAATAGGCTATCTTTAGCGATTTAGTGTTAATATAGCTTAACTAGCACTACACTAAAACCTATAAATATAGCTTGGGGCGTTAGGTAAATATATATTTAGCAAAGCAAGTAATTGAAACTCTAATTAAACGTGTAGCCAGGTATTTGAAACTTATATACTTTCCACCAGCACACTTATATATAACACTGGAACTGAAAGGAGAAGGATAACCTCATTAAATAAGAAAACCGTGATACGTCAATATTCTTTAATTTACCGCCAATTCGGAACGTGGCCAGGCAGAGAAGAATTGGCAAGAAACTCTGCCCGGTATATTCTTTTCAACGTCTTCATTACAGTTTCTTGTATAAAATAACAAATTCAATCGTTAACACATAAGCATATAATGTAAATGTTTAACCTTGTAACAAACATTTACATTACGTATTAGATTTACTTATATACTTATTTTTTAGGTAATATATAAGGTATATAACGTTATACATAACAAACATTACGCTGTGTATTCCATTTAATTATCAAGTATATAATATATAACGTTATGTATTACATAATACGCAACATACAACCTAGGAATACACAACGTCATTGATCAGGACTTAACGATTAGGTACTTAGCTTTTATTGCTATAGAGGTGCCAGAGCTCCGTCCGGTCCGACAGTCGACAACAGAATGAGTCCCGCTCCCAGGGCGGCAGTGCTTTTATAGCAACGAGTAAACAAGTCGGTCGACCACGTGCTTTAGCAACCACGTGTTTTACAAAAATGAAAAGGGATGAGTCCCGATCATTATTTCTCCATAATTAGCTTGACACAAGGGTAAATGTCGACTTACAAACACTGAAACGTACCTATGTACTACGAATCACATAGTTATATAGGTTAGGATTACAATAGGCAGTATTTTAAGGTTATAAATACCTTTACCATTCAATGTTGTTTACAACACTGAATGGTATTTAAGCTTAATACATAAACAGATCCTATATAATAACTAACTTCGAACATTTCATAACATAAGCCCTTCTCTTAAGTGATTATATTTATATTACATTACCAGTACCTGTACCTTTATTAATTGGAGTATTTCTTTAAAATAATCTATCATAGGTATACTTAACAGTACTTCGTTATAATACAAGCTTGTGTGTTTTAACAAAATCATATCTCACGTGGTCATATACACATATTTATCTATTATTTGGAGTATATTTACATAATATGCTATCACACGCACACGTCGCAGCACGCGAGAGGCACGCGACAGACACGCCGGCACTGAGCGCACGTTGTTGTTACAGAGCGGCGCGAGCGGCGGCAGCTCGCCCATCTCCATCAGCTTCAAGAGCAGCGCGCCGGCGCGCAGCCCGCAGCCGCACGGTAACACTCCTCTACACTACTTATACATATACATATACCTATACTTACTATTGCTCTCTTTCACTTACCTTACACTATCTATCCCAGTTTTAGTGAGAAGTAGTGATCCGTTGTTATTGCCGCCGTAGAAGCAGCTCGCTGTTCGTTTTGGGCGTATGTATAAAAGTGTGTGCATGTGTGTGTGCAGGCGCGGGCGGCAGCGGCAGCGGCAGCGGCGCGGGCGCGGGGCGGGTGCGGCGCGCTCACGCCGCCTTCGCACACGACGACGACGACGAGCCGCAACACCCCAGAGGTACGCATGCACCCCTACGCTCACACCACCCCTACACTCACACCACCCCTACACTCACACCACCCCTACACTCACACCACCCCTACACTCACATCACCCCTACACTCACACCACCCCTACACTCACACCACCCCTACACTCACACCACCCCTACACTCACACCACCCCTACACTCACATCACCCCTACACTCACACCACCCCTACACTCACACCACCCCTACACTCACACCACCCCTACACTCACACCACCCCTACACTCACATCACCCCTACACTCACACCACCCCTACACTCACACCACCCCTACACTCACACCACCCCTACACTCACACCACCCCTACACTCACACCACCCCTACACTCACACCACCCCTACACTCACACCACCCCTACACTCACACCACCCCTACACTCACATCACCCCTACACTCACACCACCCCTACACTCACACCACCCCTACACTCACACCACCCCTACACTCACACCACCCCTACACTCACATCACCCCTACACTCACACCACCCCTACACTCACACCACCCCTACACTCACACCACCCCTACACTCACACCACCCCTACACTCACACCACCCCTACACTCACACCACCCCTACACTCACACCACCCCTACACTCACACCACCCCTACACTCACATCACCCCTACACTCACACCACCCCTACACTCACACCACCCCTACACTCACACCACCCCTACACTCACACCACCCCTACACTCACACCACCCCTACACTCACACCACCCCTACACTCACACCACCCCTACACTCACACCACCCCTACACTCACACCACCCCTACACTCACACCACCCCTACACTCACACCACCCCTACACTCACACCACCCCTACACTCACATCACCCTCCTATACCTACAACTTCTATAAATCTCACCGTTAAATACTGAAACGCTATTTAAATATTTGAGGTCATCCTGAATGTGTGAGACCCCGCTATCCTTCAAAATCGTATACCGAAGCGACAATTAGATGAAGACTTCAAATTTAAGGATTTCAGATTTAATTCCTACTTAAATAGCCACTTATGTTCCGAACGGGATACTGAAAGGATGATCGGTCGTTCGACGTCTCCTTCAATATTTTAGGCAGCCATCGAATCCGAGAGGACTCGCGTCCTAAACTCCTAAACTTCGATATGTGTATGAATTCTTACGAAAACATTAAATTTCACAGTCTAGAATATGATTATAGTGCTTATCGATAAATAAGTAACAGTTTAAAGTAGAAGATAGATACCTAGGTAACAGTAGGTAGGCACAAAGAAGTTGGATTTTTTTCTTTTTCAGGTAGAGGTACAAACAAGGATGACTATATATGAATTATTCATGAGTGTAAAAGAGAAAGACGATGTCACACTTTTTGAATTCGAAACTTTTAACAGATACTTTTGTCAAACTATCCGTGGTCGCTAATTGTACGGTATCTTGCTAACCAGTACACCTAGATTGTTAAATGATAATACTTTAAATAGGCAATAACTTGATTATATTGTCCAAACTGTTAATGAGTGAACGGTACACTGATTATGATGATGATGTTGGTGAGAACGCGCGCCCTTGGTGGCTGAATGCGGACTGATTGTTCTTGAATAATGTGAATAAAACGAAATGTTGTAGTGATTAAATTGGGTCGCACGCGCTGCGCCTTTCTGCTGACCTAGGAAGATGCACGGTTGCTTGTACCGTACACTAATTATCCACCAAAACAACATATTTTACTCAATAATTTTCCTTAATATTTATGTTATTGTATAATACGTATATATAATCCATATTTTAGATTTCCTAAAGACGAAATAATGAAAATAAAATGGATAAATGCTATAAATAGGCCGAAATGGAAGCCAACAAAATATTCTACAATATGCAACATTTTGAAAAAAAGTTCTACGAAATTGGAACAAAAAGGAAAAGTTTACTCATTAAATCATTTCCAACCGTAGATGTGCCAGTAAGTTTTGCAATTTTTCTACTGTTCAATTTCTATTTTCTATACTAAAAGAACAAAAAAAAAGTTACCACTGGACTGCCTCTTGTTGATACAGCGCATCTTTCTCGCAAAAAAAGCATGTTGTTTGTTATGTACAGCCCAACAAATTATGGATCAGAAAAAAAATCAATTTTCATATAAAGATACTTAAAGGGAAGGTGATTTTATATCTAAATCTTTTCTATTTCTTTGGTACATCCTGTCTTTTCACGTTTTACGCCGCGCATGTCTTCTCCGCACGTGGCAATAATCCTCCAACAATTTTTTTTTTTATTGCAGTTTATCCAAAAAGAACAGAATATTTTGTTACCTATAAACTAAATAAATTACTTTTGGGTAAAAGTAACCTGTACGCAGTCAATTTTTTGTATACCCTCACATAAGGTACTGAGGTACAGACAGCGTCAGAGTCTGGTAACCCCCCTAGTTAACGTTAGTAGGTTCAAACCGTCGCGGTGTCGGTCGTGCATCTCGAACTTTTTGCACAAATGTGTGTTTTATAAACCTTCTCCTCCTTGCTTAGGCATATTTAATTTCGTCTTCATATCTATGTGAGTCGATGGAGTGGCGGTTACAACACTCGACATTAATCTATACATTATAAGAGTACTGGGTTCAAATCCCTCAATCCTTAAATGTATTTTTGTTTTTTTTATTTTCGTTACTAACACAATGGACTACGTTTTAAGTGTAGTAGGTAAGTTACCTAATTATTTAAGGTAAAATAATAAAATAATTTTCAAAAGTTTTAACAAATTTATTAAAACACCATTTAACATAACGCAATATAGATAGTTATTCCTTATTTTTTAGAATTTTCAATAATGTTTTAAATGATAGAATTGTAAAAAGCTAGGCCTCTCTATGGTGGATTTCTAGCTTTTTAGCAAAATATATATATAGTTAATTAGAATAAAAATCACTTTTTAAATCAATTATTATAATAAAGTTCTACAATAGTTCATAAATGGTACACAAAATAGTCAATTTAAAACAATGTTTATGGTTGGTGAAATGGTACTAATTGGTTAAATAATGGTGGTTGAGCACGCGAGTGTCTCAAATGGTTAGAGGTCGCGAACTGGTCAAATTAACGTAATCGCGTGTGCAGTAAATGAATATCGATGCGAAAACGCACAAACGCTGATGTGTTCGGATTACTCCGAACATACTCCCGGCCGCGAGATGAAGAGATGAGATGATTTAGATGACGTAAATACCTAAATAACTTAAATAACTTAAAAAACATTAATTCTTAACAATAGGTATAAAAGCAAAACATCAAAGCACTTAATTAGTTGGTAAACATAAAACAAAACGTATTTAAAAGCAAAAAATATATAAGCAAGTATGAATACAACAAAAATAATTCATTCATTAAATGGTTAAAATTACAACTATTAAAAACATTATAATTAAACTATAGTGTCTTCTTCCTTAGAATTGTTCTTTTTAATTGACGCGTATCGCACACTAGGCCACCGTTTGGCATAACTATCAACAATATCATTATCACTTATTTCACATAAATTGCTAGCACTCAACACTTCACTATGCACATTTGTTATTCTCGGCGGCGGCTGAGTCACCACGGACTCCAGCCGACGACGCCGACGTGTATGTGGTGAGGTGATATCTCATTTATCTCACCGTCGTTGTTCGCTTTTAGCTTTTTTACTGCCTCTCCAAGGCTGGTTATCGATGTGTTTAGACTCAAGTCCTCTGTAGATTTTTCATCTGGTATTTTTATGTTGATTATATGGTTTATCTGGTCGAATTCAGGTATATAAATCTCTGGTGCAAACTGTATTTGATTGGATTGGTGTTGTAATGAAAATAGTGAAAAGTCCTTTCCTTTTAATATACACTTTTGACTCATGCCGATGACCCCAGAACGGCTCAGCTGACGGATAGAAACTCGATCGTCGCATATGATTTTGATTACATAATTATCGCAGCAGAAGTACAGGTACTGCGACGTCGAGTGTAATTCAATCCATCGATTGTCGCATTTGGACTTTGTTATTGTACATTTATTTGTTTTGATATCGATTTTACAAAAACTCTCGTCGTTTTTAATGTCCTGGATTGGTTTTAGGAACTGGCACATGTAGGTTTCTCCATGGTATAAACATGAGGTCAACTCGGTGTTGGTCAGACCGAAGTATGAGTATTTTTTCAGATTGACTGCTACATATTCGGAAACTGGTATTATGTTGATCATGTTGGTTTTGGTTTGGTGGGGGATGGGCAACAACTTATATAGTTGGTAGCTTTCTCTGGCTATAAGCGGAAATGTGACTTCGATCACGACGTACTTTTGGGTGGCTCTGGCCTTGACTTTTAAAAGCTTATAAATAAACTGGAGATCTGTATCGATGTTTTTGATAGGAAGAGTGAGTTCGCTGGGCATCTGGCCGTATATGGTTTGAAGCTCACTCTTGAGTTGTTTTGGTGTTAGCAGATGCATACTTATTTGACCATGGTAAATGTCGGTAATTGTATCGAGCAGTGTTTCTTGTAACCTCTTTAATTCATGTAGTAAGGTGTTTCCCGCCATTGCAGATAAGGTGAATTCCTGTATGTAAGAGATGTTTTGAAGTTCTCGCTGAAGAATACTCGAGTTCTCTTGAAGATCGTTTAACTTTTTGTTTACTAATTTATGTTGTCGATCGATGGTGATTTCCATTTTCTTCATGAGATTGAATTCAGATTCGATAACGGACGTTTGGTTCTTCCATAAGTTGGACAGATGTTTCTCGTTTCGTTGTATTGTTTCTATGTCCTTTACATACTGTTCCGCGAAACGAGAGTCCAATACGCCGAATAAATCGTTTGCGAGGTAACCGACACCGTTGATAAGACCCCGGCGCCGGCGATGTCTAGCGTAAACGTCGAAATGTTGGTTAAGCAAAAGTTCATTATAGTATTCGAGTTCCTGGTAATCGTGCCGAGCCTGTTGTGTTATTATGTTACAATGCGATTGTTTTTCAATTGTAGCGCATAGTCTATCTAAATAACTTGAGATTTTTTGGTATGTATCAATTCCAGCCCAATATGGTTTCATATCATGGTATACAATCAGCGTCCATTTATCTCGGATTAATTGTAATTTTGATATGGGATCGAAGTACAGAGTTTGGTTTTCTGGTAGAGCCTTTACGTCGTATAGTGCATGCCCGGGCGATAATAAAGTCATCAAACAAAACAGTGCAGTTGCTATCGTTGCAAAATTTGGTTTTATTCTTCTTCTTTTTTCTGGTATGGTATCTGGTTGTTTTGCCGGTTTTTGGTCGTTATTCTGCATTCCTATTGGTAAAATAGAAAGTTTAACTATTGGTCTTTTTAGGAATCCGTTCTTTGTTTTCAAAGTGACGGCTCGTACCAGACCGTCTTCTCCTGTGTGGGTGTTAGTAACGCGTCCCATTGCCCACTTCCCGGCTGGTAAATTATCTTCATGAATGGTAACCAGATCTCCAATGTCAACGTTTTTCTGAGTTTGTTTCCACTTATTTCTGGCTGAAAGCTGAGTTAGGTATTCATCCTTCCATTTTTTCCATAGATCTTGGAATAATTTTGAGATTAGGTGCCACCTGGTTCTGGCATCCTGCTCCGTTTCGATTACTGTTGATCCTGGTCTGCCTAATAAAAAGTGTGCTGGTGTGAGGAAATCGAGATCTTCAGGGTCCTCTGATAGTGCACATAGGGGACGGGAGTTAAGGCATGCTTCTACTTTGGTGAGAAGAGTGGTGTACTCTTCGAAAGTTATTTTTTGCTTTTTCAATGGTGTAACTTCCTCCATAGTAGTCGTCCATGTAGAAGTTGTTCTCCAATTCTTTTGCAGCTTCTGGGAACTTAGACCTCTCGTCTGTAGCTAATTTTTTCAAACACATCATTGCTAGCCACCCTGCTGGTTTGGTTCCGTATGTAAGTGTCGTAAGCTTGTATGTTTGTATTTTTGCATCAGGTGAGTCTCTCCATACGATTTTTTGATAGGCTTGATCCTCATCGTGTATCATTATTTGCCGGTACATTTTCTCTATGTCCGCTGTATAAACATATTGGTACTGACGCCACCTCAATATAGGCTCCTGGAGGTCCTGTTGTAAGTTAGGACCTCTATACATGACGTCGTTAAGGCTGTATCCTGATGAAGATTTAGCTGATGCGTTGAAAACTACCCTTAACTTTGTGGTGGTTGATTCTGCTCGGGTGACGGCGTGGTGGGGCAAGTAACACTCGGTGGTTTTGGTACTTGTATCTAACTTCATATGGTTCAGCTCTAAATATTCGGCCATAAACTTTTTATAATCTGTTTGTAATTGGATGTTTTTACTAAGTTTCTTTTCTAAATGGTGGAATTGTGCTAATGCTTGTGGTTTTGTGGCACCTAATTGGTCTTTGAGTTCTGGTTTAAATGGTAAACGGACCTCAAATCTTCCGTTTTCCAACCTTTTTGTGGTCTCTGAAAAGAATTTCAAGCACTCATGGTCATCGCTCGACATATCTATCTGTTGGTTAATATCTTCGTTCTCCCAAAACTTCATAAGATCATCTGTATTGTGTAGGACGACGTTGCAGTTGTAATATGGTGTCATGGTTCCACAAAGCAGCCACCCAAATTGCGTTTGCTGGGCTATTGGTTGTTCGTTTGACTCTCCTCTTAATATACCTCCTAACATGATTCTACTGTATACTTCTGCCCCCAGGAGCAAGTCTACAGGCCGACTAATGTTGAAATCAGGGTCAGCTAGGTTGATGTTTTTTATGTGGGGCCATGATGGTTTGACAATGGTTCTATTCGGTAGGGCCTTGATTAAATGGTTCATAATAATGGCATCTACTTCTAAGGTGAAATCATTATAAATTGATTGTATTTCTACTTTTATCGCCCCTTTCGCATGGTTTTCTCGTTCTCCTATGCCGAAAATTGTTCCCTTGCATTGAGTTCGCTTTGAACCTAATATCTGAGCTGCTTTTTCGTTAATTAGTGAAATTTGCGAGCCCTGGTCGACTAATGTTCTCATGACGTGCTTAGTACCGTCAGCTCCCGTAACTTTGATCAGTGTGGTAGCTAAGAGTATTTCTGACATGTCTTCCCTGGTCACATGTGATGATCTTGTCACGTTTTCGGTGTTAGTATGTTGGAAACTGGGTCTCGCTTGCGAAACAGTATTTTGCTTTGTAAACGCGAAATGAAGCAAAGTGTTATGGCTACCTAAGCAGATTCTGCATTGCTTAATTGACGAGCATGGCACTTTGTTGTGGTTTATTAGGCAATTATTACAATAATTTAACTGGTTTATTTTTCGCAATCTTTGCTCGGGCTGCATTCTTATGAACTGTCTACATTGCCAAATGCCGTGGTCATTGTTACATATTCCACAGGTGATTGACCGCGACTCGCGGTATGTGTTCATGTTCATACCTGGTTTTACAAAACTTGTATTGTATGATGGTCGAGAAAAATTATTTTGGTTAACATATTTTTGGTTTGTATGGCGGTAGGAATTTGATAAATGTTGGTTTGACTGGGGCGTGGTTTTTTGGTATATAGGTTCGATCTTGCGACGGGATGCTTCTAATGTGGTAAACTTAGATTCCAAAAAGTCCAGGAACTCCTGTAAAGAGGGTAGCTCTCTGGGCTTTTTGACCGACTCCATGTACTCGGTGAATGATGTGTTATCTAGTTTTTGAGCAAGCAGGTGTACTAAAAGTGGATCCCATGTGTCTATGTCTACTCCTAGGTTTTGGATTGCATGTAGACATTCCTTGGTTGTGTCATGCAGCTTCTTGATCATCACAAGCGACTGCTGCGGCATGGTAGGCAATGAAAAAAGCATGTTGGCGTGAGAGGTAAAGATGAGTTTCTTGTTTTCGTAGCGATGATTAAGAATTTCCCAACTAGCCTCATAATTTTCCGAGCTGATTTGTAAATGGTGAATCAGTCGTTCAGCCTCTCCTGTAACTTTTCCTTTCAAAAACTGCATTTTTTGCGCGCTTGACATTGATGGGTTGTTGTGGATGGCTTCGGTGAAGAGATCTTTAAATGAAACCCAATCTTGGTATCTCCCGTTGAAGCAAGGAATTTCAATCCTTGGTGTGGATTTCTCCCTGTGGGACACCGACCACATTCTGGTATTAATTTCTTTCTTTAATTTATTGAAAATCTGCTCATGTCTGCTAAATTCGTCTTGGTAATGCGTGTCCTCGCCGCCGTTCTCTCCTTCAATTTCCCAATGCTGTTTATCAATAATGCTCCAACGAGATTCGAGAGACTTTAAAGCGTCCTCAAACTCCCATTTATTCTCTAGTTCGCCGCTTTGTATGCTATGTACTGTTCTCATAAAGGCCCTCATGTTGATGGTTTGCTTTTTAAAAAAATCTTCTAACTTGCTGTTGATTGGAATAGTTGTCGGGATTATATTTCCGCAATTTTTGGGTGTGTCGGGCCGTGTTGATGGTCCAGGCTGAGCTGGTTCCATTGGTTCTGGTGCACGTAAACCGATTGGTTGTTTTATTTTTCCTAACTGCTCTACCGTTTTATTTAACGCCTCCTTCATGGTCACATAAGCTGCTTCAGCCGTATCGTAGCACTGCTTTTTAAAATAAATATGGTCAAATAAGGCTAATTCACACATTTTTTGGTGGTTTTTCTGGTATTCGTTCCAGTAATTTTCTAAAATCTCGTTCTTTCGCTTGCAATAATCAAAAGTTTTTCTCTCCGCCCCATCTTTCTTAAAATTGGTCAGTAGCTTTGTTATAGCTTCATAAATCTCTGTCTGGTTGACGAAAAGATTCTCCATTTTTGAAGGTAGAAGGTCTCACTTAAATAAATAGATAAAAAGTATGGTTGGATCTGACCTGGTTTTCTCCTTCCGATATCCGCTCAATCCAAATCACTGCAATCCTTTTTTAATTCGTGGCACTGTTTCACTTGGTTAGGCACTGGTTAATAGTTCTCGAAGGACCATGTAAAAAGCTAGGCCTCTCTATGGTGGATTTCTAGCTTTTTAGCAAAATATATATATAGTTAATTAGAATAAAAATCACTTTTTAAATCAATTATTATAATAAAGTTCTACAATAGTTCATAAATGGTACACAAAATAGTCAATTTAAAACAATGTTTATGGTTGGTGAAATGGTACTAATTGGTTAAATAATGGTGGTTGAGCACGCGAGTGTCTCAAATGGTTAGAGGTCGCGAACTGGTCAAATTAACGTAATCGCGTGTGCAGTAAATGAATATCGATGCGAAAACGCACAAACGCTGATGTGTTCGGATTACTCCGAACAAGAATAATACTTAATTTACCCATAAAAAGACGTGTGGCACTCGGGGCCTGCCGCGGTAAAGCTATTGCATAGCATTTTGTATCAACTTATGCAATTATAATTATTTATTTATTTTATTTATGCAGTATTTCTTTTTCTTTGATATTAATTCAAGTTACACTTTTTGAGCGTGGTGATCGTGTCGATTCGTGCGAGCTTCGTAGAGTCGTACAATACGTCTAGTTGCACGCACACAAACACCGTGTCGAAGACTGTCGAAAAGAAACGACGTTAGACAATGCACGGCCTTCAAGCCACACCTCCGTGCCCGTCGGAGTGGGGAGCGTGAGGTTTTTTTTCGTTACGGAATTTCTGGATTCGGTCCCCGCGCTCAAGGGCCTCGATAGAAGCTATGCAATAGCTTAATAATATTAACGAGTGAACAAACATGTTAACATTAGAACAGGTTATACTTGCCGTATAAAATCCAATAAACAATTTAGATCACTCGCAAATACTTACTCTGGTATTTTATCTATTATTGAAAACATTATCTAGCTGAATATTTATTAATACCGAATGGGATGGATGTCTTTCACTTAAAATAATTTGTTGAAGCCTTCTTTTCATTTGGGTAACCAAAGTCCGCCCAAAACCACTACGACGCATCAGTTCCCAGGTTCTTAGGACCTCCTGTTGCAGGTGGACAACACTTCACTCGTGTCCCAATTAGGACAAATTGACCCCACATTCTCCACATATTTAAATCTGGACTTTTAGATTACCAATGCTGTGGTGATTATGCCCGTCTGAGAAGCGAGCCAATTGGTCAGAATTCGCGAACGATGAACCACGCAGTTATCATGAACTAAATACACTGTTCCTTCTGGACGCTTATCCACTGCTTGCACTGTTAACAGCATTATTTCTTGCAAAACTGGCCAATTATGTGTCCGCTCACTTCAACAATTTCTCCTGGTCCCATTGATGACATCCATCACCAATAACCTGAAAATAAAAACACAATATTATAAACTAATGACTGTGTTTATATAATATAAAAGGGAATAGGTTTACTAAGCACATTGTTTATGATAATCCTACTTATAATTGTCATGCCACTTACCTAATATTATTGTGCCATTTCCTCTTACATTTGATGGGTTGTAGCGTTCCGAAATGTTATTTTGCAAAACCCACTCTTTAGCTCAATTTTTCGGCGGTTATATATGCACAATTATTTTTCATAAACCAAATCAATGACACACACCCAAGACGAAACAAGTAATCTTTTGTTCTGAACTATCATTTAATACACAACTACCCTCAATAGTCCAGTGCTGCACGGAATAATTTTAAGTAGTTGCGCACTACCGTGATAAACAAATGAAAAAGTTACTAGCTGACGCATCCATTCATACCTAGACAAAATAATAAACGTATACTGTAACTTAAAATTTCGTCATAATTGTCAACTGCTACGATAGCTCAGTTGGTTAGAGCGTCTCATTCATAAACTGGTGTGAATAAATTGCTGGTTCGAACCCCCAGCCAAGTATAAATATTTTTGTATAAGATTTTGGCCATTTGAATATGGTAGCCTCCACGGCAGCAGTTTAAATTTATACTTGAAAGGGGTATACCAGATCGTGACGCTGTGTGTACCTACTTTTTGTTTTTGTTACTTTTGTAATTGGCCTGTTTAGGTTATGATAGGCTGAATTAAAGTATATCGATTAAAAAAGTATTTTATTATCACGTCGCCAAATCACTAACCAAAAATACATAGGACAGGAAAGGAAAATATAACTAGGTAGCATTGACGTACTATTAGTAAACTTTATTATAGACAGATAGTCTCCAAGTTAAACCTGTAAAAACCGTCTAAGCGTATGGATTAGTAGGTCGAGTAAAACATCGATAAATGAAAGTCGATATAAAAATGGAACTTCACTAATTCATCAGTCATCACAGATGCGCATTTGCGGTAACATTTTGGTTGTATGTATGGGTATGGGTAGGCAGGTACTTATGTATAAAATCTAAATACATAAAACGAATAACGCTGTGGTACAGTTTTTTTTTTCACGCGTGCATACCGTGACGTGCCACACGTGCATACCGTGACGTGTCACACGTGCATACCTTGACGTGCCACACGTGCATACCGTGACGTGCCACACGTGCATACCGTGACGTGCCACACGTGCATACCGTGACGTGTCACACGTGCATACCTTGACGTGCCACACGTGCATACCGTGACGTGCCACACGTGCATACCGTGACGTGCCACACGTGCATACCGTGACGTGCCACACGTGCATACCGTGACGTGCCACACGTGCATACCGTGACGTGCCACACGTGCATACCGTGACGTGTCACACGTGCATACCTTGACGTGCCACACGTGCATACCGTGACGTGCCACACGTGCATACCGTGACGTGCCACACGTGCATACCGTGACGTGCCACACGTGCATACCGTGACGTGTCACACGTGCATACCTTGACGTGCCACACGTGCATACCGTGACGTGCCACACGTGCATACCGTGACGTGCCACACGTGCATACCTTGACGTGCCACACGTGCATACCGTGACGTGCCACACGTGCATACCGTGACGTGCCACACGTGCATACCGTGACGTGCCACACGTGCATACCGTGACGTGCCACACGTGCATACCGTGACGTGCCACACGTGCATACCTTGACGTGCCACACGTGCATACCGTGACGTGCCACACGTGCATACCGTGACGTGCCACACGTGCATACCGTGACGTGCCACACGTGCATACCGTGACGTGCCACACGTGCATACCTTGACGTGCCACACGTGCATACCGTGACGTGCCACACGTGCATACCGTGACGTGCCGTATCACTGACCTTAATTGAATTATATCTCATCACTCAAGGCCCACGTTCCATTTACAGAGAAGAGCAAAAAGGACAAGGACAAGGAGAAGGATAAGAGCAAGAAGGACAAGGAGAGCCGCTCCCGCGGCGACAAGGAGGAGGGCCGCAGTGCCGAGGACAAGCGCAAGCACATCAAGAGTCTCATCGACAAGATCCCGACGCACAAGGAGCAGCTGTTCCAGTACAAACTGGACACCGCACAGGTAACACGAGTCTCATCGACAAGACACGCACAAGGAGCAGCTGTTCCAGTACAAACTGGACACCGCACAGGTAACACGAGTCTCATCGACAAGACACGCACAAGGAGCAGCTGTTCCAGTACAAACTGGACACCGCACAGGTAACACGAGTCTCATCGACAAGACACGCACAAGGAGCAGCTGTTCCAGTACAAACTGGACACCGCACAGGTAACACGAGTCTCATCGACAAGACACGCACAAGGAGCAGCTGTTCCAGTACAAACTGGACACCGCACAGGTAACACGAGTCTCATCGACAAGACACGCACAAGGAGCAGCTGTTCCAGTACAAACTGGACACCGCACAGGTAACACGAGTCTCATCGACAAGACACGCACAAGGAGCAGCTGTTCCAGTACAAACTGGACACCGCACAGGTAACACGAGTCTCATCGACAAGACACGCACAAGGAGCAGCTGTTCCAGTACAAACTGGACACCGCACAGGTAACACGAGTCTCATCGACAAGACACGCACAAGGAGCAGCTGTTCCAATACAAACTGGACACCGCACAGGTAACACGAGTTCTTTGTTCATTTTCTAAGCTGACTGTAATTTTTTTCAAAAATCCGAAAGTGTAACTGTTTTTTCCTTCTTACTTCAACAGAAAAGGTAATGATATAAAGTTTGGCCCTACCCTGTACAGCTAAATGCTGAGGAGACACTTTTCTTTACCCTACAATATATTTACTTGGTATGGTTGGTTTCAACTCTCTGGGTGTGGAGGCCAGGCGTAACTACAACCTACTGACAACCGCTTGTCAAATATAACGCGGTGTATCGGAGTGCCGTGAGGGAGTGTGTCGAGTAGTGACTGTCTGTACGCCAAGTGGCCAGACATTGTTAATGGCCTCGTATTGACGTCCTGCTGGCCGAGTGACGGACGCGCTCTGTGCCGCTCATGCGCTTCATGCGTCAGCACCATTGTGCGATCTGTTTGCTGATCGATGGACTGCAGTGTGCGAAGTATGTAAGAAGTGTTGTGAGATGATTGATAGTGTAAGGAATAGTACAATCTGTTGATATTTGTTATATTTGCTTTCATAACTTTTATGCATGTTTTATGTTCATTTTGTTTAAGGTTTCTTCTTTTTTTTTGTTTGTATTGTATATCATAGCGCCTTGGTATTATACTGTAATGCTGTGTTATAATTTATTGTATGAATAAATATCGAAATACCTAAATATGTAATACATAGTCGTGCCATATATACTCTCCATGCCCGGCGGTGCACGTCCGTATCGCATGCACTCTCCGTGCCCGCCGGTGCACGTCCGTGCATATGTTGATGACGTGACCTGTGCTCTCAGATCGACAACGTGCTGATGGAGAAGAAGATCCGTCCGTGGATCAACAAGAAGATAATCGAGTACATCGGCGAGCCCGAGGTCACTCTCGTCGACTTCATCTGCAGCAAGGTGCTGGCCGGCTCGCAGCCGCAAGGGATCCTAGACGACGTGCAGATGGTAAGTGCAGCTGCAGCAAGGGATCCTAGACGACGTGCAGATGGTGAGTGCAGCTGCAGCAAGGGATCCTAGACGACGTGCAGTACTGACGTACTGACGTACTGACGTAGTGACGTAGTGTAGTGGCGTAGTGCGGGAGCCTCACCACCGCTACTGGTGTCATATTTATTTACACAATTAGTATTTGTAAAACATCCAGACCGGAGACCAATATCTACAACTGATGCGAACATTAGTTCCGCGCCGGGAGGTGTTGTGTAGCGGTGCCTCGTGCGAGGTGCGAGTGAGGCGCGCAGACGGGGCGCCACACGCGGCCGTAGGGCTGGCCCCTCCCTCGCGCCGGGTGTTGTCTCCGTACCTTAATGAATATAATAACTATAACTAGTTTAGTTGTAACGACACTGTAATATTAGCACGTCTGCATTCACTCCGAATACATACGTATACAGGTTGGGGCTCAATTTGACCTCATCGGGGGCACCTGACGTGTCGTTTGAAGTATAAACATTTTGTTCTATAACTATATTTTGAAGGAAATAATTAAATTAATTAATTAAATAATCATTTTCGAATTTTTTAAATATGTACAGTCCGCCTCGAAAGTGACATTCGTCAACAAAAAAAGCATGTTGGTCTCGATCGACTCTATTTCCCGACCGGAACCCTTTCCCGAAGTAACTGACCGAATCGAATCGTAACATTTCGCGAAAATTCAAAAACAAATTCATACAATTAGTATGAAGCGACATTCACTGCATCGAGTCCACGTGTGACATTACAACGCTTGCCAGGACATACATTTATACATTAAAACTTAATTAAGAACATGATCATGTATGTGTGTTGTGATATGAGGCGTGTGGTGTGCACAGGTGCTGGACGACGAGGCGGAGGTGTTCGTGGTGAAGATGTGGCGGCTCCTCATCTACGAGCTGGAGGCCAAGCGCGCCGGCCTGCACAAGTGACGTCACGCGACGCGACCCCGCCGCAACACCTCGTCGGACAGACACCCGGACACGTGTCGAACGCCTCATCTCGACCTACTTACTATTGTATAAACGGAACCGAACCATTCTATCGAAGGCTGATATTGTCGCGCGCCCCGAGAGAGGCTGCACGTCGGCGAACCTCTCCCACCGGGGCCTCACTCACTAACTCAGCCACATGGAAAGGGTCGGCACCGGACCTTTATTTGCAAACTTTGACAGTTCAAATATACAATAAAATACAAAAATCGTTGAATGTCAATTAAAAAACTGTCAGTTTATCCGTGCAACTGAATTAGTAAATGAAGCCTCAGCTGAAAAAAATAAATGTAGTGTCGAGCGGACGATGACGTCATCGTGCGCGCTCCGCTCGCTCGTTCACAATTCATATTGTATTTACGTTTAAATAATATTAGTTATGTCTGTGTGTCGGTTCGACGCGGATACAGTTTATATAACAGTAGCAAAGTCGGCGCCACACTGCCGGCGAACGTCGACGCCCGTCATCGCGGTAATTATCACGTCAACTTTAACGATATTGCACTATTATTACTAATTACACTAGTGTATTCACACTCGAACGGTTAACAGCAAATGGCAATAAAATGAGCGTTGAATTCGATCTTCGATAGTTGTTTGAAATGTAAACAATACCAGTACTCGTCGGCAAGCATCATTCTGTGATGTAGGATTATTGTAAGTTGTGTGGATCGGACGGACGGCACTAACATGTCTCCGTGTCTCCGGGACTCCACACGCTGAAGGACCTTCTCGTGGTGAGCTCCACTCCGAGCTATGTGTCGTCGCGAGCCTCGCGTCGTGTCGCACACACACACACACACACACACACACACGTACACTCGTCGCGCGCCGCACGCACACTGCGACAGTGCGAGCGCGGCGACACTCGACACTCGACACTCGACACTGTTGTTGGCGACGTGATGGTACACTAACGTCGAACGTTCATTATTGCGATAATTATTGTCATTTCCCGGTAGTGTGGCTCCAACATAAGGCTCGTTACATATCTGACGGAAAATACGCTGCGCATCTTCACTTGCCTCACGCCAGAGCACTCTAATTACGGCCGATTCCTATAATACACCGTAACGGATGACGCTTCGTCTTCTCTTGAAAAACTGTCAAAAATTCGCAACGAGGCGTTGAATTTGACAGTTTTTCAAGGAAAAACGTAACGTCATCGGTTACGGTGTATTATAGGAACCGGCCGTAAGATGAGAAACATGTCACCTCACACACACACACACACACACACACACACACACACACACACACACACACACACACATATATAACCGATGATGCATTAGTACGTCGCCACTCGGCGATACCGACTGACGCATCTTCCGTCAGATATGAAACAAACATAATGGCCTTACTTATGAACATATTTCGAAAGATAAACGATTCTTAAATTATTGCTATCTCCTACCGCTGGATAATGGGAAACAGTGACAGGACTAACTTTGAGCATTGATTAACTTTAGGCAGAGTTCATAAGTAAGGGGGTAAGTGTTTAAACACACTATACCTCAAATTACGCGAAGTTAGTTCGTCATAATTACGCTTGCGATGCATTTCGAATAACAGATAACACATTATGCTGAAATTAAGTTGCGTTATGGCGGACAGACGAACTCGTCAAATTCATCTGCGGAACTCAGGTCGCGTAACTTTCGACATAGTGCGTCATGTCGCGCGTAGAGGACGGTCTCGTGAGACAAAAAACGTCCGTTTGTGAAGGAGCGGCGTCACTCGGCGCCCGCGCCCTGAGCCGCACTCCCGAAGGCGGCCGACGGACGAGTGAAGTCGTGCAACACTTTTAACCGGCGTTCTAATAAGAAGAAGGTTCTCGATTCGGTTGTATTTTTATGAAAGCAATACATACATTTATACTGTATATATTTAATGTAAAATGTTGACAACAATTTAGTACTAAGAGCGGTCGTAGTCGATGCGAGTTTGGTGTCGGCTGCCGCGCGCTGCCCTCGGCACGCAGCCGGGCTGCAACCTGCTGCCTTACCGATTGCGTGCCCCGCCCGCCGCCGGGCGGCAGCGTCGTCGATCCCCGAGCCGCATGCCGTGGGGATGACGGCCCTGTCCCCTTGTCGTTCCTCCGGTGCCATGTCCAGCGGTGGCGTGACGTGAGCTGGGAGCGGATCGACGCTGTGGCTCCCCAGCGTCGACGAGGGATCGTGCGGCGCCGCTCGCACGCGACCGCACTCGAAGACAACTTGTTCTCAACATTGTTTATTTAGTTGGTAATGTTTCGTCATGCACCGGTTCGACAGTCCCAACCTCCCCGCGCCGCGTTGCCCACGCGTGGAGACGTGGGACATGGGACACGACACCCGGTGCTAATACGCTACTGTATCCGTAGGTTAATGCTATGTAAATTATAATTATATATAATTAATGAATATGCGATGTGACGACTTGTGTGTGTGTGTATGTGTGTGTGTATGTACGTATGAGTGTATGCGTGTGTGTGTGTGAGCGAGCCGACGGCCGAGGCAGTCGACGCGCATATATTGAATAATATTCTTAAGTTTAATTATAAAATATGGATAATAAAGTTTAGCGAAGCGACACCGTGTTTAATTCGGCAGATAGCGCGCTGATTGCCTGATTATCCACATTATCCACACTATCCACACCCGCCCGCTATATAACGATACGTCGTTCGATGTGAGATCATTCCGCGATTCAATATGAACCTGAAGGTGGTCGTCGCTGTGGCTCTGGTGAGAACTATTATATCTCTATAATCTAGTCTATCTATCTAATCTAATTATAAGATCCGCTTGTCCATTGAACATTGAACGCTGAACGCAGTAGACATGACCGCCTGCTGCCCTGGAGGTGAGAACAGAAGCCGCGGACCTTCTTGCGCGATAACGTTCTCAATCTTATCGATACTTCCTCAATTAAATTAACAGTTCCATCGAGCAGAACCTCCCGCAGAAACTCTAAAATTGCATATCTCTCGCTAATCCCTAACTACCGCAAAAACTCCTACCTGTTGAGGACTGCTCCAGTATTTAATCTAACTATACTAAAAATGTTGACACGAAATCAATCTCGTGTACAGAACGGAGGCGCGATTTTAAGGGACGGATTAAGGGCGCGGTCACGAAGTCAGCGGCGGCGGCGCGGGGAGCGGCGCCTCACCGCGAGTGTATGCATGTATGTAACGCGAACATTCCGCCGCCGCTCCCGCTCACCTCGTGACCGCGGCCTTCGGGTGATACGATGCCACCAGTCTTTATATCTGTAGTATGTACGGTACTTAATAATTATCTATATTTACTCGTATCGATATTTTTTAATGACATTTTCAATGTTAAAATCCACTGGTCACACTGGATAAAGAAATATTTAATATTTAAAAAATACTTTAATTTTAAAAATATTATATTATAAATACAATACAATAAGTAATTCAGATGGATCAGATGAACATGAATTTATATACCCACACATATATAGTCTTACCTCCCGGTCAAAATCATGCTCATTTTGCTTTGCCGATGTAGGAAAAAAAATTCGAATCCATCCTCACGCTGCAACTATCGCGCGTGTGCTGGATCTCGAGTCGCGCGAGTCGGCATTGGCGCGATCTGATCGCGATTAACGCGCGAGCAAGCATGACGTCACATCCACGTGACATTCAGCAAGCCTGATTGGATACGCATGTCAAACGCGCGCTCAACACGCGCGAGCGTATCGCCCATCTGGGAAAGCTCTTGATAAGTAAAACTGTTTTTAAGTCTGTTAAAAAGCAGTAGGTAGTATTTAGCCTGAATAAACATGTAGGCAGCCTAAAAACTCCAACAACATAGTTGGCCAAAGAAGGTAGGAAGTCGTTATTTCAAAAGTATATAAATACTGGAATAATCCAGTATATTATCTACTTGTGGAAGGTACGTTGTACGCCACATGTTTGTGTGGCGTACATATATCCCACAATTTGATAAATTCTTCAATCCTTCATTTCGGTTAGGTTAGAGATTATTTGATATTATTTGAAATATCATTTCCAAAACCGATTACTGATAGCGGTAGGCGTAACTAACTAAGAGCCTTCGCGTGTTGAGCGCGCGATTGACATGCGTATCCAATCAGGCTTGCTGAATGTCATGTGGATGTGACGTCATGCTTGCTCACGCGTGAATCGCGTGCAGATCGCGCCAATGCCGACTCGCGCGACTCGAGATCCAGCACACGCGCGATAATTGCTGCGAGAGGACTTATTTAGAAAAATAAATACCTACAACGGCAAAGCAAAAAGAGAGTCATGATTTTGACCTGTAGGTAGGTATTTATGTGTGGGTATATAAATCGATGTTCATCTGATCCTTCTCAGTTACTTATTGTATTATATTTATAGTATAATATTTATAAAATGAAAGTATTTTTTCAATAATAAATATTTCTTTATCCAGTGTGGCCAGTGGATTTTATTTAACAAAAATAAACATTAAAAAAAATAAACATTAAATAAAAAATATCGATACGAGTAAATATATATAATTTTAAAGTACCTACTCGTTTATGAAAAGTATCGCATGACGATTTGAGTACTTAAGTACTTAGTACTACACATATGAAGACTGGTGGCATCGTATCATCCTTAATCCGTCGTTTAAAATCGCGCCCCCGTTCTGTACGCAAAATCAATCGCGCGAACAAATCGCCTATCCAGGCGCGGATACAGGGGGGGGGCAATAGGGGCAATTGCCCCCCCCTCAACTCCGGCAATATACACTAGATATTATGAACTTAAAAAAAAAATTAAATTGTTAGTATTACACAAGGTATACTTATTATGTACCTGGAACGATCAATACATTGCCATGTGTTAACTAATTAGCTATTAATTATACTGTGTCCAGTGCCGAAAATAAGGCGGTGCCACCTGTGTTCAGGCACAGGGCGCAGACCATGCCTACCATGCATTTATTCATTAATTATTTCGTTAATATCCAGTTATAAATCGTAGTTTTCTTTTCTGGGGGGCGCAAAAATTACCAGACCAGGACCAAGTTTTGGGTCATAAATGGTAGTATTAATTTATTATTAGTTTGATGTGCAGATATAAATTGAGTTGTCTTTTCTGGTGGGGTGCAGAAATGACCAGATCAGGACCAAGTCTTCGTTGATAATTATAATCTAATACATATAGGTTGGTTGAAATTCAGATATAAATCGTAGTTTTCTTTTTCATATCTTGTATGCTCACCTTTGATAGAAAAATTTCGCGGCTCGCTCTTCTTGCCGCTTTTATTGCCTTTTGGTTGTGAATAGTACAAAACTAGGCAATTTTTTTTTTTAGTCCAATCTATAAAGTTTGCATCAATTACGAATTAGAACACCACAGCGCAATTTTTTTAATCATTCTAACTAGTAGAATGATTAAAAAAATTGCGGCTCGCTCCGCTCGCCGACTTCCTTTTTTATGTCTGTTGGGCCTAGGCCTAGACACCTAGGTGTTACAAAAAATTCCATTCCACCGTTTTCTTTGTCTTTTTCCTTTGTGCACCAAACATTTTGGGGATCCCTGCGCTCGCCGATTTTATTTCTATAATAAATAAAGCAACTAAGCGTTGAGAAGTCAACTGTAACGTCATATATGCTGAAACGCGAGATAGATTTTCTATTATGTCTGGTATCCAGGCTTAACAATTATAGAAGCTCGCATCGGGCGCGTAAAATGCTATTTACGGCACTGACTGTGTCCATACAAAAAACCAGTAATGGAACGTTATCCGGTTTCCGTCATGAGGATCATTCACGTTTTTTGTTAATTATGCAGATTTGTAGCTATAAAATCAATATATAGTATGATTTTGTTTTTCTAATAGTATAAAAAATGACCAAGATTTTAGTGTAAAAATTTCGCGGCTCGCTTCGCTCGCCGACTTCATAACTGTCCTTTGCATTAACGATTTCCTATGAATATGTAAAAAATCCCAGTTTTCTTTTCGTGTTTTGTTTGTGATTAGTATACCTAGGCAAAATAACACATTTTCTGAGAAAAAAAAATTCGCGGCTCGCTCCGCTCGCCGATAAAAAATTATTAAGAGTATTGCCAAACACAAAAATTGCCCCCCCCTAAACGAAATCCTGTATCCGCGCCTGCGCCTATCTGGGAGGGCTCTAACTTACCACTTCGATATGTATACCTATACCTATACCTACTGAGCTACACAGCAAACTGGCTGTTAATGTTATACCTGCCGTAGCCGTACTGTTTCTAAGTAGGTAGATATCTACGTACCTACACTGCCTACTTAAAAGTTAAATCAAATAAAAAAAGTACCTACCTAGGTTTCTAATGTTGTTCCTTCTCAGTATACTTAATCAAAATCATAAGAGGTAAGTGCTGCCTATGCCTAGCTATGTAGGTCAGGTACCTACCAATGGCAGACAAATTTACAAAAAAATACCTACATTATAATAATTATGTTTGTAAAAGTACCGCATTCAACTAGAACCTGTACCTAAGTACCTACCTACTTATGTAAATACAGGAAACTGATAACGCAATATTTGGTAGAAAAAGTTGCATCATCTGTTTGCCGGTGACGCGAAACCAGCATAGTTTGGAATAGGCATCCATGGCCTTTTCGTGGTTGTGATGAATGTGTTAAGATCTTGGATTTCACCTTCACCAGTAAGTACTTATACCTATAATAACCATAAATGATGTAAATTCCTATTTACTTTCTCGTCACTATCATTATTTGAAATTAATTTATAAAGTAGAACACAGTAGTAATATGTAATGTCCTACCTACGAAGTAGAAGTTAAAACACCGTTTTACCTATCTTTGTGAGGTGTATGAATCTTTTCTTATAGATATAGTATCATAGTTAAATGTTTATAGTGTAGGTAGTAGTATAGCATTTTTTAAAAAACAAACTCTAAAACTAATATCAAATAAAAACAATTTGCTGACGTTTATCTTAAAATAGACTTGATATTCCATGAATAACAGTTTAATATCTTTCGAAAAATTAGATTTCGTTTTGACGCAATCACTTTAGCATTGGTACCGAGCGTCATACATCAGACGGCATTGTCCTTTTACCTTTCGCTGTCATGATGACGGTCCTCAATTTTATTCAGGCAGCCAAATGCTAAGCAATATTTTTTGCCTTCCTTTGGCGAAAAATATAGGTACAGACAGTGTCAGAGTCTGGTAACCCCCCTAGTTAATGTTAGTAGGTTCAAACCGTCGCGGTGTCGGTCGTGCATCTCGAACTTTTTGCACAAATGTGTGTTTTATTAAACCTTCTCCTCCTTGCTTAGGCATATTTAATTTCTTCCATATATCTACATGAGACGATGGAGTGGCGGTTACAACACTCGACATTAATCTATACATTATAAGAGTACTGGGTTCAAATCCCTCAATGCCTGAATATATTTTTGTTTTTTTTTTATTTTCGTTACTAACACAATGGACTACGTTTTAAGTGTAGTAGGTAAGTTACCTAATTATGTAAGGTAAAATAATAAAACAATTTTAAAAAGTTTTAACAAATTTATTAAAACACCATTTAACATAACGCAATATAGATAGTTATTACTTATTTTTTAGAATTTTCAATAATGTTTTAAATGATAGAATAATACTTAATTTACCCATAAATATTAACGAGTGAACAAACATGTTAACATTGGAACAGGTTATACTTGCCGTATAAAATCCAATAAACAATTTAGATCACTCGCAAATACTTACTCTGGTATTTTATCTATTATTGAAAACATCTAGCTGAATATTTATTAATACCGAATGGGATGGATGTCTTTCACTTAAAATAATTTGTTGAAGCCTTCTTTTCATTTGGGTAACCAAAGTCCGCCCAAAACCACTACGACGCATCAGTTCCCAGGTTCTTAGGACCTCCTGTTGCAGGTGGACAACACTTCACTCGTGTCCCAATTAGGACAAATTGACCCTACATATGCTCACACATTCTCCACATATTTCAATCTGGACTTTTAGATGACCAATGCTGTGGTGATTACGCCCGTCTGAGAAGCGAGCCAATTGGTCAGAATTCGCGAACGATGAACCACGCAGTTATCATGAACTAAATACACTGTTCCTTCTGGACGCTTATCCACTGCTTGCACTGTTAACAGCATTATTTCTTGCAAAACTGGCCATTATGTGTCCGCTCACTTCAACAATTTCTCCTGGTCCCATTGATGACATCCATCACCAATAACCTGAAAATAAAAACACAATATTATAAACGTATGACTGTGTTTATCTAATATAAAAGGGAATAGGTTTACTAAGCACATTGTTTATGATAATCCTACTTAAAATTGTCATACCACTTACCTAATGTTATTCTGCCATTTCCTCTTACATTTGATGGGTTGGTAGCGTTCCGAAATGTTATTTTGCAAAACCCACTCTTTAGCTCAATTTTTCGGCTGTTATACATGCACAATTATTTTTCATAAACAAAATCAATGACACACACCCAAGACGAAACAAGTAACCTTTTGTTCTGAACTATAATTTAATACACAACTACCCTCAATAGTCCAGTGCTGCACAGAATAATTTTAAGTAGTTGCTGCGCACTACCGTGATAAACAAATGAAAAAGTTACTAGCTGACGCATCCATTCATACCTAGACAAATTAATAAACGAATACTGTAACTTAAAATTTCGTCATAACCGCCAACCGGTACGATAGCTCAGTTGGTTAGAGCGTCTCATAAACTGGTGTGAATAAATTGCTGGTTCGATTCCCCAGCCAAGTATAAATATTTTTGTATAAGTTTTCGCCATTTGAATATGGTAGCCTCCACGGCAGCAGTTTAAATTTATACTTGAAAGGGGTATACCAGATCGTGACGCTGTGTGTACTAACACACTAAAATGGCGCGGCGCGGCGTCGCCGACTGTAATTCCGGTAGAACTCGACAACCTACTAAACGAGCCCCGACCGGGGGGCCGGCAATGCGTAGGTATATTTTTATACCTATTCTGCGGAGTGAAACAGGCCTGCCTGAAAATCAAAATGCTCCAAATCAAATCAAGTTTGAGTTACAAGCATAGTTAATCAAAGTTATTAAGTTGGGTTTGATGTATAAAGTAGAACGAGTACTCGATTGTAAAACAGGCCTTCTTGGGCCGGTATAGACGGACAGATTTTGAAGTACAACCCAGCTGCAAAATGGCAGTTCAGTTTCGTCAACTGCCTCAGAACTGCACCCGGACTAAGACTAGCGGCCAGTAAATCTCACTTACGCCCTAGGGTGCTGTAAAAATAATTCTAACTCCACATATTAAAAAACAAAGGAACATTTAATAATATAACTAACTAGCTTCCGCCCGCGGCTTCGCTCGCATGGTACCGGGATAAAAAGTTGTTTGTGTTAATCCAGGTCACAAACTATGTATATTCCAAGTTTCATCCAAATCCGGAGCTTATTTCATCGCATTCGTTATTGCACGACTGCGAAGAAGGAGGGTAATGTTTTTAGTGTATATGTTAGGCCTTTGCTGTAATCTAAACGGCTTGGAGCGATGAGATGTCGTTGGATTTGTCTGTACTACGAAGGTGACATAATTATATGAAATGACCCATGTTAAAAGAATATAGGTGGCTGTAAGAACTCATTTTCAATTTACTATGAACAGAAACTGCTATGATCGATCAGTTTCGATCGATTTCCTCAAATAGTGTCATTGCGTGTGTCTGGATAAATAGGAAACATAACTTAATGGTTGTAATAAAATGTGTATAAAATTTCTGATTATTTAGATGACCAAAAGCTTGGGATGAAACTGTCTCCAACTCCCTCAAAACCAATGTAATAGTTAAGAGAAAATATTGTAAAACTGACACTTCAAAAATATAGCAGAGTTTCTTGCTAATTCTTCTCTGTTTGGTCGCGTTACGAATTGGAGTAAATTAAAAAAAATACGATTCAAAGTGTACTGTAATGTGCGTAATAAATAACTGAATAAAGAAATTTTCACTTTCACTGACTGACCTATAAATCAAAATGATCTCCCAATTCCAGATGACCTAGAAAGTGTAAATTTAGCATCCGGATAGGTAGTTGGGTGAATACAAAGGTAAAAATCAGAAACTAGATTTTTTTTTATTATTTTTAGATATAAACGTCCAATAATCGTCCGGTCTGTCCGATTGTCTCTCGATACCATCTGACCTATAAGATTCCGATTTATGATTTGAAATTCAGTTATTTTACTTAAAAAAAAACTGATTTTTTTTTTATATGTGTGGTTCATATTGTTATTACAATTCTTTTAATAAGTAGGTATGGTTTAGTCATTATTTTACCATAAAAGTGGTTAATATTTTGATATCAGTTATACAAAAAGTAATGATATCCCATCAAAGCATAAATGTAAAATGAGAGCCAAGTTTATATATATATATGTATATTTAATTTATTTATCATTTAAAAGTTTTACATAATAAATGTTTTTAATTATAAATAGCAACCAAAAAACCTGTAAGGGCTAAGGGCTGATTGCTTCCACCCTCCGACCTTACATGGAGAAGATGCTACGTAGGTGGATAGTTGTTTCACTTACACGGCACCAACGTTTCACTGATAGTTCATAGAGGTTTAGCTAGTTAGATAATATTGAGCACGTAAACACCAGATTCACAAGTAAAGTTAGTTTATTCACAGTTATGTTAATTACAAGGTAAAGGTGGCAAATCTTTCCTTGGTAGTGTCTCTGGCGCGAGTAGGTCACATACTAAATGTTAAATGCTCTAAATTATTCGTTTCCGTAAAAGATGCAGCGCGTGCGATGCAACGTAAATCGCAGCGCGCGCAAATTACCAAAATGTATGGTGAAACCGTACAAAACCACTTAGGTTTAAACATACTTGCTATTTCAATAGTCTCAAAATACATAAATTAATAGTTTTGATTAGGTACTTAGGCTAAGTTACGTAGACTGGGTACTTAAATTAAGTACTTATCTGGTAGGGTCCAGTTCTCTTTAACAAAGGAGCTAGGTAAGAGCATTTAAGAAATAAGATTTTAATTTGTATTTTATTACTTCTTGTAATACTATCACGCACGTTAATGGGTAAATCATTTAATAGGCGAGGGACCATGTACCTACCTGTACGCTCGCCGTAAGCATTGCTATATGCTATATGCTATATGCTATTGCTATATATATATATATTGCGTGTATACAGGGTGGCTAATTTTGTTTTGAAGTGAATGATTAAAGAAGAGATCTTTAAGTAACGAATACTTAACTAGTGAATGGATAGGTAAGATTTTGCAATGCTTAAAAAGTCCCAAGTCATTTCCATGGAATTGCTGTATAATTTTATAAGAAACAATATTTTTTAATATTTTTAATTGAAGTTTGTATATATGATTAAGGTACGTAATATATGTACGACCATAGCTACTGATTCCATACTGAATGTAGGATTCAGCCAACGAATTATATAACATTAGCTTAACCTTGTAGGGAATACGATCTTTAAGTATTGCGATGTTTGCTAAAAATTGTCTTAATTTATTTGAGACACGTTCAATATGCTGTAACCAATTGAATTTATTGTCGATTATCATACCAAGATAATCATAATAGTATCACTATTTACGACTTCTATAAGAGGACATTTGCAATTTTTTATATTAGAGGCGTGTAAGCAGTTGTGATTGTGGGCAGTTATATTTAAGGGTGGTGAATGTTTATTAAAGGGCGATTTTATATTAAGTATTTTGGTTTTATTAGCATTAATTACCAGGCCTACATCGTGGCACCACCTGGTAAGGGCATCTAGGTCATGTTGTAGAAGAACGCAAGCTTTTTGTGGGTCTTTGTCAGCTACTACGAGACACGTGTCATCAACAAATGATAACACGTGCAGTAATAAATACAGTTGGACATTTCATTTACATACGATAGGAAATGAAGGGGGCCTAAAACAGATCCTTGGGCAGTGCCCTCAGTAGCTGTTATAGGTTCACTAAATACATTATCTATTTTAACAGTGGATTTTCGGTTAGTCAAGTAGTTTTTACACCATTTAAGTAAAGGACCTCGCACTCCACAGGTATCTAATTTGTTTCCCAGTAATTTATGATCCAGAGTGTCACACGCACGGGAAAAATCTATAAATAATGCCAGTACATGTTTTCTGTCGTTTAAATAGTCGTTAACTTCATCAGTAAAGCTTAATAGTAGGTCATTTGTGCCTTTCCCTGCTTGAAACCCAAATTGATTCCTATATATAACTTCTTATTTCCTATAGAATGTATGCATTTGTTCGCAAAAATATTTCTCAACAATTTTGTCAATGGAGGAGAGCAGCGTAATCCGCCTATAATTAGAGTAATCATCTCGTTTACTACCCTTTTTGTACACTGGTCTAATACAACCAGACTTGAGTTCATCAGGGTATACACCCGATTTTATACTGCAATTAATTAAATTGGCAATAGCTGTAGGTAAATCACCACCGGCAATTTTAATATCGGAAACTTTAATATTATCTTGTCCAGGAGCCTTGTTGGAGTTTAATTTATTTATTATTTTAATTATTTTGTCCCCTGATGCTTTTTTGTACAATATGCTCGAGTCAACTGGCCTAGCATAGCTTTTAGGGTCTGCTAATTTCAAACTACAGTTAGGAATTATGTCCTTAACTGCTCTACCAAACCCAATTGCAAAGTTGTCAGCAATTTTTTTTGTAGCGAGTGATTGAGCGTCAAAGGCTTTAAGGTGAAATAATAGCCAAAACAAGAATTTCGCCGCACGGTAAACCAGCTTCATGGCTATAAAAATGAGAATTCAAATTTTATATTTCATAAATATGAAAATTAAAGTTTTTTCCTAGTGGAATATGGGAGTTGAAACACGATTAATACATTTTGGCTCGATAGAATAAAATCGCGAAGTTACCTCGAAATCTGTATTCTTAGGGGAGGAAAACCAATGGCATTCGTTAACTATGAAAGTTATTACTTTGAAATTTTGCATACGTATTAACCAATAAATACATTAAAGGAGTATGGAAAAATTTTACTCAAAAAGAGTAAAAACCTATTTAAAACCATATTAAAATCAGTAAAATGCGCGAGAAATGCAGGCGGGCCGACCGTAACGCTCACCTCAGTCACGCCCAAGGCGTCGTAGAGAGCACCCGCGTACAACTTTTTCGCGCGCATTGTCACAGAATAATTTATAATATTCAATGTCAACTTGGAAATCTCTGAGGCTAAATGTAAACAAAGGTGTTACCAGACCAAAAGCAAAGTACGTTAATAGTACTGTTTATTATTTTTCGGAACTTTGTCAAAATATACGTAATATTATTTCCTTCAATTGGATCTGACTAATTATAATTATAACTTTATTTTGGCGTATTTGTTTTTATTTTTATTGTTTTAGACGTAGTTATTCAATAAATAAAATGTCATGGTAGAAAAATTCTCGATACTTGGAACACCGGCAAGGGTTTTGTTAACTTTGGTTCGTTTTCATAGCACACTCCTAAGAGCGATTTATCTTCATCATCATCATCACGAAGGGAGTTGATTTTTCGGAAAACCGCGTAGTTTTTTGTTCTCAACGAGAAAATACTACACGAAGTAATGTCGCGTATACACCTAAGTACATAAATCAAAGTGTTTTTTAGTTTAGAGGGTTTCAAAATGTTTTTGCAAGCCAGCGATAAAATTTTATGTAAATGGAAAGTGTTCTCGGAGATCTGTGGTGAAAATGGGTGTACCACAAGGGTCAATACTAGGCCCATTCCGGTTTTCAGTCTAAAATATTAGATTTGTATAAAATATTGTAAAGCAGGAAAGTTTTTTTGCCTCATTTGCGTTTCTTATATATGCATTTGCTAAGGTCGTCCACTGCGTACACTATAATAAATTAATCAGGAAACTTCATCACTATGGTATCAGGCGTTACTTACCTTAGCCCTTCTCACTTCTTCCCTATCTGACAGAGAGTCATTTTCATTCATTATGTATGTAAATGTCTTGTAAGAAATATAACAACAAAGTAAATGTACAATATTATGAATGTTCATTTCTAAACAAAACGTTTACTAAAAAACTGGTTTTGATTTAGCTTTTATTCTTATGATTTCGTTTAGAAAATTTATCGGTAGGTAGGGTTATTTTTAGGAGATTTTGTTAGCAGGCTTGATTCTAACAAACCGGTTTCGGTTCATACCGGTACATACGATTTCATTTCGGTTAATTTTATAAAATCCAATTTTACAATAAAAATAATATGCAATCTGGTAGGTAGCTAGTAAAAATCGGCAAGAATTCCAGGAAGAATGGCTCCAAATACAAGACTTCCGTAAGTGGTTAAAGCGTGATAAAAAGTCTGCTTTTAAATGCATTTGCACTGTGTAACGGAACAGAACCCTATGGTGTGTTCCGTCACTCACAAATATAGGAAAATATAGTATCTAAATAAACCTTTTGATATTGATTGAATATAGTATCTAAATAACCCAGTCTCTTTGAACGTAAAATTAACTCTTAACTCGATGGTAAATAAATAAACCTCTTGTTTTATTTGAAAATACGCGGGCAAAAACACTAGCGACAAGAACTAATGCATTAAAGAAGCTTAGACATAATATTGCTTAATAAATTAAATAGATGGCATCACTGCTTGCGTTATTTGAAAATACGCGAGTGAAAACACTAGCGACATCAATCAATGCATTATAGAAGCTTAGACATAATATTGCATAATAAATAAAAAAGATGGCATCACCGCTTGCTTTATTTAAAAAAACACTAGCGACGTCAAACAACGAATTATAGGAGATTCAACCATTTATTGAAAATATAATATGAACTCTAACGTATCAAGTATAAGAACCATAATTACTAGTTCTAAATAGTTGGGTAGGTCAATCAACAAACTGAAGAAAAGTTATTTAATTATTGCTAGATTAATTGAATTCATATAGCTTTATAAAATATCTTGAATTTCACGAATGAATATAATCATAAAGTTAGCATAACAATAACTATTTTATTGTAATAATTTAACTACAGAAATGCTACATTTAATATAAATGAGGGTAGATTATAAATGAGCTAACATCCGGATTTTGTTATTGCATTTTGTGAAAAATGCAGCGTAAACAATAATGAGTGGAAAGTTTTAGGTTGAAAACACACTTTAAAGCATAATTTAAACCTTAACTTTATAAACATAAAGACCATATTGGACTGGATGGGTCTGATCATTGAGTTAGCAGAGCTGCCAAGCGGGACTATATGGAGGTTCACTCAAATTTAGATAATGAAATGAACTCTTAACGCAATAGATATAATGTTCAGAATGGCCTGTTTTAGAATAATCCATCAGTTCAAGCAACGTAATACGAAAGGTATTTATTATCGCTAAATTAATGGAAATCCTGTAAGATAATTATTACTATTCATAACTGATTAAAAGGATAAACTTTTGATAGAAATACTTTATATAATGTATCACTTTTCTATCAAAATATTGACTGAGGTAGATTTAGATTGAGCGTAACTTCCGGAACTTGTTATTGCGTTTCGAATGCGATGAGGCGGAACGAAAAAGGTTTTAAAAAGGGGAATTTAGGTATATTCGAGATCATTCCACAATAATCGGTACGGCGTGACCATTCCACAATTATCGGTACGGGGAGGAACAAGAATAAGTTGAGGCGAAATTACGGACGGACGGTCCACGGTTCCCAAGAAGTTATCGTTCATCCAAGCCTTATCGCCATTTTTATACGATTATAATTCGTAAAGTAAATTCAGTGTAAATTATCAAGTGATATTACGTGGCTAAGACACCTTCATGCCCTTAAATTGGTCTAGTGAGCCTGCTGACCAAGCGTAATTTAAAGTGAACTTTCGACTATTATCTATTACGTGGCTAAGACACCTTCACGCCCTTAAATTGGTCTAGTGAGACTGCTGACCATGCGTAATTCAAGACAGATAATAGACGAGAGTATAGCGAGTTCAGAGATGATCTGCTCTTTCTTTGCTTCTCAATACGTGGCTAAGACTCCTTCACGTCCTTCAATTGGTTGGTGAGCCTGCTGACCATGCGTATTGAGCAAGTAAATGAGAAGGGTAGAAGGCTTGTTTGAATGATCACTTCAAACGTAGTCCGGAAACCTTGCGGTGTTATACCCAAGGGCTACGTTCCTTGCCCTTAGCTTTGTGGGGTTCCATCATCCTCTCACTGCGGCCAAGACACCTTTAGCCGTCAGCACCCTGATCGGTCTTGTGAGCCTGCTTGACCGGCAGTGAGAAAATCTTTCCCTCATCCTTACTTCCTACCCACTTTCCATCTGTTGCCTTAGGTCGCTTGGTAACAGACTTCCCGTACTTATCTATATATTTATCTATCACACTTATATGTTTAGGGCTAGGGTGGTAGGTACACGTACATATTTGTAGGGACGTTAGGTCTAGCAGTTAGCCAGGTATCTCATCATTACACCCCGATGAGAGACACACACGTTTACATGTAAATGAGAAGGTTGTACTTCTAGTTTTGAAAAAATCCCACACTTAGCTATTTTAGGGCCTACGTAGGTTCAGGTTCATTGGTAGGCTAGGAAAAGTAGGTAGGCAGGAATTTATTTAGTATATTTGTTAAATCTAGGTCCTGTATTTTCTTCACGTTAAATCCGGCGGGCCAAGCCGTCCTTTTTGTAGATTCTATAATATATATTACGTTATAAAGTCAAACCTGCCTGAATAGGCCTAGCAAAGTAGGCAGGCAGGAATTTATTTAGCCTATTGGTAAAATCTAGATCATTATGGTGGCAGCGTCCTAGCTAAGTCCAGCAGGCCAAGCCGTTCTATTTTTAGATTCAATAATATATTGTTTTAAAATCTATCTAGCCTGTAAAGGTATATTATATATAATTATCTATCTACCTATTAACTGGAGAAAATGAGCAGTTAAGTTCTATGATTCAATATAAAATTGTCCAGGAATGGAATCCTTTGTTTTCATATTAAAATCCTCGCACAAGATGAGGTGATTGCCTAATAAAGGTATTGATATATTTTATCAAGCTATTGAAGCTACTAAGACAAGCAGATGCAGTTCTTATCTACACTATAAATCCTCGCAATAGATGAGGTACAACCAATAAGGTTCACGCTACAAAGACAGGCAAATGTAAGTCTTTGATACTATCAGTAATCATGGTGAAATATATCATTGATTTCATATTCAAGTGTATAGCTAAGCTAACATTTTAGGAATCTAATTCCTTGGACATTTCGTATTGTATTAGCAGACAAATAACTGCTTCATTTTACCTAAGTTATAGGTATTATCCATATCAGTGATTTGATGCACCTTAGCTGAAAAATCACTCCCTCTTACTCCTTTGTTTGTCAAAAGACTGACCATACAATTACAGACAGTAACGAGGCATGTTCTCAACCCCCAAAATGAAATCTTGGTGGGGGGTACCCAAGTATGGAGACGAAACCCACAGGACGCGCGGGGCGGAGCGCGTCCCTATGCCAATTTAGAGTCAGAATGTGAGAGACAAAACTATTCATGATCACATGCCGATCAACAGAGCCAGTATGAAAGATAATTAAATTCACAAGTTTTACGTCGATCACTAAAGCCAGTATGAAAGAGAATTAGATCCATTAATCCTTTACTGATTTCAGAGAGTCGGAATGAAAGATTCATATCAATATAATGTATTACGTTTAATTGATAGCATATCTAATATACTATTTAATAACTATAAGCTGTTAAACCACTAGATTCAAGAGTAGAGAATAAAACGCCAATCTTAGGCCGTTAATTCGTTAGATAAGTATAGGAATAATAGAAAATAAGTTCAGGAAGAGTTTTCGATCAAAATTTGGTGTTAGAATAGCTAGATAATCTTAGGGTAGGCTAGAGAAATCGTTTTAAAATACCTCAAAAGAATCGCGAGTATGTACAGGGCATGCGTAGGGTTACCACGTTGACTTTCCATGGCTTCAAATTTAAAAACTAAATAATTATTTAATAGAGATATTTTTAGGGGGGGGGTTACAATTTAGCGTGCCGTGAACAGGATTTGGTATTAATACAAGTAATGCGGTTTATTTTAGCAGTATAGATTATTGATTTAACATAATTTAGTATTATTATCTGTTAAGATTCTACATAAAATGTAAGAAGTATGTACATATTTGAGAAATTATGTAGGTTTGAAGATTTGCTTAGGTATAGTTCTAAGTAGTGTACAGTGCGGAATTATTTCGCACAATTTGTTGCCGCGTATAGAGGAGAGGTTTTAAAACGATTAAGTAAGTAGGTAGTATAAAATAAGTAGCAAAAAATTGTTTAAAGTAGGTAGCTCAGTGTCGGTATATTTATTTAAAATTCAAGCAGTGAATTTCTTCGAACTGATGGTGTTACTTTTAGTCGCAGATTATTCGTAGGGTTCAAATTCTTATTCCAAAACTTGATTGATAATAATAGGATAATGAGATAAAGTAATAAATAGATACGTATATTCTTAAGTTTATACGCAGAATAACTAATAGTACAGGTGATAATTTAACATATAATAGACTGAAATTTAGCAAGAACGTGGGTTAGGCTAGATTGCCATTTTACGTCCGACAGTGTTAGTGCACATAGGCCGTGATCTTCTAGTAGTTGGATAAAGGTGCTCGTGGCGTAAAAATAAAATCGGAAACTTACTCGTGGGGTAGCTCATTACACGAAAATAAAATAAACAAAACAAGTGCTCGTGGCGTAGCTTCAGTTAAAAAAATTAAAGTCTGTAAAAACGATCGAGGCGTAGTTTATTTGAAAAAAAAAGTTTGCAAAAACGCTAGTGGCGTCGTTTAGTTCTGTAAAAATAAGTCTAGAAAATGTTGTTTCGTAGATTACTTAGTTTATATTTCGGTGAAAATAAAATTTGTAGAAAGTTTTCGGAGTCATAAGTAGTTCAGCAACTTTTCGTTCAGACACAGTTTGGAGGGGGGGCCGTTTGATGACGCGTAGGGATGTAGGTTCTCTCTCTCTCTCTCTTTCTCTCTGTAGGTTGTTGATTTCTGACTCTTGGGAAAGAGTTAGGTAAATGCAACTTAGTAGTTCTCGTGTGGATCCCTAAATTGGAACTGCCCAAATGCAGAGTTTCACTTAAATTAGTTCAGCACTTAGTTTATTTTATGTTGCGATAGGAAGTGAGTTAGTTTAGATTATTACTGGTAAACGTCTGCGGATTCGCTTGTGTGGATTCCTAAATTGGAACTGGCCAAGTGCGGAGTTTCACCTAAATTTGTTCAGCACTTTATTTTTAGTTTAAGAAAGAGATAGACGTGTTTACATATTAAAATTCATAACCTTAATTTCTGTATTCGTAAGATTTCACATAAAATAAAAATAGAAACAGTTGTTTTCGTAAAATTTTGTAAGTAGGTAGTATTCATGCATTAGGTCTTCTCGAGTTTGGGAGACAACTAGATACTGAAATAAGTATAGTATCTACTTGAAGTAGTAGGTAGTCGTAGAATCACGCCCTCTCCTTCATTTCGATTTTCGGCTAGCTTGAGCTACTTACTTACTCATTGGTGATAGGTTTGGTTTGTAAGTTATGAACGATAAATATTATGTTAATGTAACACAACATAACTAGGTAAGATAAAATACTGAGGCAGGTAGATAATTGAGATAAGTTACACTTAATTTACTTGCATAACGTGATAGGAAGGTAGGTAAGTTACACTTAATTTACTTGCATAACGTGATAGGAAGGTAGGTTCGTACAATACTTTTATTAAAATTTCCAAGCGTTCATACTAGGGTAGGTATTGGCTTGTTATAAGGTAGTCTAAATTTAACTATTACTGATACTACTAATGAAAATTGTTATCGGTACACCGCTTTCCTCAACATTGCTTTTTTTAATAGGAACCTTATAACTTACATCTACTTTTAGGCGGATACTTATTTCACCGTTTGCATAAGTATGATTTATATAGATAGAACGGAATTAAGTATAGAAGAAAACTAAATTAAGGGTTTTAAGTTTAAAACTAAGGTCGTTTTGTTAAATATTATGGTGTCGTTAATTTAAAAATGCAATTTAGTTATAACTTATATACGATTAGTCAGATAGTTATTTTACAGTAAAGATAAAATTCAGATAGATAGAACGGAATAAAACTAGGTTTGCAGTTTTGTAGTTTAGAGCCTAGGTCATTTGTCTTTTGTTAAATATTTTGGTTTCATTAATTTATAAAAGCAGTTTAGTTCGAATAGTTTACTATTTAAGTTCAAAAACAAAAACAAAACATAGTTACGGTTTAGTTTAATTAATAGGGGGTTGATATTTAAAACAGAAACAAAACATTGTTACGGTTTAGTTTAATTAATGGGGGGTTGGAATTAAAAAACAGAAACAAATCATAAATATCATAAATACGGTTTAGTTTAAAAAATGGGGGGTTGGTATTTAAAGTTTTGTCGTAATACTTTATATTAAGTTCATTTTTATTAATTTCTTTGAAAACAAAAATATAATTAATTAATCGGCGGATAATATTGTAAAAATAGTCGGATTCGTTAAAAATATCGGTAATAATTGAAGCCTTTTTAAAAAATATATATATATATATTCTTTTAATATTCCAATATACCTAATAAAACAAATATAAATAATTCGAAATAAACTGTCATCAAGCGAAATAAATAAGATAAATGAAAATAGATTGAAATAAATGAAAAACAATTCAAATCATTTAGAATAATTTATTTCAAATTCGTAGATTAAGCGGATTATGGGGATTAAATATTGACATGGGATAAGATTACATTATATGAATCTAAAATTAACTTGAACGCCTCTATTTGGTTATTAGTTTGGGTTCAGCACATACTCGTAGGTCGAAATAAAGAAGGTAGGTATAGCTCATTTAAGCCATATCTAATAGGATCTACTTACATTGTATGGTACTATTTACATAGAAAATAATTAAAGTAGAGATTAGGAAGTATTCGTTGTTAGCAATTTCTTCAGTTCTTTTGTTTTGGGAAAAGAACTGAAGTAATTGAAAGTTATATCAAAACTTATTTTCAAAAAGTAACATAAAAATCTAGAAAATTAACTATATCTAATTTAAGACCAAATTACCGGAAATCTAATTTAAAGTTAATTATAAGTTAGTACTCTTAGATTATAGTAGTAAAAGAGTTATTAACAAATTATTGTTAGTTAACACCTAGAAGTTTTAAAATAAGTGAGTATTCTTTCTAAGAAAAACTGACAATTATACATAGAAAAAAAACGTCGCTATAAACGTCATTCAGTCTGTCAAACAGATAGAAAATCAGATAAGATGACTACCTGAGCTTAATTTATAGATAGTGGATAAGTTAAATCATATCAAGTAAGTAAATAAAATAATTTAAATAAAATATAGCATACATTTAAAAAAGGGAAAGGAAATATTTTAAGATAAACAATTTAGTGAACTGCAAAAATCAAATAAATTGCTAGTTTTCAGTTTGAATTTGATTGATTTGGGTTTGGCGTTTGTCAAATACAAACATTAAACCAAATTAATTAAATTTAAAAATAAAATGCGGTGAAACGTGAGTGGGATTACCCAACTGGGGGGTTGTTTCGTTGCATTCAACAAGGTTTTGGCTGTTAGAGAAACAGTACAATTTTTTCGTAGTTTCTGGTTTCAATGCGTTGATTAGTTGTTTAAGGTGGCGTGAATGGCAATGAAAGTTAATGCAATGCAAGTGTAGAGTTTATAGAAAAAAAATTATGGAGGGCCTAGATGATTAATCAATAACATGACTAGAAACGGTTTGTTGACTTTGAATGCAAATAACATTTAAGAATACATACAAGGACCTTTTATGGGGAAGTTTGGTATTAGATTAAGTCGGAAGACATTCATCAGTATATTCTAATATAGCTGATCTCATAAAGAGTCCTACTCTACACGCACGAAAGAAATTTACGCACACTATACATGCTCTGTGATATTAAACAAGTTTTAATTTAGTTAAAGAGCTTAAATGCTCTTGATGAATTCGGGTTTGAGAGAAGGTGTTGTAAGTGTTCGTATTACTGAGGAAAAGAGGTTCATGGGATGCTCTTACATCAAATCATTAGGATTGATTTGCTTCACAACCAAGTTCCTTTTTCGAAGAATCTGAATTCAACAAGAGATATAGACTTTGAGTACTATTCTATAAAAAAAAATTAAATGCTCATTGATGCTTGTTTATATTTCAGTTTAAACACATTAACATATTGTAAGAACACACAACATATTTACATACAGGCGCCAATTCAAATATTTGGATTCAAATGTTAGCAAATTAGAAATTTGTACTTAGTTATATGACTTATCAATGAAATAATATTATATATTTGTGAATTTAATGGGTTAAAATTTTTCCTTCGGTTAAATATTTACTCACCTGCGTAAAAATTGGGGGTTGGCTGTAACGGAACAGAACCCTATGGTGTGTTCCGTCACTCACAAATATAGGAAAATATAGTATCTAAATAAACCTTTTGATATTGATTGAATATAGTATCTAAATAACCCAGTCTCTTTGAACGTAAAATTAACTCTTAACTCGATGGTAAATAAATAAACCTCTTGTTTTATTTGAAAATACGCGGGCAAAAACACTAGCGACAAGAACTAATGCATTAAAGAAGCTTAGACATAATATTGCTTAATAAATTAAATAGATGGCATCACTGCTTGCGTTATTTGAAAATACGCGAGTGAAAACACTAGCGACATCAATCAATGCATTATAGAAGCTTAGACATAATATTGCATAATAAATAAAAAAGATGGCATCACCGCTTGCTTTATTTAAAAAAACACTAGCGACGTCAAACAACGAATTATAGGAGATTCAACCATTTATTGAAAATATAATATGAACTCTAACGTATCAAGTATAAGAACCATAATTACTAGTTCTAAATAGTTGGGTAGGTCAATCAACAAACTGAAGAAAAGTTATTTAATTATTGCTAGATTAATTGAATTCATATAGCTTTATAAAATATCTTGAATTTCACGAATGAATATAATCATAAAGTTAGCATAACAATAACTATTTTATTGTAATAATTTAACTACAGAAATGCTACATTTAATATAAATGAGGGTAGATTATAAATGAGCTAACATCCGGATTTTGTTATTGCATTTTGTGAAAAATGCAGCGTAAACAATAATGAGTGGAAAGTTTTAGGTTGAAAACACACTTTAAAGCATAATTTAAACCTTAACTTTATAAACATAAAGACCATATTGGACTGGATGGGTCTGATCATTGAGTTAGCAGAGCTGCCAAGCGGGACTATATGGAGGTTCACTCAAATTTAGATAATGAAATGAACTCTTAACGCAATAGATATAATGTTCAGAATGGCCTGTTTTAGAATAATCCATCAGTTCAAGCAACGTAATACGAAAGGTATTTATTATCGCTAAATTAATGGAAATCCTGTAAGATAATTATTACTATTCATAACTGATTAAAAGGATAAACTTTTGATAGAAATACTTTATATAATGTATCACTTTTCTATCAAAATATTGACTGAGGTAGATTTAGATTGAGCGTAACTTCCGGAACTTGTTATTGCGTTTCGAATGCGATGAGGCGGAACGAAAAAGGTTTTAAAAAGGGGAATTTAGGTATATTCGAGATCATTCCACAATAATCGGTACGGCGTGACCATTCCACAATTATCGGTACGGGGAGGAACAAGAATAAGTTGAGGCGAAATTACGGACGGACGGTCCACGGTTCCCAAGAAGTTATCGTTCATCCAAGCCTTATCGCCATTTTTATACGATTATAATTCGTAAAGTAAATTCAGTGTAAATTATCAAGTGATATTACGTGGCTAAGACACCTTCATGCCCTTAAATTGGTCTAGTGAGCCTGCTGACCAAGCGTAATTTAAAGTGAACTTTCGACTATTATCTATTACGTGGCTAAGACACCTTCACGCCCTTAAATTGGTCTAGTGAGACTGCTGACCATGCGTAATTCAAGACAGATAATAGACGAGAGTATAGCGAGTTCAGAGATGATCTGCTCTTTCTTTGCTTCTCAATACGTGGCTAAGACTCCTTCACGTCCTTCAATTGGTTGGTGAGCCTGCTGACCATGCGTATTGAGCAAGTAAATGAGAAGGGTAGAAGGCTTGTTTGAATGATCACTTCAAACGTAGTCCGGAAACCTTGCGGTGTTATACCCAAGGGCTACGTTCCTTGCCCTTAGCTTTGTGGGGTTCCATCATCCTCTCACTGCGGCCAAGACACCTTTAGCCGTCAGCACCCTGATCGGTCTTGTGAGCCTGCTTGACCGGCAGTGAGAAAATCTTTCCCTCATCCTTACTTCCTACCCACTTTCCATCTGTTGCCTTAGGTCGCTTGGTAACAGACTTCCCGTACTTATCTATATATTTATCTATCACACTTATATGTTTAGGGCTAGGGTGGTAGGTACACGTACATATTTGTAGGGACGTTAGGTCTAGCAGTTAGCCAGGTATCTCATCATTACACCCCGATGAGAGACACACACGTTTACATGTAAATGAGAAGGTTGTACTTCTAGTTTTGAAAAAATCCCACACTTAGCTATTTTAGGGCCTACGTAGGTTCAGGTTCATTGGTAGGCTAGGAAAAGTAGGTAGGCAGGAATTTATTTAGTATATTTGTTAAATCTAGGTCCTGTATTTTCTTCACGTTAAATCCGGCGGGCCAAGCCGTCCTTTTTGTAGATTCTATAATATATATTACGTTATAAAGTCAAACCTGCCTGAATAGGCCTAGCAAAGTAGGCAGGCAGGAATTTATTTAGCCTATTGGTAAAATCTAGATCATTATGGTGGCAGCGTCCTAGCTAAGTCCAGCAGGCCAAGCCGTTCTATTTTTAGATTCAATAATATATTGTTTTAAAATCTATCTAGCCTGTAAAGGTATATTATATATAATTATCTATCTACCTATTAACTGGAGAAAATGAGCAGTTAAGTTCTATGATTCAATATAAAATTGTCCAGGAATGGAATCCTTTGTTTTCATATTAAAATCCTCGCACAAGATGAGGTGATTGCCTAATAAAGGTATTGATATATTTTATCAAGCTATTGAAGCTACTAAGACAAGCAGATGCAGTTCTTATCTACACTATAAATCCTCGCAATAGATGAGGTACAACCAATAAGGTTCACGCTACAAAGACAGGCAAATGTAAGTCTTTGATACTATCAGTAATCATGGTGAAATATATCATTGATTTCATATTCAAGTGTATAGCTAAGCTAACATTTTAGGAATCTAATTCCTTGGACATTTCGTATTGTATTAGCAGACAAATAACTGCTTCATTTTACCTAAGTTATAGGTATTATCCATATCAGTGATTTGATGCACCTTAGCTGAAAAATCACTCCCTCTTACTCCTTTGTTTGTCAAAAGACTGACCATACAATTACAGACAGTAACGAGGCATGTTCTCAACCCCCAAAATGAAATCTTGGTGGGGGGTACCCAAGTATGGAGACGAAACCCACAGGACGCGCGGGGCGGAGCGCGTCCCTATGCCAATTTAGAGTCAGAATGTGAGAGACAAAACTATTCATGATCACATGCCGATCAACAGAGCCAGTATGAAAGATAATTAAATTCACAAGTTTTACGTCGATCACTAAAGCCAGTATGAAAGAGAATTAGATCCATTAATCCTTTACTGATTTCAGAGAGTCGGAATGAAAGATTCATATCAATATAATGTATTACGTTTAATTGATAGCATATCTAATATACTATTTAATAACTATAAGCTGTTAAACCACTAGATTCAAGAGTAGAGAATAAAACGCCAATCTTAGGCCGTTAATTCGTTAGATAAGTATAGGAATAATAGAAAATAAGTTCAGGAAGAGTTTTCGATCAAAATTTGGTGTTAGAATAGCTAGATAATCTTAGGGTAGGCTAGAGAAATCGTTTTAAAATACCTCAAAAGAATGCGGGTTATGTACGGTATATGCGTAGGGACCTAACCAAACTAGACATCATATGGCCAAATGAAATATTAAAAACAAAGTTTTTTATTGGGAGTTATTTTTAGGGGGGGGGGGGTTACAACTGCTTGCGATTCTTCTTTGACTGCTGATCTGGGTGCTATCAAAAGACACAGTGAAGGTTCGAAGCATAAACTTCGTCTTCCTGGCTCATCAAATTGCGTGAATTTTAATCCAACTAAAGAAATGATTTCAAGGATGACTGATGACAGCAAAGATTTCTGAAAATCATGAGCAAATTGTTCTGGAATAAGAAAATAAATGATTTTTACTTAAACTTATTTTTCTATCAATATTTAAACAATTTTTTTCTGGAATTTTTTGTAATCGATTTTGAAATCTGCTGTTTTTAGACACTTCTGTATTTTTTATCTGGCCACACTGTAATTTTACTTTTGGGATCTGGGTGCTTACCATCGAGCCAAATCGAGAACGGGATTAGGATTTGACTTCTGTCATTTGGCAGTATTGAAAGCCTGCCTCGTACTCATACAAAAAATGACAACTTGCGGAATTTGAATCGAGATTAGGATAGACTTGTCTATTTTTGACACTGTTGACGTCGATAAATTTGAAATTGATCGAGTTTGCTACCGAGCTTTTACAGTTTTGTGAAAGTAACTTTTTAGCGATCGATGATTTTAATCATGATGAAGTTTGAAAAAACTAGGTAAAAAAATTAGGAGGTAGTCTGAGGCAAAACCAAACATTATTTTGGTACATAACTATGTGCTTGTGCGCTAAATTAATAAATAATCATCTAAGTAGGTAGGTACATACAAATTATATGTTATTAATATTCACTGGAATTGCTACCTATTACAAAAACTTATTTCCGACGTACAAATTTAGTTAAATACTGAAATATGCTGCTGTGCGTGTGCAAGACAAACAGCAATCTTACCCTCTTGACGTTAAATCTGGCGGGACACCTTTCAATGTCGGATAATTATAATAACGTTGAGTTATCTGTTTGTAAATAAAATATGAAATATTACGAAATTTATGTAAACAAAGAAAATATAATTCATGGTAATAATTTTCGAGTATTGCTCACGTTATTTACAGGTCGAAAATTTACAATACACTAAATAAAAAAAATATATATTTGTGAGGATGTGGCTCCGCCATCTTGACTTTCGAGTGACATAAATCCAATTCTAATCCCGTTCTCGATTTGGCTCGGTGGTAAGCACCCTGGAAGCACTGAGTACAATTGCGTAATCTGAAACCGCGCCCCGCGCTAGGCTGGGTCTGCTTCACCCCCTCAAAAGTGCTGAAACGCAAGCTTAACTCGTCTTAAGTATCGCGGTATCGATTGATAATGACACTCGTCCTAACATTTGGTTCACAATTTGGTAATTTTTTTTGTGTTTTTGAAATTACTTTTTATTTGATTTAGATAGTAAAGATTGCGTTTAGTTTCCAATAATTTATGTAGTTTATTGCGGGTTTTATTAAATTCTAATCTTAGTTTAGAGTCATTAGAGCCGTTCTTCCAGGATCGGTATAAAATATTGCGTTTTTCACATAAGCGCGTAATATTACCGTCAATACATGGTACATTATAGTTATTATTTTTAGTTTTTTTAAATGTTTTAGTATATGCTGCTTGCTTATATGCGTTCTGAAATGAGTTCGATCTAAATGGGTGTGAAGTTCAAAAGACAGTCCTGAAATTAAAATATAACAACTTAAAATACCATTTCGTCTTATAACTTAGGATATTAAATAGAAGTGTAAGGACGGACTGAGCTAGTTCTCATATACGAAGTATCATTAAGTACCTACTACACCAGTCACGGAGGAGTCCTATGTTCGACGGCTAGTTTCCACCAGTAAGACAAATTTTCGGGAGAATAAAATAAGAACTTACAGCCATAGAACTTGCGAAGGCTATATGATTCGTATATGAAAACTAGCCAAGTCAGACCTTAGGCTTCAATATATTATCCTAAGTTATAAGAAGAAATTATATTTTAAGTTGTTATAAATACATTTCAGGACTGACTTGAACTTGGCACCCATTTAGATCTAATTTTTTTTGTTGTTGAGGTTAAAAACAAAGGCATTCATAATATTGAACTTGGCTCTCATTTTACATTTATCGTTGAAAGGATCTATTTTTAATGTTACACACTTAGTAATTTTTCTTTTTATTACTTCATTAAAATAGTTTACTTAAAATCTAGCTGCGAAAACTGTTTAAGGATTTATTTATTCTATTTTGTGTAATTTTACTATTAGTTAATTGTAAGCTGTTTGTTTTCCATTAAAAAAATATATTTGCACTCGTTGGTTCGAGTCGTAGGCAGTTCCTGGTCAGGGCTTTGACACCTCCCCTATGTGACACCCCCTGTTACACCCCCTGTGTGACACCCCCCTTGTGTGACGCCACCTGTGACACTCCCTATGACACCCCTGTGTGATACCCCCTATGACAACCCCAGTGACACCCCCTGTATGACGCCACCTGTGACACCCATGTGACAAACTCCTGTGTTACGCCACCTGTGATACTCCCTATGACAACTCCTGTGACACCCCTTGTGACACCCCTTTGACACTCCATGTGTGACACCCATGTGACAAACTCCTGTGTTACGCCACCTGTGATACTCCCTATGACAACCCCTGTGACACTCCCTGTGTGACGCCACCTGTGACACCCATGTGACAAACTCCTGTGTTACGCCACTCCCTATGACAACCCCTGTGACACCCCCTGTGACACCCCTGTGACACTCCCTGTGTGACGCCACCTGTGACACCCATGTGACAAACTCCTGTGTTACGCCACCTGTGATACTCCCTATGACAACCCCTGTGACACCCCTGTGACACTCCCTGTGTGACGCCACCTGTGACACCCATGTGACAAACTCCTGTGTTACGCCACCTGTGATACTCCCTATGACAACCCCTGTGACACCCCCTGTGACACCCCTGTGACACTCCCTGTGACACTCCCTGTGTGACGCCACCTGTGACACCCATGTGACAAACTCCTGTGTTACGCCACCTGTGATACTCCCTATGACAATCCCTGTGATACCCCCTGTGACACCTCTGTGACACTGCCTGTGTGACACCACCTGAGACACCCCCTGTGATACGTCCCGCTCACGTTCCAGTACCAGGCGGTGTCGGCCCGGCCTCGCCTCGACACAGTGCTCGACGACGGACTCGTGAGTATCGTCATCGATTCGTTTGAGTAATTTCAGGCTATGATTTTAGACTAAATATAACGTTAATATGTGCAGCAAGAAGCGATGTCTAACCTCCAGCTGCTGGTCCCGCTGATGGCCCAGAACGGTCGCGAGCAAAACGGCCGGCCCGTGCCCAAAGCGCGCGAACCGGAGCCGACCGGCCGAGTGCAGGGTCCGTCCTACTGGTCGCCGGGCCGCGCCCCGCCGGGCCAGACCTTCCCGCTGCCGCTCACGTCCCGGCCGGATCAGCCGGTCAGCATGTACCTGTCCCACGACGGACCCTTCAGCGACATCCCGGCCGATGCATTCCAACTCAACCCGGACCGCGAGCAGGAGCAGGAGCAGGAGCGCAGGAACGAGCTCACGTTCCGCGCCGACGAGGTCGGCCGCGTCGCCAAGAAGGACCTCAGCCGCGGTGTTTCCGCGTCTCACGCGGAGAGCGACGCGCTCGTCGGCTCGTGCGTCGAGTACTTCCGCGGCGAGACGCGGCCGCGCGTCTCCCTCGCCGACCTCGAGCTCGTGCTGGCGCTGTGCGGCGAGCTGCTCCAGCTGCGCGGGCAGCACGACCTCGCCTCGCTCGACGCCGGCACCCGCCCGAGTTACAACCTCGCCCCCGCCCCCGCCCCCGCCCCCGCCGGACATCGTCACCGCCTCGCGCTGGAGCTGTCCGCCGCCGACTGCCCCTGCTGTGCACACCTGCACGTGCCGCCTCCACGGGGAGAGAGAGCTGTCGACGACAGAGACGACGACGTCGACGATGACGATGGCGATGACGATGTGTCTCGGAGCGCGCTGACGCTGGAGGACATGTGGAGGCTGGTGCGGCCCGACAGCGGACGGCGCGACTGGGCCGTCATGAACGCGCACAACTCCGACACCAGGTGAGGCGTGGCCGCGACACTCGACCGTTCGAGACGCCGCTATCCTTCCTTCTTCGTATTTCGGTAGTGGCCAACTCTGGTGTCGGAGTTATACGCCACCGGCCGCCCGGAGGCCTCCGACATGGCTTAACGACTGAAGAAGCCGGGACCGACCTCATAACATGCCTTCCGAGTCACGGAAGCGCTCGGATCTCCACTCCACTCCACTCCAGCCTATATCAGTCCACTGCTGGATATAGGCCTCCCCTAATAAATGGGAAAAATGCCCATAATCCCCATGCTGGGCATGCGGGTTGGGGATCGCAGGGCACAGTTTTTCGCACCACCGACGCTGCTGCCCGTCGGTGGCCAGGGGATTTAGCTGTGCCGATGTAGGCTGTGCTATGCCGCAATCAGCCGGCCGCCAGAGCCCCGTTCGTTGTTTAGCAGGGTGCACCACGGGCAGGTGGGGTTGGCTTGGACTCCGAAGATAGGGGTTGGAACCCCGTACACCGCTCGGATCTAAATGCCACTAAATGATCACCCATCCAAGTGGTGACCGGGCGGAGTGATGATTAACCGAAGTGATCTTCGAATAACGCCGATGTAAGCCACACCACGAGCGCTTCCGAGACGCCGCTATCCTTCACAATAAAGACTGACTGAAACGTCAGTTTGGTCACCACAATGCTCAAATTGCCTTCAAAAAATGCCTTCGGGCGGCCTATAAACTCCGACTCTAGAGTTGGTCACTAAATTATACGAAGAAGAAGAAGAATGCTCAAATATATTTTAGCGGAATAGTTATTCGGGCGTATATTATCTGCTCCGCCTTGTATCCATTATTTCATCTACGAAACCTTAGAGACAAGATATGAAGTTTATTAATCTTTTCTACAGGTTGAAGCAGTATATCGATTTGAACCAGTAAGTTTCTATGAATACATCTACGAACGCAAAAAAAAATAATGAAGTAAAATTAAACTCACCGAGTGCAAACTTCACACTACAACAGTTTTTGTTACCTCTCAACTTCGTAGCGGCTGAACGGATTAGACTAAACCGTGGAATATACATACCTACATAGTTTGTGACCCCTGGCGCCTGATTCTGACGATTCGATATATTTGATTCTATTAGATATATTATATCGCGGAAACTATCAAAACTCTATGAAACGATATGTTATATCTAATAGAATCAAATATATGGAATCGTCAGAATGAGGGCCCTGGATTGACACATAAGTTAAGACGTCGTGTATTATAGACTTTATCCGGGGAGCACGCGAGCGAACCGCGGATGAAAGCTAGTTAATAATAATTATTACTATGTTGTATGATTATAATAAGTTTTTTATTTATTAATTAATTATTCCAGAAAACCACTTTTGATCATATAAAAGAATTCGGCCCTGCATCTCGTTGGAGTTCACCGGTGCTTTCAAAACAGACAAAACAACGGGTTCGACATTTTCACATTTAAAATAATTACAAGCGATTTTTAACACAATTGTCTTGTTGTCTTCACCTTCACCTGCACCTTCACCTTCACCTTCACCTTCACCTTCACCTTCACCTTCACCTTCACCTTCACCTGCACCTGCACCTGGACCGCACCGAATGTACCTGCTTCACTTGATACAATCGTTTATCGGAAAGTTATGTTTGAATCAGGGGCCGTACCACCGACGCTCAATTTTGATCCAGTTCTCGATAAATTTGCAATTTACTGTTATTTCGCACTATTGAAACCAAATAGAGAACAGGATTTGAAATGACACCTGGTGGAATTTATTTGAACTAAACTCAATCGACTTTATCATTTATTTGGCACTTTTGAATGAATTTGACGTTTACAAAACTAGATTTGAATCAAGTTTTCCTCAAAAAAATAATTCAACAAGCAATGATTCTACGTTTCATTCTACCATAAGTATTTAATCCATTTTTTAGCTAAAGTACTTTCAATTAAATAACCATCATAAGAAGTGTTTTTTTGGGAAAAAAATATTTAATCTGGTTAATTTATTATTAATTTTATAATTTTAATTCAAATCTTATTGTTGGTACATCGTTTTTGGTTGAGTTTTCTATGGCTACACGAAACAAAAGATTTGGCGGTATGTTTGATGGACTTTAGCCTGCCCAAAAGGCGAAGGAAAAAAAATTGTATCAAAATAAAGTCGATCAACAACGCGGTTTAAATTTAGAAGTCGATTTTATTCAAAAGTGCCGATTAGACGCTAATCGAGATCAAAACTGGATTGTGATTTGAATTGGAATTGGAATTGAGCTGGATTCGGTGGTAGGCCTGCAGGTCTTACCAAACATTGATCTATTTATTTATTTCTCAATAAATGTACCAAAAGGTGGGCATAATGCTAGGGGCATTTTCTACCAGCCAAACCTGTAGTTTGTTGTAAGATGGTAGTAGGATTGCTTTAAACTTAAAATTACTAAAACTATAACTTTTTAACTCATTTACCTACTATTTTATTGCGTTATAAAGATAAACTACGCATAAATTAACATACACCTATGAAGGTATTTTTATGAAAAAATACTTGTAATAAACAAATAATATTATTTAAATACTTACATACGTACCAAGATTTATAAATGTATAAGTATAAAGATAAGTAGAGACGGACACAACACACATAAGACTTTCAACAATACCTACAATGCATGGTAAGCTGTGTGACGTCATTCTAAATCCAACATGGCGGAGCACCCGAATTGACGGACTAGTTATTTTCAATGTGCTCCTACAATATTGGTATGAAATGAAAGGGTTAAAAATACGTAAATTAAAATGACTACTCTAAATCCAATATGGCGGACCGTCCAAGAAGGGGAAGTTTTACACCTGTAATATTATATTATATTATTATATTTATTTATTGGTTTACAACAATTGTTACACTAAAAAGAAAACACATATAATACAATATAATAAGAACTAAGTGTACAATTTATGACTGTAAACACATCATGCTTAATAACAAATGTTGCAAATTGAAATAACCTAAACTGGTTCCTAGCTACTTATAAAATTTAAACTTATACTATATTGAATCAAACAATTAGGTGAGCCTGGTTTTTAAATTTAACGAATGTTGTGCCAAATACGTCAAGACTATTAATTTTTTTATTATAAAGCTTGCAAAGCCTTGAGACCGGAGAATAAGAGCCTAATACTGTTTTTCGAAGCGGAGGGCATAGAGGTGCTAAGGGTTTACGGGGGTATCTATTTGGGATCTTAAAGTTGAACATTTGTAGTAACGTGGGACAGTCAATGCTACTACGTAGTACTTTGTAAAGAAACACTAAATCCGACATAGTATGTCGCTTCTCCATAGATTCTATCTTGAAGAACTGAAGACGCCCCTTGTAGCTCCTAGTTTTGTAAGCTATACCCGCCGAATATGCCAGATGATTCAAAAAACGTTTTTGGACCCGTTCAATTCTTAAAGTGTGAGTTGCGTAATGGGGACGCCATACGACACTACAGTACTCCAACACGCTTCGTACTAGTGAGTTGTATATTATTATTTTAGTTTTTGGTTTTTTAAAAGGTTTGACATTTCTGATAACAAAACCAAGTGTTTTACTTGCTTTTTTAATAATGTTGTCCAAATGAGGAAGTAAAGTTATTTTCCTATCGAGTATAACACCCAAATCACGAACAACTTCTGCTGTAGTCAAATCTACGCCCATCATTCTGTATTGAAATAATATGGGTATCGAACTGTGGGGTTTGCTGAGAAGAATACGAATAAACTGACGTTTGCGTTCTCTGACGCGTTCACGTTCACGTTTATTAAATTATTAGGATTAGGATATTAGGATTCAAAACCCAGGTTTTTCTACATCGATCCTTCTGCCAAACAACAGTAAACATTCGATCCAAAGGCTATCCCCGGTAGCCCCCGGTATGGTAACTTGCCTTAGCACGTTCAATGCACCGACTCGCCCTGAGAGGTCTCACCTAATGTTTATTCCAGTGCTGAGGACTCGCACGGCGGGTTCAGCGTGTTTCACTAATATTTCCGAAACCCATATTTTCTGCTCAAAATTACAGTGTAGGTAGACTAAATATGCGCTAATTTAAACATTTAAGTGGTGGTCTGCATGTATTAACCATTTTTATATATGAAAGAAAAATTAACATTTTACGTTCTCAAACTTTAACTAAATATATAATACTAGCTTCCGCCCGCGGCTTCGCTCGCGTGGTACCGGGCTAAAAATTAGCCTTGGATGAAACTTAGAATATACAAACTATGTATATTCTAAGTTTCATCCAAATCCGTTCATTAGTTTCTGTGTGAAAGAGTAACAAACATTCATCCATTCACATCCATACATCCATCCATACATCTGTACTCACAAACTTTTGCATTTATAATATTAAGTAGGATAGGATCAGACAACGACGTCAACATAGCAGCATGGTTTGAGTAAAAATCTCCTAGGTGCATGTATGTTTTTATTGATTTAATGTAATATTACTCTATAATAGTGTGCGGGTATTCAGTGTAGTTGTAGGTAGGTAATCCTAATAGCCGTACTATTACAGTCAGTTGTTTTTTGTCCTTGGTCTTCCGGGTGGATTGAAATTAGAAGCTCTTGGTCGTGGTGCAGGAAAATATTGTACAAACGGTATTCTTCTATTCAAAGTTTTACATAGACCAGCAGTTTAGTAAACAATATAGGTATATGTGAGCGAAGTACTGATTTGACTAACATCCTATATACGGTAGGTACTAACTACCTAATAGCGGTAGCTGTTCCAGGCGAGTGTCCTCAGCAGAGCAGGCAGTGTTGCGTAGAACCAGTTTAGATTCAGTTAAAAATCATTAAAGATTAATGGTACTTACAAAAGTTGAGCTTGAATCGGGTTCGCTACGGGCTACGTCGACACCGGAGTCGGTCACTTATTCCACAGAATACAGAGAGGACAGAAGCTTCACTCCGCGCAATCATTTAAATAAATAGCGACTTTAGCTGCTACGCAATAAAGTGCTATTCAGCTCGCTCCGAACTCAGTGCCTAACATTTATATTAACCTACACCTTGCATCCCTTTCTATCGTATAGCTCTATCTCTACTGACGTGGCACGTGTAACGTTAGGGTTGTCTTGAGAATTATTCTGTGACCAATAATAATAACCTGGCCGCCGACGGGCACCAGCGTCGGCGGTGCGAGAAGCTGTACTCTGCGATCCCCAACCCGCATGCCCAGCGTGGGGATTATGGGCATATCCCCCTTCTTATAGCGGAGGCCTATGTCCAGCAGTGGACTGAATAGGCTGTTGTTGTAGGCGAACATTTTACTATCCAGTTACCTAGCCACCTATTTCTTTTTAGGAACAATGATAATTCAAATAATATCTACCTACCTAGTATTAGATCAGAAAACTATTTTACACTGGCTGGCTGCATTAAGAACTCAGAAAATAGGCATACCTACTAGGTAGGTACTTGGGTCCTTAACACTTACTTAAGTGTTTAGGTGTCTTGTGTACGAAAACTGAATAATCACTGTTTAAGGTAGGTAGGTACATCATGCTAAATCTTAAGAGAAATTTTAGTAGGTAGGTACCTACCTAGATATTTGCAAGAGAAAAAAACAACATTTGGTTTGTAGGTAACCTAAGTATCTAGTTTTAGTTGTTAGTACACCTACCTTTAGGTAACTTACCACATCGATTTGTCTACCCGACTGTTTTTAAGTAGATAACCTACACTGCCTACTTAAAGTTAAACCAAATAAAAATGTACCTAGCTTGGGTTTCTAATCTTGCTCTCAGTCTACATAATCAAAATCATAATACCTACTTACTACAGCACTATGTAGGTAGAAAAACTTTCAGTTCTACTATTGGTATTATTTACATTTTCTTATTATTATTCAGGCAACCAAATGCTGTGCAGTATTTTTTTGCCTTCATTTGGCGAATAATATAGGTACATTAACAAAAACAAACTAAAATGCCGCGGCTGCTCAAGGACACTTTCGTTCCGGGCAGAACGCGGCAACCGACTAACGAACCACGCTCGCAAGGCCGGCGATGCGTAGGTATATTTTTATACCTATTCTGCGGAGTGAAAGAGGCCTGCTTATTCGAAATGTTATTCGAGAGTTACCACTCACAGGATTAACGGAGAGGGTCGGTCGTTACTCCTGTGAGTGGTAACTCTCGAGATGATCTGATCGCGGGGGAGGCAGCGGGTCGGCGAGCCGGGTCACTCGCAGCCGAGCACGGACTTCTTGCAGCAGTTGCAGCAGCGCGGCAGCACGAGGCGCGGCGCGCGCGTGTGCGGGTAGTCCTTGCCGCGGCCGCGCCGCTGGTACGCCGGCAGGTACACGCGCCCGCGACTGTCGTACTTCGGCCCCTCCGGCATCAGCACGCTGCGGTCGCACAGCCGCCCCTGCACCACCACACACACTCACACTCTACTCATGTCTTATCACGAAAGAGGGTAGTATCACATTGTTTTATGACTTTCAAATATTATTATTTTTCATTGAAAAAATATATACTTGCAAAGTTACGCCCAAATTATACTCAAACCCTGTTGAGGCAGCCCTAGCACAGCTGATTTGATTGAACTTTGTTCTTGACATAATGATGTTGACCCAGACCCGAGACAGATATATGCAAATATTTGTCCCGTGGCGGAAATCGAACCCACTTCTGCGTTTCAGGCGGACCTTCACCCACTGCACCACATAGGCCGTCAATGGTCCAAATCACCCCCATTCGGGATTACAATTTAACATAGGAACAATGTGATATTATATATTATAGATAAGAGCAATTGAAACACGTATCGTCTCCCTCGTGCCTACATGCACGTCTCGTGTCGTCGCCTGGATTTGATGATCCGTTATGACTTTAAGGTAAAACTTGAAGTGTAGGAGCGTATTCACATATTGTGGAGACGATGGCTCACGAGCGAGGGAGTGAATGTATGAAAATTGCGCTCCGTACGTGCGATCAGTCGTACGCTTACAACTGGGTGAAGACAACACATCACCAGCCACTGCTGGTAGACTAGTTGATATAGATATAGGCATATCAACCATTCTACCAGCAGTGGCTGGACGTAGGCCTAATGAAAATGGGGATAAGGCCACAATCCCCTCGCTGGGCATGCGAACTTGAGAGAGCTCGCACCGCAAATGCGGAATGGAGCTCTGCCGGTGTTAGGCTGCGCTATGCCGCAATCAGCCGGCTGCCTGAACCCCATTTGTTACTTAGCAGGGTGTACCACGGGCAGGTGAGGTTGGCTTAGGTTAGCCGGGACCCCATATACCTGTCAAGTGCTGCTGCAGCGTCCAGCCCTTCATCAGGCGATGAATGGTTTGATGATGCACTAGCACTATAGTGATTGAAGGAACACGGTGTGTTCCAGTAGGCAGGCCACCGAGCTAACGACAGCTAGTTTGAGTAGTAGTAGAGTTCTTTGTGGGGGGCTCGCCCGGGGAAGTACTGCCACCATGCCTATTTCTGCCGTAAAGCGGCTGTGCTGTGTTTCGGTTTGAAGGGTGTGGGTGCCGGTGAAATTACAGGCACAAGAGGCATATCATCATCATGCCTCAAGTTGATGGACGCAGGGCAAAAAAAACGTGATCTACGATGCAATGATTTGTGATAGGTAATGGTTACCACTCAACATCAGGTGGGCCATGCGCTTGTTCCATCTTCAAGTATCATATCAGTCCACTGTTACACATAGGCCTCCCCTGAGCGCTATTGTGCCCTGACCTTAGCGCGACGCACCCAGCTTCTATCCAGGTGCCTTTCTTTCGCCGATCGTTACTCCACCTGGCTGGACGTCGTTTCACACTAAGTTTGCCGAGTCGCGGTCTCCACTCAGAACTCGTTTACCCCAACGGTTATCGTTTCTTCGGCAGATATGGCCAGCCCAGTGCCATTTCAGCTCGCTATTTCTCTGAGCTATGTCGACAACTTTAGTTCTATGTCTGATAGTCTTAAAGTACACTGACTGTTTACATTTCGGCTGCGCACCTATGTCTAGGACTACTATGTATGGGTAGGACGTACTGATTGAAATTTTTGATTGTTTTCAAACGTTGCGGCATGGGTGTCGAGAAAACTACGTAATTTTGCAAATACTGCCCAACTCAGCATGGTCATAAACGGCGGAGGATTCACCTCCTCTTGATCTCCTTCTCAAAGTTGTTAGAGGTACTCCAAAACAACTTCAAGAAAGTGTCTATTAACGACGACAGGTTCAGATCAATTGGGTCAATGACCATAACTTTGGTCTTTTCCAAATTCATGCTGTGACCTATTTTCCGCTAGGCCATCCAGCATCTGTAGCAGCTTCTCCAGCGACTCCACCAGTAGGACTAAGCCATCAGCGAATCGCAAGTGTGAGATGTGCTCGCCGGTCGTGTCCATACCTTTACACTCCAGCGTCGTACAAGTCATACTCTCCTTTAATCCTGTCGGAGCCAAGTTTTATTATTTATATAGTGCTTGTAGAAAGTTCCCTCACAGATCTTCGATCACCGAAACAAATGCAAGAATATACCCCATCAACGCAACACAAACAAGAGGATTAAGGCTTAGTGGATTTAGTTCAGCCTACCGATGGAATGCAGCATGGCACAGTAGGTAGGTACCTAGCACTGTGGAGTGGAATAGTGACTTTGGGCAGCATTTTTGGACATATTTCGGTTTATTTTGGGTTATAAACACAGTCGTTTGAGTATTCGTTAAACAAGACTGGTAAAGTGCGAGTTAACTCGCCCACCGCGGGTGACGTCAATTACGTATAATTCATACATACATTGTATTCTCGTGGATATCATGAGTAGGTAGTATACTAGCGAGTTCTAGTGAGGGAAATACATATATAGATTCTCTCACTCACTCGGGTAGAACTTTTACCCCTCTTCATACTTTGCTTTTTTATTGGTAGTTGCATCCACGTGGCTGACCACCATAATTTGAAACGTTAGGCTGAGCGCAGACCATAGTCAAGTCTGTCTTAAGACAGATTACCGCATTACAAATAGTATGAAGCCGCGCACACTGAGACAAAGACGTCTCATAGTCAAAGACGTCTGCAAGACAGAACAATGACAAGTCTGACTAGCGACTCTCGGCTCAGTGTTGCCGGTAGTCAAACAGAAAAAGAGCCGAACCCAAGGTCAAAATAGTCCGTTCTGTAATTTCAATAGGTACTATTTAAAAGAAACCTCCAAAAATCTTAATTTCTCTTTCTTGCTTCATCATCAGACCTGATCTCCTTATTGAAATACAAGCTTTTGCCCGCGGCTTCGCTGTCATTAAAAGTTATTCCTATCCCTCACGAGAACAATACTATTTGGTAAGGCCTTTGTCCTTTTCTGTACCCCTGAAAACGTGTATGCAAAATTTCATGATGATCGATTGAGCAGCTATGGAGTGAAATTAAAACAAAGAAGCTTATTTTTCCATTAAATAAAATTAGTTAGGATAGGATTTAGTGTGTCCGCTCACGACCGACAATCAACACTTCAACATTTCAACACTTTAAAATTTTAATACTAACACTTCACTATTTCAACGCTTCATTTCAACATTTCATCATCTTTAACACTACGTCCCACGGCGGGAATTGAATCCGCAACCTCATACGCAAGTTTAAGTCATGCTTTTCTGAAGCTCATACAAACATTTGTCTCGCAGCGGGAATCGAACCCATAACCTCAATACCTACGTTTAAAGTCTATCTGAAGTTGAATCTCGGTGGGGATTATGAGTCGATTTCTTTCTTCTGTTTCATAATCCCCAATAGTGGGCCAGATCTGTGGGGAATAGGGAATGATCCGCGACGGTGACGTACCCCCTTTCTTCTCATCGTTGCCAAAAAAGTCCCATCGGACTGTTTGTCCGTTTTCGGACTTTTTCAGGCCTCCGTGGACTTTTATTAGATCATTAGGTCTACTGGACTTTTTAGGACTTTTTTGTAGGTACTTTATCAAGATGAAGATTAAGAATTCAATTAACCTACAAAAAAATAATTCGTGGCTCGCTTCGCTTGCCGATTTTTAAAACCTACCTTTAGTTGCGTTACAGTCTCTCACATACCTATAGGTTAGGTATATAGGGATTGTAGTATTAGGTAGGTTTAACTCTAATTAGGTACCTGCCAAAAGGTGGCTGGTGGCTGACCAACTTTGTTGATTTGTTGTGAGTAACTTTCACCCACAGGTTTAAGGCCTGAGTGTAATATAGAAATATGGTGATCAGGGTCTGATGATGAGGCAGGAAAGAAAAATCAGGATTTTTTTTTTCTGTTTGACTAATGACTACCGGCAACATGTTTACTGATAACGAACTCGTTGAAAAATTAATCGACAAGATCGAAAAGAGACCTGGATGGATGGTGCGAGTTTTTTACCAGGTCGATCGCATTTGCGTTTACGTAAATTTTATATGGAATCGAGGTAGTGCCATCTAGTGAGAAAGGCGTGGCACTGACTCCATTCCATACAAATTTGAGTACTCTGTTCTTTTTAATAAAACGTGTGAAAAATACTCAGATAATCATTTAAAAAAGAACAAATGGGACGAGGTAACTTTGCAACTATTGCCTAATTTCTTAAATTTACATTATGTACGCATACTTATCTACACTAATTCTACACTTATATATACTGTAATTGATGACAGCAAAGATTTCTGAAAATCATGAGCAAATTGTTCTGGAATAAGAAAATAAATAATAAATGTTTTTTAACTTATAACAATTTGTTTTGATAAACAAAGACATGAAGCAACTTATTTTTCTACCAATATTTAAACAATTTTTTTCTGGAATTTTGCTGTAATCGATTTTGAAATCTGCTGTATTGTTTTTAGAAACTTCTGTATTTTTTATCTGGCCACACTGTAATTTTACTTTTGGGATCTGGGTGCTTACCACTGAGCCAAATCGAGAACGGGATTAGGATTTGACTTCTGTCATTTGGTAGTATTGAAAGCCTGCCTCGTACTCATACAAAAAATGACAACTTGCGGAATTTGAATCGAGATTAGGATAGACTTGTCTATTTTTGACACTGTTGACGTCGATAAATTTGAAATTGATCGAGTTTGCTATCGAGCTTTTACAGTTTTGTGAAAGTAACTTTTTAGCGATCGAGGATTTTAATCATGATGAAGTTTGAAAAAACTAGGTAAAAAAATTAGGAGGTAGTCTGAGGCAAAACCAAACATTATTTTGGTACATAACTACGTGCTTGTGTGCTAAATTAATAAATAATCATCTAAGTAGGTAGGTACATACAAATTATATGTTATTAATATTCACTGGAATTACTACCTATTACAAAAACTTATTTCCGACGTACAAATTTAGTTAAATACTGAAATATGCTGCTGTGCGTTTGCAAGACAAACAGCAATCTTACCCTCTTGACGTTAAATCTGGCGGGACACCTTTCAATGTCGGATAATTATAATAACGTTGAGTTATCTGTTTGTAAATAAAATATGAAATATTAAGAAATTTATGTAAACAAAGAAAATATAATTAATGGTAATAATTTCTGAGTATTGCTCACGTTATTTACAGGTCGAAAATTTACAACACACTAATAAAAAATATATATTTGTGAGGATGTGGGTCCGCCATCTTGACTTTCGAGTGACATAAATCCAATTCTAATCCCGTTCTCGATTTGGCTCGGTGGTAAGCACCATGGAAGCACTGAGTACAATTGCGTAATCTCTAATGAAGGATGTTTCTTTCTGGTATGTTGGGAGGCACAGTGCAGTGATAGACCTGCATTGTAGTACGTCTTTATTCGTTAGTGGTTGAGTGAGGAGTCCATCCAGACACATGCAATGCTTAGTGCACCACATCTATATATTATTCTATTGATTGGAATTATTATAGTAGTACTAGTTGATTGTATACAAAAAAATTAAAGTAATTAAAACTTAAACGTACACTTAACGTACCTACACATACCAAGTTATAATTGTTATACAAAACATCATCCAATATGTTTAATTAAAAGTGTAACTGTTAATACCTTCTGTACCTTACTGTTTTTTAATTATAAACGTTAAAATAACAATGCATATTTGTACAAACTCTTATAAGTAATCTCGTTTAAAAAAAAAGTATAATAAGTACTTATATAAGTCCGTACAAAATGAATTCTTAAAGGAGATTTTTTATTTTTTTTTTTTTTTTTTTTTTTTTTTTATACTACTAAGTTAGCAAACAAGCATACGGTCCTCCTGATGGTAAGCGGTTCCCGTAGCCTATGGACGCCTGTAACATCAAGAGGTATTACATGCGCGTTGCTGAACCTTTTAAGAATTTTAAAACGCCCTTTTTGAAACGCTGCATATTGTAGTCTCTGGGGAAAACCTCGGCAGGGAGACCATTCCACAGCTTGATTGTTCGCGGGAGGAAATTCCTCTGGAACCTCGCAGTGCGGGAAGATAAAGGTGGCAATGTATGTGGATGATACCTCAGCCGATGTCGAGCGGTGCGATGATAAAAAGAAGCAGCAGGCACCGTCTCAAACAATTCTCCGGAACACTCTCCATTATACAAGCGGTAGAACACACACAGGGAGGAGAAGTCTCTCCTAAAACTTAAAGGTTCAATACCGCTTGTGAGTATGGGATCGTCGACAAGCCTCGTAGCTCTTTTTTGAATCGAGTCAAACGGCTTAAGCTGGTACTCGGGTGCTCCTGCCCAAAGGTGACAGCAATACTCCATGTGTGGCCGGACTTGCGACTTATAAAGAAGCAGCCTTTGCACCGGACTGAAATAAAGCTTTGCCCTGTTCAGCACACCGAGCTTTTTTGATGCCAACTTTGCCTTGTTCTCTAGGTGACTACAGAACTGGACGTCGCTAGAGATGTCCATACCTAAGATCCCAATACTCTTGCTAATGGACAGAGGTGTATTGTTGAATTGCGGAGCTACAGAAAAACGGGTTTTCTTGGCAGTGAACGCGCAAACCTGTGTCTTTGTGGGGTTGAACTGAACCAGGTTAAGATCTCCCCAGTCCGAAACTCGGCTTAATATTCCCTCTATTTCAGACACAAGTTGACTACGGCTTTCCTCTATGGCTGTACGAGGGATATTAGAACGGCCCGTGTAGAATGAGTTACCTGTGCTATCGTCTGCATAACAATGAATACCATCAATAGATAGCATATCATTAATATGCAGCAAAAATAGCGTTGGAGACAACACGGAACCTTGTGGGACACCGGCATTGATGTCCAAGCAATCAGAGCAACTGCCGTCAACAACAGCTCGTATGCTTCTGTCGGACAAAAAACTAGCAACCCATTTACACAATCCCTCAGGCAGTCCGTAAGAAGGTAATTTCGATAGAAGACCGCGGTGCCAGACCCGATCAAAGGCCTTTGCTATATCTAGGCTAACTGCCAAGGCCTCACCTTGACTCTCAATAGCCTGAGCCCACCGATGTGTGAGATATACTAGGAGGTCACCAGTCGAGCGTCCGTGGCGGAAGCCATATTGGCGGTCGCTGAGCAAATCGTTTCCTTCTAGATATCGCAAAAGTTGTGTGTTAATAACACGTTCCAAGACCTTAGAGAGAAGAGAGGTTATAGCAATAGGCCTATAGTTAGATGGGTCCGATCTATCACCCTTTTTAGGTACCGGGTGAACGATAGCAGTCTTCCATGAAAGCGGAACCTGCCTAGTGGAGTAGGATAGCTCGTAGAGGCGCGTCAAAACAGGACACAGTTCAGGAGCACACCTCTTCAGTACTACAGCCGGAATGCCATCTGGTCCACTCGACTTATTAACATCCAGAGAGAGAAGCTCCCGCCGAACCTCCCGCTGAGAGATTGTAATTTCCAGCATCGAGATTCCGCACCTCGGGATGGAAGGAGGCACGGCTCCTCCGTCGTTCATAGTCGAGTTAGAGGCAAAGAGATGTCCCAGAAGATCAGCTTTCTCTTTTGCGCTATGGGCCAAGTTACCGTCTGGTTTTTGAAGGGGTGGCAAGGACGACTGACAAAAATTTCCTTCAGCAGCTTTGGCGAGTGACCAGAAAGCTCGACTCCCAGAGGGATGGCTAGCAAGTTTCTCGCCAATTCTGCCGATGAAATCGAACTTTGCCCTGGCTGCTGCTTTCTTACTGGACCTTGAGGCAGCGTAGTATTTACGTTTCTTATCAGATACATCAAGATCCTTATTAATTCTGGCCGTGGTCCAAACCTTGTAAGCAGTCTGCTTGATGGTTTTAGCTTCCCTGCAAGGCCGATTAAACCACGGACGTCTTTTTACTCCTGCAGCCACTGATCGGTTAGGAATAAAACATTCCATACCTGTCAGGATGGTCTCTGTAATGGCAGTAGTACAGAAGTCTGGATCATCGGATGTGAAACAAAGCTGCTTCCATGGGTATGACGCGAAAAACTCACGCAACCCATCCCAGTCTGCTGACTTATAGTGCCACATTCGACGCCATTGTGTAGGCCGCGGAGGATCGGGAATCGAACATAGCACTTGCGTCCGGACCACACAGTGATCGGATGAGCCACACGGCGCATCTACTGTGACGTTATATCCGTCCGGGTGCGTGGTCAACAGAAGGTCCAATAGGGAGCATGCATGACCCTCAATGTCCGGTATTCTAGTTATGGTGGATACTAGCTGAGAGAAACCGTAGGCCAGAGAGAACTCGTATGCAGATCGTCCTGCGTGGTCGGTAGACCGAGATCCCAGCCACTCAGTGTGATGGGCGTTAAAGTCACCAAGTAGCACTAGCTCTGCGGAGGGGTACTGCTCAAGAAGTCGGTCAGTCGTCAATTGCAGGTGCTCAAAAAAACTGTCGGTTCTTTCTTTTTTGTCCTGATGGTCACCACCGGGAGATCTGTAAAGGCACGCATAGATACGGGTGTGGCCTCCATAATCTACTCGTACCCACATAACGGACAGATCCCGATTCTCAAGGTATTTCAGTCTGCGACAGCAAATATCCTCCCGGACGTACAGACATACACCGGCATTAAATGCAAACTTGTGTTCAAGATTGTAGCCTGGGTAATGTAAGTATGAAGTATCGGCCGGGCTTGATATTTTTGTTTCCGTAAGGAAAAACAAGGTTGGCTGCGCAGTCTCGAGATGATGATGGACTTTATTAAGGTTGCTGTGTAAACCTCTGATGTTACAGAAGTCCACATTTAATGTGGAAGTAGTAGCCGTTGAGTAACGATTTGTTTTATTTTTTGGTTTTGCCATTTAGTTTTTAGGGGTTTTAAAATAAAAGGCGTTACTGCATTGACAGTCAGAAGACAAACAAACGAGTGACGGGACTACGCAAGAGGCAAGTGTGGTGATGTGGATTGCTAGCGCGGCGAGCGGAAGGGAATGCCGATAACCCGTACCAATTGCGCCAAAACCAAACTTTAGCCATAAAATTTCCTTTATTTTATAAATAACATTAACATTTTCTTTAGTTTTACACACCGACTCAATTAATAATCACATAAAAAATTATTTCGTTGATTTGGTTTCCGGCGCACGGCGCCATGACACTGCAACCACCCTCACTTTTAATTATTTATACTGTAGAATCGACTGAAAACATTAGAATTCTTTCACTTTGTATAAGCAAAGAAATTGGATCAAAAACTTTTTTGTGGTACTACTAAACTACCTCCTATCTTTATGTATTTAATATGCTCTCGCTAGTGTTCTGTGGTATTGTGTAACAGTGTTTATTCTGTAAATATATATTTTATTATACATCATCACAATAATGTGCGATAAACAATCGTTGCATCAACTGTTTGCTAATAACCGGTGACGAGAAACCAGCATATGTTGGAAGAAGCATCCATGGCCTTTTCATGGTTGTGATGAATATGTTAAGATCTCGGATCTTAGCTTGGATTTCACCTTCACCAGTAAGTACTAATACCAGTAAACCTATTATAATGATGTAAATGCCCATTTACTTTCTCGTCACAATCATTATTTGAAAATAATATAAAGTAGAACACAGTAGCAATGTAGGTATGTAATGTCCTACCTACGAAATAGAAGTTAAAACACCCTTTTACCTATATGTGTGAGGTATATAAACCTTTTCTTAACCTCTCCTCTTCAGATATAGTATCCAAGTTAAATGTTTATAGTGCAATACTTATAATTATGTAGACAAAACTGAACACACCTATCGGTATCGGAAAAGCATTTTTTTTTTAAATAAACTCTAGATTTAATATTAAATAAAAACAATTTGTTACGTTTATCTTAAAAAAGACTTAGTATTCCATGAATAACAGTATAATATCTTTCGAAAAAATTAGGTTTCGTTTTGACGCAATCACTTTAGCATTGGTACCGAGCGCCATACATCAGACGGCATTCTCCTTTTTACAATTCAAAAACAAAAATTGCGATTGGAAATAATTACGATGTAAAAAAAAAGATATTTTAAAATATTTATATGTATGAGAAAAAAATACGGACATTTTACACTTACGTTATATCTTATCATACCTACTTTCTTATAATATGATCAATAAAATGGGTACCTGCATACTACCTACTAAGTAATACAAATTATAGACTACATCTTATTAAAATAGGTTCCTGGATACAAATTATAATAGAGGTACTAACCATCTTATTATAATGGATTCCTGGTATAATGCGTTCCTGGATAATGGGTTAGTGGGTTCCTGGATAATATGGGTTAGTGGGTTCCTGGATAATGGGTTAGTGGGTTCCTGGGCAGGAATTTTCACATTATTATAATAAAATTTAATAATATTTTAACCTATTCTTACAATCAAATGTTTACGTAACGTATAATGCTATTTAATATTATCATTTCACTCTAAATTATTTTTCAAATCCTTTTCATTCTTCAAATACCTTTCATTACAGTATTTTTAGGCATAACTTTAGATAATAAGCTTCAATGGGGCGCTCACATAGATGGGTTGTCGAACAGACTCAGTTCTGCAGCATACGCAGTCAAAAGAATCCGTCAACTTACTGACGTAGAAACGGCTAGACTAGTTTATTTCAGCTACTTCCATAGCATTATGTCGTACGGAATTTTGTTGTGGGGGAATGCTGCAGATATCAACACCATATTTGTGTTGCAGAAGAGGGCTGTTCGTGCAATTTATAATATGGGCCCCAGAGAATCACTTAGGACTAAGTTTAAAGAAATAAATGTTATGACAGTGCCGTGCCAATATATATATGAAAACTTAATGTATGTCCGAAAACATATTAACATGTTCAAGAAAAATAGCGACTATCATAATGTTAACACTAGAAATAAAGATAAACTAGCTGTTCCCACTGTAAGGCTCCATAAAGTTAGTCAATCTTTTAAAGGGATGTCTGTACGATTTTTTAACAAAATCCCAAATGATGTGATTAATCTATCTGTAACTAAATTCAAAAATGTTGTTAAACGTAATCTATGTAATAAAGCTTATTATAAAATATCTGATTATTTAGATGACAAAAAAGCTTGGGATGAAACTGCCTCCAACTCCATCAAAAACAATGTAATAGATATTAAGTGACGTTAAAAAAATATAAGCCAAGCAGAGTTTCTTGCCAATTCTTCTCTGTTTGGTCACGTTACGAATTGGTGGTAAATTAAAAAAAATGACGTTTCAAAGTGTACTATACAGTTCCTACTGAATAAATGATTTTTGACTTTGACTTTGACTTTTTTTTACTACTAAACCTTCATAATTAGTTTATTTTTAACGTCATTAAAATAACGTAAGTTAGTCTTGTCTTATGCACCACAGGTTACGCATACCTGGGAGCGTCAAAAGTCATGAAAGTTAAAGTCGATTTTAAATACAAAATAAAGCTCATTCCTTATCCTTTCTTTCGAAATTTATTTCCATTTTTCAATTTCATTGCATACTTTTCCTTTGTCATATTCATATGAATTCTTTCTTCACAAAATATTTTCCCTAAATTCGATTTTTCTTGGAATTTTTTACTTTCTACGTTCAATTTTTCTTTCATGCCAAACAAACACTCATTATTTATTTCGTATATCGATTTGCTCGCATCATTAGAATGGGGCTCACATTAAATTACGCTCTTTCTAACTTTATCAATATTTGTGCACTTAGAAGGTGAGGAATGTGTGTCACGATGACTCGGTGCATCGGGCGTTTGATTACGTTGTAGTTGCTGAAATTGCAACTTTGTGGGAAGTGCAAGATACACTGCTTGCTTTTTATCTATTTTAATTTTACTCACATCAATTTCCTCCAAATATTTTCTTTTACTCTCAAAACCCTTGACTCTATTTCTGTCTGATATTTCCATCATAACTAGCTCATCTGTCGCCACCTGGATTGCCTCACTGATGGATTCAAATTCTCGACATTTTATGAAAAGCTGTAAATGAGGAGTTAGTAAGACCATTTTTTTTTGATACTATTAAGTTTAACTCCCGAATATCTGTACTCGAAACTAAAGTTTGCCGCTAGTAGTTCTCGTAAAACTGTGCGTTCTATTAGGTCTGCACTCCTCTACCATGACCACAAAACTGCTGCCTTCACTGGTAGTTTCAGGTATTTGGCAACGAAGTGTTGGAACAATATTCCGCCACCAATTCGCAATCTTAATACAAAGTTTACTTTCAAAGCTCGTTTTAAGTCATTTTTGTTGCAAAACCAAATTGAAGGTATTCCTAAACGCTTCGTTTGCCAACGATAGAACTACCGCAATTTCACGTAATAATATATATATTATTTTATTAACAAGCTACCAGTAAAAATCCTTGGGGGAGACAGATATCCAATGGTGGACTTCTTTGGGTTGTTGATGATGGATGATGAATCAGATGACTCGCGTGCAACTTAGTCTCTGAATTGAAAAACTATTTTTTTCTTAATTCCGAAATGATAGGCAATTAGACATACTTGTACCTACGAATATTATTTATATGTGAACTCAGGGAAGCGTAACCACCTACATACTGGGTTTACACATTACCCTAACACACACTTATGTACACACTTGTTTGTTGTTTTGTTGCTGACTCGTTCCGCTTGTGGCCTCAAAGGGCAGTAGCTGAAAATCAGTGTTTGCTCCTTGAGCAAAATTATGCGCTGAGCTATGGCCTTTTTTGTCATACTGCAACACACACATACACTGTCATGGACTTTCTCACAATATTTTGTCGTACATATTGTTTTTTCAATTTAATTTTTATATTTTTCTAGTTTTTCTAATTTTTATATCTATCTATCTATCTATCATTTATAAAACAATGAATTGAGGTCTTCTCGTTTATCGGAAATAAAAAATCACGACTTTCCTTCCTACCTAGATAATCTACCTGTGATAGAGTCAATTCTACTAAAAGATGTTCGATCTCTCTTCGAAATTCTTCAATCGTCCTATTCCCTTGCTTGCAATTTAATAGCTTCATGTTTAAGCATACGTGAGATTTTTTTAATATCTTCAATCAGTTCCTTCACACAGCTATACCCCGTTTTTAAATATTTTTTTCCTACCTGAGAAAGTCTGGTTTTCAATACAAAATTAATCAAAAATTTCCTTCCTGTATTGTTCAACAAACCATCGTAAAACTCAATATTATTTATTAGGGCTCTGGTAATTTCTTCTTGTCCGGTCATTACTGGCAAAAAGAAAATCGCCGTTTCTATATCAAAATTTTCTAACACCATATCGAAAAAGTAAAAAAAAAGACGAAATCAAAATATCTATACCACTTTATGTGGTGTGATCCAGTGATCGTTCGATTTTAGCTGAGAACAGTAGTGTCTCCCGCGTCTCGCGTAGGTGCAACAGTGCAAAGTGCAAGCGCATCACAATAATGTCGCCGCGAACGGCCGTACCGCGACAATGACCCAGTTATTGTTCGCGGCAAGTGCTGCGAAGACGAATAATTTTGTTAAGGCGAAGCCATCACTTATCACTTGCCGCAACAATGGATACACCAACCAATGAATGCACAATAATGTTGCAAACAGAGCTGGAGCATACATTGTATGATCGATATAAGGAAGCTCTCCGTCATTTCAAAGATGAAAAGCAAGAGAGAAAGAAACTCGAAGAATTAGTAGAAAATATGAAAAATCAAATAGAAATTCTGCAACAGCAGCTTAAATGCGTTGCAGAGTCTACAGATGTTCAATCAACATCTAAAATGGAAACTTCCTCTAGGCATGCAGAATATGGCACCGATGAGGAAGAACTGGCAAGAGAGACAGAGTGGATAAGAATGAAATCCAGAAAAAAGCGGAAAATGAACACTTCACCCACTCTCTCACCACAAGGCCTTGCTGAAGTGGCTATCATAGAGAAACCAAAGAAAGTCCCCCCACCACCACCTATTATTGTGGACGGAGTAAAGGACTACCAAAATTTCTACGACTCCTTGTCTTTAAAACAGCCCGCTGGTACCTTCAACATTAAGATGCTGAGCGGTGACAGTGTAAAAGTTAACGCATGTAATGATGAATCGTACAGAGCTATAACAAAAATGTTGAATGAAAGTAACTGCCCATGGCACTCTTACGAAAACAAACAAGAGAGACCGATAAGGGTTATGGTAAAGAAATTGCCTTTCACTTGTAAGCCTGAAAGGATTATCGAGGACCTAAAATCAAGAGATTACAAGGTTCATGAAGCAGTGAACAAATTAAGTTGGAAAACTAAGGAACCGCTCAATATGTTCATGCTCACCTTCAACAATGAAGAAGACATAAAAAAAATATATGGAATTAAGCATATTTTGGGGTGCATAGTTGATATATAGCCCCTTCGATCAACCAAACTGGTTCCCCAGTGCAAGAGATGCCAAGTTTATGGCCATACACATAAGTACTGCTCCAAAGAGCCAAGATATGTAAAATGTACAGGCAAACACCTCACCAAGGACTGCAAAAAATCCGCAGAAGAGAAGTCGAAGTGTGTGCACTGCGGGGAAGCACACCCTGCTAACTACAGAGGCTGCATGATAGCCAAGGAAATGCCGAAGCTGAGGAACAGGAATACAAAAAAAGTACCAGCTACACGACAGCAGCAAATCGTGAGTAGTAAACAGCAAATAGCTATTCAATCCTCTAGCAGGAGTAACGTAGGAGCCTCGTTAGCCAACAGCAACTGTTGAAAAATCAATTTCATACGCACAGGCAACAGCCAAAAGAACACCAGGCATGCAACGTGTTGAATCTATCAACAGCAGTAATAACAAGCTAGATGAAATTCTAATGTTAATGACAACATTCGATGAGCGACTGAAAAAAATAGAAAATAGCACCAATGTAGCTATTCCTGAGCACAAAAAATGATTTATAAACTCAAAATCATGACTTGGAACTGCAATGGGCTAACTAAACATCAGAATGAACTACAGGTAGTCCTAGACATAGAAAATGTTGATTTGTGTCTCGTATCGGAAACGCACTTCACTAAACAATCGCACGTGGTATAAGGCTATAGGCTATAAAGTCTATCATGCATTACACCCTGCAAACAAAGTTAGAAGAGGTAGTGCTGTTATCGTAAAAGAAAACATAAAACATTACGAAACAGTGAAATGTGAAGAGCCAGATATCCAAGCTGCAGCGATCTGCATCAGTACGAAACGATATCCTCTTACGGTAGCAGCCATTTACTGCCCACCGCGTCATACTATTGATAAAGACACATATTTAAGCTTTTTTCGCATCCTTGGAGAAAGATTTGTGCTTGGAGGTGATTTTAAAATACATATTGGGGCTCCCGGCTAACGAAAACTAAGGGCAACAACTTAATCAGTGCCATAAAAGAGATTAAGGCGGACGCTATATCTACAGGCTCACCAACGTACTGGCCAACTGATCATAACAAAATTCCGGACCTGATAGATTTCTTCATATATAAAAACCTATCGACTAACTACCTACAGACAAAACAGAGCTACGACATGAACTCTGACCACTCAGCAATTTACCTAGAAATAAGTGAACAAGTTTTACATTTAGAAAATACTCTGACCCTAGTAAATAAATATACGGATTGGGAGAGTTTTAAGTTGGAGCTAGATAGTAATATAGTCTATATTATTAAAGTTCCGTTAAAAACCAGTGAGCAACTTGACATAGAATTAGATACTTTTATAAAATCTGTACAAAAGGCTGCCTGGAATAATACACCAGAGCAAAAGAAAAGAACGACTAGAAATCATTATCCTCAAGATATCCTAAAACTAATAAACGCAATAAAAAAACAGCGAAACGTTTGGCACCAAACTAGATTCCCACAAGATAAAAATAAATTAAATTATCTCACAAAGCGACTAAAAAGGACAATACAAAATTATAACGAAGATTGTACTAGCACTTATCTACAAAACCTTACCAGTGACCGCAGTACAAACTACTCACTCTGGAAGACCACCCAAAATATAAAACGACCCATCAATCAAATTCCTCCAATCAAAATAGAACCTGGAAAATAGGCTGTGAGTAATGAACAAAAAGTCAAACGGTTCGCTGAACACCTTGAAGATATTTTTAAACCTAACGAAGGCCTGAATAACGTGTTTACGACAGAAGTTTGAGAAGAAACGCAAACCATAAAGCTGGTAACACCCAGAGAAGTTTGGGGTGAAATAAAACATAATATAAACCCAAGAAAATCTCCTGAATTTGACCTCATCTCGGGAGAATTACTTCACAATATACCAAGAAAGGCGCTAGTCAAACTTATTAACGCAACTTAGACGACCCTTATTAACGCAGCTTTTAGGCTAAAGTATGTCCCAGATTTATGGAAAGTTGCTGAAGTAATCATGATAGCAAAACCAGGAAAGCCGCCACATGATACTTCACCTTACAGACCGATCTCTCTGCTACCTATATTATCAAAGTTATTTGAAAAATTGTTTCTAAAAAGACTTAAACCGATTATAGAAGGTAAGGGTCTTATACCTGAGCATCAATTCGGATTTAGAGAACACCACTCAACTATAGATCAAGTTCACAAGATAACAAATGTAATTGAGAAAACTCTTGAAGATCAAAAAGTATGCTTCACTATCTTCCTGGATGTAGCACAGGCGTTTGATAAGGTTTGGCATGAAGGGCTATTAATAAAACTAAAGAAAATTCTACTTTTAGAATTTGTAGAAGTAATAGAATCATATTTATCAAATAGAGCATTCAGAATAAAGCATGAAGGCGCTTACTCTGAAATTAAGGAAATAAAAGCTGGGGTGCCACAGGGAAGCGTATTAGGTCCGGTCTTGTACCTTCTGTACACAAGTGACATCCCCTCGCTAGAAAACAACACCATCGCAACCTTTGCTGATGACACTGCTATAATGGCTGTTGGAAATACGCATGCAGAAGCAGCAGAAAAGGTTCAAGGTGCAGTAAATAAAATCCATGATTGGACAAGAAAATGGCGAATAAAACTAAATGAATCAGTCGGTCCACATCAACTTTACAAATAAGAAAGATCAGTACTGTGCAGTATTCATTAATGATAAAATTATCCCCTATGAAAACACAGTCAAATACCTTAAAATAATACAGCAACATTAAAATAATACAGTGTTTCCTAAATAAAGTACTCAGGGGCATTGTAAACGCACCTTGGTATGCAAGAAATGATGATGTACACCGGGACCTCCATATCGATTTCGTTGATAAAGTAGTTCAAAAATATGCAGAAGCTCATGAACAAAGACTTCATCATCACGTGAACGTCGAGGCCTTCCAGCTCCTCGACAACACAGACATAGTGAGACGGCTGAAAAGAACTAAACCTTTTGAGTTAGTGTAGTGTCAATAAATAGCATAGTGTAGTGTATAGTGTGAGTGCTACTTTTAATGAACACAAGAACAAAGTGTCCTCCCCTTAATTAGAGACAGTAAGAAAAGTGCCAATGGACACAGCCTTAGAAATAATATTTGTATAAAATTAAGTTAAATTCAAATTACTCATTAGTCTACTTGGCTAGATTGTAATACAATTAGGGTACCGTAATATTGGGGTATACTAATATATATATAAAAAAAAAACTTTAAAGGCAAAGTGTTTACCTATTGTATTTCCAATCAGATTACAAAACTAAAAATTCTGACTAATCTTACTGACCTTATCTACATTTTACGTACCTATTTATTTACCTGGTTCAAACGTGTAAATAAACTATGGAAACGCATTAAATTGTCCTCTTCTTATAATGGTAGCCGTTGTCCTCTGGGCGAAGGCTGCTCAGGGGCTGCTCAGGGGGGCACCTTGGCACGCTGTACCGGTAGGCTGCTTGGGCCGGGCTATACCCTGGACACCACTGCTACTGAGCCGGGATATCCCTGACTCCTCCAACATTCCTCTTTCTTCTATTTTGATTTATTAATTTTATTTTTAAACTTCTCTCTTCATAATTTGTCTTCTTTTTTCTTTATTAAATTTTTCTTTTTTCTTATCTTCTTTCTTCATTAAATCATTTTTCTTTCTTCTATAAATATCTTCATTTTTTTTCTTCATATTAATAATTATCTCTTCATAATATTTCATTTTTCTTTGTTCATTATTTTAATTTTCTGTCTTTAACTTTATTCTTCTTAATTATAATTTTCTTTCTTCTTATATTTATTGCAGTTCAGTTCAGTTCGTACATTTTCCCTTCTATATTTTTGGGGAAAAAATGTGGACCTTGGAAAGTTCAAAAGTTCAAAGTCATTTATTTATTTTTGGACGTTTGACTTTTATTCGTTTTCGACAAGGTCGCCATGTAATGAAGGAAGTTTACTTTCTGGTATGTTGGGACGCACAGTGCAGTGATAGACCTGCATTGTAGTACGTCTTTATTCGTTAGCGGTTGAGTGAGGAGTGAGGAGTAGGCACATGCAATGCTTAGTGACTATTACCTAAGCTGTATAAGTGTGGATAAGTGCTGAGTTCGCGTCGCTGTAATAGCGACATTAAATTAACCCGAGTAATCGGTTCAGCATTTTCAATTTTATAAATTATTTTTTATACCTTGACACACATAACTTGCGCCGCGTAGCTTATTTATTTAGTAGATTACTTTTTGGCACTTATTAGTATGGCCTCAGTACAGGGATCTTTTTAGTATATATAGGTAGGTAGGTACCTAGCTACTTGCCTACTATCAACTGCTATAAAGACGGTTGTTGGTTTGTTGGGAGGGAGTCAGTGAGCCTGTACGATAAATCTGTAGCGCAGACGTCACCGGTTGGGGTCAGGAACTCCAACCACCCACACGTTGCCACCTAGTTGCTGTAGTTAAAGACAAAGCGTTCCGCGAAAGTTTATGTAGGTAGGTAGATACCTAACTACCTTACTTACTTACTAACTAATGTGCTAGTTACTCTAAGTACCACATATGCAGGTCGCCTAGTTGGATTAATAGGAAAGTGATGTGATTTAAATTCGTAACATAATTTTTATCTACTTCGTATATGTTATGAGTAGGTGTAGGTGTATCTAACATATTATTTAGACCTGAGTTCGGATCTTTTTCTGTTTGACTGCCGCCAACACTGAAGACAGTCGTGTCTCAGTGTGCGCAGCATGACAGACAAACCAGTTTCGTTTATGTCTTATGACAGACTTGTCGCCCTTAGTCAAGTCTGTCTTAAGACAGACGATGTCACCATTGTCAATTCTGTCTTAAGACAGACTTGACTATGGTCTGCGCTCAGCCTTAGAGGAATTATCTAGTAGTTTTTTAACCAAATTCAAAAAAGGAGGAGGTTCTTAATTCCGTTGTATTCTTATTATTAGTAAGTTTTGTTCGTAATTTAAAAAAACTGTACGTCTTATATAAAAATAAAAACCTGTAATAGAACAGGCAAATCAAGACCTTTCAGATAACACCCTATTAACCGTGTAACTCTCCTTATAGCTTGACCACTGTTTTTCTTACAGTTATTAAGTTTTCTACAAAACCGTTAAAATAAAAAACTGTTTCGTGCAGTACAAATCAGGCCCTTTGATATGATACCCCACTCGACCTAGCCGACCCCCCTTTTATTTTTCATCCTCCCCATTTTGGAAGATTTCGAAATAATTGTTAAAGTTACAGACTTCGCTATAATTTTCCTGTAAAATATAGATATCTTTCCATAATATATAAAAAAACAGGTTTATCACTTCGCAAACTTCCGAGTTAAGGGTAGTTAGTAAGTTTTTGTACATTACAAACACTTAATTGGAAGTACTTTCAGATTTTACACATAAAAATCTATACCTACATAATAATAAAAGAGAAGACCAAAAAAATGTGTTCTTATGTTTTTTCAGCAAAAGTGTATTCAATAAAGTATAATCGAAACCATCGAAGTTGCACACGGGTCAGCTAAAAAGAAATGCAATACTTATACATATAATATGTATTTAGTTATAGGTTAGAGGTAGAGGAAGTGTAGCGTCTTACAGTTTTGAGATGTTTAGTAGTGGGAAGGATATAGTACGAATCAAACCCACGAGTGCTAGTTTGACACTGAATTTAATTACGATAAAGTAATAACAAAAATGTATGTACAAAATGTACTTGTGTGAGTAGGTAGTTTACAGCTGACCTAGTTCGATGACTTTACCTACCTATCGTGCGTTATTCCGTACATTCTCTCGGCCAAAAAGGTAACAAACAATTGATATTAAAGCTAAAGCAAATATAAGAAAAAATATGTAAAGCAGTAAGTAAAAGCAATAAGTACATGTAAGCTACTAGTTTATAATGTGAAACAATGTAAAAAATGTAAATATAAATTTAAATAAATTCATTTAAAAATGCATAAATATTTCATCAGTACATATCAGTATGACTCTAGAGCAAGCATGCACAAACCGCGGCCCGCGGGCCGCATGCGGCCCTCTGTCAATGTACCTACGTGCGGCCCAGTACCAGTCAGAATACTTAAATTGATAAGAAAATATTATAACGTTAATCTTTTTGAAACTTAATTCAGTTGTTTTTATTTTCTGTGGCCCACCTTTAGCTCATAATATGCCCAAGTGGCCCCTGGTCCCAATATGTCTGTGCAACCCTGCTCTAGAGTCATAATAATCACTGCACTGTTAAAATGTTAGTACTTCACCACAACACTAAGGAATGTCTAGTCGCAGGGATTGCAGCCGTGGCCGGCCGACCGGAGCTAAGTCGTTGAACTCGAGGTTCGTGGTTACCGATGCCGCTGGTACTGCTGCTGTCATCGTGCTAGTGGAGGTGGCAGGAGTGTTAGTAGGTGGCATCTGGATAGCCTTGTTTTTACGCCATCGTCTATATAAGTACGTAAACAGTACAACAATGCTCAGACTGAGTAATGAGTAAAGTACTGCGTACTGATGCACGTCATGTACCGTGAGTGGCGCGTTTTCTTGTTCTCTTAGAGTTTTGATGGTGACCATACGTCGCCACTCGTTATCATGATGATTCTCAGGTGAAAATTCAATCCCTGAGGAATTCATAAGATTGTTAAGGACTGATGTCTCTGGACTTAAGTAAATGTCTTCCTGGACTTTAACGTCACTCTTATAGTTGTGATGTCCAAGTATTGAGAAGGTATTGCTCTTAATCGTACAGCCTTGACCCATATCCAAAAGTCCGTTCCCAATTAATGTTTTAATCGTCATACCTGTGCCAGTACAGAATATGCGGACTGTGCATTTCCCACAGCACGAGAATAGCCACCTGTTATCGTAATGTAACTTGATCCACCGCTCGTGGTATGGTACCTGCCTTGTGTGACACATTGTTTTGTTTAGATTCAAGTTACAAATTGACTGTGTTATTCGTATCATATAAATGGGTTTATCTACATGGCACATTAGTTTGTTCGTTTGTACAGTGATACAATTTTGGATATCTTCTTCAGTTAGAGTTATTAGGAGGTCCTTTTGTAGATTGTATGCAACGTAAGGTGTTATAAATTCCATGGTAGAGGACTACTGGGGTAGGCTTATGATCTTGTCCAGTTCAAAAGTTTCTTTGTTGATCAGTGGTATTCTGACTTCGATAATCAAGTAAGAGCCGCAGACACGACCTTTAACTTTCATCAGTTTGTATATCTGCTTAATGTCTTGCTTGTCTGCAAGTAAAGTCAGGTCCGATGGTAGGGGACTGTATATCGTCTGCAATTGTTCTTCTAATTGTTCTGGCGGCAATAAATGTGTATCCATATGACCATGAGTGAGGTCAGTTATGGTGTTTATTATACAATGCTGAACTGTGTATTCATGATAGCTTCGTTTCTCTGCACGATGTTTGCCTGAGCTTCAATAACGCTTGTTTGGTTTTTAAGTAGAAGTTGCAGGTGATTTTCATTCATTGAAATTTTAGTGATATCTTTTTCGTATTTTCTGGCGAATCTATCATCCAGTTCTCCAAATAATGAGTTTACTATATAGCCCACGCCGGTTATGAGGCCTCTTTTGCGTCTTTTCGTAGGTTGGCTACTAGTAATAATGTCATTGTAGTGGTTAATTTCCAATAGTTCGTGTTGAAGTTGATATATTATGCTCTTGTATTGTATTGGCAACTCGGTATCCTTAGTATGTAGATATCCTTTCAAGTGTTCGACATAGTTTTGCATGTGTTCTAAGCCGGACCAGTATGTACTCATGTTATAATAAACAATCAGCTTCCACTCATCTCTTACGATGTTCATATCATACATCTTATCAAAGTAGATGTTTTTGTCGTCGCTGAATGTTGAAATCTTGTAAGAGCATTGTCCTGGGGTGAATAGAGCTAGAAAGAGTAGCATTGTCGAAAAAAGTATTCTCAGTGGCCTACGTGTCGTACGTTTTGGTCGCCCGTTTGCCGATGAGTCAGACGGTGTCTGTGTGACGTCATCCCTAGTCGATTGAGCGTCGTCGACCTGCTGTTGTGATTCTTCATTCTTCACAGGTAAGGGTGACAGTTTGAGGGTTGGTCACTTCATGATTCCGTTTTTCTTCTTAACTGTACAAAGCCCTATAAGTAACCAATACTTTTCTCGGATGTACGCTAACGTCAAGCTTGGTCCACCGTATAGTGTGACGCAATGAGCCTCATGTATGATGAGCTCGGTGAGTTTGCTGTGAGAATGAAGAATTATAGGGTGTTTGGCGGATCGACAGAGCAACGAGTTATTTAAATTACCGCCAACTTTCATCAATCCGTCGTTTGAGTCGATGTAAGGGTTGAGATTAGACAACTTGCTCCCTTTGTTTAATTTTAATTGTTTTTCAAGTTGATGTAGGTCGTCTTGAAATTCCATAGCTTGGACCGTTTTAATTGTCATATTTAGCGCATGTTGCATTTCTGAAGCGGATAGGTGTTTTTGTAGAGGCCTCTGTTTATTTCGCAACCACTTTGTAAAACGCGATAGCCAGCAGATTGTTGTTGTTATGCGTCTTGCCGAGCTACATTCATTTAGCAACTTTATTATAAAATCATTTTTATAAGCTAAGGCTGCGTTTACACTATGTTTCTTTATTTCTAAAGCTGGTTGCTGGTATGTGCTATGTTGTATGGATTCATGCTTAAATGTGGTCAACCATTGTGGGCCTTGCCACCACAAAGAATGCTCTGATAATTGTAGCGATGTTAATCCTCTTGTAGCACAATCCGCCGCATTGTCTTCAGACCGAACGTGGTGCCATGATGCTGATGGTATGATGTTAAGTATTGTACGAACCCTGTTAGCTATAAACTGTTTCCATCTGTTGGTTCTCCATGTAGCCAACCAAGAACCACCATTGAGTCAGTCCACGCATAAATTTGTATAGCTTCCATATTTGATAGAGCTTCTTTGACCTTCTTCATTAAGCGGGCTAACAATAATGCACCACAGAGTTCAAGTCTAGGTAAGGACTGTTTGTTTTTTAAAGGCGCTAACTTTGTTTTGGCAGTTACAAGCGTCGATGTGAACTGGCCATTAGGTTTTGATGTGACGACGTAAATAGCGCAGGCATACGCCTTTTCTAAAGCGTCGCAAAAACCAAGAATTGTGTAGGTTTGTTGGTTTCCAAGGTATCTAAGGATCTGAAATTTTTCTAAAGTTTGGAAATCACCCCTTAGCTGTATCCACTCCTTGTTTACATTGTCTGTTACATTTTTATCCCAATCAATTATTTCTTGAGACCATGTTAGCTGAAATAGTAACTTTGCTCTGATAGTAAGCGGAGATAGCCATCCCAGTGGATCGAATATCTTGGAAACGTTTGATAATAGTTGTCGTTTTGTTATGACGTCCTTGCTGTCTTCGTTTTAGAATTGATTTTGGAATGTAAACGTATCTGAAGTAGGGTTCCAACTTAATCCCAAGGTTTTCTTGCTCTCTGCATGTTTGAAGTCCAGATGCATATCTAGTTGATCCTGCGTGAGATTTTGTGTTAGTTCCTTGGTATTGCTGGACCACTTGCGAATGTTCATTCCAGCCCCTTTTAAGATCAATCAATTATTTCTTGTTGTAACTGCTTAGCCTCAGCGATGTCATAACTGCCTTCTAGTAGATCGTCCATGTAAAATGAAGACATCAGTGCGGCCGCTGCTTTCGGAAATTTGTGCTCATCGTTCATGGCTAGCTTGTTTAGGGTTCGCATTGCTAGGTAGGGGGCAGCCTTGGTTCCATAGGTTATAGTCGTCAGCTGGAACTCTTTCAAGGGCTCTCTTAGTGTGTTTCTCCATACAATACGTTGTAGATGTTGATCTGTCTCACGAACGAATATCTGACAAAACATTTTCTCAATATCAGCGGTAATGACGTACTTGTACTGACGCCATCCCTTTATAAGATGTTGCAAGTCCCTTTGTAGATTAGGGCCACGTTCCATCAGGTCATCGAGGCTATAACCACTCGATGTTTTAGAAGACGCATTGAAAACCGTTCGTTGTTTAGTAGTAGTCGATTCCAATTTCAAAACACCGTGGTGAGGGAGATAGCACGATGTCACGTTATGTTTAGTAACAGGATTCATGTGTCTTTGTAGTTTGTAGTGCTGCATGAACTGTTTTTAATTCTTAGAGAACTCCTCGTTTCGTGACATCTTGTTTTATAAATTGTAGAATTGTGCTTTTTAGCTTTAGATTTTGATAGGCCCAGATTTTCTTCGAAGTTAGGTTTCATTGGAATGGCAACTTTGTATCTACCTGTTGCTAAGCGCCTTGTAGTAGACTGGTAATGATGTTCGCAGTACTGTTAATCTTGTGTCAATTCTTCAGCCCGATTGTTGATCTCTTCAAGCTCCCAATATTGAGATAATTCAGTCAAATTATTGACGACGACGTGACAATTAAATATTTTGACACTTCCTGACAGTATCCAACAACATCAACCCAGCCTGGCTTGCTGAGCGATGGGTGCCATATTGGGACTCTTTATCAGACCGCTCATGATTATCTCTGAATAAATACTCGCATCTAGAAGTAGATCGATAGTTTTGGAAACATTATATTCAGAATCAGCGAGCTGGATGTGTTGCAGGTGTGGCCATGACTGTTTATTGAAAGACATATTGGGTAGGTTGTTGATGACGTTCCTAATAACCAATGCTTGAGTTGTGAAATTGTAATTTTTGTAAATAGATTGACATTCAAGTGAGATGACAGCTTTCCCAAATTGAGACCCATTTCCGATGCCAGACACAGATGCATGTTACCGTTGTCGAGGCAAGCCTAAGATCTGAGCAGCGTTTTCGGATATTAAAGATATCTGGGAGTCTTGGTCAAGTAGGGCTCTGAGAGTAACGTATGTCCCGTCCGCGGCCTGGACCTTGATAGATAAAGTAGTTAGTAAAATCTCGTCATCATCCGTAGCGACGTTTAACGTTATGTTGCTTGTTACGTTGTTGTTACGCTGGCGGTTGAGATTTCTTAATTGAAGCTGTGGGTAACGGTGAGGGTGATGATGATGATGATTCACCGTTCTCACTTTGCCCATTTGATTTTATTTCAACACGGTTGACATTCGTGTATGCATCATGCAATGGCATGCATGATGATGGGTATGGCAAACTCTGCATCTTTTCGTCGATGTACATGTATTGTCGTTGTGTGAGTATAGGCAATTCTTACAAATATTCAATTTTATTACGGTCATTAGCCTTTCGTCCGGTGTTGATTTCATGAATTTGATACACTTATACAGGTAATGATTGTTATTACACAACGGACAATTTAATGAGCATGCCACACTAGTTTGATGTTCTTTGATTAAAAATTTGCCATGACGATATCCACCCTGATGTTGGAACTGGGGCTTGAAAACCTTTTGTATGGTGGGTTTCCCCAATGTCTGCTCTCTTTACTTCTTGTGAATAGGCTCCAGAGCTGTAAATTTTTCCTACAGAAAGTCCAGCAGTTCCGATAGTGACGGTAAATCACGTGGCGACTTACGCGATTCTTTCTAGTCTCCGTGGGATCTAGCTTCTTTGTAATGAGGTGGACTAACAGCGGGTCCCAGGTACTAGTGTCGATACCTAGGTTCTGTATGGCATATATGCACTCCTTAGAGGTATCGTATATGCGTCTGATCTCATAAGCTGACTGTTTGTGAGCTACAGGCTGATTTAAAAATACTTCTACCTGTTTAGTAAACAGCAGTTGCGGGTTATTGTATATATGGGTTAGTAATTCCCATGCAGTAACGTAGTTGTCTATTGAGATATGTAGATGCTGAATAAGTCGTTCAGCTTCGCCACGAAGTTTTCCCTTTAAATGTTGCATCTTCTGGGACTTAGTAAGTAAATTGTTGTTATGGATGCTTTCCACGTAAAGATCGTAAAAAGTAGGCCACTGTGTGTAGTTGCCAGAAAATGTAGGCATTTCGATATGTGCCGTTGACTGCTGGAGATGTGATGTAGACGCTAGCTTAAGATTCAAGGCTCGTTTGATCTTCTTGTACGTCTCCTCGTAAGCTTCAAACTCACCATCATATCGAGGACTTGTTCCTTGTAGAATTTTATCAATGCGTAGGTGCAATGAGTCGATTGCATTCCATCGCTGCTGGATGCTAAGTAGTTCATCTTCTATCTCCCACTTGTAGCGTATCTCGTCAACTTTTAGGCTGTTTACTTGACGGTTAAACGCTCTAAAGTTAGCTCGCTGTAATGATAGTAACTCACTTACCTGCCCCGGCGATGAGGTAGATTGCTCAGTGGGCGGAGCCGCCACCATGGACCTAGCTGGTCGAGTGGGTGACGTGTCTGATTTTGTAGGCTGTGGTAAGGGCGAAGATTTTGAAGTACTATCCTCAATCGAAACCGCAGGTGTAAAAGACAATATCTTGAAACGAACAGATTCGACTTATGTTCTCATTTGTGTGAATTGATCTTCAACAAAGTAGGGATCGCTGTCATTTTGGTATGCAGACAGCTTATAGTTGTTGGTTTGAAAATCTGCCCACAACTTGTCGAGGGCATTCAGTCAAAATTCAAAATTCAAAATTCATTTATTCAGTAAGAACTGTATAGTACACTTTGAAACGTAATTTTTTTAATTTACCATCAATTCGTAACGTGACCAAACAGAGAAGAATTGTCAAGAAACTCTGCTTGGCTTATATTTTTTTAACGTCATTGTACTTAATATCTATTACATTGTTTTTGATGGAGTTGGAGGCAGTTTCATCCCAAGCTTTTTTGTCATCTAAATAATCAGATATTTTATAATAAGCTTTATTATATAGATTACGTTTAACAACATTTTTGAATTTATTTACAGATAGATTAATCACATAATTTGGGATTTTGTTAAAAAATCGTACAGACATCCCTTTAAAAGATTGACTAACTTTATGGAGCCTTACAGTGGGAACAGCTAGTTTATCTTTATTTCTAGTGTTAACATTATGATAGTCGCTATTTTTCTTGAACATGTTAATATGTTTTCGGACATACATTAAGTTTTCATATAGGTATATATATATATTGGCACGGCACAGTCATAATATTTATTTCTCTAAACTTAGTTCTAAGTGATTCTCTGGGGCCTATATTATAAAGTACACGAACAGCCCTCTTCTGCAACACAAATATGGTGTTGAAATCTGCAGTCGTTCATCCAAGTACCCACGGGTCTTGCGACTCGCAGAATCCTTGCTAAAGTTACGTTCTAACTTCTTGATGGCTTCAACAATGTCGTGTTGGCGCTGAAGTAGACTCTCCATGTTGAAGGTAGTGAAGTATGTAGTTATTGTAGGTAAACAGCTAGAGAAGATGTGCAGTACTTACTGTAGTCGGCAGGCACTCAATGTCCTTGTGAAATTAGCACAACCCTATGCGCCTTCTCAATTACTGGTGAGACCCGCTGGTGGGAGGCCAGCAACCGATTCGCAGTCGCACGTAATTCACAAAAACACTTTGCACTAATCACGTAAGTAAAATTACCTACTGTTTCACTGTGGCAATATCAAACGTCGATGACACTTCACAGGATAATTGACCGTATACCGGGTTGTAAACCGTATCTCCCGAACGTCGACAGGAGAACGTAGTGGCACTGGCTAGTTCAAAGGTCTTATGACCAAAAACTGTTCAAAAGTCGAAGGACCAAAAACTGTTCAAAGGTCGAAGGATCAAAAACTGTTCAAAGGTCGAAGGACCAAAAACTGTAGCGTCTTACAGTTTTGAGATGTTTAGTAGTGGGAAGGATATAGTACGAATCAAACCCACGAGTGCTAGTTTGACACTGAATTTAATTACGACAAAGTAATAACAAAAATGTATGCATTTGCAGAAAAATTTACTTGTGTGAGTAGGTAGTTTACAGTTGACCTAGTTCGATGACTTTACCTACCTATCGTGCGTTATTCCGTACAGGAAGTTACTAAAAATTTTCGAAACTGGCGTGTTTCTTTAAATTGGCATTACTTTTTTATTTATCAACCGATTGACATTAAAACAAAATGTTAAGTGAAGCTTACACTATATATTAGTGACAACCACGTCTAAATCGGATATGCCGTTTCTGAGATTAGCGTGCACAAACGCACAGATAAACAGACAATAATTGTAAAAATCATTGTTTTGGGTCCTATTTGCGTTGGTGAAGGTCCCATAATAACTTTCTCATATATCTTCCGTGTACAGACAGCGATCGGTTACATATTTATTATATGTATAGTAGATTATTTAGGTAAGTTCCTACCTATTTTTTCAAAGTCGTTGCGTTAACGACTTACTCCAACATTAGTAATTTGATATCTATTCCTTCTGGTATTGACGATACGACTGCGGAATTAACTTTCATCAGCAGGGAAATTATTGTCCTAATTTGTTAGAATAAATCCAACCTCAAATCTATATAGATTAGCTCAGGTAGGTATATAGCTACCTATATGTCTAAAGAGAATACCTCTTGTCATTGATTGAATAGTTTGCTGTCTGAGAGTTCGGCCAGAGGAATTTCATTGACTAGGCACGAGTGTGATCAAATACCTAAAGCACATTTTCTTGGCATAGTTCTGATGAGGAGCTTACCTTGAGTCGCATGCTATGTATCCGGCCTCCCCTGGCGGGCGCCATATCGAGCTGGCGCGCGCCGAGCACGGGCACGCTCTCCTGGCTGGCGTGCGCCCTCGGCTGCGGCCCTCCCGCTGCCCACGGCTGCGGCTGCAGAACGGGCTGAGCCCGCGGCTCCGCGCCGCCGCCGCCGTCGGTCTCCGCGCCGCTGCCACCGCCAACCGCTTCCGTCACCTCGGCCGCCCCTTGCTCCTGCGGTTCTTCGCCCTGCTTTTGCTTTATAAACCTTTGAAGCAAATCTTTATTCTTGGCAATGAAGGACTTGAATTTGTCCGCGTTACCAGCTTTAATAAATTTAGGAGGGCCGATTGTTGGTACCGATTGCATTTGTGCATATATTTTATCGTAATCTTTCGAAACTTTATTAAATCTCTTAAAATTTATTATTGGAGCTGGATTAAAAGTTTCGGGGCTAAAGGAATGTTTGTTGAGTTCGTCTCTATTATGATTTTTTCTCCTGTTTGCGTCCTTTACATCGTTCTGGAGTATGACATTGTTGTCATGGATCTCGTCAGTGTCTTGTATTTTAGCGTTGGTTTTGGCGACGCTGTCCGCGCCGCTCATCTTGTTGATGATGCCGACGGGGAGGATGTTCGAATCATTAAATTTATCGATATAGTCGTCGTTGTGTTTTCTTAGGTCCTGCTTTATCATATGAACTAGTTCAATGTCCTTGACACCTATAAAGTTAAGATTTCCGTCGTGTATGTACCGTAGGTATTCTCAACTGTTTTAAATGTTAAGGTAGGAAGTTAGTTTTACTTACTTTTTTCTGATGTATCAGTAAAACAAATTACCGTATAGTGCAAACCGAATAATAAAACAAAAAAAGATAACGGCATTTTCTTTCAGCTGTACCAGTTCAAAAATATATTATTCGGCTTGTAATAAAATTTCGATTTATGTTTTACGACTCTCACAAAGTATTGTGAAGGTCCGAATCACTTATAGCTATGTATGGATATACCTAAAGATAAGTAGTAGGTAGGCATTGTTACAATTGCTTAGTGTATAACAGGTACCTAGTATCTGAATATTGATTAATTTATAGGCACTGTTTCAGTTATGTTCTCATTTTCTGTTTCCATAAACCCTTCTTCAATCTCCAAAGGCGGCGCAATCTCAAATTCTGAGTCGATATCGTGCTGATCCATCATGTACTGCCTCCGCGACCTGGGCAGTCGGAACTCAGGAAACGGTTCATCGTCCAAATTGATGATAGCCACTCCATCCTGCCCTTCTTCTTGAATGAAACGTCTGTACGTCTGGCTGCGACGGTTTCGATGTGGCTGTTTCACCTGCAACATGATTCATGTTTACCTTGAAGTGTAATAATAATTTACTCATCCTAGCATAGAGATCTTACAAGGTCTCAGGTCCAGTTTCGCTTGACTAAATATATGTTTACTTACCTTTAAAACCTTATATTTGACTTTAGGACTTGTTGTGTCCACGACTGTTGTATCTTGAGCGATCTCATCCACCGCTTTCTCAGCTGCCTCGTATCGTAACCTGTCGTCATTGATATAATACAACAGATCTTTCCTGGATATTGCATGACTGTTGTCGTTTTCAAAGTCATCTGTAGGTTTACTTTCACGTGCGCCGGGTATGTAATTATTATTGATGAAAGGATCGAATTCATCATTAAGTAAGCCTTTTCGCGAAATATAATGCTCGTTCAATTCCGAGTCGAGATCGTTGGCTCGGTTGACTCGGTCGCCGGCGCCGTCGTCGCGACCTGGCGGCGGCGAGATGACGGTGGTGTCTTCTTTGCTGAGTTCATGTTTGATGGGGAACATCTCTTCACTTTCCGAAGGCATGTAGTCGTAATTTTCATTCATCAGTTTTCGTTTAATGTTTTCTACTAACATGGTGGGACGGTCATTGCGAAATTCCGACCCTGAAACGAAAAAGGAAGATTTTATATAATTTAGAGCTTACCTAAATTTATTGATTACCATACTAGCATAAAGCAAGCCGCTGATGTGAAGGGTCATCAATACACGTGCCTTTTGTAAACGGCACCTAGACCTACCTAGATGCAAGGTAACACGACGACCAACAAATCATACCGAATTTTAATATATTTTCACTGTACCTAACATACCTATGTAACTAACCTACCTACCTACCTATAGGTACGAATCACAGAATAATAATAACGAAATAATTTCGGGAATATCTGTTTGATGTACGTACCTACCAGCAGGCAATTAATGAATAGGGAATAATAATGTAATGTAAGTTCATATGAATCGGAAATTTTCGTTAAGGCACCGACGACGTTGCCGTTTCGTGTGATCCTTCGTCGCTGTACCACGGTGTGTCTAAGTCTTGACACTAGTATGAAAAAAATGTACGTGTAATGTACGTAATTGTACGTCCAATAAAAATAATTGTAAGTTGCTATTTCACTGAAAATTAAAATGACGTTGTGGTCCCGCCAGGAAGCATCTTTCCCCGCGGTACCACGCTGTGTTAACGGAAACCACGAAAGGTATCTGAATACGGTATCTGGAAATAAATGTACGATAAATGTACTAATCTGTTCTAAAAGATGAGAGTTTGTACATCAAAGGTTTATGAGTTATAGAAATGAAAATACTTTGAAATTTTTCACTTGCAATGCTATTTACTTATATGGCGAGTAAGGTTAAAATCTGTTACAAATCTCAAGTCGACAGTTTAGGTAGTTGCTGTACTAATCAGCCGTGACAAACGGACGACCAATTCGCATAACAAAGGTTCAATTGACCCGAATCTGTAAAACAAAGTACCTATAATTAATTATCATAACAATCATTATAATTAATTACTACTTTGTTCATCATTAATTTATCATTTATAATTTGGTCCGTCCGTTTGTCACGGCTGATTAGTACAGCAACTACCTAAACTGTCGACTTGAGATTTGTAACTGATTTTAACCTTACTCGCCATATACCTAAGTAAAGAGCATTGCAAGTGAAACATTTCAAAGTATTTTCATTGCTATAACTCATAATCCTGTGATGTACAAACTCTCATCTTTTAGAACAGATTAGTACATTTATCGTACATTTATTTCCAGAAAATCGTATTCAGATACAAAGCGACGATACCTTTCGTGGTTTCCGTTAACAAAGCGTGGTACTGCGGGGAATGATGCTTCCTGGCGGTACCACAACGTCAAGTTAATTTGCAGTGAAATAGCAACGTACAATTATTTTTATTGGACGTACAATTACGTACATAAAACGTACATTTTTTCAAACTAAGTGACAAGTCTTAAATACACCGTGATACCGCGACGAAGTATCACACGCCGTTTCGACGCGTTCAGAAACCGCCCACTTTTTGCAAGCAGTTAGCATTCCATGTTTTATTTTAATGTTATTATGTTTTCTTTTATTGAATCCTCCTCTCGATATTTTCTTTCACCGTTTCGTGGTATTAGTACCTGCCTAACTAATGCGCTCATAATCTTTTCGAAACGAATAATACCTATATTCGTGCACGGCAGAGATTCGAACATATCGGCGGTCGGCATACATTATTGAACATTGAAACAATACCAAACAGTTAACCGTTTGGGTGCTGAAAACTCTACGGCGCTCCTGCTAGAGATCACACAGTCAACGTGCTAGAAGAGCTTTCTATAGATGTATAGAATTAAAATAGTACGCCTACTAGGTTAGGTTTGTGTTACTTATGACCTTTCTCTATTCTGTAGTTACGAGTATGGTAGGTAAGGTAAATGCTTTTTGTATTATGTTAAATGGTTTCGAGTAGGTGCCTAATATTGTCAGGGTGTGGGTTCTGTCAGTGCTTAAATTCTTCTAAAGTACCTTCGTATCTTGGAAGTGTCTACCTATTCAAGTTAAGGGTATTTAAAATATTAGTTGAGCAGCGACCACGGCAGGGATTTAGTTAAGTAGTAAAATATGGAGATTCAGCGTGAAATCATTGGTCTCCTGATAGCGAAGACAAATTACCCAGAACCAGTGCAGCAGTAATTTACACCGACGAGTGTTAAAACTATACTTCTCTTCTATGTTCGCTAGGTACTGCTGGAAATGGCTGTTCACCTTTTTATACTAGTTACTAACCTACCCGCTGTTGAAAGGATTAGGTAGTTAAGGAAGATTCTTCTCTTATGAAATATAAAGTATAATAATTAAAATAAGGATATTTACGTTTTATTAGGTTGAGATAAAAAAAAGTTGTGTGGGTAGGTACTGTCCTTACGTAGGTACCTAAGTAAAGTAAAGTAGGAAGGTGGTACCTAGTAGTACGGAACTATGGTACCTAGGTAGGCAACATCACTATGGCGGCATTATCAGAACAGGATAGCAGCTGCAAGGTCCCCGGGGAGGCCTACACAGAGCCATCCATCGCCCCCGCTCCTCCACCTCGAGCCGAGAGGTGGGGGGCAGTCCCAGACAAAGCTCTCCGAAGTGTTATCAGATTGATGGGCACTTTGTGGTGGCCTTGAGGGACCCCTAGCTTGGACGGGGACATAATGGAGCTGTATCTGCTGAAGGCAGGATAATTGATTGAACTGTTAGGATAAAAAAAATGAGTTTAATGAATGAAGTATTTACCACAGAAATATATATAATTTTGCTGTAAACTGTGGTTGAGTTGAGCGAACAGGTGATACCTAGTAGTAGGTGGGTATGTGGAAGGTCCCAGTTTTACGTACCTGCCTGCCTGTCTACCTAGGTGATGGGACTGACCACATTTGGTTTTTCCAACCATCAATTTTCAAGACTTGGTAGGTAAACCGTACCATGTAAGCACACAGCCGAAACCTGGTTTGTAATCATTTTTTTTTATTAACAGTTTCTAGGCTTATGTTTGACCGCCATCTCACCTGTTGATAAGTGATGATGTGGTGGTTTACAATGTTAGCACGCTTGCCTAGAATAAACCTGTGTGCTTGAAGACCCCTAAGTCGTAGTGATCAAGAAACACTGACGCCGGAAGAGCATTCCATTCCTTAGCTGTTCTAATGTTTGCAGCGAAACGCTTCGCGCAGCAGGCGGAATGTCTACCGTTTACGGATGACGAAATTCCGTGCGTTACGTTCGGTGGTCGTACGATAGTGGAATGGTGACGCATGACGGGGGAATTAAATTGTTGTACCTATTCTTGCGCACACACTCCGAAATATATCCGAAAAATCGCTCGCCAGTCAGTGTTGTACAGGATACAGTATCTTGTAGAACACTGACTGGCGAGCGATTTTGCGACGGTGTTCACCAGACAGTTCAGATAGACAGAGGGACTCGACGAAATCACAATATTTTTAGACTGTCAATGCAGACGCAGGCTATAGGAGCTGCAGCTAAGCCCTAAGGCGCTACTTTCACGAGCGAATTTGTCGCAGCGATATTATTGTCCTGTCACTTCATTCTATGAATAATGAAAGAATCAAGGAAGACCGCGATGCACTCGCTCGAGGATGTAGACCCACGTAAAGCAGGCATGGTTGAGGTATGTGATGTGATGTGATGTGACAGGAGGGCGGACTCTCACCGCTTCCAATGGCGCAAGCACTCGCCGCGACCCACACGAGCACCGCCACTGTCCGCGCGACGTCACTTGCCATTCCATACGCGGGGATTAATTAAAAACCTCCTTGTTTGTTTGTAAAACCTTCTGCTCTGTTTGTCTGTTTGTTCGCGACTGCCGCCGATATGTAAATATTACCCGTTGAGGTAGTGAGGGTGCGATATAGAGATTCGCGTGGTTTTGTTTGTTTGATTGTTGTAAGCTGTTTGTGCTCGCGTGAAATTGTTAAACAAAGGGTTTTGACTGCTTGTAACAAAGATTCTCGCTTTGTTCCCACATAGTAGGCAGGCACACTATTGACGGCGGTAATTTGAACCGTGCTTACGAACTACCTACTATTGTAAACTATTCTTTGAAGAGGGAAATGAAATACGAAGTAGCTACTTACGCAGGTGGCGTAAGTATTTTATAGTTAGGTAAGTATATAAATATATTTGTTAGGTAATTTCCCCAAGACCTAACATTCTAACTAAGTAGATACACTTTAAAAGATCATGACCGACATTAACACTTCACACACGCTAGCTACCTACTAAGTGTTATTATATTACACTTGGTTTAAATTAAACATCTACGGGAACACGCGCTCAGGCGAAACCTGCCCGTGCCCCGAGCGAAGTGCAAAGACAACAGGGCAAGCAAAGTCAGGCGCGCGACTAGTGCATGTACTCGGGTTTATATCACTAGCTATAAAAAGCCGATAAGCGTCTGCGCATGCGCCGCTCTGGCGGCGACGCACTGCAGTCCGCTATCCCGCTACACGCTCATGTTAGTAAAGTAAGGCTAATATTTTATTATTGTCCCTTTTCTGTTCGCTAACGTCCATCCATCCTTGAAACAAAACAGACGATTTTATATTAGAAGATGATATGAAGGGTTGGAAATGGACCTATCAACGTCGTACTTACGTAACTATTGTAGTGTACACCATGGCCCATAAGAACTTACTTTTATACTCTGCCCTGTATGACTACTCAGGTAGGTACTTATGAAAGCAATAAAAGTATTGAGTAACTCTTCAGTAATTAGTACCTACTTGTAAAACTGACCAAGATATTAATTTATTTATTTAATTAGGAAAACTAACAGCTAAACAATAAGATTTTAGATAAAGGAGCTTATAACTAGAACAAGAAAGCCCGAAACAGTTTTCATATAATGAACGATATTAAAAAGAAAAAACAAACCAAATTAATGTGTTAAGGATTAATATCTACCAATCTATCTATGTAGAGTAAGGATTGAGAAGAAGTAAGTATGGAGTAGAAGAAGATTTAGTAATGTTGAGACATAGCAACTTAGAACACAGTGTGTGGAATTAAATACATCACAGCCTACGATTTAAATACGAATTTTCCCTATAATTGGTCACACCTGCATCCGTACATAATTTAAGATAATTACGCCTTAAGATAGCTCGGCGGGGAACTTGAAACTTGATCTTTGACAGGAGGTCAAAGATATTTTTTTTCATTAGCTCAACACCGCACTATACTAAGTAATTCTAAAATCAAATGTACCTAAGCTGTGAAGTGCATACTAGGTAAAGTACTCACCTAAATCATGAAGAAGTAAATTACTTCTTTGCCTCCATGCCTAAATTAAGAATGCGCGTCTCACGATACGTTTACCGACAAAATGCGTAACAAAACGTGTGAAATGTGTGCAAAACGCAGCTCAGCAAAGCTGCGTTTTGCGTTCAGCAGTAGCTGAACAGAGTGCGACGGAGTACCAGCACCATCCTGATGATAATAAATGATGTCGCTACTCCGACGAAAAATTAAAAAAATGAAAATGAGAATGAAAAGATACCTTTTAGAAATTTAGAGTAGGTATCATTTGTACACTGGTCCCGAGTGGACGGAGCTGAGAGTTAATTCGCTGCCGACACTCGTAACTATTACTGCAGTCCCCGCTGGACCTAGGACTCAGATCTGCCTAGGGCTGCCACTAAATATTTCTACTTATTTTTTATAGGGTGGCGTTGTAATGGCGATATAAAATGAACACACGGGTCAGTAATCATTAACAATTCAATTCTAAAACTCAAGTCCCTTTTTCAAAATTTTATGGTTTCTGTTTTTAAACAAACTAAATCACTAATAAACTGTTCACTAAACGGTTCAAAAACGCGTTGGATGATATGTTTAAGACGCTAGACTGAAAAGGTATGGGCATAAACATAAACGGCGAGCACATCTCACACTTGCGATTTGCTGATGGCATAGTCCTACCGGAGGAGCTCGAGGAGCTGCAACAGATGCTGGACGGCCTTGGATCAGCCTCGCGAAAGGTAGGTATTGGCATGAACTTGGATAAGACGAAAGTAATTGATACGAGACCTGTCGTTGTTAATGGACACCTTCTCGAAATTGTTTCGGAGTACACATACCTCGGGCAGATATTGCAGTCAGCTAGAAACAAATTTGAGAAGGAGGCCAAGATGAGGATTCAGCTGGGTTGGGCAGTATTTGGAAAACTACGTCGAGTTTCTCAGTGAGTCCTCGACATACGGAGCCGAAACGTAGACACTCACAGTACGGCTAGTCCACCAGTTTAAAGTCCCTCAGCAAGCTATGGAATGCGCTATGCTCGGAGTTTCTGTTGGGTAGAATCGGCGACGAGACTATCTGACATAGAACTAAAGTTGTCGACATAACTTAGAGATTTAGCAAGCTAAAGTGGCAGTGGGCTGACCAATAACTGCCGAAGAACCTACAACCGTTGGGGTAAACGAGTTTTTTGAATCATGCTGTATACCATACGCGCGTATCAGATACTGTGAGAATGAATAAGTATCTAAATGAATAAAATAGCAGTTTTTGTTGTAAGTTGTTGTAATTTTTCATATTCAATATTGAATTTAGTAAAACCTTAAAATCAGTCTAAAATTATTAAAATTTTAACAGTTTACATATTAAGTTAATAATTAATTATGTAATTTTTTTTCGTAACATATTCTAAATAAATAGCAATTATTTTTGATACAAAATAATTGTTACCGGAAGCTATTTTGAAGTACCTAGTCTAAAACAATAGGGATGACGTCTGGGTAAAAAAAAACGAATTAATCCGCAAGTTAGATCAACAAAAAATTCTGGACACGTTTTTTTTTCATCGAATCAATAGAAATTGGCGTAGATAAAGAACGTGAAACTTCGGGAGTGGGGGGGCTCGTGACGTCACGGCTAGGTAAAAAATATACTATATCGTGACGTCACGCGGAACTTTAACGCACTATATCTTTGTTATTTTTTGTTTAATTGACAAAAGAAAACATACGTGTCCAATATTTTTTGGAAATGTACAAAACGGACTAATTAAAATTTTTCAGTCGTCTAGCCAAAAAGAAGAACTGCTGATTGTAGTTTCCTCCGTGCTGTCATTTTAAGTAGATTAGAGGAGTTGAGAAAAGGTGTTATGTGCAACCAAACACATGGGTACATGAAAGCAAAAGCGTGCACAAGCGTTATGGACGCCCTGAACAAGCTTTTGAGTCCTGCTAAGCAAACAAGGGCCAGACACTACATCGCAATAGTTGAGTTTTGAGAGCACTAGAGATTCGCAGAGTAAGATCCTTAAATCTTCATTAATAAAAGGACGGATTTTGTATAACAATTTCAGACGATAAAAGCAGTTACGCACACTTTCAGCCACATGTTTCTCAAAACGGAGGTGGTTGTCCATATTACTACCTAGGTTTTTGTAGGTACACATTCAATCACCTCCCCATCCTCTTTTATTTGAATTAAAATAGTCTGATTATGGTGGTCTGAATCAGCAAGGACTTTTTGTATGGAATTGCGAGAACCAACGAGCATGAATTTAGATTTTTTATGATTTATGAGAATATAATTTAATTTAGACCAATGTGATATTTGTGTCAAATCAGAATTTATTATTTTTACAGATTCATCAAGAGAAGAAGGATGGGACGAAAAGTAAAGTTGAAGATCGTCAGCATAGATATGGTGCTGGTGATTTATGCTTTTAACAATATCGGCACTTTACAGTATGAAAAGTATCGGACCTAAGATGGAACCCTGCGGCACACCTCGTGGGACAGGCCGCAAACCAGATTGTAGTTTACATCCATTCGCCTGTGATAATTCCACCAACTGCATAGTAGTAAACAGTCGGCCACTAAGATAACTATGAAACCATTTTATTGACCTGTAGTCAAACCCATAGAAGGCAAGCTTAGATAGTAATAGCGATATATTTATGGAATCAAAAGCACGCGAAAAATCAGCTAAGTCAGCCTAAATAGTCCCAAAAACACCATTTAAATCATTATCAAATAGTTCAAAAACAATATTTTTTTGTGGCCGGTAGCTGACAAGGCGAGGGCAAGGTTTATCTTTCTTGATATTGAAATCTGCTAAAAGCATTGCATGGCTTCCCAGATCAGGTGAATGCTTGTCAATGACACTACGCGCACGAGCGTCAGTGCAAATTACGTCGTGTTTCGCTGTGTTCAGTAAAATTTGTAGGTTCAGATACAATTTGTTTTAAAATAAGGCTTTCCAAAAATTCGAAAAAAAGTTTTACTTTATTATTATTTTTGGCTTTGGAGATCAATATATTTTATATTTTATTTTATATTATAATCAACTTGTCACACTTAGCAAAAGTAACAATAGTAGGTATCTGTAATAGAGTCAAGGAAAAGATTGACATTTTGCCAAGGTGACCTATAAGCAGTCCCAACTATAATTTCAATACCACCAACTTTTAAGCGCAACCACATTTGCTCTATCGAATGTGCAGATGGGTGAGGGCATAATCCGCACTGATATGCCTTTTCTAATGTAAAAACCTCTACCCCCGCGCACCATATCAGACCTGGGGGAATGCCGCATTTGATAACCAGGCAACCTCGGCGCTTTCTCATCCTCTCCCGCTCTAAGCCAAGTCTCATTGATTGCCATTATATCAGGCGGTAATTCGTCCATGGCGACAACAAACTCCCCATGGCCCGTGTTCAGAGACCCTGCATTAAATAGTTCGATTTTAAGGTGGCGTGTGTCAATTTTAGCGACACGGGTTAGCATAACCAGTGTCACAGTGAGTGTCTGCAAAAACCATCACCACCATACACCAGCACCGGAGCCGCCAGCGTCGGCAGAGAGCGTACGACGCTCGCGCGCCGCTCGCAGCAGGTCGTCCCGCAGGCAGCGGCGCGCCAGTCGCACCAACACGCGGCGCTCACGCACGGCAGGGGCCACGGGCGGCCCTCCGCCGCCGGCGCCGCGCCCACGTGCTCCGCAAACACGATGTCCCGATCCTCCAGCGTTACGCCCAGCCGAGCGGCCAGCGAGATGACGGCGTGCACTACATCCTCGCCTCGCACCTCGGGCAGAGGCCCGATCTCGAGGTCGGCGAGCAACGCCTCCTGGTCGCGGTCGCCGAGCTCCTGTCTCAGCTGCGCGACCGTGCGCTCCAGCTCCGCGACGTCTAGAGGGCGCGGTAGAGGGCGCGGGCGCCGCCGCCTCGCGCTGCTCCAGTGCCTGCAGCCTCTGCTCCACGCTGTCCATACGCACCGCGACGCCGGCGGCAAGAACGCGGTTCTCGGCCAACTCGCGACGGAACGCGCGCATCTCGGCCACGTGTTTCACTGGGAAGTGAATGTCATAGTAGTTCTTAATCAGAGTAAGTACAGCATTTAATACCTCACTTGGACATACAAATTTGGATAAGGTAGTACTCCAGTCGTATAGTGATAAACTAGTTGTGAAAGCATTGATACTTAGTTCAGAGAACAGTCGCTTATGTATTACAGGGTTAGGTATATAACTGTTTGGTGTCTTAATTGTCATTAGTACTCCATTGTGGTCGGAAACATTAAAGTTAATGCTTTTAACAGATATGTCATGATTTCTTTAATATTATAAGATTTTTTTTAACAATCATTATTATTCAATAATCTATTTTATAAGCAAATAATAATTACCGGATGTAAAAAGTATTAATCATGTATATTATGGCAACTCAGAACCTGACTATCGAAAACCAGAGAGCAAGTCTCTGGTTTTGTCGATGGTTGGATTTTGGAGGGAGGTATTATCTGAGAGGACCTAACGAAAAATGACGAGGCTTGGGCATTCCGAAAAGTGAAGCGGTAGCGACAAGTCGTCTTGAGAATTGAGATTGAGCCACAAGCCTCGTTAGTTTTTGAACAAAATGAACTCCAAGTAACCTCTGTGCAATAATTGATTTTTTGAGATTGTTTTTTTTCTGACGTAGTTTCTGGTGCAAAGTACCACGCTTGAATATATCGTATTTTTTCCGCAGCTTTAAGCTCGTGGTCATCGTTCCCGGTTCCAACAATGACGGCAGGTCGTTTGTTCCTTCGTTTTGGTCGGACTACTTGCCATACAGAAGTGTCTTTATTAGTGATGCTCATGGTCAGGGCTCTGGATTGTGAAATCTGTTGTCGTCGGTATTTTTATGGCCATACCTGTGTGTTTTTTGTGCAGTGGGCCAGCTTCGTTAGGCTGAGGCGATGGTGCGCGCTTGGGAGCGCACTGCCTCTCAGGGACATCTAGAGTTTTACTAGTTACAGCATTTCGTCGAGTTTGTTTCACTGGTCTTTGATGCTCAGACTCAGTTACGATGGCAGCGGCAGTCACGGTTATTGTTGAAGTTTCAACATTTATTTTTGAGGGGGATTACCCACCATGGTAGATTTGAGCTTTTCTATCGCTTCCGTTTGGTTGGTGATGATCGTATTTTGGTCACTAACTTTACACTCCAATAGACTAATTTTATTAGTGAGTTCAGTTATTAGTTTATGAAATTCACGCACAGCACTTTCAATGGCTTTTTGAGCAATTTTTCAATTAATAGAGTCAAAAAATACGCGACCGTACTTGTGTCGTTGGGGTAGCGCAAAAAAAATTATGTCGATTAAGATCAACTTGTTTTTTTGACAAACGTTATTAACTAGGCTGACAGTAAATTAAAATAAAACCAAAAATACAATTGTATTTCTCTAAAATAAATAAATATTTAATAAACCTAAAGTTTCCTCAGAACAAAACCTTCTAGCTACAAAAGATAAGGTCGCTGCCCCTAATGATGTAAAATTTTGTCCCACCTGTAGTTACCTACTTTATGTCTGGGTACCACGCACGCGAGCAAAGCCGCGTGCACAAGCTAGTCGCTGAATTAACACTCTAGACACTTTATTTGGTACTCTTCTAATTTTATTCGTATAGTTATAGCTTATCTTATCTTAGCTTATAAAAATTATAAAGAGGAAACATTTGTATTTTTGTGTGTGTATATTTTTGTAATGAATTAACTCAAAATCTACTGTACCAATTTCAATAATTCTTTCACCATTCTACAGCTACATTCACCCTGAGTAACATAGGCTATATTTTTTATTTATTGCTAGAAAAGATTAGGGATCCTTACTAAAACTTAAGTAACGTAACCCAAGGTGTAAAAAAGTGTCCTAACCCGTGTGAATCCGGGACGGGCCGCTAGTAGCTTATGTTACTAGAGGTTCTAATAACAGTGCTACTCCTTTTGAATCTGCGTAAGTATTACCTACGAATAACAACGTCGAGTTCTAACGAGTCTCTAAAGTGAAACAAAAGTCTAAGCATAAATGAAATGCTACCGAACGAGGAAGTGATTTTCCTTCTCCGCTCCCGTAGGCTGGTGCTCTGTGAGCACAAAAGGTCGTCTCGGGTTGCTCGTGGGAGCACAAAAGTCGTGTTATGAAGGAAATTAATGCAAACATCGATGCACTTTCATAAAAACAACTCGTTAAGTAAGAGCCTCCTTACAAAATAATCACAGGACACAACGGCGGCAGCGAGCGGGGCCTATTGCGGGTACCGGCCGCTAAACTCGCGCTCGACATTCTGCCTGTTACTAGTTCGATCTGTATGACTTCGTACTAGTATAGTACATATATATATCAAGTGCTTTGGCGTGCATCCATTCAAAGCTTGCGTAAAGAGGTAAGTGAAGATAAACATACCTACAAACTTACTCATAAACTTAATATTCTTTTCACAGTTTTAACAATGAATTATTCTTATTCGGGCGTGTAAGGGGTTCCAACTCCCATCTTCGGAATCCAAGGCAACCTCACCTACACGCGGTGCACCCTGCTAATTATAAACAACGGGGCTCTGGCTCTCCTATCCTAGCGCTTTCAAGAAACGAAACAGGCTACCGTAACCAACCACACCACACCCCAATCAAATAACTTCATATTGAATACTTATCAAAAATATACCTCTAGACCAGCGGGTGGCTAGCTAGACCAGCGGGTGGCTAGCTAGACCATACACTTTAGGACATATACCATACATAAGTTATCTTACTTTCAGACATCATATCATGCATTTCTAATCGAAAACCGGTAGATAAATTTCGTAACTTGGGGATACATCGAGCAAGTGTGGGCTATACGCTACGTCCCAGCAGTGGGACCAATACGAAATTATCTTGTTTTGTTTTGTGGACACTTGTGCTAGGCCAGTGTCGAGCTAGCTACTGGGCCGAGTAATCCTTGCTTAATCCTTGCTTGCCGAGTAACCTTGCTCGGCCGCGCGCTCGGAATAGCGCTCTTCATTTATTAAGACATTGCGCTTCGATTCTCGCTCGCGTTATTGTTTTAAAAATAAGGGAATAAAATAAAAGCCAACAGCATCCCCTGAATTGACCTCGCAAACTGTAACTGTAATGGAACTAGAGAGGACATTCAAAACAATTTGTTTTTCTTTATAAATGTGCGTTTGTATTACTAGTAGGTTTCAACTTTGTACTACTACTGTAGGTAGGCATTTAGTTGTAAGTAGACACAGTGTTTGTTTACAAAGAAGAAGAAACTATTCCCAATTTATTCAAAGTACCTCAAATATTTTCGGATTGGTAATCTCGAATTTCTTTAGTATCATCATCATCATCAGCCTATAGCAGTCCACTGCTGGACATAGGCCTCCCCTAATGAGCGCCATTGCGCCCTGTCCTCAGCTCGACGCATCCAGCTTCTACCAGCAGCCTTTCGCAGATCGTCACTCCACATGGGCGGAGGGCGTCCTACACTACGGTTGCCGAGCCGCGGTCACCACTCAAGAACTCGTTTATTGGTTCTTCGGCAGACATGGCCAGCCTACTGCCACTTCAGCTTGCTAATTCTCTGAGCTATGTCGACAACTTTAGTTCTATGTCGGATAAAATCGTTACGGATTTTATCCTTCAGAGAAACCCCGAGCATAGCTGGTTCCATAGCTCGCTGTAATTTATATCGAAAAAATAAATTATTAAAATACATGTGCCTGCAAACTATTAAAAGCATATTCATAGCTCGCTGAGCGATTTTAAACTGGTGGACTAGCCGTACTGTGAGTGTCCACGTTTCGGCTCCGTATGTCATGACGGACTTTGGACTTTAGTATCATTTCACTAAAAATGAGAAATAACTAATATAACTTCTTACCTAATCGTGCTTTATATTTGTACGTATAGTGAATAACCCAGCCCAGTGTATAGCTATAGACAAGATATAGCGCAGACGGGATAGGATATAATCGTTGCGACAAAGTGAAAACAATCTGTGTAGTTGGTGTGGTACAGATATGTTATGCCGTGTTGTGTTGTGTCGTGTGGGCGCTCGGCGGCGAGTGGCGGTAAACAATGGCCCATCAGTGGGATTACCAAGTAATTGATTCGAGAACGACGGCTCTTGGTCCTTTATGAACACGCGCCTTTGTGGAACCTCTTCAATCTAGTCCAGAGCTACTTGGCGCTACGGCGGCGGCGCGGCGCGGCGTTGCGATATCGTAGCAGTATGTACGGTGTACCACACTGCTTCGGTTTAGATTTAATTGCAAAAAGTGAACTTGTGTTTACAGAATAAATAATACACTAACTTTTTAAAACAGATTCCTCACTATAACTAGCGGTAGGCTATCCTCGTGAAACCACAGACAAAGTTTAATTAATACTTAATCGTCTGAAAGTTAAAGTTAGGTAATTCATTTATCCATGAAATCGTATGACTTAAAGGCGTTTATATTAAAATCCAAAGAATAATGAAAAACTTAACATGAAGAACTGGATGCTTTTTCGGTATCGTGCTCAGTGGATTTCCAAGATAGGGAAGTGTGGAAATAGGAAAGGGAGGCTTTTGCCCCGCAGTGGGACTAGTTAGTAAGCACTGAAACCCTAAGAATTTAAGTTTAGAACTCAGACAGAACACGCGGTTCACCGTTAGTTTATATTTTGTGTCGGTTAAGTGCGTAAAATCATAGGCGGTTGCATATAAATATGTAAAGCGGGTGGCCGCGCGGCTGCCACCGCAGTTAACGCTAGTGCGTATGAGGGCTAAGATAACGAACTACTTACAGATAGCTTAATAAATATAATAAGTTAATAAGTTATAATAAGTTAATAATAGACAGAGCAAGCTAAACAAGCAACACGATGTGTAACGAAGTGCATGTCCGCACTCCCCCTCCCGCGCCGCGACCCCCGCGTCCGCTCCAGACCAGGAAGTGATAAATCAGCGAGCGACGCCGTCGGCGCGAGCTAGTCCACCTACTCCCTGCCCTGACACAGTGAGGCGATACTCAAACTTTTAGTCAAGAAACTACTTTATTAATTTTATAATTTTTGAAAATAAGAGCCTTTGAGAGATCATTATTATTATTTTTGAATTTGCTTTTTGCTTGTGTTGCACAGTGAACATTGTACGTCCACCTATCCATACATAGGCACACTATAGTTTACGAGGGAAGGCCCATGGCGAATCATTGAGACCTCGCTTCACAGGCTTTCAGTACTAGTGCGGGGAACAGGGACTAACATTGATACTTTTTTGTAAATATAGAAACACTTATAATAAGTTATTCTGTTTGTACAAGGCCAACTGTTTCGAAGTAATAAACCATTTATTTATTTTATTATTTACCTGACCCCGTATTTACGGGAAACATAGAAGAAGTAAGTACCCTGCGGTACCCTGCTGCAGTACCTTGCTCACCTCTACCAATGGCCAGAAGAGTTTCCATTTCCCGTTCCTTGTCATGGCTCATCAGCCGAGGGGTCTCGCCAGCAGGTACAGTGACAGTCTTGGAGAAAGGTCACTGCGCCGCCCGAACTGTGTCCAACACATCATAAAACACTGTAAAGTGCAAATTAGCCAGCTCTCTTATACCTCGCAACATATTTTTTGCGTCGCGCAGTTTTTCATGACAACTGGCAAATGGCCGGCCAGAGATAGCGCTATGAATTTATTTGCATTCTAACTACATTAAATGCTCGTTTTGTAGCCGGCTCTCAGGCGGTCTACCGCCTTGACGACCCGCAGTGTCTTCTATGAACATTATGGAGACAGCGAGGACCAGAAATCCGGCCTCTTATTCTTAGTTAGACTACACAGGTTAATGTATTTCTACATCTATATATTTAAAACATGTCGTTTCTCTATTGATATATACATAGCTAATATTAGTTCCCTAATTAATTATTTTTCTTTGAAGGTGGCAGCAGCGGTATTTCTTTTTTATCATAAAATTTAAGATAATTTTAGCCGAATCTATATTATCGTCAATAGATTTTGGCCTTGACTCTAAATGGTATCTCAGCCAGCCACTCCATCGACTCAATCACGTCCTCCTTACGTCTCGAGATCGCAGACGGCATCAATCAAGCAATTAGAGTAGTGCTGTGCGAGTCGACATTTATCGACAATCGACATGTCGATGTATCGAGTATCGACATGTCACGTCGAGACGAGGGCTCTTGGGATGTTATGTTCCACCGAAATCGACAGACTTGCGGGTAAGAGAACCTGCACATAGGAAGAAATCAGCTGAGTCTGAATTATTGAAGAAAACGATGATATATGTCAACAAATTGTAGGTAATATTATAATGTTTCTTAGTTTTGATAGCCGATACGATTCTTCATGATTGCGAAATTTGAATAGTGTAGAAGAAGCATATTGTCGATAAATAAGATTATTGAAATTGAAATTCTCATCCTTTCAAAGTAGTTAGTTTCATATCTCCAAAGTTGAATCCGCTGAATTTCTCTTTGTATGCCGAAAAAACTCAAGTTTAAGTTTATTTGTAAACGGATTTTAGAAGTATTAGGTACTACAGGTTTGGATAAAGGAAGTTAAACTAGCTAGGCAGTTCCGGAGAATGTGGTGGCTTCTCTATACACCTTGTTCAGCTGACAGTGACGCGCATGAACGTCGAGAAACGGCGATTGCTCAGCGCAGCCGATGAAACAATGGTTCACAGTTCGATTTACGTTCAGGTGCTCCTCAGTTTGACTGCACAAGTTGTTAACTGTACAGATAAGTCCTGACTGACTTGAATCTGAAATCGATCCGAAATAATAGAGTATACCTTCCCATTTTGTAAAGATTTCAATAGGAATAAACAAAACATAGGACTAAAACTAAAAACCATATTTAGGAATGTAGTGGGTGGTTTGGGAGCTCTGGTTTCTGTTTTAAGGCCTCCCGGAGGTCCGTTAAAAAGACCTCTCAGGTCAATACAAACGCTAAAAGCAATAAAAATAGCCATGTTTCTCGTCTGAATGTTCGAGAGGTGACTGGACAGAAGCCGTCTATTACCGTCTTCGGGAAACAGCTATTCCGAACTTAAAACTAAAGTTTTGCGGATATTCAGTCTGAGTGAGTGAGAGCCCACCGAATGTTTCCAAACAAACTATCGGCTAAACAACATTTTATAATTGGTTGAGATACGTACTAGCCAGAATCGCAGGGATCTTCATGTTATTTATAAAGTCAAAAAAACATCAGTATGCTTGAAAAAATTATAAATATAAGTTCGCAAGTTTTTTATATCATAAATTGTTTGAAGTCTATCCTTTTTTTCCCCTTTAATGTTTCCTACTCTTTTTGTATTGGGTATGGTAGGCTGTTACAAACTGCAAGTGACAAGAGAAGTATCGTACCTTCTAAAGGTAACGTATGTTTTCAAGTTATTGAGAGGTTGGCTGTTGGGTTGTGAGATAGATAGATATATAGATAAATCATTTATTTGTTACTACAGGCACACAATATACATTAATAACAAAATATAAGCACAAAAAATAACATTTATAGAAAGAAAGAAATACAAACATTTCAAAGTACCTAAGTCCATAGGAATTATGAACTTATAAGTAAGTTTGTGTGTGCTGCAGCAAGGTAAAAAGGCCTTGCCTCAGTGAATTTTTTTGCTTTAAAGCAAAATCTCTGATTTTCAGTCAAGACTTGATCGAGAGCGAGCAGAACGCAAAATAATGTGTGGCTACGTAGTATGAAGTATGATGGTTGGGTAGCAAATAACATTCCTAAATTTTGAATTTTGAAGATAATAAATAAATAAAATAAAAATCGTTTATTTCAGACCATAGTCCATAAAAATGGTTAAACTTAAAACATAAGTAAATTAAAATTACTAAATAATTGAATTCAAATTACAAAATAAATTAAATTTAAATTAACTTAAAATTAAAAAATAAATTAAATTAAAATGACAAAAAAAAATCATTACAAAATAAATAAAAATCTTATTAAAATTACAATATAAATTACAAGATCAATATATTAATATTACAAAATAAATTAGGATAAAATTACAAATTAAATTAAATTGACAATTGAAAACACAAAATTATTTTAGCATTCCAACACATGCGTTTTGGTCCAGTGTCTTAGGACCGGACCATCCTACCCGCTCCGCCACTGTGGCCAGAAGGCTGTTGGGGCTGCCGCGCACCCGCCTCATCAGGGAAGCAACTCGCTTGCGCATGATGGCGTGAAAATCATCCACCCTCGCCTCAGCGAACATCCCTGACGCACTGCAGTAGCGTGGCAGCCCCAACAGCATCCGGAACGCATTATTGTACTGCACTCGGAGTGCGTTGCATGCCGATTGAGTAACGTAAATGTAATGTGTAATAATAATGTATAATATGTGTTTTAAATAATATGACAATTGTCTAACAAAATAATTGACGGGAGTTTTATTTTATTTCTGGCATACGATTGGGAATATCTTTTAATTGATTTGGCAACTAAAGCTTTTTGAAATTTGATTTGGGAGACACAAACTCCTGTGTAATTTAAATGAAAGAAGCGCCGCTAACAAAAACCTTAGTATAGTAATTGACTAGGCAAGTGAATTGACTGCTAATCCCCATGCAACAGATCTTAACCCTACTATTTTTACTTGCGTACTATTTACTATTGTTACGTCCGTGGTATAATTGATAAATTATGCGAAGAAAATGTTATTTTCTTGACAAAATTCGCTGAAAGGGCTTCAATTCAATTCAATTTATTTATTCATAGATTTTTGGTAACAAAGAGGTCTTAAATCTTAAATCTACAAAAATCTGCCTTCTCAGGCGTGTGAATATTAATTAATTAATTACAATAAAAATTATAACATTACCAGTCCGAATTTAAGATTAAATAATAAGATGATACATAATTATAACAATTAACATTAATAATCAGTCATATCTATGTCAATAATAATATTTTAATTTTTTTATTCTTACAGTACTCAAAATACTTGCTCATTGAATAAAAACAGCAATCTAGAAGCCAGTGATGTAGTTTCACCTTGAGTCTATTAAAGGGGAAGTCCTTGAAACAATCAGGGAGAGCATTATAGATTTTGATCGCCATATAGAATGTATTTGATTTGGTTAACTGGAGTCTACATTTAGGGTGAAGAAGTTTATTATTTGTTGTATTTCTTAATTTTCTCTTGATGAGTCTTAAAAAAACAAGTTTTATATAGATGCAGGAAAGCGGTAATATTTTAGGTTTTTTGAATAGTGGTTTACATGAGTCTTATTTGTGAGCTTGACATATGGAACGAATGCATTTCTTTTGGATTAAGAAAATTCTGTCCATTTCGGTTGAGTTTCCCCTAATAGAATCCCATATTGTAAAATAGCTCCAACATAGCCAGGATACGGATATTAAGCCAATTAACTATAATCTCATTATTTATGTCAGATTCACATTTGGATATGTCATTATCATTTAATTTAATTATTATTGTTGTGTCATCATCGAATAAAATTGTTTCATGAATTGTTGCATCCGGTAGGTCATTTATATATAAAAGAAATAGAATTGGCCCTAAGATACTCTCCTGGGGCCCTCCATAAGAATTAACCTTGTACTCTGATCTGTAGTTGCGTTTTAGGTTGTCACATTTGAGATCTCAGTACTTTGTAGTCTGTTATTTAAATAGCTTTTAAACCAGTTTTCAACCACGGGAATCCCATCGTCTACACATTTAGAAACGATTTTAACTAGTTCAAAGTTTGCCAGGGTCGTCGACTTGCTTTTCCTGAATCCGTTTTGTTCGCGGCATATAATATTATACTTGTCTAAAAATCTATTCATTCTAGTGAGCATTGCTTTCTCAAACACTTTTGAGAGGACTGGTATGACTGGTATGTGTGATAAATAATTAATATTGAATTTCTTTTGCAAATACCTGCCTTATTTGACTAAATGTATATAATTGCTTCCTTCCTTCTTTGTATGAGTTAATGGCCAAGAGTTTTTCACATAAAGTGCAAGAAACATGACTTAAACGACATGACTTGACTGAAACGTGACTTAAGAAAATAAATGCATTTTAACTTTTTCTTATTTCATGCAAGTCATGAAAGTTTATGTTTTTGATTTTTGATTATATTCTTCTCAAATAACCCCAAGCCTTACATACCGAGTAAGTCGGTATGGGTATCAAAATGAAAATGTATTTATTATACGAGTTGGAAAGGACCTATTTTTAAATTGAATTATGCATAAGGAGTCCAAACGACATAAATGTCCCTTGAACTTGTTATGCAAAATGAAAACACGAGATTTATCGTGAGTCCAAATGCATTTTTTGCTATATCTTCCAAAATAAATAATTATTTTGTAATTTTTCTTGTAGTATAAATTAAAAAAAGAAGCTTCGATAAACATAGATTTATTTTCAGTTGAGGCAAAGGCAAATCTCCTGCCAATAAAAACGCGTTTCTGTTGTTTCCCAAAAAACTGAAATTGGCGCTTGGACTAACTATGCATAACTGTATCCAATTGTAATGATCAATATCTATAGCTTTGGTCTCAGACTGTTATGATGTTTATATTTATACAACATGAGTTTCAATTCATATGTTATCCCGAGAGGGGACGATTTTTAACAGGGTTGTCCACATGTTCTGAGAACCTCTCCTGAATATAAGTGAAAATTCTTCAAAGCAAAGAACATACTCTGATTTTGCTTTGAAAAAAATCCCGAAATTAGGCTTGTACACTGATGGTACGGAAATAGAAGTTAAAACCGCTTTAATGACGAAGGTGTGAGCATTCTCCTATTCACTGAAGTCACTTTGATTTGATGATACACGTGTCAGGTAGGCAGCTAGGCAGGTAAATTCAGCACCAATGAAATACCTTGTTTTACAAAATCAGCCATTTTCACAACACGATGTGTTCCACAAAATTGTTTGAAACATAACATAACATTAAGCTTAATTAAGACAAGGTTTATTAACTCAAGAATGTAACACATTAATAACACGACTTAGCACAGACTCAACTAATTACATATTTCAGAACATCTCGGAGATGTTCGTTATTTGAGCTCCCATCCCCTCCTTGCCACCCCTCCCCCCGCCGTAGTGCCTCGAGCCCAATTTTTACTTCCATCAAAATTGAGTTTCACATTCAAAGCTTTTTTTTGATTTCGATTGAGGAAACAAAGATTTCATAAATCCCGCCTAATTATGAAACATGGAGTGAGTACAGCTATTAAATTATTCCACTTAAAATTAAAAAATCAAAGAGAATACTAAAACATATTGCATAATTTCATTAAAGTGGTGGTAGGTAGTATTCGTTAGGGCGGAGACGGCGCGCTGTGGCCGCGGCGTAATGCTATGCTAACGATGTTTTTAATCAAATCAAATCAACGTAGACGCTCTACGGCGCTACGACGTAGCACCGGCTCGCTACGCTGTAGAACTCACTACGACAAGCAAAAATGTTGGAATTTAATATGAAAATTGCAAATGTTACGATTCTCTGCAAGCATTAGCACTCGCTCTTACCAGCTCATCGTCACAGCTCGACAGCTGCTCCTATAGAAGACGACGAATGGCCTTCATTCATAACATACCTACTAACAACAATTCTAAATGCAATGCCTCAGTCATGGCTCATTCATCATACTACTTCTACTACACTTGTAGGAATTTTATAACTGCGCTTCGCCTCACTTCCCGGAAGGCAAATTTGTTTGTTCACAAACAAAATATTTTTCAAAGCGCTTCGTATTCTTAAACATATTCAGTTATAAATTCCCCTTTGGTTTGGAAAGTGAATAGTTTATTCTGTGCATTTGCCGCGAAGCCTCCGCAGCCGCGAGAGCCTCACAAACGGTTTACTCTGCACGGAGAGGCTCTTCCTGCGGCCGTGTTCACACCGGAGGCAGGGAGCCGCTGACAACCTGCCTATCTCTGCCGTCAAGCTGTGGTACTGCGCTTCGCCGGTGACGTTATAGGCATATTATGAGGTTAATAACTTTATGGCTCAAGCATGCGCATCAGTATTGTCTCTGGTGTTGCAGGTGCCCAAAGACGGTGAACACCAACTACCTATCATGTGCCTGTCTGCTTTTCTGCTAGCTGTACCTGTTCTTATAATAAGTACAAATTTAAAATAGGTGACGGAAAAATCATATTATTATTTGTACCCAAAACAAACTAGAACGTCACAACATTAATAACTTTACTACGGTTCTGAATGTATTCTATCTTGTAGCGGGCGTCAGACTAATAAGGAAGACTCCATCAAATGAACCGGCGACCTCGTCAAGATAGTGTTTGAAATCGGTTCAAAACTGCTCTTTGTGAAAACATAGGTTTAGCAAACTTGTACAGGGTACCATGTACTATTATGATCATAAAAAGCGCTTTAATAAAAGTGAGATGAGAATAAAAGGACAGGTACAGGCACTACTGGCGTCTGGTGGCGTGTGAGGCGCCGCGCGGCTCCACATCACGGCGCCTCACAAGAACCTCCCGGGCGGAGTGTTTGCCGGACCAACAGCCACACACCACACTAACAATATTGCACTGCTATTTTCAGTTACGGGCTTTAAGAAACTAAACATTGAATAATGCTTTGTCACTTTAGCATATCTTTAGTATCTGCTTGAAGATGTCCACATTTGAGAACTGCACCCTTATTCAGTAATGTCCACTTCACAGAACTTCCAATTGAACAATAGTAGTAGCTAAGTCTTCCTATTGGAGGAATATACCTTAACTAACTAACTGAGAAATATAAATTCCATCGTGCTTTCTGTAAGAGGCCTATGATAATGTTCAGCAGTAGGCTGGTACAGGCTGAAGATGATGATGATGATGAAACTCCACCGATGAGGCTTGTATTTAAGAACAAAAAGTGATCTTTTCGATTTTTCAACAGTGTTTTTTTTTAAATCTCAGCTCAGTTTCTGAATCAGGTATACGGATCGGCCATAGGATAGGGATGTGTTTTTTTACGCTCGATCCGATTTCGTTGACCGTAATAGATCGTAACGCCTCAATCCGATCCACGGATCGGCTCGCATACATTTGATCCGATTTTCCAAAGATCGATCCGAAGAATGTTATTGAAAATGATTTTTTTTTTATAAAGCTTGTACTATCACACAGCCTCTTGTAACACCATACCAAGCAAAGCTTGTATTATTGAAACCACGTCACTGATAAACTACATAGATTCGTTTTTTTTTTGTAAATACATACTTATTATACATAGAAAACACCCAGACCCGAAACAAATATATATATATATATTATTTACTATGGGCCAGCTCTTGACCTCGAGGCTTGCGTGGGCAAGGATGAGGTCGACGATGGGACGAGCTTTCCCAGAAGATGCCTATTAACTCTCTTTTTGAAGCCGTTAGGGTCATAAGACAATGGAAAAACAGACGCTGGCAGCTGATTCCATATTTTAGCAGTGCGCATTATAAATGATGTTTAGAAGCGCTTAGCGTTTAAGCGCTGTTAAATGGAATATCAACTTGATACAGATGGTAGTTAGCAGTGCGTCTGAAGCTCCTATGGAAGAAAGGTGAAGGCGGGATAAGGTCATGTAGCTCCTGCGCACACTCTGAAGTACAACCTATAAAAGACCGATAAACACGCAACCTCGCGACAATGGCCTAAGCTTTCGAGCCTTGCTTTAGAAAGATACTCTTTATTTGCAGAACGTACAAACATCAAGTGTCGTGTATGCTCACGATCCGATCTCTAAAAAAATCATACCTACCGTAAAAGTTCATTCTGAGATTTTTGTGTCAATATTTGAACTGATGTCAATTATCAGTTGGGTTACACAATACAGACGACCGACACCGTACATCGACGCTTCATATTATTATGAACAAAACAACGTGATATCCGCGAAATCGTGGAAATGTTATCGCAAACGCCATTGAACTAAAAACATAAATAAAGCCGCTAAGTTATAATATGAAAATCCCATTTGGGGGTTTTCGATAAATAGTACTTGCGGTGGATTAGTTTGATCGCAGTAGAGGTGTTAAGTTGCCCGTTACTTTATATAATCTAACAAAATAAAAAAAACTGTACCCTGCGATGACTCATCGTGTACCACATCGTGAACCACATCGTGAACCACATCGTGAACCACATCGTGAACCACATCGTGAACCACATCGTGAACCACATCGTGTACCACATCGTGTACCACACCGTGGGATCACACGGCATCGTAAAGTTCACAATTATCATTGTTCGCGTTCGTTCGCAGAATGTATGTATTTACAAGGAGCGCTCCGCGATTTGATTCATGTAGAAGTTTTTTGTCGGCTGGGAGGGGCAAGGGCTGAGTTTCAAGACATCCTTAATCAGTGCACCCCTACCCCTACCCTCACTATCCGAGAAACGGGTTCCCTACGCTTTGCTGAAACATATTTCAAATTGTTACATTTCACCTGTGACGCCTCATCGACCATTAAGTATAAATATAATTCAATAGGAACATGCACTCTTAATTTCAAATCTTTAGGACTTACAATAAAGGCTGTGCGTTCAGTCAGTCAGTCAGTCATTAGTTATAAATATTATAATACATTTGAACTTCATGAACTGTTTTGGAATTACAAATACTGAATAATTTATTTTCAATTTCAAATTCGTTTACATGTGTATTTTTTTCTTAACACAAGTTATTTTGATCATTAAACACCTTCGGATCAAACAACTTATAAGTGGTACCGAACAAATATTGTCGGTTATTTTTAATCCACAGCTTTGGAAGAGGTAGGCAGGCGGGCAGGAGGCAACAGAGCGCTCGAGAGCAGTTAGTGTGTGGAGAACCCTTCACTACTTCTTTGAATATTATTATTCGCAAACACTCACTAGAGGCGCGTGTTCACTGTCACATATATGCATGTTTTAATATTTTCTATAAAAATATTATTCATCTGTGTAGCCGTGGTTTACCTCCAATTGCCATTAAGAAGAACCCTGTGACCAGCTTCTTGGGTGTATATTTATGTTCCCAGATTTAGTGATTAATTTGTGACTAAGATCGGTAAAACTCTCGCAATTTGTGTCTGTCTAGTTGCTGAGATTTACTAAAAACTGAAATGCAGGGTTCTGATATCAGGACCCGCCAGATCATTACGCAATTATTAAATGCAACCATCACAATTTGTGATGGTCTAGTTGCTGAGATAATTGCATAAATATGTGGCCACAGGGTCCTGATATAATTAAGTACTTACCAGGTTTTGTTGACGTGGTTTATTCCCGTGAGTCAATGCGCACAAGCACGTTTACGCTCCGTGGGTTGTTCTAACGACCGGCGGCCGCGGACAGAGCTCACACCGCTCTAATCGCTACCGAACGTGGATAACGCGCCGTTACCGGCTCTACGTACTATTACAGGAAATATGTACGAGTTTACTTCATTAAGAAATAAACTTGTTGATTTGCTAAAGGTATGTAATGAGTTACCCTAGACTCGGGCCATCTAATGTACTTCCGCGAGGGTGACCAAACATCACAGGGTGGCGTAGGGTTTCTCGTCAATAAGGCCCTCTCTAACAACGTTCAGGATCTCCAGTGTGTCGAACAGGGTAGCGTACCTGATCTTTCGACTATCCAAGCGGTCCTCGGCACATTTGGATGATGAATTGGAGGATATGTACGAGGACATATCCAAAGCCTTACACAACACCACGAAGGCTCACTTCAACGTTGTTATGGGGGACTTTAACGGCAAAGTGGGAGTCCGAATTGGCGACGAATCCAGAGTGGGCCCGCATGGTTTTGGGTGGTTCCGTGATCAACTGGTTTAACACCGGATCTGATCACAGACTTGTCCGAGGCTTTCTGAATATCAATATAAAGCTCGAAAGAAACCGTCTGATGAAGTCCACGCTCCGACCCAATCTACTCCAGATCATGGCGGGCACCGAGAAGTTTCAGAAGCTTCTCGGTGATAGATTCTTTGCCGAGGAACCCACCGATGACGTAGATGAGGCCCTACAAAACGTGGTTGGGACGTTTAGACACAAGGGCATCAAATTCTGCCAAATGCAGCCTAAAGGTAGGAAGTCCAAACTCTCGGATGAGGCTCATGACAGAAAGACGGGAAACCACTCAGGCCACTTTGTCAGAGAAGTCAGACCTGAACAAGCAAATTGCGAAGATGATACGGCGCGATTGAAGAGGCAATAGATCGAAACCGAGGGTCCAAAGTATTCACTCAGCAGTTTGGCAGGAGGCACCTGACGAAGTTAACAGCACACGATGGCTGAACCGTTTTGTCAAAGCAGGAGATATTATCAGAGATCGAGGACTTCTACGGCCGACTGTACGCGGCACATGCTCCTTGCCCCAAACATGACAACCATGATTCCAGAGCCACCCTCACCCGCCACTACACCGACGACCTGCCGGAGATCAGCCAAGAGGAGGTCGTGTTGGCCCTGAGACAGCTAACAAATGGAAAAGCCCTCGGTGAAGACGGAGTCACTTCGGAACTTCTTAAGGCTGGAGGAGCTCCCATCTCACATATATAAGCTGCTCTCTCGGGTTATTACAAATCGTCTCGCCAGAAGACTCGATGAGTTCCAGCCACCGGAGCAGGCCGGGTTTCGCAGAGGATATGGCACCATAGACCACATTTACACAATGAGGCAGAAGTTTGAAGAGTATAATCAGCCCTGGTGTCTGGCGTTTGTGGACTATGACTCTGTAGAAACCTGGGCTGTCCTGGAATCCTTGCAGCGATTGCAAATAGACTATCGTTATATCGAAGTGTTGAGATGTCTGTACGAAGCCACCACTATGAGTGTCCGAGTACAGGACCAGCAGTTTTAACCCATCCAACTGCGCCGCGGAGTGAGACAGGGAGATGTCATATCTCCGAAACTGTTCACAAGCGCGTTGGATGATATGTTTAAGACGCTGGACTGGAAAGGTATGGGCATAAACGTAAGCGAGCACATCTCACACTTGCGATCCGCTGATGACATAGTCCTACTGGCGGAGCTGGAGGAGCTGCAACAGATGCTGGACGGCCTAGCATCAGCCTCGCGAAAGATTGGTCTCGGCATGAATTTGGACAAGACCAAAGTCATGGTCAGTGACCGAATTGATCCGAGTCCTGTCGTCGTTAATGGACACCTTCTTGAAATTGTTTCGGAGTATACATACCTGGGGCAGATATTGCAGTTGGGCAGAAACAATTTCGTGAAGGAAGCCAAGAGGAGGATTCAGCTGGGTTGGGCAGTATTTGGAAAACTACGTCAAGTTTTGCTCGTCACCCATTCCGCAATGTTTGAAAACGAAAGTTTTCAATCAGTGCGTCCTACCCGTCATGTCATGACATACGGAGCCGAAACGTGGACTCTCACAGTACGGCTAGTCCACCAGTTTAAAGTCGCTCAGCGAGCTATGGAACGAGCTATGCTCGGGGTTTCTCTTAAGGATAAAATCCGCCACGAGTTTATCTTATAAAGGGCAATGTATACGTTTTTTTAACACCATACACACACACACACACACACACACACGCACACACACCACCCTATATCAGTCCACAGCTGGACATAGGCCTCCCCTAATAAAGGGGGATATACCCATAATCCCCACGCTGGGCATGCGGGTTGGGGATCGCAGGGCACAGCTTCTCGCACCATCGACGCTGCTGCCCGTCGGTGGCCAGGGGATTTAGATGTGCCGATGTAGGCTGTGCTATGCCGCAATCAGCCAGCCGCCAGAGCCCCGTTTGTTATTTAGCAGGATGCACCACGTGCAGGTGAGGTTGGCATGGGCTCCGAAGATGGGGGTTGGAACCCCGTACACCCCGTTTTGTTTTTTTAACAAAATCCCTAATGTGCTTAATTTGTTTTATATTAATCTCTGTAGTATTATACTTATTATAAAACTTCTGATTATTTAGATGACAAAAAAGCTTGGGATGAAACTGTCGCCAACTCCCTCAAAAACATATGTAATACATAGTTTTTGAGCCGTGGTAATAGTTAAGAATAGAGATTGTTACAAATACACTTACCAATTCTTCTCTGTTTGGTCGCGTTACGAATTTTTGTAAAAAAAAACGGTTCAAAGTGTCCTTTATCATACAAATTGAATAAATAAATGTTGTGTTTTTAATTTTTAGACGCAGCGTCATGTTTTTCTTTAACTTATTTTATACTTACTATGTTTGTCTATATTAATGTATTTACATAAAATGGTAGGTACAATATCAGTCGTGTGTACAATATCAGTGGTGGGTGCTCATAATACATGCCTATTTTGAGCGCAGAATAAAGTTTTGGGGCTACAATGTTGTGTAAAAATGTTTTTTTTTTTTTTATGTGTATCATCATTTATTTATTTGTAACCAGTTCATATTAATGAGGTACCTACTGTACATAAAACTGTACTGTAGGCAAAGGTTTCATCATCACTTCCACTGTTGACAGAGGTCTCCGTGGAGGCCTACTAATGAACCGCAACCTTAAACACACCGCAACAAAATTTCTGGACGAATGGTCTTGAGCCCTTCCCGTTCACCCACTTCTTGCAATGCCCCAAGAGGTGGCCAGAGGTGGTTATTAGATGCAAATCCAATCCTATCCTGCCAACCTCTACTTCCTACTACTCTTATTTGGTATTATGAACGCGAAAACTTTGATAATTCATTTATATTACATTCTTCATACCACAAACGGATTGAGTTGAAATTTTGTATTTTCTAAAAATTATAGTTTTAAATTAGGAATAGGCTTCTTTTTATCTCATCCGGGTGTCACGCGAAGGAAGGTGTGGGCGGAAGATAATAATTTAATAAAATTAAGTAATGATGAATCGTGATTAATTCCATAGCGGCTACTTTTTGCTACTAATGCAATTGGCTTCTCCTCCGACTCCAACTCCGACTCCGACTCGTAATCCGCAAGCCAATTAAAGAAAACATTGAAGTGAGGCATTGCTATAGCTGCTACTTGGATATGTTTGCGGCTGTTAATATGACACATCAACATGCACACTGGATCAAAGTAAACTATATAAATAATGCTGGATACTTTCACACAGCATATCTTATCTTAAACCTTTAAACGAGCAATTTTTGTATATATTTATAAATATATATATATATCTTTATCTCGGAAACGGCTCCAACGATTGTCATTAAATTTTGTATATTCAATACAATCGATATAGCTAGGTTTTATTAATAGAAAATGTTGTTTTATCCAAAAAAAAAAGCTGCTACAATATCATCAAAATACGAAAATGACTCTTCCTGATATCTATTGGCGAGTAGTATTGCTAATTTTTTTTGTTGTTTTGGCAACAAGGGCCATTAGAAATCGAGATATTATATACTACTACTATAAAGTCACAGTCTTCAAGTGAAAACTGACAAAAATCTTCCAAGCATATTTGACATAAATCAACTTCAAAATGACAAAGGAGAATGCCGAGAACCCGTACCAATTGCGTCAAAACAGAACGTATCCCATAAAATTTATTATATTTTATAAATGACATTAACATTTTCTTTAGTTTTACACACCGACTCGATTAATAATCAAGTAAAAAAATATTTTGTTGCTTTGGTTTCCGTTGCACGCCGCCATTAGAATACAACAACCAATGATATATACGTTGCTATGGCAATAAACATTGATGTAAAGTGTTACTATGGCAATAACCCTCATTTTTATTATTTTGACAGTAGAATCGACTAAAAACTTACTGGATATTTTTTTGACGCACTTACTTTAGTCTTGGTAACGAGCGCCATACATCAGACGGCATTCTCCTTTGCACTAATTTAGACCTTAAATCTAAGTAAGTAAGTAAGTTTTGGTGCAGATACTACGTCCCGCATTATTTATTTATAGCAACACTACCGCTACTTGACAATAGATGACGTTATTAGGCAACACTAAGCCAATGAATGTTTGGCAAACCAAACTAACTAACTTGAAAAGGTACCTCAACCTTAACCTCAAAAGGTTAGACCAAGAAAATTAATTGTGTATATAAATTATTGATAAAATATATGTGTCTTTTCATCTAACGTGTTTACTTAAATTTCCTAAAAGATCTTTATAAAAAGAGTTTATTTATAATTAGAATACGATTATGATTACTCTTTCTGTCATCTATGGGCGAGTAGTAATACTATTTTATTATTGTATTATTAAGAGGCCTGTAAACGGGCTACAAAAATGCATTTTTTGGGCTGTTTTTATCGACCAATATTGCTCAGTATAATTAAATGCTATTTCATTTTGCAATACCAGCCGACATTGCCGAGTGTAACCCTTCAAGATTCAGCAACTGGATTGCTGAGGAGTTTTTGATTATTAAGATGACAAAAAAAACTTGGGGTGAAACTGTCTCCAACTCCCTCAAAACCAATGTAATAGTTAAAAAATATTATAAAACTGACATTTAAAAATATATAATTCTAGCAGAGTTTCTTGCCAATTCTTCTCTGTTTGGTCACGTTACGAATTGGTGTAATTTAAAAAAAAATACGATTCAAAGTGTACTGTCATGTGAGTACTGAATAAATAAATTTTCACTTTCACTTTCACTTTTACTGAAATATATTTCAGTAGTCCAATTGCTGCATAATTGCCGGGCTACAATATTGCAGCAATTATGGCACTTTGTGAGAGATTTAATCGGCAGCTTGGTGGCAATATCATTGCAGCAAGAAATTATCAAAATTGCCCGTTTACGAGCACCTGTAAACCAAAACTAATCTGTTTTGCCGACACAACAACACTAAAAGCTACTTGACAATAGATGGGGTTTTTTAAGCCGCACTAAACCAAAGAGTGTTTGGTTTAGAAGGTTTTATAGGTACATCTATAGGACGTTTTACGGCAAGACACTATATAACAGAGGTTGTAGAAACTCACGTGGTAGGTACTTAACATGGGATTTATAGGGGAAAATTTAACTTTAATGCCAGATAATGCCCGACCTTGCCTTGCCTTTCCATCGCTCGGTGTCGCTCGCCTAGCTGGCCGAGTAAAGGCAAGCGCCAACGTGTATAGAGTTCATTTGGCGTGTATTGTCACAAATTGCAGTCGCTCGCGACCAGTCGTCTCACTTCGGAGCTGTGACGGTTTTTCTGCACAAATCAAAGGCGCTCGCCTGCGCTTGGCTAATCACACAACGTGTGGGCAGTTTTCTTGGGGCAACTCCACAAAACTCGTCTACATTGGCCGTTTGCAATAGTTTGCATAGACTTGCCGAACGTCTTAGTAGAACGTATAGGTAGCTCTTTTCATGTATCAATTTGCCTACGCTCGCATTGGCCTAAGCTCGACCAACATGTAAGTATAGCGGGCTTTAGGTTACTGCTTAACCAATGGAAATTATGAGGGAATTAAAGAGCAATACTCGCGCCTCATAACAAAAATGTTGAAAAAATTAATGATGATATAGTTGCCAAACTTCTACTTTAGTAAGTACAAAATCTACTATAGCCATGACTCAATGAAAGATCAACCTGAAGAAGCAGTCAAATTAACAACAGAATTTCTCAATAGTGTCAATATTTCAGACTTGCCACAACACGAACTAATATTGAAAAAAAAATGCGTTAATAATGTTGTTGCGTAATTTAGACGTACCAGAAGGACTATGAAATGATGTAAAACTTATTGTAACAAGTCTGTGCAATCACATAATAAAGGCAAAAATTGTTACTGGTAAACTATCTGGCCATATACCAAGGATAACCCTTGACTCATCAAAAGGACAATTGAGATACCATTCAGGATTATTATTGGTATATTATTAATTCCAGGTATTAAGATTTCATAATTAATATGATAAAAATATACTTACGAAATTGATAGATTAACTGTAAAAAAGTAAGTACTTGATTATATTAAAGTGTTAAACAAAAATGCACCTTTGATTTTTTATTGAGTAACCATTTCATATTTTCTTATTAATGTGTCGCTAAAATCGAAAAAAAAATATTCACTTTTTATCCGTAAGTAATTCTAAATGGTGTCCAATACCACTTCAACCTGGCAGTTTTATTTGGCACGTCAACCACGAGAGCGCTGCATGGTGCTATCGACGTGTATTTGGCACGTCAACCACGAGAGTAAAGCATAGTGCTATCGACGTGTATTTGGCACGTCAACCACGAGAATAAAGCATGGTGCTATCGACGTGTATTTGGCACGTCAACCACGAGAGTAAAGCAAAGTAAGTAAGTAAAAAAGCATTTATTTGTATCGGTAACGGAAGGAGTACACGTAAGATTGCAAGTATCATAACAAGGTTTAACAAGCTCAGAGTAAGAAGATAGGTACTTGAGACTTGGCTCACTAAAAAAGGTTTGTGGAACAAAACATCAAGTCAAGTAGTCTACCTACACACCCTCACAAAAAACTTCAAACAAAAATTATAATAGGTATAGTGTATCTCAACTCAAACAAAGCTCGGTGGTCGTCACAAAAAGGCGTCCAACTCAGCATCTGCTGGGCAACTCAGTAGAAGCGAACCCCTAGGTGATGGTGACAGCACGGATGTCTGCCACAAAAAATAATGGCAAAGACTAAAATATGTATTTACGTAAACTGCAATAAATATATATGTATATATTAATATTACTAAATATGTACCCAATATATATATCTATAATACATAATAACTGCATAGAGTAAAGACGTAAGGTCAAACAGATAAAGAGATAAAAACACATCATAGCTATGACTATTGTAAGCAACTTTACATTATATAAGGCTACCTAATAATCATTTTAATTGTGTGTAATGATGATAGTATTTATTGATAGTTTTTAATGACATGATTACATAATGTATTTACTAAATATGATTTTGATGTACTATGTGGCGCGGTGAACGAAAGTAAAAGCCCGCCTGAGATGCAGAAGGTTGCGGGTTCGATTCCCGCCGCGCGACGGATACTTTTATTAAATCCGCTAATGCTGTGTGACAAATGTGTAGCATTATTACCCATTGCCAGCATTATGTTGGGCAACGAGATATTAACTTATATTAAAGATGCGAAACTGAGTTAGTATGTTTATCGCGAGTGAAGCTGCTGGCAAAACTAGCACCTCCCTTAATACAAATTCAAATAGCACTCCCTCAGATAATAGACACTTCATTCTTTAGAAGTTCATTTTGTTTTTGATAGTGATTGAGGAACCTTTTGAGCCTGTGCCTAAAGCCATGAACAGTCTGTGAATCGCGGATCAGCGGCGCTATGTTGATCCAGCACTTGGTTACCGTGTACCGGAAACTGCTCTGAAAGCCGCAGAGTGATGCTGTTGGACGGACAGCGGCTTCGCACTCTTGCGTAAAGAGCATGTTCTTGTGTTACTTTGTGTGTGTTGTTGTACAGGTACTCTGGCGTTTGATGTTTAATTATTCTAAAAAGAAAACAAGCTAAATGAATCTTTTCAAGAAACTTCATTCGTAAAATAGAATGTAGATTTATGAATGGTGAAACATGACTTCTTGGCGGTATTTTAAAACAGAAACGAGCACATGCGTTTTGTACTCTCTAAATCAAGCGCCGCGTTCTGCCGTACAAACGAGGCCAACCAAGTCGAAGTAATTAAATCTAGAAGGAACAAATTTTGAAACTGCATAGTTTTATATATTTCTAGTTATAGGTAAGTAGGGATGTGTGAGATAATTTGATTGTGAGTAGAGTGGGTGCATCACCATATTTATTTGGGTGTAGTATAATGATATCAAATAAAAAAACTGAATATTTGACCTACTTTAAGTGTAATGCCAGAGTGCAATAGTAACGGCCGGGAACTGCGTGCACTTGTTATTCAGCGAGTAGTAGCAACCGCGGGGCAGCAGCGCTCAACGAGTGGATTACTGCATGTTGTGTTCTATTCATCATTTATTGTTGATGTTGATGCTGGTGATTGTCGAAGCGCTCGTGCTGTGGGTTACTTCAGTGATTTAAGCAGATCAACTTTTTTAAGCAACAATCCGCACGGCCACTACTTGGATGGGTACCTTTTAGTAGCATTTATATGAGTGCTTCCGTGCACCGGAAATAAAATAAAATAAAATATAAATGCATATAAATCGGCATCGTCTAGCCCCAAATGAAGCAGAGCTTGAATAATTATGGGAGCCACGTGACTAAATTACTACTTAAAACTTTTTTTGATAAATACAAACATATTATACAGAAAACACCCAGACCCGAGACAAATATTTGCAAACCACACAAACATTTGCCTCGCGGCGGGAATCGAACCCGCGACAATCCGCGTCCGAGGCGGGCGCCACAGATCTCGTCATACTTACTTCGTCTCATATTTACAGGTTAGACAGGTATATTACAGGTTTACAGTATAGGTACTTATTAGATATATTACGATAAACAGTAATATACAACAACAAGAACAATAATAAATCAGTCCACTGCTGGACGTAGGCCTCTCGTAATAAGAAGGGATTTGCCCATAATCCTGCGTGCATTTCTTGTTTATCTACTACAACCAAAGAAGACTCTCCAACCAAAACCAATCGCACTAAAACACTACTCCCAACTCACGAGCACACGAGAAGGCAGTATTTACACGTAGACACGACAACTCACTCGAGACACTAGCTACGAATTAATTTGTTAGAGGTTCTATTGTGTGTGTACAAACAGACAGTATTTAGTTAGTAAGTCGTATCATAATAGCATTTCAAGTAGTTTCTGTATCTTCTACGGTGGAGGCTCTTCTATTCCGTTCAAATCTTAGGCCCTTGCATCTAATCTAGGTTATTTCTACAGCGACCAACGGCTACTTTCACTTACTGACTTCAATAATAACAAAGAACTTTAAGTTTAAAATTAATAATAACAAGGAACTGTAAGTTTAATACATTTAAAGCCATATCTCAATACAACCGTGAAAACAACTCATACAAAGATCATTGGCATAATATTTTGTTACAGGCGTCCATAGGCTACGGGAACCGCTTACCATCCATACTTTACTTTCTTTTTTATCTCTTTATCACCTTTGAAACCGATGTAACCATAAATCTGCATCATTCCCTCTGCAACTGAAGACTAGAGTTAAGTAGGCGAGCTCAACAGTGTCTGTAGGTGAGTGAGCGAGGCTAGCGAGCAGAGACGCGCGAGGCAGGCGGAGCCGGGCGCGGATACTATCGGTAATAGCATTTTAATGGGGTTAGCTCAGAGTGCCCGGCCGCGAGCCACGAGCGATCCGCGAGTATGTTACCACGTAAAAGCCTATTCAGATTTAAGTGGTCCCTACCGCCGCGGCATTGTCGGCGTTAGTTGCGAAAATTGTAGACGACGATAGAAGTACCGCGGGTGGCGCTTGTTTAAATGAAGTGAGTTCTAATACCACGCATAATATCGCTCATCTGAATGTACCATAATGTATATGATTCATCATCATTTAAGAGCTGTGCTCTTGTCGGTGCAACTGATGCATCTCCCTCCATCTGCTTTTCTCAGCAGCCTCCTTTACTTCCCATCTCCCTCCATCTGCTTTTCTCAGCAGCCTCCTTTACTTCCCTATACGATATGACATCTACTTTCTCTTTAATGTGGTTCATATAATTTACCCTTTGTCTTCTCCTACCTCTCTTTCCTTCTACTGTATTTTAATATATTTGCATTTTATTTTGAGTGTAGAAAACACACTTGCTCTAGGGCGCGAGCTACTGCTCCTCGTGCATGGCACGGAACGTCAAGAGCGAGGCCCGCAGTCAATCTGTTCTAGCAGTACAATCAGACTGGGTTATGTGCAGCGCCTATAGGTATCTATTTAGTGTCATCAATTGTGTGCCACGTAGGTCACTTAGCTCAAATATATGCTATCTGTTGTCCATAGTCAACAACATTATTATATTAATCTAGAACACTTTGTATTTACTTCGTTTTAGTTTGAATTTCAAGAAGCTCCTAAGGCCAGTTTCGTTTAACGACTTGTACCTGTTTTATATTTTTATAAAGTTGACAGTAGTTTACCGTTGAACCTTGTACTAAGTTGCTTCTAATAGTGCTGATATGCCTTCACAGTATTTCATCACAATTTTTCCGTATCTAGGTACAATAGTGCTATGTCTGTGCACATACATAAACATTGAAAATTTATGAGGCTAATAAATAAAATCGTAACATGTAATCGCTTGCGCCGGTCGTAAGTGTACGACGATTCTCAGAACAATCTTTTCGCACTTTGCCAATACTAGTTTTTATATTAACTTCACACACATATGCACATACATACTACCCACACATGCACCATACGTGTTCAACACAAACATGCACATATACAACCGAGGCTGTGGCCTAAAGGTTCTTCCTCAGCCAGCTAGGGCACTGCCTTGCTCTTTTTGAAAGGTTTTATTGTAGATTACCACCGCGTAATGAATGAATGATTGAATGAAAATTATTTTTGTTTTACTCATGAAACCGTGAATTAACTCTCATATTGAAAACTATTAACTATAGACTAATTATTTTAACTATTTTAATTTACTATTTTAATTTACTATACTACTCAACTATGAACTATTTTTATTTTTACGGTGTATATTAGGTTGATGATTTTTTTAAAATAAATAAATAAAACGCGAAATTCAGTAACAGAAGGGACGCGAAAGGAGAGCGTCGAGTTCACTCACCCCGATAAAGACTCGCTTAACGAGTCGAAACGCCGTCTGTGCCTTCACCGACGATAACGGTACGTGAAAATTCCCGTTTTTCAATATGAATTCTTTATAATGTCCACCTTAATTTAAAAAAAAAAAAACTTTAAGCCGAATCCTAAGAAACAATAACTCGTCGCATACAAAATTTGTCTCAATAAATTAAAAATATAGTATGTAAGTATATAGTAGGATCTTTGAAAATCAGCCATTTCAACTGGACGAGTTTCTAAGAGACCGATGATCGAAGCTAATTGACAAGGGTATTCAGTATTGCAGCATAAAACTTACATACTACGGTTATATAGTTTTGAAAACAAGATTAACGTTTCTGTAAGGTGGGGCAATATATTTATTAAGAGCTTAAAACAATTATTTTAACATTAATCTAATTCTTTGAAATACTTTAAAAACAAACATATAAGCAAATAATGTATTAACAGTAACATAACTATGTTGTTACTGTCATAAGTGAGAAAACTCTACCCTTGAAATGCATGAGCATTTAGTTCAGTGGTCGAGTTGGGGCGCTCGGGCCTCATGCGAGCCAAGTTATACACCAATACTCTAAGGATCTTATAAGGTTTTAATTCGTCGGCACGGAACCCTACCACGTGGACAACAACAGCCTATGATTAGTCGTCAGTTAAACACACTTGTTCAAATTGTGTTTTAATCGCACAAATCGGAATCAAATGCGATTTTTCCGTGACGCGTGGAACTGACACAATTGATTTCAAATCATCGGACGATCAACGTTTGGTAGGACTTTCGTTGCAGACGGTAATAAGTATGTCCACGCGTTTCTGTTCATAAAAATATAGATAAGTTAAGATAAGATTTGTTAAGTACAGCACTGGCAATAATTGTCTCATCATCATCATCATCATCAGCCTGTAGCAGTCCACTGCTGGACATAGGCCTCCCCTAATGAGCACCATTGCGCCCTGTTCTGAGCTCGATGCATCCAGCTTCTACCAGCAGCATTTTTCAAATCGTCTCTCCACCTGGCCGGAGGGCGTCCTACACTACGTTTGATGAGCCGCGGTCTCCACTCAAGAACCCACTGCCACTTCAGCTTGCTTATTCTCTGAGCTATATCGACGACTTTAGTTCTATGTCGCATAGTCTCGTTGTTGTAGTCTCGTTGTGTTCTATCCTTCAGAGAAACTTCAAGCATGGCTCGTTCCATAGCTTGCTGAGCGACTTTAAACTGGTGGACTAGCTGTACTGTGAGTTTCGGCTCCGTATGTCATGACTGGTAGGACGCACTGTATAAAAACTTTCATTTTTGAAACGATGGGTGACGAGAAAACTCGACGTAGTTTTCCATATGCTGCCCAACCAGTTGATCCTCCTCTTGGCCTCCTTCTCAAAGTTGTTTCTACCCAACTGCAATATCTGCCCGAGGTATGTGTACTCCGAAACAATTTCGATAAGGTGTTGATTAACGACGACAGGTCTCGTATCAATTTGGCCATTGACCATGACTTTGGTCTTATCCCAATTCATGCCAAGATCTATCTTTCGCGAGGCTGATGCTAGGCCGTCCAGCATCCGTTGCAGCTCCACCAGCGACTCCGCCATTAAGACTATGTCATCAGCAAATCGCAAGTGTGAGATGTGCTCGCCGTTTATGTTTATGCCCATACCTCTCCAGTCCAGCGTCTTAAACATATCCTCCAACGCGCTTGTGAACAGTTTCGGAGATTTTTATTTATTTAACACTTTATTGCACAAGAACAAAGAATTTTACAAAAGGAGGACTTAATGCTAAAGCATTTTCTGCCAGTCAACCTTTCCTGGTATAAAAGCAAGGTTGGCGTGCTAACTAAACTAGGTACATACTTAACGTTAAAAATATTAAAGAATCAATTACAGAAGGGAACAGAAAAAAAAAACAAAATTTAATACTACCTAAAATAAATTTGAATGTAAACAGTTGTTTGAAACTCATAAAATGTATATTATATGTATAAATATATTTATGTTTATAAAATATATGTCTGTATATGCAGTACAACATGTATTTATAATTATTATATTAATAAATAAATATAAAAAAAACATTTAAAGAGGAGATATGACATATTCTAACCCTTTTTAATTCCTTATCAACTGGTTTCTAAATAAAATACTTAAATGATGTACAATATTTTATTTAATTCTTTTCACCTATCTTCTTATTATTTATTCTTTGACTTTTAACTTATGTATATTTATAATTTAATTTTTAAAAGCTCAGGAGGGCGCCAGGTCCTAAGGGACCAATTTAAAAAGGTTCGACAGTAACCATACCGTTCAGCAAAAAATACTATTTATCTAGGGTGTGGGAAGTGGGATATTCTTACTATAGGCCTGATAGTAAGAATATCCCACTCTTAGCAACCATATCAAGTGGTAATTTTAAAGTTTAAGTTTAAAGAAGTTTAAAGGTTGGGTTAGTAGAGAACTTCACAGAACTAAAAAAGGCGGCTGACAGGGGTGACCCGTATCAGACCGCGATACCGGCAGGGGTAGCTCCGACGATCTGGCCCGAAAGTCCGCGAACGATGAAACAATCCGGAGAGGCCGGAGGGAACAGGATCCTCCGCCGGTAGACAGACCGTACCGCTAGCTCCCCGCTTTTGAAGTGGTGGTTAGCATAAAAGCTAACTAATATAGGAGGGAAAAAAACCCTGTTGAAGAAACAGGAGGTTAGAACAACTAACTCCTACCTTGGACCTAACCTGACCAAGTTAAATAATTAAAGTAACTCACCCCGAGGGAGTTTTTTAAATTTTATGATTTTATTGCTCAACAGAGCGGACGCATTCTAATATCTCCACTTCTGTGGGAACTCCGGCTGGACTCCGCTGGATGGAGGCTGAAAGGAAAATGAGGCATGAGCACATGGAAGTAACCTTCATTCATCTTAGAGGTGAAAGACCAATACTGACCTGGACGACTCAAAGCAAAGCTCCGAAAAAGTAAAGGCTGAAGGATGCCGGTCGACGTGGGTGCTTCACTGGGCAGATGAGGGGGCCAATTCCAAAATAAATTAAGTACACGCCACGCGTTCAACTGCCTCCACGAAATTGAATCAGAGCCCTGGAAATACCAGATTCTTTAACTAGAGAACGCCGGTGGCTGCGCCCTGGGTTGAATGCCTTCAGCTTCTCATACGTACCAGCCGGAACACAAGATTTTACAAAAACTTGACTTTGAGAATCGAACGACTTCAATCAAAAGAAAGCGAATGGCCGTCGAGCAATGATTTTTCACTTATCTCCAGTTTCCAACTGTTTGAATAAAATTCGTCCCAAAGTTGCTAATATGTTTTATTTAAATTTCTGAAATTGCAAATGTAGAAGTTCCCATAACCTTAAAAACGATGGACAATATTTATCTGAATCATTTCGACACTCCAGGTGTAAAACTGCTAATTTATATGTCTATAAAATATTACAAAGTTAAAGAAAATCTTCCCAAATAACCACCCAAAATGGTAGGACGTGGTAGCGTAAGCTTGTTGGCAACTTTCCGAGTGATGACGCACTTTAGATGTCAACGTCAACTTCACAATGCCATTTTTACAGTAACACTGTTCAAAAGGGCCAGGACCATGCAAACGCCATGGGTACGAGACATCCGATCCCTTCCACAAAAATTATAAAAACGGGGAAACAAAAAATAACCCGTTACAATATCCCTGTCTCACTCCGCGGTGCAGTTGGATGGGTTCAGACTGCTGGTCCTGTACTCGGACACTCATAGTGGCGGCTTCGTACAGACATCTCAACACTTCAATATAACGATAGTCCACTTGGCATCGATGCAAGTATTCCAGGACAGCCCAGGTTTATACAGAGTCAAAGGCTTTCTCATAGTCAAGCGCCAGTTGCATTCGTGGTTGGTCTTATTTCACTTTCTTAATATCTTAATAACACCTGTGGCATATTGCCAACAAAGAAATCAATAAAAACATGTGTAGGTTCTTAATTAATTACATTACATTAATTTTGGTGAAAATAAAAATAATACTTATAATAGTAAAAACGAAATAAAAATAGGGGCGGGGCGGGGGACCGCGCGCCGCCGGAGTAGATGTCACGGGTGAGGGCGTCACTCACTCGTAACTGTGTCGCGGTCGGCCGGCACCGTATCCGTAACAACAGCAGTTCAACTTCATTCGCTAGATTCATCATTCATCATCATCATTCAATCGACTGACCTGATCTCACTCTAGGTGGCGTTTGCTCAGCTTCATTCACTTGATACAATAATTAATAATGCTCAATTAATTCAATAATTCAATTGATGCCAATTATTATTAGTATTAATTATATTACTCATCGACTGTATTAAATTGTTTGCGTAATTTTTTTGAGACAGTAATAAAACACTCTTTTTTGAATCAACAAATGCTTCTTAAATTAGCTTTTCGCATAGTTTTGACTCAGTGTAGCCCTCATGGTAGCGGTTTAGAAGCCCATTAATAAACTTCAAGTCCATACATTAACAAACATACAGATCATTGCGGCTTAGCAAAGCCTTACATCTCCTGGCAGCCAACGGGCAGTAACGTCAGCGGTGCAACAAGCTGTCCCCTGCAAGCCCCAACCTGCATGCCCAGCCTGGGGATTATGTACAAATCCCCTTTATTATATTGGAACATCTATGTCCAGCAGTGAACTATATAAAGCTGGTGTTGTAGCTTTTCTGTTGTATACGTTAATGGCCTGCGCAAACCGGGATGTCATGGCAAGGTTTTTTTTTTTTACCAATAGAAATTCAAACCTTCCGAAATAGGAATACGATACAAATTCCTATGCTTTAAAATAATGCTGTGACATCCCTTTCGATGCATAGGAATTTGTATCGTATTTATATTTTGATAGGTTTGAATGTCCTTTGTTAAAAATTGAAATCCCTTTACGCAGGCCTTCACGAATCGTTAGTTTAGTTGAGTTACTGTCTGTGTCAATAGACTATGCCACCGCCGCAGCGGTACCAGCCGTCTCTAAAACGCTTCCCGTGTCGACACAGTATTCTATAAACGGATTTCACATAAATAATGCATGTTTATTCGTCTGTCTGTCTGTACGGCTCGAATCTGATGGATCAGTCGATCACGCACGCACCACTGCTGTTCAATCACTCTCTATATTAGTTGTCAAAGCCTATAACGCCTAGATAATACAAACACTTTGAAAAGTATCCCTTCCCTATAAATTTACCTTATGTTCGTGTAGTAGTGTGGCTTTTCACCTTCATGCTTCAAGATGGACGCGGGATGTTGTAGGGCACGTCCGAACATGATATATGATGATGAACATGATACATTACTTTGTTACAGGTTATGGTTACCACTTAACTTCAGTTCAGCCATGTGCTTGTTTCATCTTCAAGTAATATAAAAATCAAACAATGGCCATCTTCCGGCAGCTAATCACCAACTCATCGGCCAGCTTGCCACTGACTTGGCAATATTACACCTAAGCCTTTTGCTATTGCCCATACCTTCAGAGTTGTAAGGCTAAACATAGGCTTTCAAATTCCAAATGTGTAGCTAGCTAGTAGGTAGGTACCTTCCAAAGCGCAGAAGCGCTGGGTCAAAAGCAAGCCTACAGTCGCTTATCCAAATTTTAACGTGTATGGGAAAGGTAGCTAAACTTACATGATCTGCTAAGAACAAAACAGCCTGTAAGCCTACATACTTGGAACTCTCGGAGCTGGACAATAGATACATTGATAATACCCCGTCGGGGGATCCCCAGCAATCCGAGCGCAATGATGAACATTAGAAATGATTTTTAATTATGGGAAAGCAGGCGCTCCCCGGGGCGCGACTAATTCAAATGGATATATTTATTTCTAGTTAATTATTTGAGAGCTCCCCCTGTCTCCTGAGGGTGAGGGATCAGGACTGGACCACAAACCCTCCTGGAATCTTGGAAAGAATAGGAGCCAAATGGGCTAAACGCAATCACTCAGGGGAAACGCAATCGAAACTTGATCGCAATACAACTTTTTCGATTGAAGGCTCTTTATAAAGATGATTGATTGAACGTACTAGGCTTATAAAAATATTTGTAAATTTAATTTAATTTTATTTTATTTTCGTCATGTTTCAGATAATTTGATCATTTTTCAGTTTTTAGATATAGATAGATAGATAATTCTACATACGTAATGAGGTCTTTGTTCTGGTACCAACAGGTTACACCCATCCGTGATTAACCATGTATTTTGCACCAATCTCTGATCTTTTAACTAGCATACAACCCAAACTCAAAACTTTTATCTATCATATGACTTAAAAGGTTGGTTACCGTATTTTGCGTCCAATGAGCTAATACCCCAGGTTAAGTTATTGTTATTCACATCTTTTATCAAAGAAAAATTGTTGTAATCCAACAAAATGTTCTTTCGAACGCGACACAACTTCGCAAACTTGTAAAATATTAATGTTTCTGCGATAATGCTTCGGGATATTATATTTTTGTCGCGTTCTTTTGTTGAAGACTCAATGGCGGAGCGTTTCCAGAAACCCTCGCTTCACGACGACCCGTCCTGAGTGAGTTTTAAATTTGACAAGAATGCCTCGGCAATTTGTTAATGTGCTGGATCATGTGCAGCAAGTAGGTACAATCTGTGCACATTAACACTCTGACTGCGGATTCGCCTAGTGGTGTATTGTGTGTACATTTATCTCACTGGAGGTTAAGCTGAGTCACTGTGTGCAATAGCTATGTGTTAAATACCTACCGTTTTTTTTGACGGATGGAAAATAAACTATTTTATATTAAGATAATAGTACTTTTAAAGTACTTTTCCGTTTTATAATAACAAAAAATGTTTCTTATACAAGGCTAAGAAACCCATATTTTTGCTTGTCTATATAGTTTATACAGCATTTATGCGCATAGGGCAGCATGCACCTGTGTATACCCAACTCTAAATGCCGACAATATTGTGCGAGGGTCCTCTAGTGGACTTCTATAAGCTAAAGAATAAGATGTCGTCTTTGTAAATAAAACAATACTTGTTCCGTCCGTCTGTCTTTTATTAAACTTCTCTATTTGGTCGTCTCGAAACGAGACAAGAATCAAATACTCCGATATCTATGAATATTTACTCGGGTTCGATGACTTTTATTTATGTTTTGATCAAGAATCGATAAGAGCGATGCTCTTCACAAAATAATGGATCCCTCGGTACATACACACTTAAACCTACTCGTTGAAATGTTTTATCTGCCGCGACATTTAGACGGTGTTCGGACAAGCGACAGCAGTTGCGGGTTCGTTTCCCGCCTCGGAACAAATTTTTGCATGATTTGCAGTATTTGTACCGTGACTTGGTGGTATTGTAGAACCATGGCGCTCCTATACAGCTCAATAGATTTATTTTAATGTAAGTAGGTATTTAATTTGTTTTATTAATTAACTTTTTGCTTATACTATTGTTCGAAGAGACGAGAACCTGTTACGCTTAACAATTAATTATTATATTTAAGGTTAATGTGATTTCATCAGAATTTCAATAAACTATTTCATTTCATTTCATTTCATTCCTACTCATGGTTCCTGATACCCACGACACAGGAGAGAATCCTAGGGTGGGTTCAATGCTACGAATCATTTGGATGTGGTTGTTGAGATCACAAAGTGTGTGACACTGGACGCGTCCGCGAGCACGGTGTGAAAGCAACCCAAGAAAATAAAATGGAAATGATCAAATTACAATCAAAAAGCTTTTTGTCAATTAGTATCATTAGTTTCAGTTCATTTGGAGACGGACTGAAAATCAAATCATACTGAGTCCAAATTCTCTAAAATTTATTATAAATAATAATTTATAGCTCGTTATTTTATGGCAATATATATATAATTACTTATTTGTTGATATTTCTACGGATTAAGAGCAGGTAATGAGCTTAACTGTTTGAAGATGTTTCAAAGAGCCTTTGATAAGGTTCAAAGAAGGAGTTGTTTGCTTATTAACTTAGAAATTATGTTGTTTTTCAGATTTAGATGAATTTATAATATTATTCATTTGAGTCATTTACTTATTCATTTAGTAACCCTTCCTTGCAGTCGAGTAAAAAGGTGTTAAATCGGCTTATACACGAATAACGTTATCCGAGCCCGGACGCATGTCTACGAGCCATTTAATAAAATACAAAGTATGTCACAAATTTAGGAAGCTCCAATTCACCCCACAATCGCTCCCGAGACCGCTATCAACCCCCAAAAGGGGTAATTTCACCCCCCATTGAACCACGCTCAATGGAAAAATGAGTCAACACTTTATTTATTTTAGTTATTTGCTTCGACGGAATTAGGGCAAGGGGGAGCACTGCTTCGGCTGGAGGGTCCCGTCCGACCTTCTCTAAATGTCATTAATTTTGATTAAATGAGTAGATTAAGCGTCTTGATCGTCTTGAAATACTAGGGCGTCCCCCGGAAGCGACGGTCAGAGCTCCCATGCGATGCATACTAGGGCGTCCCCCCTAAGCGACGATACCAGACACAGCGCTACTAACATGCGCATAGCGACATGGAACATCGGTTCACTGACCGGACGTAGCCAAGAATTGGCACAGACCTTACATAGACGCAATATAAACATATGTTGTATTCAAGAACTAAAATGGAGAGGTTCGAAATCCAGGAATATTGGTCAAAATTACCAACTGTATTACCATGGCTCGTCGACCAAGAACGGAGTGGGCATTATACTTGACGAAAATCTAAAACAAAGAGTTATAAAAGTAGACCGAATAAATGATAGAATTATGTACGTCAAACTCGCGCTCGACAATCAGCCCTGCCTTAACATTATTTCTACGTATGCACCGCAAACAGGCTGCAGAAAGGAAGAAAAACAAGCCTTTTGGGAAGAACTACAAGAGGTACTCCAAAGTATACCAAATACGGAGCGGAAAATCATTGCAGGAGATCTTAATGGACATGTCGGCCAAAGAGCTCCAAGAGACTGCAACGCTCATGGAAACTTTGGATACGGCATCCTCAACGATCAGGGAAAAGATATCCTGGAACTAGCATCAAATTTTGATATGTCCATTGTCAATACTTTTTACCAGAAAAAAGACGAACACCTAATCACCTACAAAAGCGGAAGGGACTCTTCACAGATTGACTTTTTTCTTTGTGATGCGGTTATGCGCAGACTTTTTCGAGACTGCAAAGTTATTCCGGGGGAACCATTAACCACTCAACACCGTATTCTGGTAGCCTGTCTAACACTACCAAATTGGAATAAAACCCGTAACATTAAATCACTCCCTAAAATCAAATGGTATAATCTGAATGAAGCCGAAGGATCAATAACTATGAAACAAGTAGAAGACTATCTAACAGACTCTATACTCGACTGCGACACAAAAGACGCCAACACAGCCTGGAATGATTTACACACCCACATTACAACGATTGCCAAGAAGACCCTGGGGATATCCAAAGGCAGTAAACTAAATACCGGCAAAGATGCTAGTTGGTGGTCCAGCGAAGTGAAGCAGGCGCTCGCCGAAAAGAAATCCAGTTTCAAAAAGTGGCAAGAAACAAAGGCGGAATTGGATAAATCCAAGTATGTGATTGCAAAAAGAGCTGCAAAACGTGCTGTGGCTATTGCTAAAACATCATCAGAGGACGCACTGATAGCTCGACTACAGGACGCTGAAACAGAAAAAGAAATTTTTAAAATAGCCAAACAACGTAATAAACATTCACAAGATTTTAAACAAACTAAATACATTAATGATACTTCAGGAAAATTACTGACCGCAGACAAAGAAATAAATAACAGGTGGCATGAATATTTTCAAAAACTGCTAAATGAAGAATTTCCACATCAGCAAATGACGCTACTCCCTCCTACACCTGGTCCCTTGGAAGTCATTACACCTACTGAAGTCAAAACCGCTATTACTGCAATGAAAAATGGCAAAGCTACAGGCCCTGATGAAATACCGGCAGAGCTATGGAAAAAATCAGGCGCCTACGGTGTAAAATGGTTAACAAATTTATTCAACCTTATCTTATCTAAGGGAACTATGCCAGATATGTGGAGACTAAGTAACATGATACCATTCTACAAGAATAAGGGAAATATAGCGGAGTGTGGAAATTATAGAGCGATCAAGTTGACGTCACATACCCTTAAGATCTGGGAAAGAATAATGGTCAAGAGACTTTACAAACTCACAGCCATCTCATCAAACCAGTGTGGCTTTACTGCGGGATTGGGCACTACGGACGCAATACACACTTTAAGGATACTGATGGACAAATACAAAGCCCTTAAAAAGGATCTGCATATGGTCTTTATAGATCTGGAAAAAGCTTTTGACCGAATACCGCGTCAGCTTATATGGCAAGCACTTAGGGCCCAACGAGTACCGGAACAGTACATAAGTATTATACAGGACATGTACTACAACGCGACCACCCGAGTTGTCTCACCTGCTGGCATGAGCAACAGCTTCGAAGTTAAAGTCGGCGTACACCAAGGATCTGCCCTGAGTCCCCTGCTCTTTAATATCGTCATGGACTACATCACGAAAGATCTTCAAAAACCAGCCCCGTGGACACTTCTTTATGCGGACGATGTAGTTCTAGTAGAGGAATCCCTACCGGAACTTCAAAGAAATCTCGAAGCATGGCGAGTAGCGTTGGAGGGTAAAGGCCTAAGGGTTAGCCGACAGAAAACGGAATATATGCACTGTAATTTTTCTGATAGCGACATATACATCCAGTCACCACCCACAATCGAGGGAAACCCCTTGAATAAGGTAGAGCAATTCAAATATCTTGGGACCGTTGTTAACACTAAAGCCAATACCGAAAGTGATATTCAAAACAGAATAAAGACAGGATGGCTCAAGTGGAGATCTCTTACCGGTGTTCTCTGTGACGCAAAAATGCCAATTAAAATCAAGGGCACCGTGTACAAACGAGCTGTGAGACCGGCTTTGCTCTACGGATCCGAATGTTGGGGAATGAGAAAGTGTGACGAACAGAAAATGCATGTCACCGAAATGAAAATGTTGCGTTGGTCTGGAGGTGTTACTCGGTTAGACAAAATTCGGAATGAGTATATCCGAGGTACTTTCAAAGTCGCAGATATACATCATAAGATGCAGGAAGGCCGATTGCGCTGGTATGGCCATGTAATGCGCAGGGATGAACACCACATGACGAAACGAGTCATGGATATAAACGAGGGCAAGAGAGGTAGAGGTCGCCCGCCAACTACCTGGACCAGAACCATCTCCAAGGATATGACGATGCTCGGCCTAACGCCGGCAATGACTCAAGACCGCAACAAGTGGCGGTCAAGTATCAGGAGGGCCGACCCCAGATAGGGAATGTGCCAGGAGAATGATGATTAAGCGTCTTGATCGCTTTTGAACTTGATAGAGCTATCATAATTATAATTGTCTCATTTAATAGCGTTTCAAAGCAGACGGTTTAAGATATTTATGCATAGATTTTGTCTTGGACGAGATTGAATATTTGCATTCTAAAGGGCTTTCAAGCGACTCGCGACTTTGTACTGTCAGCACTGTAACCAGATTAGAATAATATCTTACAGGGCTCAGTGCTATGTTAGCTCATAACCATAACGATTTTACTTGAAATAATGAGTGGTCCCTTCTTTTCTATTTAAAAGAAGGCAATAATATTATCAAATAAAATAGTTATTTTTACTTAATAGTAATAGATATACGTGATACCTGATCTATAACGTAGTTTTTAGACAAACCAATAAAAATTGTTTCCCCTGAAACAATTCCTGAACCCTGAAATAATGACAAGCAGTATAATAGTCAGCATGATCACTGATCAGCATACTCGTCAAAGTTGAGCACTTCACTGCAGCCCATCACACTCTTAATCGTTATGTTCACGTTACTCTTAATATATATTATATTTGCACTGAGAAGAATAAAGAATCTCTCTAATACTGTAACCGCACTTACAGTTTACCATAGCCATGTTTGCTCTGTTCTGAGATATGGCGTTATAATATGGGGCAACTCAACGGATGCTTAGAGAGTTTTTGTTGCGCAAAAAAAATGTATTTGGGCCATATTTGGCATCAAGCGGAAAGACTCTTGTAGACCTTTATTTACTAAGCATAAATTGTTAACTTCTCCATCACTTTATATCTTCGAGATGCTAAAACTTGTCAGAAATAATATAACATTGTTTGATAGGGATGAAAACTCTAAATACAAAAGAAAAATGGTACAAAAATCACTTAAGGTGCCTCAATTTAGACTAGACCTATGTAAAAAGAACTGTTACGCAATGGCAATACAGTTATATAACAAACTTCCACCTGACATGAGAGAACTGACAGATAATGAATTTAATCGCAAATTGTATAATTAATTTAACTTAATTTCTCTGACATAAATTATTTTTGACATTTATAATTTTATGAATGTGCTCCTTAATTTTTTTTTTGTTTTCGTATTATTTTATAAAACCAATTTTGAATCATATACTACTTACGAGAATGTATAATTGCCTACTCACTAAACATTTGCACGACTATTATAGTCAAATATAGTGATACTTTATTGTAAAATCATCACCGTGAACCTATATTTAAGCAAATAAATATTAATAAATATATTATTCATTTCATTTGATTTCATTTCATTTCATTTCATTTCATTTCATTTAATGGCGACGTGCTACGCGCTACGGGCTACGCACTACGGGCTACGTGCTACGTGCTACGCGCCACGGGCTACGGATTACGGGCTACCCACTGACTTCGTGTTAGGGGCTACGTGCTTCGCGCGACGTACTACGCGCTACGGGCTATGCGCTACGTGCTACGGACTATGGGTTATTTTTTTTTTAAATTTTAATTTTAATTTTATTAATTAGTACGGTCATTATACAACCACTTACACTAATTAAAGTAATTCACAATAAAATATTTACGTTTAAATTTACATTACAAGGAATATACATAACAGAGCAGAAATAGTATACCATAATAATAACTGAGCAAATAACAAAAGATGAAAATGAAAATGGAAATTATATAAAGAAATGAAAATTTAAATGAAAATTATAGAAAAAATAGTTATAATCATCATCATCATCATCAGCCTATAGCAGTCCACTGCTGGACATAGGCCTCCCCTAATGAGCGCCATTGCGCCCTGTCCTGAGCTCGACGCATCCAGCTTCTACCAGCAGCCTTTCGCAGATCGTCACCCCACCTGGCCAAAGGGCGTCCTACACTACGTTTGCTGAGCCGCGGTCTCCACTCAAGAACTCGTTTACCCCAACGGTTATCGGTTCTTCGGCAGATATGGCCAGCCCACTGCCACTTCAGTTTGCTAATTCTCTGAGCTATGTCGACAACTTTAGTTCTATGTCGGATAAACTCGTTACGGATTTATAGAAAAAATAGATATAATAATAGATAATAATCAAAAATAACATAAAAAAAGGAAATAAATAATAGTTCTTGTAGAGTTAAATACAATTGTCAAGCAATTCTTTCACACTCAGACTCAGACACATACATCATTCTTTCTCACAATGCTTCAGAAATACCGACACAAGATTATGCCATTCGTCAAAAAATATGTCACAATCTGGATTGTCTGATAAGAGTTTATTGAAGGCGGCGAGGGCTCGTGCAACTGTTCTGCACGAGGGTACGGCGAAAAGTCTATGTCTTTTGCATCGAACATAGTTGTTAGGTACGTAAAGTTGAAGTAACTCGCTATGCAAATCGGTAGCATCTACTGTGTTACGGAAAATTTTACAGCAGGTTGTCATTTGGTTGCAAGCTCTTCTAGTGCTAAGGGAGTTGTAACCGTGACATCCCTGAATAAATTATGTTATGTAGTGGGTTATGTTATGGGGCACTAAAAACGAAAATTATGTTTTGCATTTACACGAACACTCAATTGCAATGTATTGCGTATAAAACACCATACTTATATTCTACATTCAATCAAACAATGTTCCTGAAAAAGAATACCTAAAATGCTTAACCTGTATGTGCACAATAGTGTTTGTCCTACGACAGCTACACCCTGGCAGGGGGAGGGGGAGGTAGGGGGAAGGCAGCGGCCGACGGAGTCAATGCGACTCCTAATTAACATCCGTGAGGTATTCGCGTGTCCAACCTCACGTGAGCACACACGAGCTGGGAATCGAGACGATATTCTACTTATTATATTAAGCTCCCCAGCTAGGTAGAGCAATGACTTCGCAAGGTGGCAGGTAGAAGTTGGATACGGAAAGCCGAAAATCGAGCTCAATAGCGCTTACTGGGATAGGCCTATGTCAAACAGTGGACTAATGCAGGCTGAAGAAGAATACATATTCCTACCTAAACTATAGTTTCACAGAATTAAACGACTCTTCCCATGATAGCGTCGGCAGAATACAAGCTTCTGCTGCTAAAACAGTATAAATTATGCTGAGTCGATGACATCTTGCTGCTGCAGCACACATTCCACCATGTTTTTTGTTATGTTTTCTCTCTTTTTATGTTTATTTTTGCTTGTTGTGTTGTGTATTCAGTTGCAAATAAATATATGTCCAATGTGTGTGTCTTATTCAACTAAAGATATTGTTGATACCTACTTATTAATAGGTGGCAGACTCTCAGACGAAGCACCAGGTGGTCCGTGGTCACCGTCCATGGACCTACATTAACTTGAGGCGTGCAGGCCTCATGTGCCTTTAATGTCACCAGCACCGACACCCTTCTAACTGAAACCGGCCAAGCCCGCTTAACGGCTTTTCATCTGATCTAGATGATTGATTACAGCGTGCCATCAATTAATGTGTTTTTGCTTTTTATATTCTTTGTATATCCAACCAACTCTGTAGCTACCTACTTATTTTGTACCTATGCATTGCTGGTCGAATAAACGAATTTTCTTTCTTTCTTTCTTTCTATCAAGTGCTATCTTTCGCTCATTACCTGGGACATGACACCTCCGAATCGGAAGGAACTCTGAATACTGTTACAGTATAATATTAATAATGCTGGACGTTATCACACAGCATCATGTAGCCCCAAACTAAGCGGAGCTTGTATTACGGGTTCCACATGACTGATATACTGCATTTTTTTGTAAATACACACATATTATGCTTAGAGAACACCCAGATCCGAGTCAAATATTTGCAGAACATATTTGTCTTATTTTGGTAATCGAACCCGCAATCTTTTGCGTCTCAGACGAGCCTTTGCCGACTGCGCCACAGAGGTCTTCGTACAATGTAGTAGTACATTGGATGGTGACGTTATTCCTATCTGAAGGTATTGGTCGGTGATATGAACGGTCCCGTGTGTCTCATCGGTATTATGTTGCAGATGAAAGCGCGGCCGGTGCGGATGTCCGGCCGTGAACCCGCGACCGCTGCACACCTGACAATGCACTCACTATACTCGCTACACTCACTAGACGTACACGCCGCCGTATTTGCTCCTACCTGCATTCATTCTGTTACATTCAGAACAGTTCCACATCATCACCATCATCACCCTATTGCAGGAAAGGTCTCCTATAATGAGCGTCAAAGTTCAAAGTTCAAAGTTCATTTATTCATATCAATTATGTTACAGGTCACAAAATATAAATTACATAATTGTAAAAGATACATTTAGAATGGTCAAATATCAAAATACATCATCATTTATATAAAATTAAATAATTAGGTACACATAAGAGTCATAAATTCATTAATGTCATATATAGATTGAAGTACTAGCCACTTCTTTAAGTGAAACTTGAAGGATGTTGTGGATTGCGCGCTGGTAATAGGAGTTGGGATACGATTGTAGACAGCCGTCCCCATTACGTGTAGCAACTTGGACGTCTTCGCTAGTCGACTTGGAAATGGTTCACGTGGAAGACGTCTTTGCGCATTAACTTTAGCTTGCATTCACCATCTACCAGCAGCCTTTTGCAGATTGTCACTCCACCTGGCCAGAGTCATCAATACATATTCTACGTTTGCCAAGACGCGATCTCCACTCAAAAGCCAGCCTACATGTTTGTACAACACGTTTGCTTCTAAATAAAAAGAAAATTTACAAGAAGAGGTGGCGCACAGAGGATTCTTACTTGTGTACTTTACTGCGTATTAATTAATTCTAACACAATCTTTCGAAATATTATCGTCGGCCGCCTTGTAGGTACCACCTATTTAAGTTAATAAAATAAAAATCGTGTTCGTACTCAAAACATCTCGCTACAGTATTCTACTGTAAGGCAGGGAGATAGTAAGTACTCGCAGTGCAGGCCAAAGAATGCCTTGCACATTCCGTCCCTCTGATTATTGTATTGCATTGCAGCGCCACAGTGGAGGTACCAACCAGTACAATAATACCACAGTATAGTTTAGCAGTACGGCAATGCCACAGTGCCACGGTGTCCAGTATAACTACTGAGAGTTTGAACGCATACTTTCGGTTCATTTGGTTCACATATGCACATCAAGCAGAAATAAAACGTTTGTAGCGGACATTAGTGTTATATGAGAAAAGTAACTAAGTTACGAATAAGATGTCAAATAGAGTAAATTTACCTAAACATCCATGTAGTTCTGTTATTAAAAAAATCATCTATTCGCATTAACTTAAATTTTTCTCTCGAAGCATCAGTGGGAGAGAGATATAATTTCCACAGACAAGATTTACAAAATGCAATATAAAAACAACTTGTTAAGTAAAATCATATATTCTTGACAATAGACAAAATATTAACAATAGACAGCAACTTTAACAAAAAACAAGGTGCTAATGTAGTCCGCTGAGTGCGCGTAGAGGCGATCTATTGTGCCAAAGTTGTCGCTAATTACCGCCGGAGCGCGTCCGGCGTCGGCGTCATTGCGAGCGTGCCCGCGCCGAATTCACTTACAGGAATCTATGCACAAATGAAAATTCACTCTGTTATTGTGTTTCCCGCCAATAAACTTCAGAATTTGGACCATTTTGCACTCGCAAAGTGGGAATGTATTTTGAATTTGCAAATACTGATGGAAGTCCGAGAGAGATGGGTTTAATCCTGGCTTTACGGACATGACGGCACTAGGCATCTGTTTACGCTTGTTCTATTCCGAATTCAGAAAGGAGAAGGCAGCAAACTTACGTTACTGGATATTCCGTACTGCAGCGGGCGGAGCTCAATAGAAAATATTGAACAACTCGTTGAGGTAATCGGATTTGTCGTTACCAATAACTCTATCAATAGTTTATTTAGTTTCCTTCGCTCGGGGCGCGCCTACTAACTGTGCCGTACACTGTGGCCTCTATAACAGTCCATGAGAATGAATAACAGGAAGTGGTATTGTGGCGGAATAACAGCGTTACAATAATAACTGCCAACTTAGTTCGCGAACTGACGTCTCTCGATAGAAGTTGCCTCTTTGCGGCACCCATGACCGTCAGGCGCGTATATGCTCGTACTAAAAAGGATTTTGAAGGGTTTTTTCTTTATCCCAAGTGTTAAGAACAAGTTATAAGCTTGTAGTACAGAGTATTGTTTTACAAATATTGGTTTCACCGGAGGACTCGGAACCATACTCTCAATGCCATCTAAAGAAAAACTATCATAATCGACTAATATTATTAGTCTAATCTCGATCTAATATTTACACGACTAATAAGTCGAATATAATGTTTAATGTAATAATAATAATATTTTTGCAAATAAATGTTAATTTGTTTATTCATTCAATGTCCTAAAGAGTAATTGTGACGTTAAATCTACGAAAGTGACAAGTTAGGAACAAGTTAACACGTTCCCAAGATGTTAGAACAGAAGTATTGCGTTTGGTACATTACAAAATGGCAGCATTCCTGTCACGTCCGTGAAATCTCTGTTTATTTCAATTTGTTGAGGCGGCTGTCCCGTCTCTAACGTAATAATGTTCACACCGACCGGCGTGACGAGACCGGGCCGGCTGCGTACCGAGTGCGGGACGGCGCCGGGAGGCTAGACACGAACAGGGCAAGTCAAAAGACGACAACGTCCTCGCTCTAAAACTTACGTTCAAGATAAAATTGAGAACGATCAATCGGCCCCCGTTTATCTCACTGAGGGGAAGGGAGGGGTGGGAACCGACGTTTCAATACATTTAATATGAATTTAATTTGATCCGCGTCTCTGTCCGTGTGACGCCTCAGGCTTGTTGTTCGTAGCACACGCGGCGCAATGAGCGCGATGCTAAGTTTAATGAGAGAAGTTCAGCTCGTCCATACAACTTGCTGCAAGCAGATGCTGTGATAGACAATCTATTCAAGGACTTCATGAAGCCTGTTATTTCATAAACAATTTCATATTTTGACTTGACTGTTCTAGACAGAGGTTCTAGGACTTAAATTTAAATCAGTTTTTGTTACTAAAGCTATCCTACTAATGATGTGACATGTTTGTTTCTCCTTTACGCCAAAGCTACTCAAGGGATTAAGATGAAAATGATGCTGATTTGCCTCCAGACCATAAGCTACTTTTGACCGGGTACATATACAAAAAAATAATAAAGGCTGTAGGTAAAGGTTGTTCACGTTCAACCAGTGTCAAAAGGAAACATATAAAGACAATCTTACGATATGCCGAAATATGGATACTCTAAGAGCTAGGTAGTAAAGATGAAGTATTTTTACCGCGCGTTGTAAAAGTGTACCAAGTACGTACCTACTCGTAGGTAAAGTACAATGCATACATAGTAAGTAATAGATGCAGCGAGCGATGCCGGCGAGGATATAAAATGCATCAGGTCGCGTCACGGCGAGCCGCGCTCCACACTAACTGCGGACTTGCGCTTTATTACTATAATTTGGCATTAGGACAAGTCAAGAGCTCGCCTTGTTTCAACAACAAAAATTGACACAATGTGCGTTGTTGGAAGGGTAATAAACACAAAATCAAGAGCAGCGGACCTGGTAATTCAGAATCAAATTAATTTAATATCTTTAATAATTTTGTGATAAATGATACACATTTATCTTGGGATTAGACTTTATTTTTGCTTTTGGATCCATTTTTTTTATATTATTGCACAAAGGTTAATTGGAGATCATTTTGTTCAAAAACTATACATGATTAATACTTTTTACATCCGGTAATTATTATTTGCTTATAAAATAGATTATTGAATAATAATGATTGTTATAATAAACTTATAATATTAAAGAAATCATGACATTTTTTATTTATTTATTATTTATTTTTACCTCAAATAAATAAATCATGTAGCCCCAAACTAAGCAGAGCTTTTATATATACAAATATTGAATAACTATTTATTTTGTAAATGATTGAGCTTATCTAGCCAAAATCCTATTTGATTATTCCAGTTATATAGATACGAGATAATAAGATAAACGTGATCTTGTGTTTATTTTATGTACCACGTTAAAATCTTGAATATTTTTTCATTTTTTTATTATTTATTTTTACTTCATAAATAAATAAATAATGCTGGACACTATAACACAGCATCATGTAGCCCCAAACTAAGCAGAACTTATATTATCCATATAAGTTCTGCTTAGTTTGGGGCTACATGATGATTATTATTGTGTCCCACACATGACTGATAAACTACATAGATATTTTTTTGTAAATACATACATATTATACATAGAAGACACCCAGAACCGAAATACATATTTGTAGAACATAAAAACATTTATCTCGCGACGGGAAGCGAACCCGCAACCTCTGATTCTCAGGTGGGCCTTCACCCACTGCGCCACAGAGGTCGTCAAGTTTAATAGTAGTCAGTAAACAAACCATGAATAAAATCCACTGCAATTTTTCAGCTTATCGTAACTTAGATACTCATTATACTCGTAGTTACATAACTGTCAAAAGCTTTTCAAAATTTCTTTACATAGATCAAATAATAGACATGGACTTTCTAAAAATTTTAGAAAGTCCATGCTATTTAGCGAGTGTATATAGTACATGATTGTTTTGATGTGATATTGGACGCACAGAGCACAATGGCAGTTTAAAAACGAGTTATAGGTTTTAGTTTATAACAGGTTTCAACGGCTGCGTCCTTGTTTAAAACTGGAGGTAGGTAGATATTTAGCATTTGAAGTAGAGTCAAGTCCCGCGTGTCAGTGGTACGCTCTAAGCAAGTTTCCCGGTAAATGTGTGAAGGTGCGCGACGGAATTCGCCATCACGGGCAATAACACGGCACTTCATACTGCCAACACATCCGCTACAACTACCTACATACATATATACATACATGTGTGTTAGATAGTGGCTTAGAGATATCAAAATCTATGTGTTATCCTAGGATAACTAGGATATCCTAGGAGTATCTAGATACTCGCAGTGTATTAGATATAGCTATATATATCGTTATTTCTTCTTTCTTAAAGTGATTAACTATTAACTGAAAACTCATGATCACACTTTTTTTCCTAATAACTAACCTAAAAGCACATATTAGAAAATATATTTAGGTACTGAGGTAGATAAGTATTAAGTAAATATGACCAGTTTTTCTCAGTTTTGCTTCTTTTCCTATTGGTTGTATCCCAAAGCTGTGTAGAGCACAGCCTTAACAATTTATAATTCAGCCGTTTATAACGTTGGTTAACGGAGAGATACATTAATGACAGTTGAGTTTCGATCAAACAAACATCGCAAAATTACAATTATTTAGTGAACTCAATGTAATTGACGTTTAATTATAGTTAAATTCAACAAGCTTTTACATTTTAACATTAAATACATGAGTAGGCATCGGCACAGTCTGCTGAACATGAATATATGAAAATGTATGAATGAACATGTTCAAACATGAACATCAGTAAATAGCCGTCGAGCCTCCCATCGCCGTCCATTCGCTGATAATCACAGATAAACTATAATTAATCCTAATGTAATATGATTATGTCGATAAACTGTTTGCTCGATTACCGCGTGGCTCGAGCTAAGGTTAGGGATGGTAATAATACCATTATGTATCTACTTTGACATAATTAGTAACGACTTAGTTATATTCGTTGATATTAAGTATTTTGTTACTTTGTAATTTTTTTGTGTTGTATGCTGGTCTATATTGGGGACTACTGCATATTTTGGAAAAAATACGCAGTAGTTTAATAGCCGTTTGCATAAACAGATTACTGTCGCTAAGTGTCAGTTAAGGTTGGTATGGCAGAGTATAATTTTTCAAATTTTTTAACTAAGATTATTGAAAATCCTTTCGGGTATTAGGTACATCATCATCATCATCATCATCGCCAGTCTATAACAGTCTATGCTGGACATAAGCCTCCGCTAATGAGCACCATTGCACCCAGTCCTCAGTTCGACGCATCTAATTTCTACCAGCAGCAATTTGCAAAAGGTCACTCCACATGGCCGGATGACGCTCGCCGAGTCACGGTCTCCACTCAGAACTGGTTTATTCCAAATGTCGTCAGTTCTTTGATATGACCAGCCCACTGCCACTTCAGCTCGTTAATTCTCTGAGCTATGTCGACAACTTTAGTTCTACATCGGATATTCTCGTTGCGGATCCGTATTAGGTACATTACAAACAAGCTTAAAAACAAATTTAAGCCGGGAAGAATACAGAATTTTCTTTGATAAGTATGAACGTACATTGATTTCATATGTTTTTAGTTAAAATTATGTTAATACACGTATGTTAAACCTGCATTTACTACAAACGCAGGTCTAGGAACGTTATCGAGTACGGAAGCCGCGAGTACAAACCGCAGATAGATAAGTATTGGGCATTGAACGCTGACCACAAACTGTGATTGCACCTCTGCACCCGCCACCACCCCCGCCACTGCCCCCACCACCGCCACCGCCACAGCCACTGGCGATCGACGTTAATGCGATACGCGCGGATTGTCGAGAACTAATCACTAAATTCCTAAAGTACAGGCTGGCATGGATATTTAGCTATAAGTAGTGACTAGTGGTCGCTTTGCCCTCGCGTGCTATTCAGATCTGATTTCATTTGTGTTACCGCGTCAGGCGGGTATAAAGTTTCAATAAACTTAAAAAATGTAGCTATCTACTTATGATAAATGATAAATGAATTTATTGATGTTAAACAAGGTGGTAAACATTATATTGGTCTTATATCGTAATAATTCGTATCTCTAGTCTGCCATGGTAAGTCAAGTGAAGAAGTGTGAAGAAGAATATAAAGATTAAAATTAAAAACAGAAAAAAGTAGGTATTCGATGACAAAGTAAAGGACATTAAAATTTGTCATTCAACTCGAACTTTTTACATACAGTACGAAAAGCCACACGCTGAGCATTCATTACCAGTTCATAACTGATGGCGCCACGTTTTTGAAAAACTGACAAAGATTTTAATTCATAATATATCCATATAGTGGTGTATGTATTATATGAGCTAAAAGACATATCAATGACAAGTCCAGGAAAATTAAGGGGTTCACCTCGGAATGAGAGATAGTCGGCTATAAACTTGTATAAACCTTTATTTGGGCACTGTAAAACTTGTCTCATAACCTACTTATCGCAGGGCTAAAAGACATATCAATGACAAGTCCAGGAAAATTAAGGGGTTCACCTCGGAATGAGAGATAGTCGGCTATAAACTTGTATAAACCTTTATTTGGGCACTGTAAAACTTGTCTCATAACCTACTTATCGCAGGGTGTTAGCTTCTACAGATATTCCAAGGTCAAAGGCAAAAAAATAGATTTATTGCAAATATCATGTTTCCTATGGGTTTTATGCTATTGACATCTTAATAAATACTGTAGAACATTCAATTCATTTTCGAGATAAAGGGCAGAGCGCGCGCAGTGTTTAACTATACTCCAAATAGTTAAACACTGAGCGCGCTCTACCCTCTATCTCGAAAATGATTCAAGATATTATAAAAAATGTTTAAACAAAAGTTGTAGAGAATTTACTTAAATTCATTTTTAATTCTAATCTTATTTTACTAATAACTTTTTAACTAATTAAAAAGAAAACAATCATATTTTTTATTTATTTAATTAAAGTATTTCCCTTACTAACTTGATAAGTACGCGAGTAGGTAAGTGTTATTCAATGAATAGACACTGAATTATTGAAAAAAAAAATTAATAATTGCCGTTTGCAAATTATGTAAACTTATATATTTATTAATAATTTATAAACTTTATATGTCGTGTTTTAATACGGCGGTTTGACCACGAATGATACTCCAAAAAGTTAAACACTGCGCTGCCCTCAATCTCGAAAATATTTCAAGATAATAAAAAAATGTTGAGACAAAAGTTGTAGAGAATTTAATGTTCTGTCTTAATAAATATTGTAGAACATTAAATTATACAATATTCTACAATATTTATTTGCTAATAAATAATAATTTGCTAATAATGATAATAAATTGTTCTGGCATACTGTAGTGTGCCAGAACAATTCACAGAAATCACTGCTGATTGATGTACCTGTCTTCCTTCACCTCCCTTTTGCATGTGTAATTAGGTACTATCTACCCACCACGATAAAAAACAATAGGTAATCAAATTGACCCTCTCTCCTCTCCCTCGTATGATACGTAAATTTAGTAGAACAAGTAGTAAATAAAACCGGCGAGTAGAACCCTTCGTTCAAAAAGCTGTTGGCCCTCTGAAGTGTTTGTTCGCCAATTGTATTTTATAGAAAAGGCATTTCTATTCAAAGCGACCCTTATCAACTGAACTCAAATCTAAGCAAAACGCACCCGTACGAAAAACTAGGCAATACACAGAATACACGCAGGGACGGACTCAGTGCAATATATTATTTATATGAACCTACCCTTAAATTTTTTTATGATATTCTAGCTGATTTTGCAATGAATACGTAACATACAGTCATGCCTTTTTCCCAGAGGGGTAAGCAGAGAGCACGGATCTCCACTTGCTATGATCCTGGCATACCTCTTTTGCTTCATTCACTCTCATCACATTCTTCATACATGCTCGTCGGTTTAGGGTCCACCTGACCTGGCTTTTCCAGCACGTCTCCGATTTCATCGAAGAACATACGTCGAGATCTTCTCCTTCCAACTGTCTCATTCACACTCGCCTCATAATTATACTTTTTTCGTCAATCTTCTTTCATCCATCCTTTATACATGCCCAAACCACCTCAGCATACCTTTATCAATCCTTGTCACAATATCTTAATTCACTCCACATTTCTTCTACTTAAATGTGGAGAAAATGAAACTTTCTAAATACAAAAAATCTTCTTAAAAACTCTGAATCACATACTCAAAAAAAAACATTTTTTTTAAAGATTGTCTCCGTATATCACTTAATAGATAATCAGAATGTACAGGTAACAATCAGCTGAATCTGTTATCTCGCATGATTTTGAGGCAAATGTATCTTATTATCGTGTATAGAAAACAAAACTATAATCAATTTCTCATTTCACTACAGATATTTCAGCGATCGACGTGGGTGAGATAGCGTGGCCGGTACACGCTAAAAGTGAAGATTTTTCACTTTTAGCGTCAATAAAATCAATATTCAAAATATGTTTATTTTCTAGAAAATATAATATTTTCATAATAAGGTCATACAGCAATGTTAGTACATGTATTCAGCCTGTATGCAGTCATTAATACTGCTCGAAGGGTGTAATTAGCCTAATCGAGAAAAGGCTGCAACACCGGCAACGCTAAAACTGGGTAATCACGATTAATATAAATGTTTTCAGCAGTTGTGGTGAGTCCGTCTCTGGTGCACTATTGTTTCGTCGCGACCCGCGGATCCCTGAGTGAGCACTCCGCGTCCTTATTACGCTCCTTGTTTGAACTACCCGCGAACCCGCGCCCCGGACTTACCCTGCCTGCCCCTGCGCTACCTGCGCTAGCTGCACCCACATTACTAACGAGCATAGTTTTAATGAAGCGCTTGTTTGCTGGTTTGGCTGTATGTGAGGAAGCTTTCTGGGAGAAGCTGGATATGTTGAGCTGAGGACAGGACGTAATGGTGCTCATTAGAAGAGGCCTATGTCCAGCAGTGGAGAAACTAACAATAAATAGATAAAACTACGCAACAAAAAAACCGCGAGCGGGTTTCGCTTGCGTAGTACCCGAATACTTACCTACCTTAGCCTTTATGTTATTTATTATCTAGAATTACATTATTATGAGCCAATCTCAGCTCAATCCATCTAGTTAATTAAGCGGGAAGGTGTGTTAGCGTTGAAATTGTAGTAGTATTGTACATATCTAGTACATTCCGCGACACACACTCCCGTTCATTTCAGCTGAATGAAAATTGTATATTTCCTTATGATATGCGTATTTGTTCTAACTGGTCTATCTCTTAGTACCACCTTAGTTTGCTACCACCATTCTCACGCAATGCCCATTTATTTAAAGTCAAATTGTACTTTACAGGTCTTATTAAATAAATTTTGGTTTTGATTTTGATTTTGATACTGGGTAACAGGTTTGCTTTTCTGTGGTCACGAAAAGTGTCAGAGTAGTATTTGATAGTGCCCTGGTACAACATGGTTTGTGACAGTCTTGAGTTAAAAGCTTTTACTAAACAATGGACAACAACTAACAATGTTATTGTAAGCTGTGCATTTATGTTTCCTGTGTTTCTGTGTGAAAAAAAGATTTATTCTATTCATAATGGAGAGGTACCGTCCTCTAAAGGTCAGCGCGACCTTAATAATGGGAGGAAAGCTATTGATGTGAAGAAAACATTTTTCAATAGTTTCTGGTTGGTATTTCAGAAAATTTGAAATATCCGCAACTAGCATGCGGCCGTACCATTTACAGTAGTAGGATAGTGGCAGCACCCTGCTCAACAACGAACGGGGCTCCGGCGGCCGGCTCATTGCGGCATAGCACAGCCGATATCGGCACAGCTAAATGCCCTGGCCACCGACGGGCAGCAGCGTCGGTGGTGCGAGAGGCTGTGCCCTGCGATTCCCGACCCGCATGCCCAGCGTGGGGATTATAGGCACATCCCCCTTTATTAGGCGAGGCCTATGTCCAGCAGTGGACTGATATAGGCTGGTGTGTGTGCGTGGGTGGATAGTGGGTTAGGATGAACAGGTTTTCCATCCAATTATTATCATCTACGGAACCGTGGTAACCCAAAATTCAACGATAAGTCGGTACCATAGGGTAGTTCTGCTCATGACTATTCGAGAAAATAAAACAGAAAAAAATAAAACTCAACTGTTTTTGGATTTACAAAACAAAAATCAAAAAATCAGAAATATTTGAAAAATTGTGGTCATACAATATATCAAATATTTCAGATTTTTTGTTTTGTATCTGTACCTTAAGTAGCACTGCTATCTACGACTATCCTTAGAAATCCCTGAATGCTTGAAGTTTTTACACAAATTTCAATAATAATAATATTTTTCCCTTAGAATAATTATGATGTGTAAAATATTTTTTTGGTTTTTTTCTAGAGTAGTCATGAGCAGGTCCACCCGCTGGTGCCGGCTTATCGTTGAATTTTGGGACATATTGTTTATTATAATGCAAGTTGGGTAAGGTACTAAATACACTCGAGAGCAATGAATCCGGGTCACTCAAAGAATCCAAAAAATCTCGGAAAGTAAGAATGCTAGGTTAATGCAATAAATTGTATTTAATAGACAATTTAATACTCCTTAAATGAAAGTTAAAAAAATATGAGTCACCATACATTTTATTTACACAAAATTACATAAAGAAAAAAAACTGCTGATCTCTCCTTAAAACAAAAATAGGAAACATGAAATTTTTGAACTTTATGACGACTTTCTTGAATTTCAATACTTCGTATTACCTCCTCGTGCTTCCATTACTGCGTTTACGCGGTTTGGCATGCTGTACACCAAGTTCCTTATACGATTTTGGGGAATATTCTCCCATTCCTCTGTGAGAGCAATTTTGAGCTCAGGAAGCGTGATTGGGGGAGGGTTTCGTTGTTTTACGCATCTCCCTAGCTCGTCCCAAGCATGCTCGATCGGGTTGATATCCGGGCTGCGCGCTGGCCACTCCATACAAGTAATGTTCATCTCTTGAAGGTAGTCATTCACAATCCTACCTGTATGAGGTCGGGCATTGTCATGCATAAATATAGCATCCTCACCCAAATTGACCATAAATGGACCAACGTGTTCGTTGAGGATTTCTTCCACATATCTTACGCTAGTTAAAGAGCCGTTTTCTATGATCACCAGCTCTGTGCGACTTTCAGAGGAAATTCCGGCCCACACAAGTACAGACCCACCACCGTAGGCTACTTTTTCTTCGATGCATGCTTGCTTGAATCTTTCCCCTGGTCTTCTATACACTCTGTGTCTTCCATCGTGCTTGTAGAGCATAAATTTTGATTCGTCGGAGAACATAACTTTCGACCAATCTTCAATACTCCAATTTACGTGGTTCTGGGCATATCTTAGTCTTGAAATACGATGGCCACGCTCCAGTTTAGGGCCGTTTGCAGGTCTAAGGGGTTTTAAGTTAGATTCAGCAAGCCGACGTCTTACTGTCCATGCACTTGGGTTACTTCCTCCGAGGCGTCGAAACTGATTTGTGAGTTCAGTTCCTGTGAGAAAGCGATTTCGAAGCATGGTGTTCACCAAGTATCGGTCTTCTCGTGCTGTGGTACACCTAGTTCTGCCCGTTCTTGGTCTGCGTAGGTTAGAACCAGTTTCTTCGTAACGTCGGAGAACTCTTTGTACTGTTGACAGCGACACACCGACAGTCCTGGCTGTATCGCGCTGACTCCGGCCGGTTTCCACCAATGTAAGTATTCTGGTGCATTCTTCAAGTGTAAGCGACATGATTTCAGCTTGAATAATGAATATTGAGCACTATCAACCTGGTTTATGTACCAACATAAATGACAGATTACAAACAAAAGCAAAAACAAATCCTGTAATTTCGTAGTTCCATCTTCGACAGTGTTCCCTTTTCAAATTTGATTTTTTTATGATATAACTTTACAATAACTAAGAAGTTTTAATACTTTCATTTAAGGAGTATTAAATTGTCTATTAAATACAATTTATTGCATTCACCTAGCATTCTTACTTTCCGAGATTTTTTGGATTCTTTGAGTGACCCGGATTCATTGCTCTCGAGGGTATAATAGTAGATTGTTTTACAAGGGACTAAAGCATCCCATTATATACGAGGTTGTTATACTCCCGAGCGTAGCGAGGTAGGATGACTAGACCGAGTTATAATGGGTGGTTTTGGCCCGAGTAAAACACTCTACTTTTCACTTCGATTGCGAGAAAATAAAACAATTCAGAATTAGACAATTTTCAGAAATTTTATTAAAAATTAATCAACCTTCATAAAACATCACCAAGACGGTTCTATTTTCAAAAAAAAAGTTTGACGGAGCACCAAGAAGTCGAGTTTTTATGTCAGAAAACGAATGCTTTGTACGGGCTGATGATTTTAGACAAAAATTAAAAAGAAAAAATACTTTTTAGCCCGAGGTATTAAACTCGAGTTTTAGGCCCGCTAAGCTACACTATTATGATACACTTTTTGAGCAAGAGAAGTGAAAATTATATTAAATACTGGAACAAGAGCCTACATCAATCCTTTTCATTTTCAAACATCGTAAACTTATTGTAGATCTTGCAAACTAGCACCCGCAGATAAACAGTGTTTCATAATAATTAATATAACTTTATTTCAGACACATGAGATCCATAGTTAAATAAAAACTATATTACATTTTACAAAATTAAAAATTCTATGAATAATTTCATTCATGCCGAATATCCAAGTTAAAGGTCCGTAGAACGTGTGTAAACGTGAATACGGCTGTATCCGTACTCCGTAGCCGTATAATGAGCTATCGGTAGTATCGGTAGTAGAACGTGTACACGAAATACGGCTACAATAGCAGTGTAAAGGTTCATGCACACTCATCAAGTCACCTCATAATTAAGGAGGTGACACGGTGTGAAGCTCCATCTAGACTACAGATGATTTATTTCCTATTTCTGTAGTCAATGGAGAAGATAACAAGGTTACAATATCACATTTTTACGTACGTAGAATCAAAGTCTAGACCGTACACATTATTCTAGTTTTTATTTCACATCGATCGGTGCAATATTACCGAAGTTATAAGCGTCGGAAGTTTACGTGGGTTTTTTAAATCTCGTCAGTGATCGCGAGTAGCGCGTGACGTCATCGCTCGGCGCGGCGGGCGTCCGTAGTACATTTCGCTGCTAAGTTGTTTGCTCTCGTGCGCTCTGGTTATTTTTATTAATTTAAAATAATGCTGATTGATTGAGTATATTGTGTTAATTATTGGTTATTATTATAAATTATACTAAAATGGAAGAAGAATTTCAAAAAGACCAATGTAACAACCTTCCCATAGTTCACGGTCTGATGGTGGCAGAATGTTTTATAAAAAATAAAGAGATCATTAACCTTGGAATGGTTCAATAAACTGCGAGTCGCGTACCCTACATGCGACATACCTACTACATGTATCGGGGAGCCCCCCTTAATTAATTTTAATTTAATTTAATAATTAATTTTTTAAGTACCTAAATATAAAAACAAAATATTCTGTGAATATTTCAAGGGTCTACCTGTTGCCGTTATTACCATCGTGCAAAAAAACGGCAAAAAAAGTGGCAACAGAAATACATCACCGGTGAAAATTTCAACTGTCTAACTATCGCGGTTCTTGAGATACAGCCTGGTGACAGATAGACGGACGTACAGACGGACAGCGAAGTCTTAATACCTAATAGGGTTTCCTTATTTACCCTTTGGGTACGGAACCCTAAAAAGCATTTTACTAGCATTAACAAAGTACCCACCTAGTCTACCTACTAGGTCCTTAGTTAGTGTTTCACATTGCAAGGTTAAGTACCTACTACTTAGTTAGTATTTCAGATGGTATTTGAATAATTACATCGACATGATCCTCAAAACAATATACTGTCGTTTTTGGCTCTAACGGGGGCTCTTCACATCGCATTTATCAATTTTATTCTGATTTTTGGATCCTTAGGAACGTAAAAAAACAACTTTTCGGGTTTTTTTGTGGCCGTATTTTTACACTGAGGCACGACACAGTATTTATTCGATGGACTCAAGTTGTTTTTATTGTGTCTTATTTAAAATAAACAAAGTAGTTCCGCGCGCGACGAGCACATTGAGGTAAACGCTTCGAATCCCCGAGTCACTCGCGCGGAGGCAGGATCCGTGACGTCATCAACGATATCGCGCTCGGTCCGCGGCTTAGACCGAAAATGTTAACTTTGCACTTTGATATCTCGGTCAGTTTTAGAGATAAAAAAATAATAAAAACACAGTTGTTCTCGTAATTTTTTGTAGATTTTTTTGGCATATATAACAAAAAATGGTTTTCTTCTTCATTCAAATAATTCAAATGATTACAGACCTGTTTTTACAAACTATGACAGTGGATCTTTTGATTTTGTTCAACTTTCGACGGATAAAATGTCAATCTTATATAGTTTTGGCACTCATCATTTCATCTGACAGAATACAGAAAGTCGACGTAAATGGAAAATGCTCTGCGGGATCTGTGGTAAAGAAGGGTGTACCTCAAGGGTCAATACTTGGCCCATTCCTATTTTTAGTTTACATCAACGACCTACCTCAACATGTGAGGGACAACCACGAAATTGTATTGTTTGCAGACGACACGTCTCTTTTATTTAAACTAAAGCGATGGCAGACCAATTTTGACGACGTAAACAATGCAATAGCGAAAATTGTTAACTGGTTCAATGTAAACAATTTATTACTGAACGGAAATAAAACAAAATGTATAAGATTAATTTTACCAAATGTTAAACAAGTTAAGCCTAACATTAAAATAAAAGATGAAGATTTAAATCTTGTGGACACTACTGTATTTTTAGGCATAGCCTTAGATAATAAGCTTCAATGGGGCGCTCACATAGATGGATTGTCGAACAGACTCAGTTATGCAGCATACGCAATCAAAAGAATCCGTCAACTTACTGACGTAGAAACATCTAGACTGGTTTATTTCCGCTACTTCCACAGCATTATATCGTATGGCATTTTACTGTGGGGGAATGCTGCAGATATCAACACCATATTTGTGCTGCAGAAGAGAATAAAAATAAATGTTAATGTTAAAAATGTTATGACTATGCCGTGCCAATATATATATGAAAACTTAATGTCTGTCCGAAAAAAATATCAAATTGTTTAAGAAAAATAGCGACAATCATATGTTAACACTAGTTAACATTATGATTGTCGATAACACTAGTTAACATTATGATTGTCGCTATTTTTCTTAAACAATTTGATTGATTTCTAGTGAAATAAAGATAAACTAGCTGTTCCTACTGTAAGGCTCCATAAAGTTAGTCAATCATTTAAAGGGCAAAACGTACGGTTTTTTAACAAAATCCCAAATAATATGTTTATCTGTAAATGAATTCAAAAATGTTGTTAAACGCAACCTCTGTAATAAAGCTTATTATAAAATTTCTGATTATTAAGATGACAAAAAAGCTTGGGATGAAACTGTCATCCCTCAAAAACAATGTAATAGTTAATAATAAACTTTGTAAAAAACGCGACTAAAAAAATATAAGCCAAGCAGAGTTTCTTGCCAATTCTTCTCTGTTTGGTCACGTTACGAATTGGTGGAAATTCAAATTTAAAAAATTAACGTTTCAAAGTGTACTTATTGAATAAACTTATTTTGATTTCTTTAATTTTGATTATAACATTCGGCTAACATTGTCGACACTATAATACACAGGTTATTGATTGGTCTAGAAAAATGGGCGTTGATGGAAAAATACAAAAAAAAATATAACAGGTGAACCAGCATAATGTGACCATTTTTTGTTCGTAACAATACATGGTCATTTCAATGTACCTGTGACGGGATCAAACGGGATGTCCTTAGAGTCGTAGGCGAAACGTCGGTACCATTTCTACTAAAGATGGATTCCTATATAATTTAGTAGCCACAAGAATTTCGTAGTAAATTTAGTTTGAATAATTATTAAAAGATTTAAAACGAGGCGTTTAACTTAAACTTTGAATGTTTTCAGGACAAAAAACAAGGTGCCATCTACATTATCTACAATTAACATATTTCGACTTGGCTGATCGATGACTTGAATGCGATAAGACTGAAGTGTGTGCACGAACCCTAATGTGATCGGTAGGTGGGGGTGTGCAGTGACGGATGACGTCACTACACGTGTCCCTCTGTTGATTGCACGTCCTATCACGTCACAGGGCAAGCGGATACCTACTGAACGCAGGTTGTACGGGCATGAGGACGAGTGGTGCAAATACTACCATATTAAAAAAAGTTGTTTTTATGTCAAATGTTTGTCTAAAATGGATGTATGGCTGTTTGTATGCCATAGGCTGATGTAATATTTAGATAGTTTTAGACTAGACCTGGAATAACTTCCGTTTATCCGGGTAGATACCGCGCGCGAAGTTACTAATAAAAGTTATTATACGTATGCACTTGAAGTTATTAATTAACATAGAATTGTTAATAAAAATCGTAGCCTTATTTGTGTTGTACACGTCAGGCTGCGCTCAAGCGTTACTATGTTACTACAAGATTTTTATAAGACAAAATATTTTGTACAAATTCCGCGAATCTTCTCAGACGAGTTTTCTTTTAGAAGTCGAAATGTAACACAATGTAGTAGTGTTGTTATCCTTCCTACTTCCTATCCTACTTATATTATAAATGCGAAATTTTGTGAGTATAGATGTATGTATGGATGTATGGATGAATGTTTGTTACTCTTTCACGCAAAAACTACTGAACGGATTTGGATGAAACTTGGACTATTCCAAGTACTATGTCTATAAATAGTTTGTGACCTGGACCCTATGTGTTACATAGGCTACTTTTTATTCCAAAACCACGCGAACGAAGCTGCGGGCGGAAGTTGAGTAATAATATATTAAATACTAGCTTCCACCCGCGGCTTCGCTCGCGTGGTTCTGAGATGTGTAACGTACTGGACCTCGATTCTGTAAACCAAACGTAACGTAACACGGGTTCGTTGCGATATGTAATGTTACGTACGAGTATGTAATGTTATGTATGTTAAAACGCGAGTTCTTTTGCCTTGCGCCCTCGCAGCCGCGTGGAGCGCCGCCGATGTCGAGACGACAAACACGCGCGACCCCGCACCCATACTACGGAGTACTACATGTACGTACGTCGTACACACAACGCACCTAAGCCGGGACCACATCTGATTTTAATAGAAAAACCTAAAAATCAATACTTATTTCCTTTAAATAGTAATGTCGATAATGTCGAGGATAAAATGGTTTGTTGACGAGTTATAAACTCTGCTTTTCACTTCGATTGCAAGGAAATAAAACAATAGTGTAACATAACATTTCTTTTATGAACATAAAAATAAAAATTAGTACAGTTGCTTTATTTTTTTTAAATCTAATGACATTGATATTAGGCTTGGGCTGCAGACCTATAGATATAAAATATGTAAAGGATATTAAAATTAAAATTCAAATACGGTAGGTTATTTAATTAATTTAAGAAAAATATTACTACCAAATAATTTAATTGTAGGCTGTAAAATTAAATTAATTTTTTTGTAATAATTTTCTTAAATTAATTAAATAACCTACCGTACTTGAATTTTAATTTTAATATCTTTTATATCTTAAAAAACACGTAAGGCAAGTAAATCAAAGTAAATATTATAAATTAACAAATTCTATCTATGAACTTCTTATTGTGTTTGGGTGTATGGCTCATTTTCTTTGCCTTAATATAGATACATTTATGAGTAGGTATGTTAATGCACTTGTGCACAAAATTTGTTTTTATGCAACCTATATCCTGCACAAATAAGTGCTTTGAGAGCATGAGAAGTGAAAAATATGTTTCGGGGACATTGAGAACCATTTTAAAACCGTTTCAGAATTTGGATTTGCTCCATTTTACCGACGTTTTCCTATCTCTGACTCTTTTATATTTAGGTCACAGATATAGAAGAGAACTAGATAAAGCCTTAAAATTCACTATGTTCTGAACATCAACTCAGCTTATGTCCAATATCATAAGTTAGAAAGGGACGCATACATATATCAATGCGACTTCAAAATAGACCAAAAATATTCATCGTACCAGGGCGCTCAAACAAAATTCTATGCAGGTTCATACAAATGCCCTGGTACGAAGTCGCAGAAATCTCATTGAGATAAAAGTATGCATCCCTGTCTAGCACATGATATATAAAAACATAACAACATGATATATAAAGACATAAGAAAGTAGAGATCAGTCGTTTGAGTTGACGTTCAGAGCATAGTGAATTTTAAGGCTTTATCTAGTTGTCTTCTATATCTGTGATTTAGGTATAGAGTTAGTGTCAAAAACTTTTTGACATTTTTCTTTATTTTTTTGTGTTTGTATGACACCGCACACTGCCATAAATTTAAAATCAAACAACGTTTATTCAATAAACACATAAAGTACACTTTGAAATAATAATTAAAAAAAATTATTTAATACACCAATTAGTAACGCGACCAAACAGAGAAGAATTGGCAAGAAACTATGCTTGGCTTATATGTATTTATTAAATGATTTTTTTTAAACTTTATTCTTAAATATTACATTGTTTTGAGGGAGTAGGAGACAGTTTCATCCGAAGCTTTGTGACCAGCTTGATTAGATACAGCTTGTATTTAGTTGAGTCAACAATGTGCAATGCCGGAAGAACACAAAAACAGTTAGCTTTGACTGATTGTCGCCTTAATACTACAACGAAATGTTATTGCAATTTATTTAGAAGTTTCAATGTAGTTAGGAATTTAAATTATCAACGCCTCACTGATAGGCCTAGGACACCTTTCCCGAGCCCTTTTCATCTATCTATCTAAATAGTATTTCAAACACATTGGGTACCCTAAGGAGTCATATTCGTTGAATTTCCACAGATTTTAGTCTCTAATATACAAAATTTTAGATTAGATTAGACTGTATTTATATGAGAGTAACCCTAATTCCAGGGACCCCCGCCCCCGCCCCCGCCAGGTCCACGGCATCGCCGCGGGAACTATTCGCAGCATCTGCTCAGTTTGCGAATAGAATTCACAGAAAATATTTTCAAATATACAAGTTTCAGTGAAAATTCCCGCTTATTTGAAAACGGGGCTTATTAAACCAGTGCTGCCGATATACCTACCTACGTACAACGTGAAAACTATTTGCACAGTTTTCATGTAATGGATTTTTTGTGAGAAACACTGAAACACTGAAATTGAATTGAAGTCTCAGAAGTATGTGGGTTCGATTTCCGCCGCGCGGCAAATGTATTTATGATCTACAAATAATTGTCTCTGGTCTGGATATTTTCAATGTATGATATGTATGTATTTACGAAAAGAAATGGCATCATCATCATCAGTCTAATAGCAGTCTACCTACTTCAACTGATTGAGGTGAATCGGAAAAAGTAATGTGAAACTGAGAGGTGCGGGTTCAGTCCCTCTTTGAGATATTGGTGAAGGAAAACGTAAAGGAAGCTTTGTCAATTAGTAGAAAATGCACATTTCTTGATATTTGTAGATTCTGATACTTACGATAGTAACATTAGTAACTAACAATAATTTTAGTGGCACATTTTGAGTCGTAGGTCTTTGTTTTATTTTACGCAACTGCGAAGAATGGATAACAAAATATTTGGCAACATTTTTGCCCGGTTTTAATAACTAAATTGAAAAATAACATGAAAAATAATGATGGAATGAGTTCGGTTCGTTAACATAGCGGCAAATGTTGGAACTCGCCGCGAGCGGGGCACAGCTCACGCAGGGCAGCTGTGTCGATGAACATACGATTGGTTCATTTTACAGGGTTTTAAATAATTACTAAAAGCAACGTTGGCGCGATTGGTGAATAAATAGTAAATTGAACTTGATTCGATTCCCGCTTTAGAACAAATGCCTGATCTGTAGATATTTCTTCTTGCTCTTGGTGTTCTGTGTATTAATAGTTCTTGTCCGTAAGATACAGGAGAGAATCCTAGCTGTACCGTAGTGAAAAATTATCGTCTTTTGAAATGATAATTTCTACTAGCAAATAAAATAGACACTGTACGTTTAACACTTGATTACATCTAAGTGTAAGATTACGTAGTCTGTGGCTAAGGTAGTAATGGCGGGAAGATTTATAACAAAATTTCAAATTTTTAAGAGACGAACCAACTGTGCCGGTGGTCGGGTGCTGTGATACACTTTACAAGAATATCTGGCATGATAAATCCTTGTGAAAGAAAAAGAAATAAAGTTGTTGTGTGTTCTTGGTTGATTTATCGTAGTTAGGGACCTAGCTGTCCTCTGCTTTGGTTGTGGCTCTTTGGTACGTGGGCTTACCAATAAAGTACATTTTCTGATTATCGATGCTGAAGGTATAATGTGTTCTTTTAATTATATAAAAGAGAGGACGAGTAAAAAAGATTCAAAAATGAGTAAAAGTTGTATAAAGGAGAATGCCGAGAACCCGTACCAATTGCGTCAAAACCAAACGTATGCCATAAAATTTATTATATTTTATAAATGACATTAACATTTTCTTTGGTTTTACACACCGACGGAATTAATAAGTAAAAAAACATTTTTTTGATTTGGTTTCCGCCGCACGCCGCTATCAGACTGCAAAAACCAATGATATTCACGGTACTATGGCAACAAACATTGATGTAAAGTGTTACTATGGTAATAACCCTCATTTTTAATTATTTTGACAGTAGAATCGACTAAAAACTTATTGTAGATTTTTTTGTCGCATTCACTTTAGTCTTGGTACCGAGCGCCATACATCAATCGGCATTCTCCTTTGTGTTCTTGTTAAAATCGGAAACAATTCACTTACAGGATTGTTGTTAAAAGTGTACCTACTTAGGTAATTACAGCAGCGTATGTATTATCCACCATCTATCATCTGTTAAAGCCAATATAGGTAAGCTATTGCTTGTATGCTTGTTTTTTCTCTGATTTGCATGTGAATCTGTGGGCGGGCGGTGCACATTTTTTGAACTCGTGAGAGAAGGTTATCGAAATTTGTACATTTAATACAAATTTTGATAACCTTCTCTCTTTGATTTTGCCTTGTACAATATCTTTTGATGCATTTTGCGCGCAGTCACGCCCGAGTCAATTATAATAATACCGATCACCAATACGTCGAGTGCTGAATGACGTCTTCTGTGGAGGAAGAGATTTGAGGCGAGTCGAGACAAGAAATGAATGGAATGAGAGGAGATGGACGCAGGAGCTGGGGCGATAATAAAATATCAGTCATCTATGTAGCATTGTGATTGTTTCTTCTAGCATTGTACTTGTGCGGCACAAAGATGGTGTCGGCCGTGCGGTCGGCGTACGCAGCCACGCCGCGCTTCAGCATCTGGTAGAAGAGGCGCAGGCGCGGGTGCACCTTCACCTTGAATATCTTCAGCCGGTGCAGGACCTCCTCCACCTGGAAGGGGGAGAGGGGGGTGTATGTAAAGTTAAAGGCCTATCCGACCACTCGGTATTCAGTCTCTCTTAGTAAGACTGTCTTATACTTGGCGTAGTATAAATAAGAGTTAGCCACTAAATCGGTCTTAAGTTTAAAGTTTCATCACAACCTGATCACTGGTTTCAAAGTCTATGAGGGACTATTGCCATCAAATGTATAATAATAAAAGCAACCAATTGCGAGTCGGATTCGCGCACGAAGGGTTCCGTACTATTTATCTTTAGATATAAAGGAGCCCCACGTATAGTATTTTATTATAATTTAAATATTTATTTTCGAAGTGATTATACAACTAAATATTCTGTGAATATGTGAAATACATCTTCTGTGAAAATTTCAACTGTTTAGCTATCACGGTTTATAAGATACAGCCTGGTGACAGACAGACTGACAGACAGACAGACAGCGAAGTCTTAGTAATAGGATTTCCGTTTTTACCTTTTGGTAAACTTGACAGAAAAGTTTGTAGTTTTTCACACAGCGGGGATTTTTCACTTTTTCACGCCAGTTTTCTTAACCTTCGTGAAATTTATATCAAATGAACTGTTCCTCAATGGCATAGAGTTCACATTATTTTGATCGTTAGTCAGTTCAGTAGTGCTATACTTACGAAATGTTCTAGATTTTCGTCATTTTTGATGTTGGTGAAGTCTTGATCGATGTCGACGATATGCGTCTCCACATATCTCTACAGAACAAAGTAGATAACAATTTTAAGGTCTTCTAGTTGTTGGTTTGGTTTAAGGGATTTCTTATTTAGATACCAGCAGTCCACCAGTGGCGCGGCTTCGCTCGCGTCCCAACGGTAATATAACGGTAACATAAAAGGTATTGTTAATCCAAATCGTAGGCTTTGTATATTCCAAGTGTCATCCAAATCCGTTGGATGGAGTGTTGTGTGAGAACAAACATACGAAAACATAAACTTTCGCATTTATAATATTAGTGTGATTTTAAGTATTTCAGGATCTGGCTAAGATATGGTCAGATTAAAATATGTAGTCAATTAATTTTTATCTGGACATGAGCATCTCCAATGGGTATCCGTGGACAAACCACATATTTTACCTAAACTTGAGTACGGTTTGCTAAAATTATGATAAAATATCAACCAGTATCACACTCATATAAATAAATATGAAAGTTTGTGTGTTTGTGACTTTGTGGTCACTTAACGCTGTAACGGCTGAACGGATTTGGCTGAAACTTGGAATATACATAGATTGACCTGGATTAACACATAGACTATTTATTCGGGTACTACGCGATCGAAACTGCGGGCGAAAGCTAATAAATTACAGTTTTTTCAAAGCCAGTTAAAATTAAAAATAAGTTGGTTAAAGGTGTCCTCACCGCGAGGCAGAGCGTAGCTCCGACGGCGACGAGTGACGTTATCATGGCGGGCTCGACGGCGATGCAATATTGCCAATTTTATGCCTGTGACTTTACATTCAAATTATTGTTGCCTGCATTAAATAGTACGTAAGCATTTTACGTAAGAATTTTGTTACTTATTCCATGTAAGATCAAAAAGAATGATATAATTTTAAGGTGATGGAAAAGCTACTAAGGTAAGGTTAAATGAGAGTTGTGGCAGCCCAGTGGGAAGTACCCCGACCGGAAGCAGTGGATCGAATCTCGGACGTGTACTTATGAGTATTTAGTTTCGAAAAATGCATGGTAACTTAACCACGTTTTTAAAACAATGAGGGGAAATATAGGAGAAACCTGAAGTATAGTGGGTATCGTTAATTCACTTTTTGGCCTCGCCATTTCTTATTTCGAACAATTTCTAGTTTCAAAAAATATTCTAAAACAAGAAAATGCACCAATAAAACCGTAAATAAAGTAATCGTTTCGCAACACGAGAAACAGTTATTATTGAGTATTTCCGGAAGCTGTCTGTGGTATTCCAACTAAGTCTTATGTTTCCCTAAAAATAAAACGACCCTTTATAATAAAAGTGTTGTATATATAACTTCCTCAAGCTGTATTTAATGTTCGTAGCCTGAATGTGTTTAAGATAAAATAAAAAAATGCTTGTAGAAAAAGTCTACTATAGTATTCGGGAATTTTTAGATGATACGAACCTTGTCAATTTTTTAAATAATGTAGACATATAATTTATATATTTACATCTCTCATGTTCGGTAAGTAGGTTCTTATTACCTCCAAATGGGGCTTGTAGGTGACTAATTAACGCTCTAGGGTAATAATGTAGCTAGAAAAGCCCTAGGGCGGTAAGTAATTTAAAAAAAAACACTTCTTTCTTTCAAAAAGTTCGCATACATCTAACCATTATACTGGCAATAGACATCATGCAGTCAGCCCAATGACCAAAGAGGTCGCTTTGCTATTCACCCTTGTCTTTGTGTGAGTATAATAGTCATCAATTTTAAATATCGAACGGCAAAGCTCAATTTCGTTCTTGAAAAAAAAAAAAAAAATGTTTTTCTACTTACCTTATAAACGAGATGTAAAGCAGAATAGATAGCTCGGGTGTAAGCACCAATTGCACCCTCGAACAATTGGCGCCCTCGCTGCGCTCGTGCGCCTAAATATCTCGGGATACAATTGATGCCTTACAGCCCTTGGCTTCTAATCTACTATTTTTGAAATCTAATCTACTTATCGTATTCTAAGTTTTGACCTCTCTTTAATATTTATTTAACTCTTTAATACCTATTTTACCGTTAGGTGAAGCGTAGAGATCCATGTTTACCTGTTTACCATCTGATATTGTATATTTACAAACAAATGAATGAATTATAAGTTATAAATGTTCATCACTTCCACTTCGCCAAATGAAAGCTTTCGAAGAGCAAATGCACGAGTTACTATAAAAATATCCAAATCGCAATAGATGTCGAGCAATATTTTAAGAGTTCCCTAGATTTAAATAAGAATTTTTCAAATCGGTTAATAAAAGACCGAGTTAGTAGGTGACAAAAAAAATTACAACCGAATTGAGAACCTCTGTGAAGTCGGTTAGAATCAAAATTTTCAAACACAATTATCGAATACTGAAGACCGATGAGTGGTATGCTAATGAGGTGACAATCAACCAGTTGGTCTGACTGTAGGCGAGGTAAGGCGAGCCGATGAGCCTTGAGAACCGCCCACTTGTGAACTAGCTACCACCGGCACAAGTCACGGGCGAAACATTGTGTCTGCCTCCTTTTTTATTGTAAGTGGTTGGTTAGCGAACGTATTAATTAAATCAATAAATTATTTTGTTCCATCTAGATGTTACATTATGTGATTTAACTTTTTGAACGATTTATGCCCGAGTTTTTTTATAGTCAAAATAAGAAGCCTGATTTTTTTTTCGTATTGAGTTATAAGCCAAGCCATCTACTGTGAAATCTTTATAATCATCATCAGCCTATCGCAGTCCACTGCTGGACATAGGCATCCCCTAACAAGCGCCATTGCGCCCTGTCCTCAATACAAAATCTAATAGTTAAAAATAATGCCTTAAATTAGTCAAAGAACCCCAAAAACCCCCGAAATAACATAACGAATGAAAGAAACAGTTTTTATGATAATTATTTTATTTTTTATTTTTCCGTGTTTGTAAGTACAAATTAAGAAAGAAAAGTGTTCAGATGACGACTGATAAAAAAAATAGATGGACAAGTTACATGCATGCGCCAACCCCTCATGACCTGGAATAGTAGCAAAGTTCAAAGTTCAAAGCTTATTTATTAACACAAGATATGGTCAAGTTACATTGATGCGCGTGGGCGCAACAACCTTATTACTTTGTGTTGAAGTATACTTGTGTGCCGTTTTGTGGAAATAAACTATATGAAAAATAATTAATGGAAGTTTATTATTAGATATAGAGTTGCACATCTTGCCGGCGTACTGACACGTGGATGTTTTGATATACAATTATAGCAGGGTCCGATGATCAGTACAAACTAAGTCTCGTGTCGCTTGTCCCAGAGACCGGAGGGTACAGTGGATCTGGTCACCGATGGACCGCTGGACGCGCCAACTTCACCCACTCGGCGCTCCAACTTTTAATCGAGCCATCTTATCCAGCCAGAACATCTTTCGAGCCATATTAAGGTGTGTGACTAAAAGCATGGAGAAATAACAAAGTAAATTTTAGCCACTCAAAATATATATTGGACAACAACGAAAGAAAATGAATTTAAAAAAAACTTTAATTATTGTAAATAATTTATTAATAATTTATTTTGACGCACAAACATGGTACAAACATTTCAAAGTAAAAATATGCCATTCATTTTTCTATCCTACATTTTAATCAGTGACTTTACGTATCCCAGTTATATCGAGTATCTCCAGTCCCGTTAACATGCACGTAGAGTCAGCGAGTGAAGTCAGCCAGTACAGTCAGCTCAATAGTGCATTGGAACAAGCGCTACAATAGTGCAGACACAATAGCCTGAATTCGTACAATATCGGCTGACAATGGCCTTTCAATTAGCCTCTGTCAGACACCCGGCTTCAGCCGACTATCCGATAAACGGATATCGATACTCTATAGATAGTATCACCATTGGGATGAGGTATAGTATAGGGATTTTTAGGGAATTGTAGAAAAACAGAGACTTGTGAAAAACATAACTTACAGCACAGGATCGAAGTGGTTTGAAAAAATGGGGGGCGGCCTTTCAATGGGATTGTTCAGGCTGATAACAACAACGAGAACAATAACTACAATGCAAAGCAACTAATACAATACAAATACAAATAATTAATATGATCCTGTAACCCTACGAGTTGCACAATACACAATACGCAATACGGAAACGTTCAATATTTTTAGTTTTTGAACTCAATTAGGATTTAAATATAAATTAATCAAACGACATAGAAAACATAATGAAACTTTAAAAGTAGAATGCCGATAACCCGTACCGATTGCGTCAAAACCAAACGTATCCCATAAAATTCCCTTTTAGTTTTATAAATAACATTAACATTTTCTTTCGAGTTACACACCGACTCGATTAATAATCACGTAAAAAAATCTTTAGTTTATTTGGTTTCCGGCGCACGGCGCCATGAAACTGCAACAACCCGCAATTTTAATTATTTAGAGAGTAGAATCGACTGAAAACATTGGAGATTTTTTCACTTTGTATAATCAAAGAGGTTGGATCAGAAACTTTTTTGTGGTACTACTAAACTATCTCCTATCTTTAAGTATTTAATATGCTCTCGCTAGAGTGTTCTGTGGCATTGTGTAGCAGTGTTTATTCTGTAAATAGATATTTTATTAGACATCATCACAATAATGTACGATAAACAATAGTTGCATCAACTGTTTGTTAAGAACCGGTGACGTGAAACCAGCATAGTTTGGAAGAGGTATCCATGGCCTTTTCGTGGTTGTGATAAATGTGATAAGATCTTGCATCTCAGCTTGGATTTCACCTTCACCAGTAAATACTTATACCTATTATAACCATAAATGATGTAAGGGCGTATCTACTTTCTCGTCGCTATCATTATTTGAAAATAATATAAAGTAGAACACCATAGTAATGTATGTAATGTCCTACCTACGGAGTAGAAGTTAAAATACTCTATTAACTACTCGACTAATTAACTATCTATGTGAGATATATAAACCTTTTCTTAGATGTTTATAGTGTAATACTTACAATTATGTTACAAAAAACTGAACACGGGAAAGTATTTTGAAAAAACAAACTCTAAAACTAATATTTGATAGATTGGAAATCAATTTGTAGACGTTTATCTTAAAAAAGACTTACTATTCTATGAATAACAGTTAATTATCTTTCGAAAAAAATTAGGTTTCGTTTTGACGCAATCACTTTAGCATTGGTACCGAGCGCCATACATTAGACGGCAATGTCCTTTAGCTCCAAAACGAAAACTGAACATTTTCGTACCTTCAACGCTGCTGTCCGTTGGTGGTCAGGGAATTTATCTGTGCAGAATTTGGGCTGCGCTACGTCGCAATTAGCCAGCCAGAGCCCCGGTTGTTAGTTAGCGGGGTGCACCACGGGCAAGTGACGTTTCCTTGAGTTCCGAAGGTGGCAGTTGGAACCCCTTACACCCAAGCATTTATCGGCATAGCTAAATTCCCTGGCTGCCCATGGGTAACAGCGTCAGTGGTGCGAGAAGCTATGTCTCTGTGTCAACTCAAATTCCAAGTGCGGGTGCCTATGGCCAGGTTTGACTGTGATATTGTATTGATATTGTGTTTTTGTTGTTTTTGTCGAAAATAGGGATAAGAAACACAAGTGCATTAAATCAGTGTTGCACAGAAAGCAATGGAGCGCGCCATGCTTGGCATTACACTTTTAGAGCGAGTCCCCAATACCGAAATCCGCAAGCGGACTAAGGTCCAGGATATCAGCGAGCGGATATTGGGGCTCAAGTGGAGTTGGGCAGGACACTTGGCCAGACGGAGTGACGACAGGTGGACCAGAGCGCTGACCGAGTGGTGGCCGAGAGTTGGTTACAGAAATAGGGGCCGTCCTCCAGCGAGATGGGTTGACGATATTAGAAAGACCGTCGGCGGCACCTGGTTCAGAATAGCGCAGGATCGAGGCAAGTGGCATAATCAAAGGAAGGCCTATGCCCAGCAGTGGGTCGATAAAGGTTAAAGGTTGAAATGATGAGGGATAAGAACTCAGATCACTGGTCTAATCAGATCTGACTCCAACGACGTCTTCTGACGTCTTACAGTGCGCTAGCAACAGACATTGGCGTAAATTTGTCCAACAAAAATATTTCCCATGGAAGGCATCCCGACCCTAAGCACTGAGGGAAACCCCGTGGGATGAGGGGCGGATGTTTGGATAAACTGGGATAAACAAAATCACTGAAAATTTTGCTTCCACTGTACGACCACGCACTAAAATACATTAATTTCATTATTTAGTTTCATATTTACATTACAAATTAGCAATTTAAAACACTAGCCTTCAGGCGGGGCTTCACTCAGATTAAAACAAATTCATACCTACCAAAGCATTATTATGACTTTTTAGGATTGTTTTTGTCGGATTTAGTGCAGATTGTGATGTCAGTGACTAGCATAAATAGCGCTGTGATGGCGCGCTCGTGTTATTTCGCCGGCTAAGGTAAGGTTGTCTGGTTGGTTTCGGTGTGGTAAAAATTTGCAATTTGCAGTAAGCCGTATATTTCCATGACATTTTTTTGGCGACTTATTGTATAAAAGTGTTAGAAATAACGGTTGTTTGCTCTTGTGATTTGGATTTTGTAAAATTAATTTGTTGTCAGCTGTAAGATAGATATTTTCTGTAAATGTAATTCTACTTCTGGTTTAAATAAAAATAATAATCCAGGCGAAGGTTTGTGGAACATGAACACATGGTTTTTGGAACATGAGATGTGAAAAGTGAAATGTCTCTCCTTCACTCTAATACTACTTCACATATTGTGATGACATTTTGCATATTATGTTGTTTTTGACTCGAATTGACACTTGGCATTTTATCGGGATACCATGCGAACGAAACAGCGGGCGGCAGTTAGTCAAAAATATTTGCTTTAATTTCTTCAAAGAAGGAACAAAATATAAACTAGTAAATAATAAGGCACTAATTCCATAAAGAAGCTATCCTATGAATGAACAACAAACGAACAAGCAAATTTTCTCATTTTATTTGTTTGATGATCCACATGAATCGAAATTAAACAATATTCATTGCAAATCATGGATTCGGTGATAATTACATAAATTTGATTTCGTCAATATTAGAACATTATATCAATGCTCGTTTAGTTGTTGGAGGGATTAATGACGCTTTGATAAAATATTAACATTATTAAACAGCTGCAATGCTGATGGTTGATAGAAAACATTAAGAACCAACTAATTTGGTCAAAAATAAATGAAACAAACAATATAAATAAATAAAATAATATAAATGAAACAAAACCAATTTAGTTTTTTTGTCTCGATATATATTGTATATTTGTATACGGTGAAAAAGAAGCGAAAATTGCAAGTTCTTTGAAAAAATATTTGTTTGGGCATTTATTCTATCCGCATTGTTAGGATAAAAAGCTGGTTACGGATAGCGCGTACATTGGCACGTGTAGTCAGTTACGCGTGTATTGGAACGCCCTGTCTGTACTTGCAGCTACGCGTACACTTTGGGGAACGCGTGCCGCGCGAGCTGGCTCGCGGCACGATCTGTGGTCAGTAGGTATCGGCTCGCGTAGCGCTATGTATCGATTGACCTTGCGTTCAGGTTCGCAGCGATCCACATTAACTGTACGCGTATCCAATATGCGCGTGGAGAGCGTACCCCGACTATGCGTGTACAGGAAAACGCGCTATCTGTACCCAGTTTTACAGACGTCTTGTTTTCAAGCTTACAACTGCACTTAAAAGAGGACGAGTACTATGGGAAACTAATGGGCGTCCGCGAACGATTTCAACCTCGGAAGTGGGCTAGATTTCTATTGTTTGTTATTTGACGTTTGGATGATCAATACAAATCTGGCCCCGCCCCTGTGGACAGGGGCGGGACTATTTGAGAGTCCGAAGCATAGAGAACATAAAAACCAGTGTCATCACAGATATAGAAGAGAACTAGATAAAGCCTTAAAATTCACTATGTTCGGAACATCAACTCATACGGCTGATCTCTACTTACAGATAGATTCAAGCAATTATGGTGAGACCAACTAGTCGCCTCTCTACTTTCATGGAGAGCGGGTTCTGGCCGAGAGGTGTCGTGTTCAGGAAGTTCACCGGAAGCCTGGCACGCGATGCCAAGCATGCGTCATCGTGTTTAAATTAAGTAATTTTATAAGTAGTATTTTTTATGTATTGTTTGTAAGGTATGTATTGATATGGGCCTATGTAACTTTGTATACTTGTTGCCTGCAATAAATGTTATATCATTATTATTATATTAATTATTTTTAGGAGAAAACTATATTTTTTAACCGTCTTTAAAAAGGAGGAGGTTCTCAATTCGTCGTAATCTTTCTTTTCGACTTTTTTTATGCATGTTCACCGATGACTCCGTCAATTGTGGACCGATTTTCAAAATTCTTTGTTTAAAAGAGTATACTTTACAGGTGGTCCCATGTAAATTTTATTTCTGAGTATTTGGTACTTTTCCCGGAAATTTCAAAAAACCTCATCCGCACTTGTAATTTTCGCCCTATGATCACCAATATCTCCGTCAATTATGAACCGATTTTCAAAATTATTTAGGGCAAGAAGTAAGAAGTGATTTCTTTGAAGTCGGTTTAATTTTTTTTAGAAGTCCTACTTATTAAATAACACACTCACTTACTCTTGCGAACCATGTAGTATTCTAACCGATGTTCGTGTCATCACACTTCGGCCGCGTCTGAAAACCAGCGCTGTGCCATTCCTGTCTAGGTATGGTGCAGCACATGCTGAGACGGGACCGATTCGACCCCACGCAATGCGTAATAATAATAAGTGTTCATTTTTAGTGTTTGTACTTTAATGTGTTTTTGCTTTTTTATAATCTTTGTAAGTATATCCAACCAACTCTGTACCTACCTACTTGTTTTGTACCTATGCATTGCCGGTCGAATAAACGAATTTTCTTTCTTTCTTTCTTTCTTTTCTTTCTAAAAATTCATAAATCGGAATAATTTCGTCACTTTCGGTAATACCGCTTTTCTTATATATTTTTTTTTATAATAAAGGTATAACTACCTTTATTATTATTATGTAGGTGACCGAATAAAAAATACGGGTCAAAATCATCAATGTGGGCGGAACATCAACAAATTATCATTGTAATTGAAAAAAATAGTTTATATTATAATTGAACATACAGCATAACCAATTGTACAGACATACTTTTAATAAAAAAAAAAAAAGAAAAAACTCCCAATTTTCCAAACTCGACGAGCAATCTCGTGAAGCAACAAGAAATCACAATAGAATGTAAGCGCAGGCTCCGGCGCGCGGCAAAAAGCCAACAGTTCAATTAGAAGCATGCAGATCCGATGTAAGGAATGGGGACAATGCAAATCTTGTAGCGCCCTCTACGAGAGCAATGAGTGCGCTACGAGGGCACTACGAGAGTGCTACGAACTGCTACGTTTATTACTAGGACGGTGAACCATCTAGACGCAAACCACCAATTGATTTGATTGATTTTATATTTTGAGAATACAATGTAGGTAGGGGAAATCAGATTGAAATCTGAATATAGCTCGGTGAAATCCTATTCCTTTATATTGAATAAAATAATGTTTAGCTACTTTGATCTTCCTCTTAATAATTTTAATTTTAATTGAAGGTCATACAATAATGAGCAATTTGAATTATTCACAATTGTAAGTCAGCAATAATAAATAGTCCACAAACAGATTTAAATTCGAATACTTTGCATTTTTCAAGAAAAATTATTGAGAGTTGCTATTGTTTATACAATAAGTTATTTTTCTATAATTTTCACTTTTACTTACTACTCACTTTTTACACTATCACTTTTTAGTCCAGTAAGTACATTCATGGCTCATGGTATACGATATACAACATAAATAGTATTTGAATTAATTCAAGGGTGAGGAAACTTTTAGAAACTAAGTAACTTACCAATCAATGGTCAGATAAATCCATTTTGTCAAACATGTTTGAAAGTAAACGTAATATTTTCAAATAATCTATGAGATTGGTATATTTTGATCGAACAATCGGTACATCATTTATTTATTTGTCTGAGCTCTAGAGTCAGCCACTATCACCACACAAAGCGATGAAAACAACTTATTTAACTGGTAATTTACTAAGAAAATAGAATTGATGTGTATAAAAAGCATTTCCAGCATAATTTACCGTATTACTTGTTCCAAACAAAAATAATTTGAGAACTTTAACCAACTTCAATCCAAAACGCTAGTTCCACGTCCAACTTTACAACAGACGATAGAAACTTCTCGAAAAGATACGAATCATCTGAAATAGTTAAAGTAAGAACGAGTCACGTAAGTGAAGATGGCGCGGCGATAGAGCCGCCTATCTGACGCGAGCGGAGGGCTGCTCCTGCTTTATTGTTTATCAAGTTTACGGGTCGTTTCGAGTTTCAACATTTCATTTAATGGAAATAGACAGTTCAATTAATTGAAATTATTCGTTACTAGTTTCCACACGCGGCTTCGCTAGCGTCGTCGCTTTAGACGACCTCTGGCATAGTGGGTGCTGCGGGTTCGATTCCCGCCGCGCGACAAATATGCAAATATTTGTTCGGGTCTGGGTGCTTTCTTTGTATAATATGGAGATATTTATTTACAAAAAATGTATTTGGGTAAGGCCGCAAAGAAATGTACAAATATTATTTTTCGTCCAGTTTTAAATTTTATCATAATTTCAAAGTTATTTGACAAATTTCATTTGTAGTACATTGTTCAGAATAACGAGCTTCTGTTTTTTTAGATTATTTTCATGAAATTTAGCCTATCCTTAATAACATTGTATTAAAATATATTTTTTCTATTAATACTACTTTCATATTCTAATTCTATGATGAGTGTGTAACGTCATGAATGTAACGTTTGTTTATCATCACATATTTACTTCGGAGTAATCTGTCTATTTTAACTTTTTCATAAATGGCAACTCTATTAAGCAAGTTGTCAACAGTCAGAAATAAAAATTGGCCATAATGTTTTAATAATAATGTATCCCCGTACCGTGGACTGCTATAAACTGATGATGATAATGATGATGATGATCCTTATTTCAGCTAGAAATAGCTCTCATGAATGTTATTGGTGGTCCATATTGATGGAATGGAACCGAAATACGCGTCGAGTCTACAGCCGAATGCACTCGAAAACATTGCATATTCAATACAACGTTCATAGCTTTACTAACGTATACCCGCGGCCTCACTCGCGTGTTATCGACATTTTAGTAATATCATGGTTGTACCTTTGTAAACTCTATGTAACACTATTATGATATCTCTTGTCATCTGGGAGCAAGGAGGTTTAGTATGGGAGGGCGCGCTTTGAACACAAATCTGTGCCTAATTCTCCCAAATTAGGGTTATTTCTCGTTTCCTCTTTAGTGTTACACATAAGAGAAAACGAGACACAACCCTAATTTGTGCATCATTTTTATTAAGAAAAATCAGGCACATATATTTATTCAAAGCGCGCATTCCCGAAGTACAAAGTACTATTATTAATTCCGTGATAGATAAACAAACGTCATGGCAATTGCACCAACCGCCCCTTATCTGTAAGTATCACTTACAGACAGAATGTCACAGAATGAGAGAAGCACAAACCACTTGACGTTTAGGGTTCATTCGATAAATAAACCTAATTACTAAACGGATGCATGGAAATATAATTTTGTTCCTACAAAACAAAGGAATGATGTTATAATGGATTAGGGATCGAATCTTATCTAACGATGAAATTTCATCGATATCCCGTTAAAAAGTTGTGCTTACTTAGCCGTGTTATAATTATTATTGTTTAACGGGTCGTCTTCCTCATTTTACCATCCTAATTCATTTGACCTGTCCTTCATAGATGTAGCCCTGATATCCATGAAATGACTAATGCTCCGCTATTTTATAGACAAAGAAATATAATTCAATGTCTTAATAATAAAGCATGCAAGCAATCATGAAAATCAAAATGATAAAACATCAAATATATATTTTTTATATTGTCTGCCAAGAACGAGAATGACTCAAAAGTCCCAGGCGTCTCGTACTAACATTGAGTTACTCTGACTTATCTGTTGAGTCCTTCGAAAGTCCGTGGTCGCAGATTTCCGGAATTCTGGAAACTGATCTGGCTCGAAGAATGTTAAGGGATGTGAATGTATCAACACAATTAATTCTGATTCGCAACTAACTTTATAGAGTAAAAATAACAAACATGTCGACTAAAACCTAGATCAAATTATTTGAACATTGAGCGGCAACGAAGTGTTGAGTCTGCACTTAACACTTGGGATAGTAATAATTTTATGGGACCATGCCTAGTACAGTCACTACTCGACGCTACATAAAACATCTAGTCAAGTTGTAGAGGCCTAAGTATTATCAAACGACTACGACTCAAAGTTCTACCAAACTTATCGATAATGTCCCATCACTAGCTGTAACCCGTTTACCTCAGCCCAGGTAGTGCGTCGTCGACGGAAATCAAACAATCGACGTCGCTGTCACATAGTTCACCCGTCCCGTTCACTCTCACTACCTCGCCTCTTGAAAAAAAGGGAAGAAGAGTCCGTACAGAAGTTTCACAAACCCCAGAAAAAGGCTGTTGACAGTAACATTCGATTTAATATAAATTAGTAATTTAGTGTTAATTTTTGCTAAACTATATTATTTTACGCACGAAATACAATGTCTCATTGTGAAGTGTAATGTTTCGAAAGTTTTCTGTCAAGCTGAAATAAAGTCTAAAGACCGGTGTGGAAAGTTTATTTCAGGTTGTAACGGATGTGGAGTGGCGTGGTCGCATGGTGTAATTATTATTAGGTATCTAATTGGTTTGTCGTTTTGTTGGACACATTAGACTGTGATGAGTTGTAGAATACAATTTGGGCTTTGTTTTCTGTCACGTTGGAATATCCGGGAAATAGGTGTTCATAAATTCGTGACAAGTAGGCTAAATAATTGTTTATGAATATGAATTACCAAAGCGCAGATGGATACAATACGTTCAGGATTTAACTTAAATTGTAATATTTAGGTACCATAATTTGTAAATAAGTAATAACTCATGTAATCAAGTCGCCAACTTTCTTCCGTCCGCGGTTTCGCTCGCGTGATACCTTGATAAAACCTATATTTATTATACGTATATATTATTCCAGGTGCAAAGTTCAAGTTCAATTCATTCATTAGTTTTGGCGTGAAAGACAAACTAGACTTCATATCTATTTCCTTATTATATTTGATAGGTGTGGGTTATTGTATGTGAAGTTAGTTTAAAAAACCTTCAAAACACATAAGCACATAAACACATAGGATTTTTGAATCTAATTAAAAATTAATCACCCAAAAACTAAAAAGAAAAAATAACAGCATTACCCCATAATATTGACATCCACTTTCTGAAGCAATAAAAAAATGTCTAAAGTAAAGTCAAATAAAAGAGGCGCACTGTCCGGGGAGCTCTTCATAAGATGTGTGTTTAGGCGCTAATCACGGCTCAAGGAGGGAAACTTTTACAGAAAATCATGTGTTTTAAGTCGAAAGCTTTATTTGTTTCGCGAGTTGAGTGTTCCGAAGTTAGAGAGGGTTAACCTTACTAAGTCATGTCATGAATTTTCTTTTAGATGAATCCTACCTAGAATACTTGTGTACAGCTAGCGGCATGGATTAACACGTTTGACCTTGAATGCGCAGAACACATTTTTACAATTTTGTATGGACTGCTTGGTCTACTAGTTCTGTGCAGTATTTTTGCTCAGGCCTATATGCACGTGTCGGGACCTATAATGAGAATATCTACAGAAATATATAGAAAAACGAATTTGCTTTGATGCCTCTGTTTATTTCTTGGCACAGATCATCATCATCGTCATCATAATCAGCCTATAGCAGTCCACTGCTGAACATAGGCCTCCCTTAATGAGCGCCATTTCACCCAGTCCTCAACTCGACGCACCCAGCTTCTAGCAGCCTTTCGCAATCGTCTCTCCACCTGGCCGGAGAGCGTCCTAAACTATGTTTGCCAAACTATGGTCTCGACTCAAGAGCTCGTTTACCCCAAGTCCCAACGGATATCGGTTCTTCGGTAGATATGGCCGATATGTCGACAACTTTAGTTTTATGTCGGAGAGTCTCGTTGCACACATAATAGAGTACAAACGAAACAATATTCATCATCATCATTTCCATATTCGGCCCACTGCTGGGCATACGCCTCCCTTTGATTATGCTACTTGTCTCAATCCTATACTAGTCTGCGGCAGGTCTAAAACATTATTATCCTTAAATAGTTAAAATAGCTCAGAACTTCAACTTACTAAAATATGCGAATACAACACGATTACTGATAACGAACAGTGATATAAATATTATCAATTTATGATATAATAATTATCACATGATTCAAAAAGTTAAAATATAAAGTTAAAAAATTAAATGCTAGGATTTTCCACGTATTTACGCATTTTGCAATATTCAGCTTGTATTTTATAACATTGAAAATCTTTTTTTTTTTTTATACTACTTGAAGATAGAACAAGCACATAGCCCACCTGATGTTAAGTGGTACCTATACGGTGGTACCTATCACAAAGCATTGCATCGTAGATCACGTTTTTCTTGAACGTGTTATACGACGCAACGCCCTACGTCCATCAACTTGAGGCATGAAGATGATAAGCCTCTTGTGCCTGTTTTTTCGCCATTGTATCTCAACGTTGGCCTTTATTTGTGTCTGTTCCTTCGATCCGTCGGTTGTACTCACGTGGAACCCAGATACTTATTAAACTTATATTACTCAATATGATAAATTACCCGGTCTAAAACTACGTTTTTACAAAATTTCTGTTTAATTCGTTTAGTCGTTTTTAAAGTGGAGGAGATACACATCATATCTCTTACAAAAATCTTAGTGTTCATTAAACTCATACATTAAAGCAGTTCTGATTGAACAAGGCGGCATTCTTCATTTTTTTAAATATATATTTTAACTTTTTGAATCGTGTGATAGTTATTATATCAAAAATTGTGATTACTGTTCTATATCATTAATCGTGTAGTAATCGCATATTTTAGCATTATATTTAAAATTAAATTTATATTTTAACACTGTTCAAACAGACCTGCTTTAATGTAAGTTTTTATATTAACTAAAACTTAAACTCAACTAAAAGTAAAGGTGTTCTAAAGCCTTGACCCAAGTGCAAGCAATTATTTGTTTGAGTTTGATTTGACGTTTGCTTTCTCAAAATAGAAGGTAACCATATTAAATCAAACGTTTATCGTTACCACACTATCATCGACCTAATTATCACAAATTCATCGACAGTGTCCCATCCCTATACCATGCAGATCTTGGCAGTGTTAATAAAGGAACGTGTCCCAGCACTGGCCGAACATTAAATATATATTCACGAGTCGACCCGGCGAAGCCTCGCGACATCTAGCGGGGGTGGTGTTACTGATCGCGGAGACCAAATGAAGCCATATTCATTTAGAAGCCTCTCACGTCCTACCCCGATAAAAAGTAGCCTTCATGTTGTTTCTGATTTATCTTCAAAATTTCAGCTCAATCCATTAAGCAGTTTTGGCATTAAAGAGGAACTTTACGTTTCATATCAGTTTTACAAACATAATATATATTTATAATTAGTGGGTGACTAGAGGGCGCCCCGCGCAAGCGCTCGTCTGTGAACTATTTTCCCACTGGTACCCTTTTAGGAGCAACATTTCATGCAGGAACGTACCCTCCTAATTTGAAGTCTCTATGGTTGTAAGTCAGTCAGCTTTATTGCAGTGATATTTATGTAACAAACTTATTTCAAAATCGCCATTCCTACACAACACGACCGCGCCCTTACAAAGTGTCTTTAGGACAAGTCGCCCGATTTCCGGCGCCTTACAGATATCCTTTCAAATCTCCTAACACCTCCCTCCCCCACGCCATTATACACTTTATCGCTTAGCTATAAGGCTGTCATTACTTTGTTCGAATAAAGTCGTTCCGTGCTTGCTAGCTGTATGGGCCGAGATAAGAATGTGTTGTATTGAAATGGGTTTAATTCGAATTTTACACTCTGAAGTAGATTACGTAATAGTTAGGGTATGTTTGTCTTGACGACATGCTGTAAGTCGCTGGGCATACCTGGATGACAGGAGCACTGTCACAGGACTAAGGAGGCCGGCCGAAGCAACAACAACACCAGCTTATTTAATCCACTGCTGGACATAGGCCTCCCTTATAAGAAGAATGCGGGTTGGGGATCGCAGGGTACAGCTTCTCGCATTGCCGACGCTGCTGCCCGTCGATGGCCAGGGAATTTGGCTGTGCCAGTGTTATACTGCGCTATGCCGGAATCAGCCGGCTGCCAGAGCCTCGTTTGTTAGCGGAATGCACCACGTGCTGGCTAAGCTTCCTTTTGCCAGAATTTCGATGTATTAGTAGTTCACGTGAAACTAGATACTTGATACGTCAATTTAAAAACACTTATGTGCAAATAAGTGTAAAACACAAATAAGTGTTTTTACACAACGGTTCGGAGCTGAATGGATGCGAACAGCGAGAGAACGGTATGTATGGCGGGATTTGTTGGAGGCCTACACCGTGGAAGCGACTATTGCTTTAGGTAAGGTTACAACTACATCATCATCATCATCATCATCATCATCATCAGCCTATAGCAGTCCACTGCTGGACATAGGCCTCCCCTAATGAGCGCCATTGCGCCCTGTCCTGAGCTCGACGCATCCAGCTTCTACCAGCAGCCTTTCGCAGATCGTCACTCCACCTGGCCGGAGGGCGTCCTACACTACGTTTGCCGAGCCGCGTCTCCACTCAAGAACTCGTTTACCCCAACGGTTATCGGTTCTTCGGCAGATATGACCAGCCCACTGCCACTTCAGCTTGCTAATTCTCTGAGCTATGTCGACAACTTTAGTTCTATGTCGGATAGTCTCGTAGCGGATTCTATCCTTCAGAGAAACTCCAAGCATGGCTCGTTCCATAGCTCGCTGAGCGACTTTAAACTGGTGGACTAGCCGTACTGTGAGTGTCCACGTTTCGTCTCCGTATGTCATGACGGGTAGGACGCACTGATTGAAAACTTTCGTTTTCAAACATTGCGGTATGGGTGACGAGAAGACTCGACGTAGTTTTCCAAATGCTGCCCAACCAAGCTGAATCCTCCTCTTGGCCTCCTTCTCGAAGTTGTTTCTATCCAACTGCAATATCTGCCCGTGGTATGTGTACTCCGAAACAACTTCAAGAAGGTGTCCATTAACGACGACAGGACTCGGATCAATTCGGTCAGTGACCATGACTTTGGTCTTGTCTAAATTCATCCCGAGACATATCTTTCCCGAGGCTGATGCTAGGCCGTCCAGCATCCGTTGCAGCTCCTCCAGCGACTCCGCCATTAGGACTATGTCATCGGCGAATCGCAAGTGTGAGATGTGCTCGCCGTTTATGTTTATGCCCATACCTTTCCAGTCCAGCGTCTTAAACATATCCTCCAACGCGCTTGTGAACAGTTTCGGAGATATGACATCTCCCTGTCTCACTCCGCGGCGCAGTTGGATGGGTTGAGACTGCTGGTCCTGTACTCGGACACTCATAGTGGCGGCTTCGTACAGACATCTCAACACTTCGATATAACGATAGTCCACTTGGCATCGCTGCAAGGATTCCAGGACAGCCCAGGTTTCTACAGAGTCAAAGGCCTTCTCATAGTCCACAAAAGCCAGACACAGGGGCTGATTATACTCTTCGGACTTCTGTATAATCTGCCTCACTGTGTGAATGTGGTCTATGGTGCCATATCCTGCGCGAAACCCGGCCTGCTCCGGTGGCTGGAACTCGTCGAGTCTCCTGGCGAGACGATTCGTAATGACCATAGAAAACAGCTTATAGACGTGGCTCAGGAGCGAAATAGGTCTGTAGTTTTTAAGAAGAGTCTTATCACTCTTCTTAAAAAACAGAACCACCAAACTCTCATTCCACGCCTTTGGAGTTCTCCCACAGTGAAGGACGGAGTTGAAGAGGTTCTGCAGTTCCTGCACAACAGGAGCTCCTCCTGCCTTCAGAAGTTCTGAAGTGACTCCGTCTTCACCGAGGGCTTTTCCATTTTTAAGCTGTCTCAGGGCCAGTACGACCTCGTCTTGGCTGATCTCTGGCAGGTCGTCGGTATAGTGGCGGGTGAGGGTGGCTCGAGAATCGTGGCTGCTACGCTGGGGGCAAGGAGCATGTGCCGCATACAGTTGGCCGTAGAAGTCCTCGATCTCTGATAATATCTCCGGCTTTGACAAGACGGTTCGGCCATCGTGTGTCGTTAACTTCGTCAGGTGGCTCCTGCCAAGCTGCTGAGTGAATACTTTGGACCCTCGGTTTCGCTCTATTGCCTCTTCAATGAGGCGCGTGTTGGAGCTCCGAAGGTCGCGCCGTATCATCTTCGCAATTTGCTTGCTCAGCTCTGACCTCTCTGACGAAGTGGCCTGAGTGGTTTCCCGTCTTTTTGTCATAAGCCGAAGAGTCTCATCTGAAAGTTTGGACTTCTTGCCTTTAGGCTGCATTTGGCATAATTTAATGCCCTCGTCCCTTAGCGCTCCAACCACGTTCTGTAGGGCCTCATCAACGTCATCGGTGGGTTCTACGGCAACAAATCTATCACCGAGAAGCTTCTGAAACTTCTCGGTGCCCGCCACGATCTGGAGTAGATTGGGTCGGAGCGTGGACTTCATCAGACGGTTTCTTTCCAGCTTAAGATTGATATTCAGAGAGCCTCGGACAAGTCTGTGATCAGATCCGGTGTTGAACCTGTTGATCACGGAGACGTCTCTGAATATGTGCTTTTTATCCGTCATGATGAAGTCGATCTCATTTTTGGTCACAGCGTCGGGGCTTCGCATCGTCCACTTCCTGTGGGGCTTCTTCTTAAAGAACGAATTCATTAAGAAGAGCCCCTCCTTCTCTAGGAAGTTGACGAGCATTTGCCCCCTGTGATTTCTACTTCCATAACCATGCGGGCCCACTCTGGATTCGTCGCCAACTCGGACTCCCACTTTGCCGTTAAAGTCCCCCATAACAACGTTGAAGTGAGCCTTCGTGGTGTTGTGCAAGGCTTTGGATATGTCCTCGTACATATCCTCCACTTCATCATCCAGGTGTGCCGAGGTCGGTGCGTAAACCTGAATGATCTTCATACTATACCGCTTGGATAGTCGAAGGATCAGGTACGCTACCCTGGTCGACACACTGGAGATTTCTAGAACGTTGTTACAGAGGGCCTTATTGACGAGAAACCCTACGCCACCCTGTGATGTTTGGTCCGTTGAGCGTTGCCAGGGTCAGTTGTTTCAGGTAGCCAACGGTAGCCCGGTGATTGTTCTCACCCCTTGCCCCGCCGTTACCATGGCCGCTACCTGTATGGCCAGGAATAGCGAGACGGCCGGGAACTGGGGGCCATTTTCTATTTGTGCTTATCATGAGGGGGTTCATGCCCATAATCCCCACGCTGGGCAAGCGGGTTGGGGATCGCAGGGCACAGCTTCTGACGCTGCAGCCCGTCAGCGGCCAGAGGATTTAGTTGTGCCGATTTAGGCTGCGCTATGCCGCATTCAGCCGGCCGCCAGAGCCCCGTCCGTTAGTTAGCAGGGTGTACCGCGGGCAGGTGAGGTTGGCTTGGGTTCCGAAGATGGAGGTTGGGACCCCTTACACCCCAAACAATTACATCTTATAATAATTAGATAAGTAGGTATAGTAATAAAATTCAATTTAAGTTAGTTTATAGTTGTATTAAAGTTTTAAAATAAGTAAGTGTTCAGAAGCAATAGAAATAAAGGCTTTTTTATTTTATTTTATTTTATTTTATTAACTGAAAATAAGTAAGTTGCTAACTTGATGACAACGACGACGGTGTAATCAATTCATCAATTGTCATTAAATCGTCCTTTATCGTCGATTCCATGAAATTAAAACAAATTAAAGGCGAATTTGTGATTTCTCGAAACGAGAACTGGAAGTCGACACGCGTATTAATTCAAACCAGAGAGTATCTAGAGCGGGTGAAACTAGACGAGAAATAAAACATTTTTCGTGACGTCAAAAAATTCTGTGAGTTGGATTTTGCAGTTCATATATATCTTAGAATTTTACTTATCTTTATGATGGTTTCCCCTATTGAGCGCCTTCGCGTCGTGTCCTCTGTCCTGCAGTGAACTGCTACAGGCTGATGATGATAAATGATTATAATCAGAATAATCATAATCATTTATTTCATTTCATTGAAACAAGGAAACACAAGATTAAATCAAGGAGAATAGTGGTTAGGTTGTGAAAAAAGTTGTGAAAAGCTAAGGGTTTTATTATGATGACTATAATTGTCATGTATTCAAGAAATCATGACTCCATCACAAAGGGGAATGCCGATAACCCGTACCAATTGCGTCAAAACCAAAAGTATCCCATAAAATTGCCTTTATTTTATAAATAATATTTACATTTTCTTTAGTTTTATACACCGACTCGATTAATAATCACGTAAATAAATCTTTCGTTTATTTGGTTTCCAGCGCGCGGCGCCATGACACTGCAATAACCCTCACTTTTAATTTTAGATAGTAGAATCGACTAAAAACATTGGAGATTTTTTCACTTTGTATAATCAAAGAGGTTGTTGGATCAGAATCTTTTTTGTGGTACTACTAAACTATCTCCTATCTTTATGCATTTAATATGCTCTCGCTAGAGTATTCTGTGACATTGTGTAGGAGTGTTTATTCTGTAAATAGGTATTTTATTAGACATCATCACAATAATGTACGATAAACAATAGTTGCATCACCTGTTTGCTAATAACCGGTGGCTTAAAACCAGCATAGTTTGGAAGAGGCATCCATGGCCTTTTCGTGGTTGTGATGAATGTGATAAGATCTTGGATCTTAGCTTGGATTTCAACTTCACCAGTAAGTACTAATACCTATTCTATCCATAAATGATGTAAATGCCTATATACTTTCTCGTCACTATCATTATTTGAAAATAATATAAAGTAGAACACAGTAGTAATGTATGTAATGTCCTACCTACGAAGTAGAAGTTAAAACACCCTTTTACCTATCTGTGTGAGTTACCTTTTCTTGTAGATATAGTATCATAGTTAAATGTTTATGGTGTAATACTTATAATTATGTAGACAAAACTGAACACACAAGGAAAATTTTCGTTAAGGGAAAGCAAGGATTTCGGAAAGGGAAAGCATTATATAAAGAACAACTCTAAAACTAATATCAAATTAAAACAATTTTTTTACGTTTATCTTAAAAAAGACTTAGTATTCCATGAATGACAGTTTAATATCTTTAGAAAAAATTAGGTTTCGTTTTGACGCAATCACTTTAGCATTGGTACCGAGCGCCATACATCAGACGGCATTGTGCTTTAGATAGATTGGCCATTGAGCATGGACCATGAACATGGACGAGTACGATTATTAATTTGATGAATAAATTATGATTCATGACAAAATATAAAAATAAAAACCTATAACATCTTTATATAAAGTAGTTAGATTGCATTGCTATTAAAAATTGCTTTATTTTTCTCAGTGGGTAGGAATCAACCAATGTTTGTCGATACGATGAGGCTGAAGTACGAATATTTTGCCACGTCGTATCGTAAGCGTAATTTGAAATTTTGGCCAATATAAAAGCGTAGATACGAAATAACGTGCCGTCATTGGCCAAAACTTGACAATACGGTTACGATACAATATGTCAAAATATTCTTGCTTCGGCGCATGATGTCAGTATGCGCTATACATCATCAAGTAGGTAATTTATTGCGTTAGGTCACCTGTAATTATTTTGTACTGTGAAGCTAAAAGAAGTCGTCTCTACCTTTAGCTAATTGAATATGTTTTTTTCGCTCCACGTTCGCGACGGTAAGGGGAAATTATAATTTACATCCGGAAACTCCAGTTTCATCTGCTTTGTAGTTTACTGAGACACATGGACGGACGAACAGACAGACAGACAGTGATGTATTCCACATTTCTCTGAAATACACATTAGTTTCATAGCATTTTATATTTCGCATTTTCTTTGTTTATTTTGAATACAATACAATGGTATCTATTTTCAGGCAATATAATATTATTTCATTTTCATCTTATCCCAAATACCAAAGACCTCCCTCCCTACTTCCACTCCTTGCGATTAATCGCTGCTACAAGCCACGACCTTGTAATACGCGTCAAGCTAAGCCACCATCTTTCCCTGGGCCTTCCACGTCGCCGTCTGGTATTGGGCGGGAAAGCATTAGCAAAAAATACATAAAATATAATAAAATATAAATATCAATGGCGGTGCTGATACAAACTGCTACCCTTGCCAAGTTATTTGATAAAATTAAAGCGCTCGTGGCTTAGCTTACTAAGGTGTTAGCAGATAATCTAAGAAGCAACCCACCCGTACCTAATTGTATTAAGTAGACCAGTTAAATAATTATGCAATCCTCCTCCTGGTTACTGTTGGGATAGGAGACCGCTTAGTGGTATTAGCCATCATAATTCTCCTTCCCTTGTCCCACGCTAGGTGCTAGGTGGCAGTGGCCCTACATGTTTTCTTTCTTCCACTCACTTCTATCAGCCATCAAATTACTATTGCAGTGATTTGAAATCACGAAATGTAGGGCAAAGTTATATTCTATTCTAATAAATCCAAATGTTTATATGATCATTAAAAAAACAAAGCTTTTCTAACTTTGAGATATACAGACCTCCAACAATATCATTGAAGTGAACAGTACTTATCTTAACCTTATCCTTACGAACTGTTCAGACCTGTGGAAGTTGCTCACATCCATACATCTACTAGTAATCAACTGATGATCTTTAAACACTGAACACATTTTATTGAATCATTTTTAATAACACTCGATTACCATAGAAACCAAAAATCATAAATCGGTTCATCAGATCAACAGATACATTCGTTAAACTTTGACAACCACCTGTTTGCGTCGGGGGAAAAATTGCAAAATCATCTTATTTACCAGCAACAGTTAGCAAACGTAAAGACGTGTGCGTAGATCAGCTTGATAAGTTATGAATCTGATCGCTTCGCTCACTGGTAGTGGTTCAATACACCCAGTTACTTTGTAATTACCATCTTCAACGCTATTCATGAATTAATAGATGAACTCTTTCGTGCCCATCACTTAATTAGTGAATACAGCTAGGGGTTAATTTAAACCACTAGTTCAATAAAGAACAATAAAAACATCATTGGTTTTTTAGCACTAAATAGACTCTTAGATTATATATATACATACCAAATTATTATATTATTATATGTATACCAAATATCTATACTATACTATACTTACTACAAATACTTGTTAATATATAATGTATTGTGTTTATCTAATCTATAATAATACATACGCAATATAATATCGGAGTACGTACTTACCTGTATACATAATTTTTATGGAGTCTATTTAGTGCTAAAAAACCAATGATGTTTTTATTGTTCTTTATTGAACCAGTGGTTTAAATTAACCCCTAGCTGTATTCACTAATTAAGTGATGGGCAAAAAAAAAAAAATACAATATATATATATATATATATATACACATAGTTGATAGAATGAGACAATATATATGATTATATATATAATATAATATTTTAATATATTATATTATATATATAATCATATATATATATATAATTATTATATATCAGCTGGGCTCTATATATATTAAAATATTATATTATATATATAATCATATATATTGTCTCATTCTATCAACTATGTGTATATATATATATATATATATATATTGTATTTTTTTTTTTTATACAATAACAGTATATATATACTTAGCCTAGTTTGGGACTAAGTCCCGTTAATTTATTGGATTATTTTGTAATGTATATAGTACATAATATATGATATAATAAACGTAATATTATATCGTAATACAGTAAACAAATTGACTAACGGTCACCCACAAGCGGAATAAATCCATGCAGATCATGCTTTTCCCCAGGTGACGAATCCACACCTCTGTACCGAGTTCTGTACGAGTTGTATAATTCGAAAACGTTCATAGTTTTTGTTTTTGACCTAAATTTTAAAGTTACTTCTTTCTGAAATTGTTAATAATTGAAAATAATTGTTAATTGAATTATAATATTAGTAGGATCTTAACAATGACACTTGGCTTTATAAATGGGTTAGGCTAGACGACTGAAAAATTGTAATTAGTCCGTTTTTTACATATCTAAAAAATATTGAACACGTATTTTTTCTTTTGTCAATTTAACAAAAAATAACTAAGATAAAGTGCGTTAAAGTTCCGCGTGACGTCACTCCCGAACTTTCACGCTCTTTATCTCCGTCAATTTCTAATGATTCGATAAATAAAAAAATGCGTGTCCAATATTTTTTGTTGATCTAACTGACGGACTAATTAGAATTTTTTTTTTTGCCAGTCGTCATCCCTATTGTAACAATGACTACGTCTGCGAGTACACACCCCCCGGTCGGCCGACAGTAAAAGAGCCATCGCTCGTAATTGCCCCGATGTAATTGCGCACATCAACTGAACCTCAACCTCAACCTACCTCTACCGTGAGTAAGTCCAAGTTTTTGACTAACATCTAACCAACTCGAAAGTTGTGTCACGAAGTCCTGAGGGATGGAGGAGGCAGTGCAAGAACCGTTGCGGCTACTACTTATATTGTCCTGTTGAATCAACTGCCAACTTTTTACGAATTTCACACACAATTCGATTACCAAAAGTCGTCGAGTTGGTATATCTGCGCAGTAGTTACGTAATAATAGTCCACTTTATTCATTTTAAAACTCATCAAAATTACATTTTTTACTACAAAGTTTATTGAAAAACATTATTAATCTACTTTAAACAAAAATATAAAAAAAAAACATTATACTAAAAAAATATATCAAAATGGTAGACCACCGACCGCGGGGCAAGGCTCAAACGATTGGTGGCTAGGGCTGCAGAGAGAGGAACTAGGAAGGAAAAAGTATTATTAATAGACCTAAAATTGTGATATATACTCTGACCAAAAAACCTTTATTAAACGATTAAATGAACGAATTTGATTATAAAAGTGCTCGAAAGTTTCCAAAAATTGATTTGACAAACTTCTTAGTGCGTCGTATAGTCACTTTCATGAGGGATCCCTACCAGGATACTATTGATGGACATTATCACAATTGTAGGAAGTGGATGGATAAGATCAAACCAATTATCTCCATTGATTTCCATTGTTTCCTTGGAGATGGAGATGGAGAGGAAAAAATACTGGCTTACAGGGAAATTACGAGAGTGTTGTCTCCAATAAGAATATATGATTTACCGTCGAAATATTGGGGACAGTCTATGTTCATCAGTGGAGGTCTACCTAAGTATGCCATATCTATTAGCTTGTGGCTCGTCGGCCGCTAACAAGTGAGTGGCGGCGCGCTCGCTGAATATAGATGTATGAAGTTGTGGCGATCTCGCGGCTGGTTACCTCCGCCTCCTCACACCCGCCCTAACCCCCTCGCCGGTGTAACGAGCAATAGCAAAGAACGCGCTCATTTGCACCAATCAAAGTGATTCTTTTGGCAGCCGCGAAACGGGACTCCTCTTTGACTTTACCAAAATTAATACGTTTATTTTGTTTTATAGAAACTATAATGAGAGGCGAAGGTTTTGAAACACAGGCCCTTGGATGTATAAATTTATAAAACTGTAAACGATCGTTTAATTTTTCCAAATTTTACCGTTGTAGTTGTATTTGATTATAAAATTTTAATTAAGGTATAACCATAAGTCCTGAAAACTTGAAATTTAGAGATTATATTCCTTGCAAAGAGTAAGGGATATGCTCTACGCAGCGTAAACACGGGGCACCACTGGTATGCATATTGTCACTACCGTAGCGCAGTCAGAATCCTCGTTTATTTTAACTTATCCTAACTATGATACCATGGCTAAACTTACCTACTCTGATAACTAAAGATAAATTCTTATTTATGTGAAAGAAATAAATCTTTTTTTTTATAAATTGTAGGCACCTATGTCATGTTGGTAATAAATGATGAAATAAATAATGCTCGACATTATCACACAGCATCATGTAGCCTCAAACTAAGCAAAGCTTGTATTATCGGAACCACATGACTGATAAACAGCTAATAACTTTTTTTTTTGTAAATGCATACATAATATACATAGCAAACCCCCAGACCTTAGACGAATATCTGCAAATAATGCAAACTTTTGTCCCGCGGCGGGAATTGAACCCGAAACTTTCTGCGTCTTTATATTTTTGTATTTATTTTTCATCGAATTTGACCAACTCATTTCATCGGAACCGAATTAGAATCACTTCATAAGTTTTTCACTCGAAATCATCTAAAACGTGTCTTTGAGTGTTGTTTGGAATGAAATGTAAAATATATTATTATACGAGTCGATTCCGATATTCGTCAAAGGAAGCTGAATGAAAGCTCTTGTATTCAGGACGTCTATTTCAGTCGATATAATTTACCACCTATTGGTACCAAGTTTTAGTTATTTTACTTACATTATTTTTTCTAAAAGTTATAAATGGTCTAGATTTTTGTCAGCATTTGCTATTTTTTTAGGCTGCCCGTAGGCCTCCAATATGGTTCGACGACTGAAAAAGCCGGGTTCTACATCTCCACGTCCCTTCCGATGCATTAAAGCACAATTTAGTGAAATGAAGGCATCACTATAAGTCACTTCAAAGTTTTGCAACCAGAATTTAACTACACGCAAAAAATTTGAATGAAAGTATTAAGAAATAACGCAATAGAAAAGAGTCGGTGAAACTCAAACTTTAGTCATAAATGACTTCAACTCGGCAGACAGTGGGTCGCGCCGAGGACAAAGGACGTTTCTTATCACGGCTGTTTTAGCACGGAATTTAGAAGCACATGGAGCAGGTATATTATTATGGAATTTAAAATACGATAAAATAAATTACAGTCGACCTTCGTGGCATTTAGTACTTAGGAAGTAATAAAACATCATCATGACGTTGATACACTGTCAATAGTAAGTGAAGTTGATGTGGAAACAAAAACAAACACTTCGTTTGAGGTAAGTTCAAAGTGATTCTACGATAATTTTCAGGGTCTCGTTGGTAATTTGGGTAAATAGCCGACTGAAAATCAAGAAGTGGCTGGATTGGCAAATGTTCTGCAATGTGAACATGTGAAATGTGTAATGTTTGTCTCTCCTTCAAAAACTACTAAACGGATTGAGCTGAAATTTTGCACTCAATCGTGTAGTTCTAGACCTAGAATATAACACTACAACAGGGTCATTTTTATCCAGGTACCATGCGAGTGAAGACGCGGACGTGATCTAGTACTATGGTGTAGTGTTAGCGAACTTTACATTGATTTTAATGATATTTAATTCTCGTAGATACCACATTATGCCACATCCAATACCAAACATAGAGCTCTGTCGGAGTCCGCTTAACGTTTTTAAAACTATTTCCTAGAGGGTCATGACAGCGGAACTTTGAGAACCGCTGGAAGTAAATGTTCTATGCGGGCGATACTTCGTACTTCATACTTAAAATGAGTGAAATGCGTTTATTTTATATGAATGCAGTTCTTAGCAGCTGAACTTTTCTGTTTGAAAATATTTTGGAAAAAAGCTTTAGGCAAATTTTTAAAGATATACGGCGCGACCTTCGGTGCTTCAACACACGCCTCATTGAAGAGGCAATAGAGCAAAACCAAGGGTCCAAAGTATTCACTCAGCAGCTTGGCAGGAGCCACCTGACGAAGTTAACAATACACGATGGCCGAACCATCTTGTCAAAGCCGGAGTTATTATCAGAGATCGAGGACTTCTACGGCCGACTGTATGCGGCACATGCTCCTTGCCCCCAATGTAACAACCACGATTCTAGAGCCACCTTCACCCGCCATTACATCGAAGAACTACCAGAAATCAATCACGACGAGATCGTAGTGGCCCTGAGACAGCTTAAAAATGGAAAAGCCCTCGGTGAAGACGGGGTTACTTCAGAACTTCTGAAGGCTAAGGAGCTCCTGTTGAGCAGGAGCTGCAGAACCTGTTCAATTCCGTCCTTCACTGTGGGACAACTTCTAAGTTGTGGACCGAGAGCTTGGTGGTTCTAATTTTTATGCAGGGAGATAAAACCCTTCATAAAAACTACAGACCTATCTCGCTCCTGAGCCACGTCTATAAGTTCTTCTCAAGGGTTATTACAAATCGTCTCACCAAAAGACTCAACGAGTTCCAGCCACCGGAGCAGGCCGGGTTTCGCGGAGGATATGGCACCATAGACCACATTCACACACTGAGGCAGATTATACAGAAGTCCGAACAGTATAATCAGCCCCTGTATCTGGCGTTTGTGGACTATGAGAAAGCCTTTGACTTTCCAGGACAGCCCAGGTATCCAAGGGCTGTCCTGGAATCCTTGCAGCGATGCACAGTGGGCTATCGTTATATCGAAGTATTGAGCAAGCTGAATTGGCAGTGGGCTGGCCATATCTGGTGAAGAACCGACAACGGCTACGGCAAACGAGTTCCTGAGTGGAGACCGCGGCTCGGCAAACGTAGTGTAGGACGCCCACCGGCCAGGTAGAGTGATGATTTGCGTAAGGCTACTGGTAGAAGCTGGATGCGTCGAGCTCAGAACAGCGCGTAATGGCGCTCATTAGGGAAGGCCTATTAAATTAAATTAAATATCTTTATTTTCAGACACGAGATCCATTGACAATATTTAAAAATAAATACACACACAAAAAATTACAAAAAATACAATAACATACTAAAAAAAACAAAGGAGGTACGTTAGGTACCTAAGTCCAAAAATGCCTATGTCCAGCAGTGGACTGCTATAGGTTGATGATGATAAGACACCAATACTGTGAAGCACACAACATACTAATTTTAACTTTTAATACTAGTCTATAAAATTATTAATCAAAAGTAAATGAACAATCACAACAACAAAGGTGCACAAAATTAATAATTTTGTTCCAAGAGAACTCCCCTAAAATCAACAACCTTTCTCATAATTAATTGTACGAGTGACCTTTGAGCTAAATGTCACGATCGTAGACCCTGACGTAGAGCCTCTACGCCGTAACTGCTGTTTTTTTTTTGGGAATAAACAGAATAATGACACGTTTATATAAAATAATTTAAATTAACACCTAATCCAAAAAAGTTTCCACTATTAGATAAAACACATTGAAGAAAGTAGACAACTATCAATAATACATATTTTTTTCCTATAAGCAAAAATAGTAAAAAACTAAAACAAGTTACACGTACAAAGAAGACAAATAAAATTAAAAGAGTAAAAACAACAAAAAAAAATTAACGATGGAAAAACTTTAAAATGCTACTTTTGAAACAATTGAGGGAGAGGGAGAAAATGTCAATGTCGGAGAAATTCAAATTATAATTATTGCAAGATCTGCGGATAAATACATTAGACCCATAATTGGTTCGGGCTGTGGAAGGTTGAAAAACATTTATCTTCCTTGAGTTAGCTCGAGGACATTTAAATAGTATTTCCCCAAGCAAATAAGATGAGTCGACATGACTGTTAATAATTTTGTATAATAGTTTGTCTATGATGTGAAATGTAGTTGGTGATTATTATTATTGATCGGCCTACGTACAATTCATATTGTTTTTTTTTTTTTTTTTACAGTTTATAGGCTTACGTTTGACCGCCATCTCACCTGTTGGTAAGTGATGATGCGGTCGAAGATGTAGCACGCTTGCCTAGAATGTACCTATTTACTCTTCGCTTGAAGACCCCTAAGTCGCAGTGATCAGGAAACACTGACGCCGGAAGAGCATTCCATTCCTTAGCTGTTCTAAGGATGAAAGTTGCAGCAAAGCGCTTCGTGCGGGCAGGAGGAATGTCTACCGTGTATGGGTGACGAAATTCTGTGCGTCTGGTAGTACGATAATGAAATGGTGATGGGGGAATTAAATTGTGTAATTCTTGCGCACACTCTCCGAAATGCATCCTATAGAACACTGAGAGGCTATGAGAGAACTATGGAGTTTGAGATTGAGATTGAGATTGTTTGCCTAGGAGCTTCCACGTCAACATCTCGAAAAGCAGCATCCATTTCAACAACAACACCAGCCAATATCAGTCCACTACTGGACATAAAGAGACATGGACACATCATTTATTTGTCACTTTGCACATACAATACAGATTACTAACTCACAGAATATTAATATTGACCTATTTTAAAAAAAAAAATTTGAGCTAAATAAATGTTTAAATTTTTTCTTTATTGTTAGTGAAAGTGGATATGCTCATAATCCCTCCGCTAGGCTGGCTGGTTGGAAATTGCAGGGCTTCTCGCATCGCCGCTGCTGCTGGTCATCAGTGGCTATGCTGCAGTCAGCGCCGCTAGAGCCCCATTTGTCCATTTTTGTATTTAATCATTACTGCGAACAACCCATCAACCCAGCCCGTTGATAAGTATAGCAAATCCTCCAAAACAATACAGCCATATCTCTTCTTCAGTTCAATAATAATGAAGATAAGTAAAGAAATGTAAGATGATTCCTCACTGGAACAGTATCAATATTGGAGAATTCAATCTAAAGACGAAACTAAATAATTTAGCCGAAGAAACCGCGCAAACAGATTGCACTCGGCTCTGAATTAATTGGATTGCTGTCGCCGACTCTCATCGACATCGATAGAACTGACTGTCAATACACTATCGACACCTTGGCAGGTGCTCTTTTGTGCTGTTAAGATTACATTCAATTATTTCATTAACTGGACCATAACAAATAAAAACAAGACCGGTTAAGTGCGAGTTAACTCGCCCACCGTGGAAGACGTTACAGGCGTGCGATACTAATTAATAAGTTTTCTTCGTAATTAAAAAACTGTGCGTCTTATACCAAAATAGAAACCGGCTTTAGAATGACCAAATGAAGGCCTTTCACATAACACCATATTTGACCGTGTAACTAACTTTATAGCTGGACCACAGCTGTCCTCACATTTATTTGGATATGGTAATTTTTGATCATAAATCAAAAACCGTACATCGTCCTACACTACGTTTGCCGAGCCCTGGTCTCCACTCAAGAACTCGTTTACCCCAACGCTTGTCGGTTCTTCGGCAGTTAAATTTGCTATATTAATGATTATTAATTATTATTACATACATACATTTGAATTTTTCTTAATTTAATTTATATTTTCCAGTCTCGTGTCTCCAGACATAATACAATTTTATTTGCTGACGATAATGAAATTAATATGACATTATCTAGTACTATTAAATGGCTAAAGTACTCAGCAAAGTAAAGTTACTCAGCAGCTTGGCAGGAGCCACCGACGAAGTTAACGACACACGCTGACCGGACCGTATTGTCAAATATTATCTGAGAAAGAGGACTGTACGCGGCACATGCTCCTTGCCCCCAACGTAACAGCTACGATTCTAGAGCCACCCTTACCCGCCACTATACCGACGACCTGCCGGAAATCAGCCAAGACGAGGTCGTACTGGCCCTGAGACAGCTTAAAAATGGAAAAGCCCCCAGTGAAGACGGTGTCAAAATCAAAATCAAAATCAAAATTTAAAAAAGTTTATTCAATAAGCACATACTTTGAAACGTCAATTTTTTGAATTTGAATTTACACCAATTCGTAATGTGACCAAACAGAGAAGAATTGGCAAGAAACTCTGCTTGACTAATATTTTTTTAAAGTCTTGTTTTTTTATTTAAAAAAAGTATTATTAACTATTACATTGTTTTTGAGGGAGTTGGAGACATAATGCGTCAGGGGTATGGCTTTAGCCAAGACGCCATAGTGATCTAGTTTCCTGATTAATGTTTCATGGTGTACGCAGTCAAATGCCTTAGACCAATCAGAAAAGATGCCTAAAGCATCATGTGAGTCCTCCCAGGCATCGTAAATTTGTGATAATAACTCAACACCGGCATCAGTTGTTGATCTGCCCCGCGTAAATCCAAATTGTTTGCCATTAAGTAAGTTGTTTAAGTTAAAATGGCGTTGAAGCTGACTAGGAATTAGTTTGTCAAAAATTTTACTGTGTTGGCAGTACTGATGAAAGTTAGTAGGGTCAGAACTACTACCAGATTTGAATAGAAGCGATACTTAGGAACTTCCGAAGGTTGGAGGAGCTCCTGCTGTACAAGAGCTGCGGAACCTCTTTAACTCCGTCCTTCACTATGGGAGAACTCCTAGAGCGTGGAACGAGAGCTTGGTGGTTCTGTTTAATCTTAATAATAAATATGGAAATACACATACATTAACATACATTACACTATAATTTACTTATATTAGTTTATTTCATTCCTCTTTGTCAAACTGGGGCATCGGACTGCTAAGTGAGGGTAAGAGCACTAGGCAGAATGCACGCGCGACACGTGACCCAAAACAATAAAAAAAAAAGGACGTTGCGAAAAAAAAGATGGTGGGCCGGCCCTTGTAAAAGTGTGTAACACTTATTTAATAATCAATAAAAGACTGAAAGTGCAGTGCATAATTACCAGGAGTTGTGGCAGTGGGGTGAGTTTAGGTCGATATAAGTTATTATACGTACTATCATCTATTTAGCTGTTTTACACCCTAGCACGTGGACCGGCGATCGAACCTCACAAACGGCTTCGGAGCCAGCGGTATTGTTATTGATCATACAGATCAAACATTGGTCCATCGAGCGCGGATTCGTTTAATTGCGAAGTCCTGTGTGGTTTTATCGCCATTCCCGGGTTGGGCACACGAAACACGCGGTGTTGGTTTCTTGTCGAAGCGCTCTGGCGGTGTATGAGTAGCTTCGGCAGGGTAATCTTTCATTGCCAATAAAACTCCTGGTTGGTCGCGGCGACGGGAATACCCGGCGGTATACGGTATTTCCTGTCAACATTTTCATTCTGGTTGGCGGTTTGGTACCGAGAGGTTAGGTGCCGGCCGGCCAAACTTACACTGCACAGAGAAACTCAAACTATAAATTATTGCGGTAGGGCTACACATAAGTTTATGTAGTGTCCCCTTACGATATATATATAAACAAACATAACACAACATACCTATTCATTATACCAAGGGTTCATACTGTTTGAGTGATCCTTTTGTTTCATGATGTTTTCTCTGCCTAGCGGATCTAGGTATAACGGCTTTAGGTAATTAAATTACATAACTAATTAGTGTATTTTTCGTGTAAAAAACTGTGAATTTTGGTGTAAATAACCTATCTAGAGGTAGCATCAGTGTTAAATTTAAAAGTAGAATTTGTAGTGCCGGACCTACAAAGTGACAAGCTTACAACTTATAATTTTGAATTTAATAATAGACATCTAGGCAGTCTAAATATTGCTTTATCTGTAATATAGTTTTATTGGTTTACAGATCAAGCAGGTTAATTATTAATTTGAGTTTTTCATTGATTTCTTGAGTTTATTTTGTAAATATAATTAGACTAAGTGTCTGAAATAGTCTTCAGCTTGTGAATATTTTTTGTTAGTTTTAGTGTAAATAAATAATCAAAATGCCTTCTAAAAGTCAGACACAACTTTTAAAGGTGCGGCATGATATGGCTATGTTGAACTTGGACATGTTGTATGATCTCTCACAATCAGGGTTAACTTCTGAAAACGAAAGGTCTGAGTTCAAGTTGAGGTATGGGGATGTAGAGACCACATATTCAGAGTTTACATCATCTCATCTGGAACTTCAGGCCGGCCTGGAGGAAGATGAAGAAATAGAAAATTTTAGGAAAAAGTATGTGGCTTATAATCAAAAGTATTATAATATAAAGAGGAAATATCTAGAATTATATCCAGGGACTAGTAATAAGTCATCTGAGCATGGTACTGCATGTTCATCAGAAGGAACAAGTAAAAACCTGCGAGCGTTTTTACCAAGGGTACAGTTACCCACATTCTCGGGTAAAATAGAAGAGTTTGTGTCATTCATGGACTTGTTTGAGTCACTGGTAGGGCAAGACTTGTCGCTGAGCAATACAGAAAAACTGTATTACCTGGTGGGTTCTTTGTCCGGAGAACCTAAAATACTAACCCAACATCTGTCTGTCACCGGTGACAACTACTCTATAGCTTTAGAGTTATTAAATAATAGGTATAACAATAAGCGGTTACTTGCGGACAAGTTATTACACAACTTATTAGGAACAGCACATGTAAATAAGAATTTGAACTCGTTGAAGCCGTTCCTCAACACATTGCTGGAGAGCACTAAGGCTCTAGAAAAAATGAAATTTCCTGTGGCTGAGTGGTCATACCTGCTCTTCTTCATAAATTTCCAAAAATTAGAAAGCGGTTTAAAGAAGCAGTTTGAGGATAAAGTTACTGATAAAGAATTGCCCAGTTTTGGGGATCTAATTAAATTTTTGGAAAATGAAGTGAGGATTTTAGAATCAAGCGGGGAAAGCCACAGTAGTAGGGGTGGTATTTCCACATCACGAACACACCATGTAACGTCTCAGGGTGGGACAAGCGGTTGCAAGTTATGCAAACGGGGTAACCATAGTTTAGCTAAGTGTGAACAGTTTTTGGCACTGAAGCCTCGCCAGCGGAAAGAGCGAGTTAGAGAGTTTAGGCTCTGCTTCAGATGTCTAGGGGAACATAATTTTACTCAGTGCACATCAGGATGGTCATGTTATAAATGCAGGTCAACCAAACATCACAATCTCATTCACTTTGATTTACCACAGCCGCCGGCGGCTATGACTGGAGGAGTCACGGGGAGGCCACCAGCCGGGGGTGGACCTCGTACTCCTAATGCGGAACCAAGTCGTTCGAGCGCACCCGGACTGGATAGGGCAGACGCGTCGAACCCATCGTTTAATAGGGCAGACCAACCAAATAGGGTGAATGGGGCTAATGTGGACACCGGGGCAGTTTTAACATCTTGTAATAAAATTATAGATAAGAATGCGTGCCATCAGTCAACAGTGTTGCTTGCGACTGCCGTAGTGCGTGTGATGGATATATGCGGTGAATATCAGGAAGTTCGCGCACTACTGGACGGAGGGAGTCAGAGTACCTTTGTCACTGAGGGATGTGCTAGTAGACTAGGCTTGAGGCGGTTTCGGTCGGATGTCGTTACTGTCACCGGATTAGGGGGATTACCGGTTAGTGACTGTAGAGGGGGGGTAAATTTAACAATTAGTCCAAGATACGCGGACCACCCTCGACTTGTAGCTACCGCCACGGTATTGAGTAACATTACCCACAGCCTACCTAGTGCGAACTTGTCTCCTAACATTGCCGAATGGTACAGGGGTATCTATCTGGCAGATGAACGGTTTTATGTCAGCCGGCCTATTGACATATTAATCGGGGCGGATTTAATGGGGGATATTATAATAGGCGGTGTGGTTAAGGTCAACGATTACCTACCATGTGCGATGAACACGGTGTTCGGGCATGTACTTATGGGTCCGGTTACCTACGCGGTACCGCGGAATGATAGTGCGGTTCATTTTTCGCGTTCAGTTTTTTCGGCGCATGTTACAACCGATCAGATTCTGGAGAGGTTCTGGGAGGTAGAAGATAAACCGGATGCGATAGTAGTTGACCCTAAAGACGCGGAGTGCGAAAAGTTTTATCGCGAAACCCATCGACGGGATGAGACGGGTAGGTATATTGTCAGGTTACCTTTTTTAGACGATAAGCCTGAGCTGGGCGATTCGGTACAGTTGGCCAAGAAGCGGTTTTTGGCCATGGAAAGGCGGCTTACTTCAAATGAGCTATTACGAAAAGTACGTTAAGTTCATGCGGGAATATGAGCAAATGGGGCATATGTCGGTCTGTGATCGGGACCCGGCCGACTATGCCGGCGGAATGGGGTACGTCATACCCCACCACGGAATCTTTAAAGCGGAATCAGATAAAATTCGTGTGGTTTTCGATGCCAGTTGCGGGACAACCACGGGGTTGTCACTTAATGATACATTACATGCGGGGCCGAAATTACAGCGGGACGTAATGGAGATAATTTGCCGGTTTCGGATGTCGGAGTTCGTCTTTACTACCGACATTAAAATGATGTTTCGACAGATTTTATCTCACGAAGATGATCGGCGGTATCAGCTCATCTTCTGGAGGGAGGCTGCGGATCAGCCTTTGCTCCTGTATACTTTAAATACAATTACGTACGGAATGAAGTCCAGTCCGTACCTAGCTATCAGAACATTACGGCAACTCGCAGACGATGGTGAGGCGGATTATCCAGCGGCGGCTAACCTTTTGCGGTCTTCAGTATTCATGGATGACATTTTAGGTGGGGCTGATTCCGAGGATGAGGCACAACAATTAAAGGAGGACCTAACAGACTTGCTTCGCTCTGGCGGTTTTGAGTTGAGCAAGTGGGTTTCCAATAGCAAGCGGTTGCTAGAAAATATTCCTGCGGAGGATTTAGAAAAACCTAGGACATTTGACAAAGTAGACGGCCCTGGCTTTTTCAAAATTTTGGGGGTTGAATGGGACCCCAACCGAGATGGCTTTTCGTACCATTGCAAGTTAAAGGACAACTATAATTGTACTAAGCGGATTATTCTGTCAACTTTAGCGAGAACCTTTGACCCATTAGGTTGGATAGCACCGGTGCTTTTTCAGGGCAAAGTTCTCATGCAGCGGCTTTGGAGGTTAAATTTGTCATGGGATGAAACTCCACCACCGGATGTGGTAGCGGAATGGAGTGAAATCATTGCGGATTTGCCTAATATTGAGAAAATAAATATGAAGCGTTTTGCTTTAGGCGGTTATAATAAGGTTTGTTCCCTTCATGGTTTCTCGGACGCGTCTGAAAGCGGGTACAGCGCGGTGGTTTATCTGAGAACCATGAACAAAAGTGGCGGAGCACAGGTCTCCCTTATGATGGGAAAATCGCGCGTGGCCCCATCTAAGGTTAAGGTGACTATTCCTAAACTGGAATTATTAGGCGCAGTTTTACTGACAAGACTCATGAGATATGTGGCCGAATCTATTCGGGATAAAGTAGGGGTAGAAGAAATGGTTTGTTGGTCGGACAGCACCATTGTACTTTCATGGTTGCGGATGCCTCCCCATACTCTACAAACATTTGAAGGGAACCGGGTCTCTCAAATTGTTAATTGCGGTTTAAGTTTAAATTGGCGACATGTACCATCTGAAATGAATCCTGCCGACGTCGCAAGTCGAGGTTGTCGAGTCTCGGACTTGCTCGGACATACCTTGTGGTGGGAACCGCGATGGCTTCGAGGCGAAGCGGTGACGTGGCCAGTGGATAGGTTTTGGCAGGAAAAGGATCTACCAGGTATACGGAAGAACTCAGTACAAGTCCAGGTTCATGTAGGGACCACAGAACCGGATCCAATCTTTACTAGATATAGTTCGCTAGTAATGCTACAGTCGGTCGTAGCTTACTGTATTCGATTTGTAAATAATGCTAGAAATCCTTTAAACAAAATTTTAGGCGTTCTGACGGTTCAAGAACGCAACTCTGCTATGGATCGGCTAGTGAAATTAGTTCAGCAATCTGAATTCGCGGACGATTTAGACTGCTTAAAGCGGAACAAGCAGTGCTCCACGAGGTTAAGGCGGTTGTTTCCTTTCGTAGATGACGCGGGTCTCTTACGGGTAGGGGGACGTTTAGAGCATTCTAGCCTTCCGTTCCAGGTGAAACATCCGGTTGTTTTACCAAAAGACCATCCTCTTACGAATTTAGTGATTGACAATGCACACCGGGTTCATTGTCATGTAGGTCCAACAGCCCTTCAGGCTATTTTACAAAAGGATTTCTGGATCCTGTCAGCTCGGCAAGCTATAAGAAGTCGCGTATTTAAATGTATTTCGTGCTTTAGGACTAAAGCCAAACCTGTAGAACCCATGATGTCTGCGCTTCCGAGCGACAGAGTCAATGCGACTGGGGTATTTCACACAGTACAAACTGATTTTGCGGGACCTTTCTCAATCAAGGCTTCGCGCCTTCGGAATGCCAAGGTGCTGAAGGCATACTTGTGTGTATTTATTTGTTCTTCGTCGAAAGCGGTACACTTAGAGGTCGTTAGTGATCTATCGACAGAGGCATTCTCAGCGGCATTATCGCGATTCGTAGCTCGGCGCGGTCTCCCGAAGTTTATACGGTCCGATAATGGCACAAACTATATAGGTACTAATAGGCATTTAAACGAGGTTGCTAAATATCTGCGGGACAAGGAAGTTGAGAAAACTCTGGGGGACGTTGCAGCTAAGAGCGGGATAACTTGGTTGTTTAACGTACCAGGGGCACCTCACTTTGGGGGTCTTTTTGAAGCGGCTGTCAAATCTGCTAAAACTCTGTTGAAACGGATGATCGGAGAGCAGATTTTGACGTTTGAGGAACTGACAACGGTATTCGCCAGAGTTGAAGCGGTTCTCAACTCTCGGCCACTTTGTCCGCTAACACACGATCCTCAAGACCTCGAAGTGCTTACACCGGCACATTTCTTAGTAGGTAAACCACTACTTTCGGTGCCAGAGTATAATTTAGAAGATGTTCCCGACACGCGGCTAGGTCGGTTCAGATTAGTTCAAGCTATATCTCAAAGATTTTGGAGGCAATGGAGTGACCGGTACCTGCATTGTCTCCAAAACCGGAACAAGTGGACGACACCGACGGATCCACCTAAAGTAGGGGATCTCGTATTAATTAAAGAAGAAAATATTCCTTCTCTTAAATGGAAACGCGGTAGAGTGGTAGAGCTTCTGCCTGGAAGGGATGGGGTCATTAGGTCTGTAAAACTGAAGACTCTTTCAGGATATTTTATGAGGCCTGTTGTAAAAATTTGTAGATTGCCACTGGACTAAGTTTCGGCACTGCATCTCTATATTTAAGTTATTTAGGTATTAAATATTTGGTTTAGTTATGTAAGTTAATTGCGGATTTTGAGTACATAAAATTTTGTATTTTTAGATTAGCGGATCTAATCAAGTTGATAAAGACTTTTCAGTCTTTCTCGGGCGGGGGGATGTTTAATCTTAATAATAAATATGGAAATACACATACATTAACATACATTACACTATAATTTACTTATATTAGTTTATTTCATTCCTCTTTGTCAAACTGGGGCATCGGACTGCTAAGTGAGGGTAAGAGCACTAGGCAGAATGCACGCGCGACACGTGACCCAAAACAATAAAAAAAAAGGACGTTGCGAAAAAAAAGATGGTGGGCCGGCCCTTGTAAAAGTGTGTAACACTTATTTAATAATCAATAAAAGACTGAAAGTGCAGTGCATAATTACCAGGAGTTGTGGCAGTGGGGTGAGTTTAGGTCGATATAAGTTATTATACGTACTATCATCTATTTAGCTGTTTTACACCCTAGCACGTGGACCGGCGATCGAACCTCACAAACGGCTTCGGAGCCAGCGGTATTGTTATTGATCATACAGATCAAACAGGTTCTATTTTTTAATAAGGGAGATAGGACGCTTCTTAAAAATTACAGTAAAAATTACAGCTGTTCTCTCGGGTTATTACAAATCGTCTCGCCAGAAGACTAGACGAATTCCAGCCACCGGAGCAGGCCGGGTTTCGCGGAGAATATGGCACCATAGACCACATTCACACATTCAGGCAGATTATACAGAAGTCCGAAGAGTATAATCAGCCCCTGTATCTGGCGTTTGTGGACTATGAGAAAGCCTTTGACTTTCCAGGACAGCCCAGGTATCCAAGGGCTGTCCTGGAATCCTTGCAGCGATGCACAGGCTATCGTTATATCGAAGTATTGAGATGTCCGTATGAAGCCACCATTACGAGTGTCCAAATACAGGACTAGCAGTCTAAACCCATCCAACTGCGCCGCGGAGTGAGACAGGGAGATGTCATATCTCCGAAACTGTTCACAAGTGCGTTGGAGGATATGTTTAAGACGCTGGACTGAAAAAGGAATAGGCATAAACATAAATGGCGAGCACATCTCACACTTGCAATTCGCTGATGCCTAGTCTTGATGGCGGAGTCGCTGGAGGAGTTGCAACAGATGCTGGACAGCCTTGCATCAGCCTCGCGAAAGATAGGTCTCGGCATGAATTTGGACAAGACCAAAGTTATGGTCAATGACTGAATTGATCCGAGTCCTGTCGTCATTAATGGACACCTTCTTTAAGTTGTTTCGGAGTACACATACCTCGAGCAGATATTGCAGTTGGGTAGAAACATCTTCGAGAAGGAGGCCAAGAAGAGGATTCAGCTGGGTTGGGCAGCATTTGGAAAACTGCGTCGAGTTTTCTCATCATCCATAGCGAAATGTTTGAAAACGAAAGTTTTCAATCAGTGCGTCCTAACCTTCATCCCCATTAGCAAGCTGAAGTGGCAGTGGACTGGCCATATCTGCCGAAGAACCGATAACCGTTGGGGTATACAAGTACTTAAGTGGAGACCGCGGCTCGGCAAACGTAGTGTAAGACGCCCTCCGGTCAGGTGGAGTGACGATCTGCGAAAGGCTGCCGGTCTTCTACCAGCAGCCTTTCGCTGCGTCGATGCGCTGGATGCTTCGAGATCAGGACAGGGCGCAATGGCGCTCATTAGGGGAGGCCCATGTCCAGCAGTGGACTGCTATAGGCTGATGATGATGATGATGATTAAATGGCTGGATAAAAATAATTGAATAATTGACCAAGACACACATCATACAGTTTAGATCATACAAAGGGAAAAGACAAATGTGTCTATTAAATATAACAATGACATTGCTGAAATGGATTCAGCTAAGTTTTTAGGTATTTTATTCTCGATCAGCATTGCAACTGGAAAGCACACGTCAAACATGTATGTCACAAATATGGATAAATTCGTTTTTACCATTAAAAGCCTTAGACTACGTGTCTCCATAGATGCCGCGCTCAAAGCATAGCACGGTTACGTCTCGTCAGCCCTAGCGTACGGACTGATCTTGTGGGGAAATTCAACAGATATACAAAAGGGATTTATAATTAAAAAAAAAGTGTGTGCGGGCCATCTGTAACACATGGAATACGGATAGCTGCAAGCCCCTTATTAAGATATAAAATATACTCCCATTGCCCTGCATGTACATACAAGGTATTTGCTTGTTGGTGAAACAAAATCCTCACTACTTTAAAACTCACGCAGATGTGATGGAGAGACACAGGAGACATAAAGACAGGCTCCATGTCCCAAAATGCAGAGTTGAAATTTCAATAAATATTTTTTATCATCAGGCAATACTCATTTATAACAAATTACCCAATGAATTGAAAAATATACCATCTAACTTAATTAAAATTAAATTGAAAATGTGGCTGATGGATAAATGTTTATGACATAAAAGAATATTTTAATAATAGAACATTTTAGTATGGATTATATAATTATTATAATAACGAATTTTTGACATTTTTTTATAGTTTTCTTTTTTTGACTGTATTTTATCTGTCTGTTTCTATTATTATTTAATATTCATTATTAAATTAAAGTTAACATTATCTGTGAAAATTTTCATGCCCTGGAGGAGGCAGAATGTATTGGAGCTATTACTTTATTATTAAGACCTATTGTACCGACATTCCTGCAAATAAATGATATAAGAAAATGATTTATGATCGTATTTCTTTGAAGACGTTAAGTTGCCTAAAAAAGTAAGTGTAACTTAAAATCACAGCTTACAGCAAATAGGTAAACTAACCTCCACTACAGTAAAGTTTTCACAAATTTATAAGAAATCCGTTTGAAAATCACTTCATCGATTTGAAAGCTAACGCAGCAGAATCACGAAAACAAAGGCACACGTATAACCTCTCTTTGAACCCCCTTTGAACCGCTAGAACATTCCCGAATAAAAATATATCCCACACTATTTCCAATAATGGAACGATAAATTTTGTTTGAATTTTTGCGGATTCGAACGTGATTTATTTCGTTAAACGGCGAAATAACGAGCAGGTTTTATTTGAAGCCTGATATGTAGCGACTATTGTCCATTACTGGGAACGTATCAATTGTGTTTTTATAAGGCTTTAAATGATAAAGTAACAAGAATTTCTGTTCCAAGCTTCTTTTGATCTGTTTATTTTGGGACATGTGAAATTGTTTTCGAGTCCATTAGAGATAATAAAATAATATGAAATGTTCAGATCGAAGTACGTGCTGATATTAGGTCCAAATAAAAAGAGATTATTTTTATTTACCATTGAATAGTTTTGTTTATGTAAGATGCTCTAGTAGGAGCGTCAATCATCATCAGTCGTCAGTCATCATCCGCGTACAAATGTTTCCCATTTAGGGACCCTGCACCCCTTGTGGGCCTCACTTTTATGTAATTCGTTCTTTGTGCACCCCTGCACTATGCAAGGATAAATCTCCCAAAGACCAAGTCTCTATGTTGTCAAGTTTTACGACTTACGGTTTAAAGCGCATTGATTTTACCTATTTTAAGTCAGTCAGTCACTCAGTTAATATTTAGAATTGAGTCGCATACATTGTCTATGTTATCGCCTTAAAAATAACACAAACTTGTGAGTAATTGGCGTTGGTGCCGGTGTTGGTGAACATGGAGGGTTGTTATACACTAGCTCATTGAGTCATCCACAGATAAGTAAAGAAGTAAATAGGTATATATAGTGTGTATATATATATATATATTTGGAACAACAAACACACGTATATATAATAATAACAACAATTTACGAAAACTAATACACGCCAAAAAAAAAAACTGTGTGTGTTGCAGTTTAACAAAAGGTAACTCAGCGCATAATCAATATCATATCAAATTCAATTATAACCCACCGAGGTAACAAGAAGAACGAGATGCTATAAAACAATAACAGTTGGTAGGTTGTTATTATGTGAATACAGTTATTGATATTTATAATATATTCATCTCAAAAGTGACAACTATTGAAGACTCAAAGTGAAGATGATGAAGTGTGTGTGATAGGTGTGTTTACTCGTCTGTGGACTCATTCATAAAGCCATTCCTCAACAGTTTATAGTTGTATTTAATAAAAATTGCTAACACGTTGTCTGCTGCCTCGCACGTGACGCTCCGAGCCAAGCTGCGCGTATCGGAGATGCAGAACATGGAGGATTGTGTTATTCAGCACTGAAAGAGTTAAACATTATATATATGCTGTGAACCCTAGCTCGATGTACTTGTTGCACATAAAGATTTTAATGACCACCAACAGAATATTTATCATTGCATATTTTCAAATAAAAAATTTTTTTAGTCGTATATAGTAGTTTACTTCTCGCCGTTTTTCTAAAGGTTGGTGAATAATTTTTCAGCTTTCAGTTCAGTATCAATAATAATCTATCTTCAGCTAACGTGTTAATAAAAAAAATAACGATTCAAAGTGTACTTTACAGTTCTTATTGAATAACTAATGTTGAATATTGAACGTAATTATAAGCAAATCACTATCAATGTGGTACAGCCCTAACACTCGTGAGGCGTTCGATATCCGGAGCGATCGCCAGCAAGATTGTTTTATTATTGGGTTGTCGACTAGTCTAATGTCGTAGTGTTGTACCTATATCGATAGTATCGATTTCTTATCAAGGTAAACTTCGACAAAGTTATTTTCAATTTTGTAACCGCTTCATTGAAATAGCTAATGTATTTCAAATTCGCAATGAGGATTTAAGATATTGATTGGGTATAAATGAAGTAGTAGTAGTAATTTATAATTTCTCCTAATTTATTACTAATGATAGTAAAATAAATATAATTACAATGTAAGATGTCTTTTAAACTAATTTTCAGTATTTTAGAATTGGCTTACGTAAAATAGTTATAACTTATTATTAATTCACTTATCATGAGAAATACTAGAGAATTAAATAAAGGCTTCAACAAAGCGATTTTTGGAATACTGGACTACGGCTAGTACAACGATATCAGTGAAATTAGAAACTAAGTATAGCTTACTGTTCACAATAAATTACATTCAGATCAATTAACGTAGCAGTTACCCGGACTAACGAAGACGCACATGCTCAAATTAATCTTTTTAGATATTTTATGGACGTATGTAGCGTGATATTTAAAAGACAAAATATTTATTACTATTTACTACTTACTTCTGTTTGGCGCTCGGCGAAGCAACACTTCTGCGTAGTGCCGAAGGCGGACAGCGAGTATATCGTTTCCCGATGACGCCTTATGGGGAAGGCGAAACATTGTAGAATTTTGGTTAAGTCTTTATGAAACTCGTCAGAGAGAGTTGGCAGAATTTGTTCTTAATATTTTGTATTTTAAATATCTTGTGATGGATTTCCGCAAAGTCACACCTGATTCAATTCATTATCATATTTAGCGATTCAGTGCTCAACAATAATCGCTAATGACATCGAACGTCGATAACAATTATCGACATTATCGATAACAATTGTCGATATTGTCGATAAGGTGACGGACCTAGGAGGAGATTGCGGCGTTATTGCATCGTAACCGAGCTGATTGTAAATAATAATTAATGCATTCTGGGATCTAACTGTAACATATTATACGTCAAAGAGGAAAGGGACACTTGTGACAGCGGTTGTCGGACCAATTTTAAATACCTACAAACAGAAAATTTGAGCAACTAATAAAAAAGTGATGACAGGTAGAGTAGGCGATAACTGAATGGCGTCCAAGAACCGAATACAGAAACGTCGGTCGTCCAGTAGCTGGATGGGTGGACGATATTACATCAATCGTGGGCCGAAACTGGATGAGACGAGCATTAAACCGTGGGGATTGGCACATACAAAGGTAGCCCTATTTCCAGCAGTGGGTGAAGTCGGGCTTTGGATCATGATGATGATGATGAATAATAAAAAAGTAATAATTTCACAATAAAAAATCGTTTTTGCTGACTTTGGTTTGTACTTTGCAAACTTTTTATCTGTATTATTAAGTCTTCATTGGAACCGAAAGCAGAGTGTCAAAAATACGCAATAAGTGACTTCTTGTTTCCATCTTCGTATGAGCTTGTGGCTCTCTGGTGTCTTAGTTTGGCCGATGACTCAAAAATCTGGAACAAAAGTGCCTTCCAAAGTCCGTACTTTGGAAGGCACTTTTCATTCATCATTTATATCTCAACGCTTCCGTAAGCGTTGAGATATAAATGATACTAAACAGTCAACCATTCATGTAGTGACCAAGTGGAGGGTTGCTCTACTAAGATGATTTGAAAATACTAAAAATAACTTATTAACACGTTTACTGTGTCATGTGGAACATCATTTGCCCTAGAGCAAATGTGTTTTCAGAACTAAAAGCAATAAATTTAAATAATATGTTAAAAACTAACTTTTGTATCCCTAAAACGTATTGTTGTTTTGTTTATTTTCGTCTAAAGCGTTAACCAATTTTGCTATAGATTGACTTTAGATAAATAAAAGTAATTAGTGGTAGCGCCCACTAGTACAGCAAAGTGACCCTTCTGTTACGTTGTCTTCTCTTCCCGGTTAGAGTCCGTGCAGTGAACATCGGGTATTGTAGTCGGCTTAGAACAGCCGTGTAGTGACTCAGCGAGATCTCGCCGAGCTGGTGGACGACCGTGTGGGTACAACGGGTGAATGCCCGGCTCAGACGCAAGAGGTGGGCCATATAATATTATAAATGCAAAAGTTTGTGAGTATGGATGTATGGATGAATGGATGAATGTTTGTTACTCTTTCACGCAAAAACTACTGAACGGATTTGGATGAAACTTGGAATATGCACAGTTTGTGAGCTGGATTAACACAAAAGCTGCTTTTATCCCGATGCCACGTGAGCGAAGCCGCGGGCTTAAGCTAGTCTATGAATAATCTCGAGATATTTGCACCAGCGGGGTTATTATTCTTTATCTGCCAGATTAACTAAAATGTTTTCATACATTGTAGGTATCTTCTATAACTATATAATGTCAAATTACCTAATTGTTGTATGTGTTATCCGTTTATAATTTAATATTTTGCAATATCAATGCCATAATAAGGACAACGCATTCGGTTGAAAAATGTCTGTATCAGTCGTAATTACTGAACAAAAACTTTTACAAAATGTTATGGAAGGAACTATGAGTTAATAATACCAGTACCCCCAATGAGGCGCTCGTGGCGTTATTTGCCGGGGTGCTCTTAGCAGATCATCTTGGTTGAGCAACCCTCCGTTCGATAACTACTTGAATGGGTAACCGTTTAGTGGCATTCAGATCTGAACGTTTCTATACCTCGGAAGACCTCGGAAGACACGTTAAGATGTTGGTCTGGTTTGTTGGACGCCTTTTGCCTTCAGGTAGGCTGAAAACTTCGACACCAGAGATGGACCCTAGCGAACTACGAAGAAGGAAGCAATCCTTTTTTGTCGTAGATAGCAGAAACTATAGGCACCACGAATACTATACATATTCATATCGTTAACATCAACATCTATTTGATACAAAGCGTGAATGGAACTCGGACTGATTGCTTCACAGACCATCAATTGTCATTTAAGCTATTGAGGATAAATTTAAATGAATATATCCAATAATCTTAACTATTAATAGAAATGCAAATGGCAGTTTGTTAGGCTTTCACGCTTTAACTAGTTCATTGATCATCACAAATGTTAGGGGTACTGAGAAGGACATAAAGAACCTTTCATTGAGGAAAAAAACTTTATTTCTCTCAGTCATAATAAATATTTTCATATGTAATATGACGGATTTTAATAAGACAAAACATTATGTACAAACTCCACGAACCCTCTTGTATAACGAGTTCAACAAATTGCATACGTGTGCCGATCGTCATTTGTTTATTCTTAATCTTTCTCTGTTTTAATGTAAATCTGTGGGCAGGAGTTGCAAACATATTGGTACGCAATTTAATGACCTCGTCTGAGAAGAGGGTTAGCGCAGTTTGAACTAAGAGTTTTGTCTTTTACAACATCTTGTAATGGACTTCTATACCTAAATGTACGTACCACATGAAACAATAAAGATTATGATTATAATTAAGATTCTTAAAAATCACGCTTGATTCTACTATCTATGTATCTTACGAAAGATTGAAAAATCTAGCTAAGTATACTAACGCGACCTGAGCCACGGGCAAAAACTAGTATACAATCATTTAGAAAAATAATATTTTTACGATCCCAAAAGCTTTTGATAATCTGTTGGATGACTAGATGAAGCGTTAGCTCTCATCACCAAGTGGTGAAAGATGGAGATTATAATGTGCTTTACGACGACAGACAGACTGACTTAACTACCTGATAAAAACATGTCAAAAGCCCTTTCTACACGCTGTTGATATTAAGGCTATTTGCATTTTGTTTAATACCTTTTATCTCTTTCTAAACCACTTTCTTTTAGTAAACAAACTTTGTTGATTAAACATCCATCCCATACTAATATTATAAAAGTAACTCTGTATGTCTGTCTGTACCTTTTCACTCAAAACCGCTGAACAGAATGACGTTATATAGAATCCACCCCGGGGAAAGGACATATATCCTATGTCCTGTCCGAGGATGCAACCTAAAAGTAAATGGGAAAGTGAGTTTCTTCTTCTCTGTTGGAGCCAATAGTTCTCTGCTTTCCACTATAATTTAAGGTTCTCTGTAATAAATGTCAGTTTTTAGCGTTCCGTACCCAAAGAATAAAAACAGAAACCCAAGTTAAGACTTCGCTGTCCGTCTGTCTGTCTGTCTGTTTGTTACCAGGCATATCTCATAAACAGTGATAGCTAGACAGTTGAAATTATCACAGATGATGTATTTCTGTGGCCGCTATAACAACAAATAAAACAGAATAAAATAAATATTTAAGGGAGCAAAAAACGGCAAAAAAAAAAACACGTTTGTTGTATGGGAATACAACAAACATTTGCCGTTTTTTGCTCGATGTTAATAACGGCAACAGGTGGACGCTCGAAATATTAACATAGTATGTATTTGTTTATTCACTTAGTTGTATATTCACTTCAAAAATAAATCATTCAATTAAAATAAAATAAATTAAAAGGGACTCCCATACATGTATATATACCCATACATGTATATATGTACGGAACCCTTCGTGAGCGAGTCTGACTCGCACTTGGCCGGTTTTTGAAGTTTTTTTCCTCTAGATCATGTTATAACGTATTGATAGATGTGTATGGAGACAGAGTTAATTTTACATGATACCTAAAGCTATCACTAGATGGTTCGCTTAAAATTACATTTCATAAAACTGTAAATCCTTTGCACCAAAACCACAAACAGGTCATTTTCTAAGCTTTCTCTTTCATCTATTATTATACACCCTAACAGTATAACAATACAGCTTCAAATTGCATTCGGCACACCTGTCCATAGCACAATGTAAGGCAGTGTCACTGTACTAATTGCATTCCGGTAATTGCGTCCCGTGACCACAGTGGAGCGACATCAGTACCTCGCCTATGTAGGGCTTTGTGAAGAACTGGTTACAGTTTCAAATTTTCTAAAAATGTTAGGCCCCTAGTTTGTTAACAACAAGTTGATTTCGTTTTTGTTGGTTAAGTTCGTGTATAATATAAAAATAATATTTCTTAATTTTGAGTAAATTTATTTATAAGGTCGATTTAATTTTATTTAATAGCGCCGCGTAAAGTTTGGACCGCGGGAAACAGCACGCGCCATTCCAACCGGCACTCTGAAACGTATGAGTACATCAGCTAACAGTCCGATCTGGCATGTCGATGCGAAGGCAAATCTCACAGTTTTAACCGCATATGCTTAATTTATCTGTAAATAAATTTAAAAATGTTGTTAAACGTAACCTCTGTAATAAAGCTTATTATAAAATTTATGATTATTGAGATGACCAAAATCTTGGGATGAAACCGGCCGGTAGAGTTGCAAGAAGTCGCGTCGTCGTGCACTAGATACGTATGGGAAAATGTGAGAATTGCGCCTGATGTAGAGTACAATTTCATACATGTATAAGGATGTCAATGTCAATAAATTTAATTTCTTAAAAAATGGTCGGCAGCTATCTGTTCGCTTCAGGTTGCAAATAGATCGAATGCAGTGTTCTTCTGAGCTATAAATAAACGTTCTACTTTTACTGCATTTCCTCAAAATATGATTCCGTATCGTAGTCTTGTAATATAATAATTAATAATAAACTATGTAAAAAAAAAGACTAAAATATAAGCCAAGCAGAGTTTCTTGCCAATTCTTCTCTGTTTGGTCGGGTTACGAATTGGTGTAAATTTTAATTAAAAAAATTGACGTTTCAAAGTGTACTATGAGTGCTTATTGAATAAACTTATTTTGATTTGTTTTGATTTGATCAACCAATTATTATTCAGTCATTGTATAGATGTAAATTAAACCAAATAAGTATTTATAATTAAGTAATATAAGAGTTATTGGTGCAAGCCGATCTTGTTATTACCTAAGTAAATAAACAAATATCAGAGAGTTGCCATCCTGAGCTAAACCGGTTTCAAATAGGCAGTACCCAACGTAATAAGAACGCTCGAATCTCTCCATAAGTTTCAATTTCACTTGCAAGCCCGTCTTATCAATAGATAAAGTATACGTAAAATTTACTTCTGTTCGAAAGTGAACCTTCTATACGGTAGTGCTATTCCTTATTCTGTGCTCAGGCTACAGCACGTTACGTAGACGTACTGCGTATCCTCTGCCTGCAGTCTCATTACCATCCGCAGATAACCGAGGCTCCTGTAAGACGTTTGTCTACCGCTGCGGCTTACCTTACCTACCTACCCACTACCTACCTGCTCTGCCAACCCGCAGCCTGGAGACAAACGCATTATTGAATCCGCTAATAGCGCAAGACTAGCCGATAGACTTTATAGAAAACGATTTTATATCTCAAAATACCGACCTAGACATCAATGTCGATCACACTTATAGACCGATCTTAGCTTTGAGCGCGAGCTAAAGAAATGGCTAAATTGAAAATTTCTTTAAAAATGTTTTATTTAGACAACACTTAAGTTCGGACTTAAGTAAGAATATCCTCAATTGATTGATTTTTCTCGAGTCAATCCAGGTTATATTGACAACGAAGCTAAACTTCATAATCATCAACCCATAACAGTCCACTGCTAGACGAAGGTTTCTCCTAAGGTACGCCACTGAGCCCAATACTCGGCTCTTCGTTTTCTACCTATACACAACTGTTCGGACTTTTTGCGATGTAGTCATTTAGCGACTCAGGCATTGTGAGGTTTAGACATTATGAGATGTGGGCTAAAAGCGATGTAGTCATTTTGCAACTTAGGTATTGAGAGACTTAGACATTTTGAGGTTTAGACTAAGAGCAACGTAGTCAATTTGCGATCCAGTCATTCCGATACCAACCCTCAAGCACTCTTAATCTTTTTTTATTGCACTTTTTAAAAGATAAAACCTTGTCCTCTGGAACCGGTTGATTTTTTGACATCGCTAACGGTGTTTCCGATGGAAAACAAGTGATAGCAAAAGGAGATAACTACTTAAGCAGTACTTGACCAGTTTGCAAAACACAAACTTTAGCATAATCAGTTTATCTAGGCACTCTAATACGTAGATATCTGGATAATGCCCAGGTAGTTAGAGCACTGACGAGCGCTGAAATCTGTTCGGTTATTGTACCCACCCACTGCAGCACGTCGTGTAAGCTATTATACTGGGTTTTTAGCGCAGTGCGTAGAAGCTTGGCTTTGTTTGTTGTCGTGGGTTCGATTCACTTAAGGCGTAAATTGATTTAGGTAGGGCTTAATTTGTTTTATGCCTGACTCCAAAGGGCTTCAGTAAAATTAATAAAATTCAATTGATTGGGAAGGCGTAAAATTGTCGAATTTCTGTTGGGTTTTTGTGAAACTCGTCAGAGAAGGTTAACGGAATTTATACTAAATATTTGGTCTTTTGAATATCCTTAGGTCGTCATCCGCTAACCATTGTCATTATGAAGGGTTCAAAACAAAATAAACATTAAAGAGTTATTTAAGGCGCAGAATAATTCAAAGTACGTTAACATTACAATTCAAATAGCCGTCTTAATTAAATCAGTTGCCAAAATGATCGAGTCTTGAATAAGGTGCTCGTACACGGGCAACTTTACCACAACATATAGCGATAAAAAAGTCTTGAACAGCCCATGCTCACACCGGGGCATGCACTCGCGTGGCAGGCTCACGATGTAATCCGGAAAAACTGAAGCGTAATTCAAATAATTGTAATAGTAACTAAATGATGGAAATTCGCGATAAACCCGCTCAAATCAAAGTGGATTTTAGATGCTATTATATAAAATTTATGCAAATGTATTAAATTATAAATATTACTTAAATTAAAGAAATCTCGAGATTAAGTACTTTTAAGATTAAGAGATTAGGTAATTAAAGGAAAAGGGAACAAAGTTGCAAAAAAAGAGACGCTTGGAAAGATATTCTGTGCACAAAAAATAGCAAGCTGTTCGCTAGTACCGAAAGGCACATTCAATTGCCCGTGTAGCAGCGCCACTAAGGTCATTTAATTTTCATTATAATTTCCGGAGTCAATTATGATGAACGCCAATCTTCGAGATGATTTGTCATTATTCATGCTTAAAAGCCTTTTCAGCTTTATAATTTGTAATTAACATTGAGTACTGTTCAGAGGAGCTAGTGACTGAGCACGATAATGGTTTGTTAGGATATTAGGACCACCGTATTTATTCTGGGGTGTAAGGGGTTCCAACCTCCAACTTTGGAACCCAAGCCAATCTCACCTGCCTGTGGTGCACCTTGCTTAACTACTAGGACCCTGGTAGCCGGCGGACACCGGCATAACTAAATCCCCTGGCCGCCGACGGGCAGCAGTGGCGGCGGTGCGCGAAGCTGTACCTTGCGATCTCCAACCAGCATGCCCAGCGTCGGGATTATTGCATATCCCCCTTCTTATAGGGGAGGCCGGTATCAAACAGTGGACTGAATAAGGTTACTTATTATGTATATTTATTCTTGTATTCTTTGACTACCGCACGCAGCTTATCTGGCGGGATACTCAGATAAAAGTAGCTGAGACGTTGTTCTCGGTCTAGAACTAAATAAGGGTAAAGTTCAGCTCAACGCGTTCAGTAGTTTTGGTGTGAAGGAAGAATAAACATTTTACTTACAAATAGGTTATGGTAGAAAAGGATAGGATTTTGAGGTTCTAAATTATGACCACTGATGGCGTTAATCAACTGCAACTTAAACATATTCTGTCTTATTACAAAACGAAGACTAAAGATAGTCTAGGTTTCAAACTGGTAGTTTGTATACAAAATGTCAGATTTAAACTCAGACTATCTTTATTCTTCGTTTTGGAATAAGACAGCTAGAGTTGACAATGACGATGCTGTGTGATGATGATGATGATGATGAGTGTGATCCAGCATTATTTATTTATTATATATGCCTACTTGATACTATGAGGGAGTTGGCTCGGGATAGAGATGTTTGGAAATCTATGGGGGAGACCTTTGCCCAGCAGTAGGACGAGAGAGGTTAAAAAAAAAAAAAAAAAAAAATTCCTACTTTTCGAAATCTCTAGTATTACTAACATCTCTACTGCTAAATCTAACTTTCCTACTAATATTATAAAAGCGAAAGTTTGTGAGTATGGATGTATGGATGAATGGATAATGTTTGTTACTCTTTCACGCATAAGACTACAAAACGGATTTGGATGAATCTTGGAATATATACATAGTTTATGACCTGGATTAACACATAGGCTACTTGTAATCCTGGTACCACGCGAGCGAAGCTGCGGGCGGAAGCTAGTTTATTTTTATATAATCCTATTTTTCGAAATGCGAAAGTTTGCGGGGATGTATGGATGAATGGATGTATGGATGTATGGATGTATGGATGAATGGATGTATGGATGTATGGATGTATGGATGAATGGATGTATGGATGTATGGATGAATGTTTGTTATTATGAGTATTATTTTTTTGTAGCAACTTATTTTGTGCGTAGTAATTGTAAAGAAAAAGAATACATAGTTGTTCTGACCAAATATTCTTTTGTTTAACCCTTTTCGTCCCACTACTGGGCAAAAGGTCTCCCCATAAACAAATAAATTGATAAAATAAATAAGTGGAATGACAACTGCTTGCAAAAAGTGGGCCAAATATAAAGTTTGGACTTGCCTCTGAATCTCCCCTTAAGGTATTCTTAATAGATTCATCCTGAAGTTATCCATAACGGGGAAAAAAGTCGTGAAGAATGAGTAAATCGGTTCTAACTCGACCGCTCTGAACGGACACTGTCTTTCCGAATCGATTATTGTAATCGATGTTATTCGATTATCGAGTCTATCACGATCGAGTTGGGTTTTAAGTGTCAATTCAGGCTTTTATAGCGGTAAAGTCGTTACAGCGACGAAAGGGTAACACCATTGGGTGTTTATCATCATCATCAACCTATATCATTCCACTACTGGACCTGCCCTAATAAACGCCATTGTGCCCTGTCGTCAGTTTGAAGCATTCTCAGCGCTATATTAGTTCTATGTCAGATAGTCTCGTTGCGGTAATACAATACTGATCTTCGCGGAAGGGCGTTTCATGTGGACACGTGTTGAAGGTTATAGAGATATCCTTGGAAGATATTTCATAACCGCTATTATTAAATGAAATAGTTTTTGTGCGAATTTGATCTCGCGTAAAGATCTCAAAAAAATGCCGGCTCGGCAGCAAGGGATTGCTGGTTCGATTCGCGCAATGGAAATATTGGTTGCATCTGCAGATAATTACCATGGTTTACTCATCGTTTGCTAGTTAGGGTTCAAAGCTTTGTGTATGTGTCTATTGACTGTTATGTAATGGTCTTAAATATATATAAAGGGTGGGTCAACATTTAACCTATTAAGGGCAGTTGCCTTTTATTTTGTAGTTAAAAGGTTTTGTTCTTAGGTAATTATCAATTTATTTTTTACTAATTTCAACTTGATATCTCCACGGATCACTGAGAAAAGGGTCTTGACAACTTGTCAGAGAAGACATTAAGGAAAACGAAGTGATCTCTTAAGGGTTCTTGTTGCTTAACCTTAAGAATGTTTTTAATAACTCACAAGCTCGCACTCGGAGTTGAGATACTCGTCTTAAAGTCCAGGCATGGGTATGTAGCTGCACTAAGTATAAGCAGGTCCCGGCAGTAGAGCGGGCGACAAATGGACGAGTGAGGAGAGTTGATAACGTGCCATCATGTAATCACTGCCGACACCGCTACTACGAACACTCGAGTCTCTTTATTCAATAGGAACCTTGGGACACACCTTTTAAAGTACACTTTGGATCGTACATTTTTCAGTTAACACCCATTCATAAAGTATAGATTTAAAAAAATACGATATAATTGTGGTTCCATCAAAATAAATTAAATTAGACTTTTGACTTTTTCGAGTCATAGAAATTATGTTTTAACAACATTTTAGAATGTATTAACAAATAAATTAAGCACGTTATTTCTGCTTTATTATAGCCAAATTGTTTTTTTATTTATCGATAAAGTGTTTTTGATCCGAGTAGAATAATCTAAGCATAGGAACTCCTTGAATAAGGTTGAGTGACACCATTACCAAATCCTGGCTAAAATATCATCATTACCATTGAAAGCTATTTTATTTTAAGTGCTTATGGCGAAGCATATTTGATTGATCTTAGCAGATCAATCCGCCTGGTCACAACTTAGATAGGTAACCGTTTAAATAAGAGCGCTTCCGTGCTTCGGAAGGCACGTTAAGATGTAAGTCTCGACTTTTTCAGTCGTTAAGCCATGTCGGAGGCCTTTGGGCTGCTCCAGAATCGGCTATTAGCTCATACAAAGAAGCAATAAAGGACCAACCTTTATCAGTCCACTGCTGGACTAATTCCCACGTTAGGCATGCGGCTTGACGATCGTAGTGCACAACTTCTCGCACTACCGACGCTGCTGCCCGTCGGCGGTCAGGGTATTTATCTGTGCCGGTGTTGGGCTGCGATATACCGCAATCAGCCGGCCGCCAGAGCCCCGTTGTTAGTAAACAGATTACATCACGAGCAGGTGAGTATGACTTGGGTTCAGAAGAAATGGGAATAGAACCCGCTACACCCTTTTTGAAAAATCTGTTATTTTAATACTGTTTTAGACTTGCCATGGTTCTACTTACAGTAATAACTAATGATACTGGTGATTGTAGGTACGGGACTTGCCTACGCCTAGCGCCTAGTAGGATCATCAGTTTAATTATCCCTAGGTAAACATGTTCTCGGTATTCGGTTTCGGTATTCTTTCCGGGAAGTGAGACAGCTTTTTAGCCGACTTCAAAAAAAGAAGGAGGTTCTCAATTCGGTTGTGTTTTTTTCTAGTAAAATAGTAAATAATTGATTCAGGCGTGACTTCGCGAAAATCCATACAGGACAGAAAGTTTTCTGTTTAACGCCAAAGCAACACTTCTGCAGCTGACCATTTCCTGAGGATGCCTTATGGGGAAAGCGAAATATTGTCAAATATATTTTAGGTTTTTGTGGGACTTACTGTTTTTGTCTTAGGAATATCTTCTCGTAAAATGTCGAATGGAAAACACAAACCGAAATAGTAAGGGACCAAGGTTGAAGTGTCGCCTGAAGGAATAAGATAAAAAAGGCGTGATTTCGTCGTGATTAGTGCCTCCACCCCCGCAGCCCTACGGCCAGCGGAGCCCTAACGAGCACTATTCAACGGGAATTACTGAACCCGCGCTTTCATTCACATTGACGTGTTAACTGCTAAATTACATGACGTGAAACCTTTACAAATGATTTGTGCTTCTTTGACTGTGGATGATTAAAATTTATCACATCGACCACACTGATGGTGACTTGTCAAATCAATCTTGGACGTATGAAAATAATAGTTAACCGAGATTCAATGTATGAAGAATAACAGACCTCGCAAACATGACGCTGTTCGTCGTGAGCGTCTGGTGGTTTGGTTATATTCGAACGTAGACGTGATTACTTCGAAATTTAGTTGTTCGATACGTAAATTTATTTTTTTCTCTCTGAAGGGAAACAGCAGGAGTTTAGAAGTTCAAAAACCTCGAAAGGACAAAGTCACGAGGCGTCCAATAGTTTATTTATATAAATGGGATTTATGAAATACCTATAATTGTAAAAAACAAGAACTCGCACAATGCAGTATATTTGCATTGTAACGTACACAATGCCATCGAATGGTATAACAAAAACAGTCAAATTCTAGTAATAAAACCACACAATCACTGTACGCGTCATAAGTAGCTTGACATCCACTTTTACATTTAAAATTTATTATTATTTTGCTAATTGGCTGTATTAATACAACAGAAACGCAATAGCAGAAAAGTATATAGTCAATTTCGTATTTATTTGGTTTTATGTATACCAGCATCTGCCCGCAGCTTCGTTTCCGTATAAGTTATTTTTCTATCCCTCGGAAATCCTTCTCTTTTTTCTGATAAAAATAAAATAAAGTACTCTATATCCTTTCCTGTACTTCTGAAAACGTGTATGTGATATTTCATGACAATCGGTCAAGAAGTTGAAGCGCGACAGCGTAACAAACAAACACATAATCTCACTTTCAAATTATATATTAGTTACGATTTATCGCAAAAACTGTATAATATTTAAAGGGGTAATTGAAATAAGCTTACTGACAATAAATACCTAGTATGCGGGTCCCTATCGGAAGTCGCTTTTACAATATTTTTTCCTTTACAATTAAATTTACAAAATATAACTAACAATATTCTTTTATAACAAAATAGTTTGATGGTAGGTAGATACATCCAATTTTATGACTGCATTGTGATACTTATTATATGTTTATTTATGAAAGTATTTTATGTGCGAGCTTTGTTTTGATCACTTTAGTTTGTTTACCTACTTTTGCTTTTTGTAACTGTTCAGCATATAGTGCAACACATAAATAAATGTGGCAGGCATGAAATTGCTCAAAACGCGAACGTAAAAAGTGTCGATTACAAAAGTGAAATGTACAAAATATTTACGATACAAATATATATTCTACTGTATATTTTTTTACAAGCTTCAGCTGAAAACAAAACGCAAGAAATAGCAGCACTAGAAAAAGAGAAAAGTGATCTTTTCAAGAAAATCAATAATGCTATTGACGAAAGTGTGAACGCCTTGATAAAAAATAATGAAACAGAAGCACTTTTAGGAGTCAACTACATGCAGCAACTCAAAGAACAACTTAAAGAGATAAACGGAACCGATTTCAACAATACAGACGGTAGAAGGTCTCACAAGCTAACGTTGAACATGGTTGACATTGCCAAAACGTTCCAAAAGGGTAAGTTTTCCAAAAAGAAACTTGAGAGAGAGGAGAATAAGATAATCATGCAGCAGAAGATAGACGAGTGGATCTTGCAGAGAGAGCTTGAGAAGCAGAGGATAAAAGAGTACAAAGAGAGTTTGAAGCGGAGAATTACAGTGGAGAAGTGTCCGAGGTAAACATTATTTTATGCGATATAACTTTTGAAACTATCATGGTTGAGAACATAATTATTAATATCAACGGGATATTTACCATGATTTGTGAGTTCTGTTATTTCCCGATATTACGACGCAGTTGCATGCGCCATGATCACGGGAGAACTGAAGTCTGTGCGAGTGGGTAGTTACTGGCAGACGAAACGATCTACCCTCTTTCATATTATTTTATGCTTCATTTAGCTTTTGTCCAATGTTTTGTTTATTGCCCTTGTGAACATAACATACACTTTATCAAGGATACAGAAAAGGACATAGGGTACTCACATCCAGAAAAAGTACTGTTCCCGAGGGAAACAAAAATATTATTTAACACGAGCTAAGCCGTGGGCAAAAGGTAGTTGTTACTATACAAACAAGTCCTGGCACCAGTATGAACTTTATACAGCTTTTGAGCTGTATCAAACAAAGTTCTCAAGCGAATAGTGAACGCACCCTGGTATGTAAGAAATGATGACCTCCACCGAGATCAGTATAGGGTTCGTCAACAAGGTGATATAAACTTAAGGAGTAGCTCACAAAGTGCCGGCTTTACATCACCGATGCACAACACGCTTTCGTACCGCGGCGCTTGGTAACTGCTAATCTCACGCGAAATGGGCGGTGGAAATCAGGTAGACGTGATTTACCCTGATTTCCAAAAAGCGTTTGTCAGGGTCGACAACGATAATAATCATGATCATATTTGTTTTAAAATAGTTTTCGCTTCATTCGGATTTATTCGTAATGCTTTGGTGTACCAAATAAATCCGAATGATATATCATACTACGTACTCATACTAATCATATTACATATGTTTTAAATTTTATATAAACAAACAGACTTAATCATCACCTGAGCGTTGAGGCCGTCCAGCTCCTCGACAACACCCACATTGTGAGACGACTCAAATGAACTTAGAGCTAAATATTACAGGTTAAATAATTATTAAAATTAGTGCAATAGTGCATCATAAAATAACACATGATTAAAGTGTCCCCTTAAAATAGAGAACTTTAGAAAGTTTTGATGTATACAACTATTTTCTCTTCAAGGTTCGGCATTGGCGATAGTAAGAAAGAAATAAAGAGAAGACACCAGAAATCCAAAAAGAAGGGAAAAAGAAGGGATGGGGCAACTGGTGGAGGAAGTAAAGAAGAAAATGGGATGCAAGATGAAAGCGAGAAAAAAATAGAAAAAACAGTGAAACGAAAAAAGGTTGGGCCCAAGTATCCCTGCTGTAGGAAGTGCTGCAAGAAGTCATACATGGGATGTTTGTAGTTCAAATAAAATAATGGTTTTGTTTTCCATTTATTCAGTACCTAGTAAGTTAACAGGTAGTCAATGTAAGTAAAGCAATAACTGGAAACCTAAGTTTTCAACCAGTGTGATCTACCCGTCATGCCATACGGAGCCAAAACGTTGACACTCACAGTACAGCTAGTCCACCAGTTCAAAGTCGCTCAACGAGCTATGGAACGAGCTATGCTCGGAGTTTCTCCGAAGGATAGAATCCGCAACGAGACTATCCGACATAGAACTATCGACTTAGCTCAGAGAATTAGCAAGCTGAAATGGCAGTGGGCTGGCCATATCTGCCGAAGAACCGATAAATTTTGAGGTAAACGAGTTTAAGAGGATATCGCGGCCCGGCAAACGTAGTGTAGGAAACTCTTCGGCAAGATAGAGTAATGATCAGCATGAAGCTGGATGCGTCAAGCTGGATGTCAGGTCCAGCAGTGGACTGCTATAGGGTAATGATTCAGATTCAGATTCATTTATTGGCCATTAGGTTATACACATATAACATAGGCATGTCAAATTGATACATCCAATCATTAAATTGAGATACATTATAAATATTTTTAAAGACAAAGAAGGTTATGGTACATAACTTAAAATAATAACCTAACAATTTAATAACATTTCAAAGTATGCTACTCTGCATGCGGATCAGAAAATGAACAACTTAGATATTCAGTGACATGGTAAAATGGATTATTTTCAAAGATGTTTTAATTTTTTTTTTAAATTGACTGAAGGGAAGCTGGGTAACTTTTAAGGGTAATTTATACATAATAACATAATTTATTATGCATTGCAAGTTTTAAGCAAAAACCCTGGTTGTAAGTTTTCACAAGTCTCCGACTCGGAATAAACAGTTTTTCCTTATTTCGGGTGTTATATTGGTGGATATCTAGTTTCATTGGAAGATTATGTTTTTGTGAATGTACTTCCAAAAGTGACCGATAAATAAATAGGGATACAACTGTTAATATCTTAGTTTTTACAAAGTAGGCTGTAGCCGATGTCATTCTGCTCAGACCATGAATAATTCGTACAGCTCTTTTCTGACAGATAAGGATTTTATTTATTTGGGAGGCATTACCCCACACTGTTACTGCATAGTTTATTATCGAATGGAAGTAAGCAAAATAAACAGTTATTAGAGTTTTTTTGTCAACTAGTGCTTTTAGTCTAAACAATGCATAATTTGCACTAGCTAGCTTTTTGCATAACTTATTTATGTGACTTTCATAGGATAGAGTTGAGTCTATAGTACAACCTAAGAATGTGGCTTCTTCTATTCTCTCATCTCAATGATGATGATGATGATGGTGATGTAGAAGTAAACTGTAGTGGTTGCGTAAGTAATGACGTCACAGCTCGGCTGTGTACAATTATATGAATTACGCGCGTGCATAAATATTTGATCATACAACACGCCCGTCATAAAACACGATACACACTGACTCACGGTTCAGACAGCTAAATGGTAGAAAATAAACGCATTTCTATCTGTTTTTATAGGTAAAATTGATTTAAGATTTAAAGAAGTCTATTTTAAAATTGGTAATAATATATCCAACTAGCTATAATCCGCCTGTGCGTTTTGCATAGAATATGCTATAACAACATACACTACAACTACAAATTAAAGTAAGTATTATTATAAATATCACTTTACACAACTAAAAATATACAATTCTACTACAATCACAATTCTATGAAAAAAATATAAAAACATTCACAGTACTGCGCGACAATGCGTCACAATTCACCTTTTAAGATATTAAAGGGAAATTTATTCAGGAAGAATTTTCACAAATTCCCTCAGATGTGTTCCTACCCTCTCCTACTCCTACTCCTAGCCATTGTCGAGATTACAAAAATACAATACATTTACGTTTAGAAATAAAAAGTGCTTTTTGCGATGATAAAACTCGACAAAAATTAATGGATTAGTCGCTAGAAGTGTACCTTGAAATTGTAAACAAATACACCTCCATTTGTTGACGACCATTGTGACGGACTGGACTCTTTCGATATCTCGGTAAGCAGTGTGTACTTCTATAATATTTGAAGATGAAACAAGCCTGCCTCCTGGTGCCTATTTAATAAAACTTACATAATAATTGTAAATCGGAATTACGGCTGGTAACAGTCACAATTCTACAAGTTTCTGTTTATTGAAAATGTCTGTGCAGTTACATGTTAGAAACTATTAACATAAATGCTATTTTACATATTTGTAGAAAAAAGTGCTACTCATTTACGAGTTTATTTTTTATAATTGTGGTGCAATATATACTATAACAAAGTATTGTATCGTAGTTAACGCATGTCTGGTACGTGCTGTATGATTCAACGCTCTGCGACCATCAACTCGAGCCGTGAAGTAGTCAGCCTTATGTACCTGTAATGTCACCGGCACCACACCCTTCAAACTGAAACAGAGAAATGCTGCTGCATGTCACAAATAGGCGTGGTGCTAGTGCCATGGTGCCCCACACACACTACACCTCAACCTCACCAGCATATATCAGTCCCATCATACGAGCTAATAGCTGGAAATAGGCCTCCCCGCTGATAAGAAGCGCTATGTCGCCATCAGCAGGCCGTTAGACCACGTTTGTTAGTTAGCAGGTGAGGTTGGGCTGGGTTCCGAAGATGCTGTTAGAACCCGAGCATCCTAATTACTTCGGACGAGCCCATTACGAAGAGCCTCATTCCTAAGATCGAAAAGTATGGAAAGACGGAAGTGGGGCTTTAGCCCTGTAGTGGGATCAGACCTGCTTCTTAGATAAGAAGATAATCATTTAGGAGAGTCATTATAGGATATCATGTGGCACCGTGACCATCGACCCCTAGTGCGGATTACACGTGTAATCCGTAACGCGAGCCGGGGGCAGCCCTACTAGTCAAACGAGCCCTGAGTATGCACGGGGAATTATAGGGATGTGCCTAATTGTATGGAAATATTTGAAATAATATTGCATTTTGAAACATTTACTCAGAAAAAGTCTATTATCCTGGACACTATCACACAGCATCATGTAGCCCCAAACTAAGCAGAGCTTATATTATGGACACCACATGACTGATATACTACTTATATACATTTTTTTTGTAAATACATACATATTATACATAGGAAGCACCCAGACATGAAACAAAGACTGAAAATAATGCGAACATTTGTCCCGTGGCGGCAATCGAGCCCGCAACCTTCTGCGTCGCAATTGAACCTTCGCTCACTGCTAAAACTTTGGTATTTTGCATCTAGTCTAGATGTACAAACAACGTAAAAACTCACTGACCGGCATCGAGACATTTATAAAGAACTCTACTGACCGGCGCTATAGTGCCTAGGAATAGGTTTATTTCTTACCTAGCTATTAGTACCTACCTATATATAGCTAGATCTCAGCTCTGTATATAAATGTATTTTCCTTTCTTTCTTTCTCTTAGAGCAAGTATGAAAGTTGTCTAATTTTTTTTCTTTAGTAGTGTATTTTGTTAATAGTTGAGTTTGTCATGAGGCCTCAAGCTCAGAAACGTTTATAAAAATCTCATAATGAAAGTGACGTCAATATGACGTGACGATTAGTATTAAATCAGTTTTGAGTTTTCAGCCGAGATATAATGAGGTAAGGTCTTGCTCCTGATTTGAGATTGGTTTATAAATATCAGTCTTAGAGGTACCGATTTCACAAATTATAAATATACACTTTCCATAAGGAGGGAGTTTCAAAAGTTCATTTCAGTGCATGCCTGTGTCCGAAACCTATTTCTGCCGTGAAGCAGCTGCGCTGTATTTCGGTTTGAAGGGTGTAGGTGCAGGCACAAGAGGCTTATCATCTTCATGCCTCAAGTTGATGGACGTAGGGCGTTGCATTTTACAGCACGTTCCGGAAAAACGTGATCTATAATGCCGTGCTTTGTTATCACAAAGGTAATGGTAATGGTTACCACTTAACATCAGGTGGGCCATGTGCTTGTTCCATCTTCAAGTAGTATAAAAAACACCCATACTGTTTCTTATATTTTATATCTCCAGAGGTGGAGCTGGGCACTAACTGATGCGAAAGAAGATTTCGCTATTGCACTGTTATTTTGATGACTGTCTAATACGTAGGATTTAGATTTAAGCATTTACATATTACACAATTTTTAATGTTTCTTGCACCTTCTGGAACGCTGGTCTCGAGCCTCTGGAAGAGGGTGCTAACGCTGCTCCTACACAGTTTTATAACTTTTGTATTTGTAAACTTTTACAACTGTACCAGGTTTTGATGTACCTACCCATGTTTTTGTTCCGAATAAACAATTATAGATTTTTTTAAATTTTGAATTGTTCTTGTCGTAGTTCAATCTGGGTGACTCTGTCTGCAGAGTTTTGACCCTAACTGAATCTGGCCTAACCTGGCATATTGGCTAAAAGAGCCGGGACCAATATTGTGCCGTGAACCGACGCGCGGAACAAGCCGCACTATTCAGGAACTTTCACGACAAAAGTCACGCGCAATGACTAGGTCTAAGAACTTCGAGCACATCCTGGAGATCCCATCGTCAATAATACAAATGCAGGGTTCCTTATCTTATCTTTGCGCACGAGAGCGCGGGGTAAGCTGGGGTAGGCGGGGTGGGGGGGACTTACCCTAATTTGGGGTAATTGGAAAGTGAGAGGTCATTGTGGTTGAAAGATGTTTTCTTAAGCTTTGTGTAAGTCCTTTAATTAAGATTAGTCTGTCTCTTGTCACTGGTTCTATTTTTGTTAAGTCAGTTTAATAAGCTATATATATGTTGTTTTCAGTATAGTTAATAAAATTTAACATATAGATTTAATTTGATCGGTATTTAAACCCGCATTTTGCGGATGCACTTCAATCCTGCCTTACGAGATTTTTCGTATTCATGTAAATTCATAAGAATTCAAGAATTTCTTCAATTGGAACAAAATTATAACATTTCAAGAAGTTCTGTGATTACATCGACACTGATTCGGTGTGGATAAAAATGATTTATTGCACGAAATAAAAACACAATTCTGTATATATGTATGAGTATTTAATTCATTTAATTCTTAAACAATATTGTGTCTCATTTATTTTACAAATGAATGTAATGGGAAAAAAGAAAAAAAGGGAATGTAATGCTTAGCTTAAATTAAACTAACTAACACTGATTAGCATGTCAGGTGAAAGAAGAATAAAATACTTAGCTTGGGGGTAGCTACGAGAACAACTGCCTGAGTCAAAAAGTATAATAAAAATTGCCACTGAGTTCAATTTTCGGCTATCCTCATCCACCTTCACCATGCTTGTGTTGAAATTCCTGTAGAAAAACTATATATTTTTTCCTGCTTACCTTTGATTTTCCAGAGACCGGAAATGAATTGAGACTGAACCTGATTAGTGTTCAACCTAGAAACATTCGCATCCGCCAGGTGAACTGTAGGTAATTACAGGGTCTTGGCTATTTGCGTGTCAATCTCGCCCTTTGGAGGTTCAAGAGCTCAAATCTAAGATCTGCCGCCGCTTGAGGTATTAACACAGTGTTTATAGGACTGCTGGGTCATCGAACTACCTGATGATGTTCATACACCGGAAGCAATGCTGATTTATCAACTTGAGCCATAAAATTAGCATCATGAGCTGAAAAAAAACCGACACCCACACCTGTCAAACCGAAACGCCGCAATGCTGCTTCACGACACGAATAGGCATGGTTGTAGTATGCACCTGGACGAGATGGAGATAACCCTAATAAATAACTACGACTTCATCTTGGTAGAAGATGGTTTCGGAGTTTTTGTGCCACCCGAAGACCTCCGACATGGCTTTACGATTAAAAAATCCGGGACCAACCTCATAACGTGTTTGAAAAAGCATGGAAATAACTAAGTACCACCACGTGATCACCCATACAAAAAGTAACCGGAGTATTTCCTAACTAAGATGATCATTCACCTAAAAACACCGGAGTAAGCTACGCCACGAACACTTCACTAACTACCACTATTTCTACACAAAACAGAGAAAATAATAATGCTTTTGTTTCGATAATGTACACTAAATTGTCGGGCCGTTTCGAACTGAACAATATCAGAAGCGCTAGTAGCGAAGTAGTAGTAGAGTGCTTTATAGAGGGCTTGTCCGGGGAAGTACTGCACTATGTCTATTCCTGCCGTGAAGCCGGTGAAGCTACAGGTACAAGAGGCTTATCATCTTCTTGCCTCAAGTTGATAGACGAAGGGCGTTGCATCGTTGGGCTCGTCCAAAAAAACGTGATCTACGATGCAATGCTTTGTGATAGGCAATTGTTGACACTTAACATCAGGAAGGCCATGTATTTGTACCATCTTCAAGTACCATAAAAAAGCGTCTGTTTAACGGACGGACTGTAGTGATCTAGTTGTTTAGGACAGCCTGTGGGCAGCGAGGTCAGGCCGGCATTAAGCGAGTGCCTTGATTCAAATAACATAAATGGTGGGTTTATAGTATTCCACGTCTCAGGCAGAAGCCTACTGGCCTCTGAACACGCTAACTTGACCCTTGTACCTCCAAAATTTGGATCGCAATCGTGAACTCGCAGCAAATTACGTAGGTAGCTAATAAGGTATTCACGAATCGTTCCTTATTTTTTGAGCTTTTCAACAATATCGGACGCCTCCGAGCTCAGCCTAGCTTTGGCAAAGGATCATTACTCCAGCTCCTGTCTCTGTCTCAAGCTATCAACCCATAAACTTCACGTCAACGACACAAGCCATGTTGCATGCGGTGTTTGCGTGAGCGCAACAAGCTTATTACTTTGTGTTGAAGTATACTCAAGGGCCGTTTTGTTTAAATAAATTATATGAATATGAATTTAGCCCTTCTCGTATAGGTCAGTTCATATTCATCACTCACTGAGCCACCTTCTACTAGCAATCTGTAGACATTGCCACTCCAATCTCGATATTACATCCCCCAAAAAATATTTTCAAAAAATTCCCTTATATTTTTAGGTTCCGCACCAAGGTCCCCAACGGAACCCTATTTAGCAAGTATTCCTCAGGCAAGGCTTCAAATTGAAGGCTCTAATCAAATGTGGGCTCGTAAAACCACAACGTTCTGAGACGATTTCATTTTCCCGAACGCAAAGGCTCTAATTTCCTTATTCTGAGTTATTCGATTGTTCAATTTTATTGTTCGATCGACAATCGACGAATATCGGAAATTGAGTAATGGGGTACACAGACGTTGTTTGTTTTGAGACGCTGAGACTTTGGACTTGAGACTTTTATAAATGACTTTAATTTGCTGCTGTAGCACACATTGCACCATGTTTTATGTCAACTTTTTCTCTATAAGGCCCAGGTCACACATATCGGGCAAGGACATGGCGCGGACATGGCGCGGACGTGGCACGGACGTGGCGAGGACATGGCACGGGCATGGCGCGGACATGGCTCGGACATGACGCAGAAATGACGTGACAGAGGCACATGTGTAGTGCAGTCTGTTGTCCGTTATCGATGTGTCAGCATGTCATCCTCAGAAGACGAAGATGCTCTTGCTCTCGTGGATACAATTAATTAATATACAGATCAGGGCCCGTACAACCCCGATTTCGAGCTAGTTGCTTCGAAAGTGAAACCCCTTCATTGGGTTATTCAGTTGACGGGATTACCCTTTCGTTTGGGTATTCTCCTTTCCCTTCTCCTTTATTCCTCCTTCATAACACAAGCGAAAGTGTAACCCGTTCCTTTTGGTTTTCAGTCGATAGGGTTACCCTCTTATGAGGTTAAACGAATGAATATAGTTACCTCTTGATAGGTTTTTTTGAATGTTACACAATGTTTATCATTACGCCTGACACTGGGTGGGGGAATTTAGATTTTGACTCTTGATTTATGTCATCAATCATTAGGTATTAGTTCGGATCGCTTTATTTGGTTGAAGGAAGAGCGTCACTGCATTAAAGAAAAGTTTTGAAAACATAAAGAAAGTGCTGTGTTTCAGTCAGTTTTCATTGGTCATCATCACAGAATATGCGTTGTCATATACGAGACCCGCAGTCAACATATTAAAAAGAAAAAAAAATGGTGTTTCAGTTTTCATAAGTCATCAGTTATGTCATGACTGAGGCCCGCAGCCAACATCGCAGAGTACTCTGCGTTGCGTTATTTTTTATTTTTATTGTATTTATTAGGCAAAGCCAACAGTACACATAATGAGCATTTTGTAAAGCGTTATGTCCGAGACCCGCAGTCAACGTGTTAAAAAGAAAAAATATGACCTTCAAAACTATTTTGAATAATAATTTTGGATTGTCACTGTCACTATCACACTCAACTCAACTCAAAGCTCCACTCGAAATTCATTCTACAAATTCATCTGTAAATGGTTATATCTCTGGAACTACTCATCCTAGACTAGCCGTTAATTGCTCAAAAGATAGCTATCGACAAGATCTTTATTTTTAATGACATATGTCAAACTTGAATTTGCCATATCTCGAGAAGTACTCATCCTAGACTTGCCATTACTAGCTCAAATGATAGCTACTAATAAAATCTTAATTTTCGATGACAGCTGTCAAACTAAAAACTGTCATCGAAAATTAAGATCTTAACAATAGCTATCATGTGAGCTAGTAACGGCAAGTCTAGGATGAGTAGTTCTCGAGATATGGTCGATTTAAGTTTGACAGCTGTCATCGAAAATTAAATTCATGTCAATAGCAATCATTTGAGCTAGTAAAAGCAAGTCTAGGATGAGTAGTTCTCGAGATATGGTCAATTTAAGTTTGACAGCTGTCATCGAAAATTAAGGTCTTGTCAATAGCTATCATTTGAGCTAGTAAAGGCAAGTCTAAGATGAGTAGTTCTCGAGATATGGTCAATTTAAGTTTGACAGCTGTCATTGAAAATTTATTCCAATTTTATTATAATATAATTATTATTGCGTACAATAAAAACAATTAGTAGTCTGCATTTCCGCCCTTAATGCTTAGAACACAATTACCGCAATTAATTTTCATCTTTTGACCGAATGTTTTTTCTCCTTTATCTCCTATAACCCACGTATAACCCGTGTTACAATGATAAAAAGGGTAACCCTAAGGAATGGGTTTTGGAATAATACCAAAATCCAATACTATTGATAACCCTCATGATCAGGTAACCTAATCAAAAGGGTTTTGAATGGTGTATCCTATCAAATAATAGTGTAAACCCATACGGAGAGGGTTAACTAAGCTTTTGGAAAAACTCTGCCGAAAACCTCTTCATCGGGTTACCAAATCGGGCCCTGATACAGATGAAGAAAATACGCGCAAACGAATTTGCACAAGGATCAGCTAGTATTACCATGGGTATTACATTAAAAAATCTTGATACCGGTTTAGTTTAATCTCTTTCCGATTTCCAGCCACAATTTATCTTGAACATTTCAGTTACAATAATCGGAACGACAATGATCATAAAGCGTTGCATTTACAATCAATTCACAAAATTCAATATTAAATTCGATATCGTCATTCGTCACGCATTTTTACATCACTAACAGACGTATGTCGCAAGCAAGTACATACTACGATCTGGCGGCCATCGGACGCCCATCTGGCGGCGATCGGGCGCGGGCGCCGAAATGGCGCGTCATACGTCCGAGCAACGACATACCGTGTGGCCTAAATTGTGCTTTATTTCCATGCATTTTGTATGAAATTTGAATGGAATAGGAAACCGCCTGTGCCATGTCCGCGCCACGTCCGTGCCCGATGAATGTGACTAGCGTCGGGCGCAGACAAGGCACTGGCGGTTTCTTATTCCATTCAAATTTCATACAAAATGCATGGAAATAAAGCACAATTTAGGACACACGGTATGTCGTTGATCGGACGTGCTTATGACGCGAAGTCGTCCGAGCTAAATTGTGCTTTATTTCCATGAATTTTGTATTAAATTTGAATGGAATAGGAAAGCGCCCGTGCCATGCCCGAGCCAGGTCAGACAAGTGGGGCCTATACCTAAACTAACTTTTATTTTGTTGTGTTGTGTGTTCAGTTGAAAATAAATATATGCCTCTGTCTACTTTGTTGACGTAATGGGTGAGTCGCAAGAAGTTACGGCTTCTATTCCCGCTGCGAGACAAATGTTTGCATGATCCGAATAATATTGTAAAGAAAGTTTGTAAAAATACTAAACCGGTTGTGCTGAAATTTTGTACAAATTATGTAGTTCTAGACCAGAAATAACATACTTTTTATGTGTTTATCACGTGAGAGAAACCGCGGGCCGAAGCCATTACAAAATCATGATAAATACTTCACATCTCACACACGGTTAACTGATCGCAAAGAGAGTACCTGGTCCTAGTTACCTGGTATGGTCTGTACCAGAGACGTTATGGGTGTGTATTCATAAAACACCCAGATAGAACGAACATCACAGCTCTGATATTTACATGATCTGCAAATATTTGTTCCTGGTCTGTGTGTTGTTGGTACTGTACATAGTTGATGCACGACACGGGAGAGAGTTCTATTGGGGAGAGTAAGGCTATGTTTGTGGGCCAGCTTCCAATTGCAATACCCTTAAGGTTCTTAACGTGAAAACCTATCGTAACGTTTATATACCCATACCATGTGATAACAATAAATTAGTTGACTGTGATAAAACACAAACAATTGACCAAGTGGTTGATTACACTCATATTTACGGCAGAAAATTGATTTCTTGATTGTTAAATGTACATTAATTCAGAGCACTTGTTTACTCGGAGAGCGCCATCTCTCGACCTCAGATACTGATTCAGTACATTTTGAGCATTTAGCGGTATGGTGGTTGTACGGGTCACAGTCCGCACATTCAGCATTAACAAATTTTAAGCAAATTATTCATAGCAAGTACTAATTATGTAAATCTATTTACATCTATAAAGAAGAAAGATTTTATTGTTTGTTTGCATTGAAAAGTCTCCGAAACTACTAGACCGATTTAAACAATTCTTTCACCGTTGTGAAGATACACTGTTCCCGGGTGATATTACTAAATTTTCAAAAAAATTAGGGATCCTTAGGCGCAGGCCTCACCTGTCTGACCTGGCGCGGGCATGGCGCGGGCGCTTTCCTATTCCATTCAAGTTTAATACAAAATGCACGGACATAAAGCTCAATTTAGCTAGGACGACTTCGCGTCATAACCACGTCCGATCAACGACATACCGTGTGTCCTAAATTGTACTTTATTTCCATGCATTTTGTATGAAATTTGAATGGAATAAGAAACCGCCAGTGCCATGTCTGCGCCCGACGCTAGGTCACATTCATCGGGCACGGACATGGCAGAGGCGGTTTCCTATTCCATTCAAATTTCATACAAAATGCATGAAAATAAAGCACAATTTAGGGCACACAGTATGTCGTTGCTCGGACGTATGACGCGCCATTTCGGCACCCGCGCCCGATCGCCGCCAGATGGGCGTCAGATGGCCGCCAGTTTGTAGTATGTACTTGCTTGCGACATACGTCTGTTAGTGATGTAAAAATGCGTGACGAATGATGATATCAAATTTAATATTGAATTTTGTGAATTGATTGTAAAATATGCAACGCTTTATGATCATTGTCGTTCCGATTATTGTAACTGAAATGTTCAAGATAAATTGTGGCTGGAAATCGGAAAGACATTAAACTAAACCGGTATTAAGATTTTTTTTATGTAATACCATGGTTAGCTGATCCTTGTGCAAATTCGTTTGCGCGTATTTTCTTCATCTGTATCAGGGCCCGATTTGGTGACCCGATGAAGAGGTTTTCGGCAGGGTTTTTCCAAAAGCTTAGTTAACCCTCTCCGTATGATATAAATCGATCATATCTTGAGAACTACTTATCTTAGACTTGCCTTTACTAGCTCAAATAATAGCTATTGACAAGACCTTAATTTTCGATGACAGCTGTCAAACTTAAATCGACCATATCTCGAGAACTACTCATCCTAGACTTGCTTTTACTAGTTCAAATGATTGCTATCGTTAAGATCTTAATTTTCGATGACAGTTTTTAGTTTGACAGCTGTCATCGAAAATTAAGATTTTATTAGTAGCTATCATTTGAGCTAGTAACGGCAAGTCTAGGATGAGTACTTATCGAGATATGTCAAATTAAAGTTTGACATATGTCATTGAAAATAAAAATCTTGTCAATAGCTATCTTTTGAGCAATTAACGGCTAGTCTAGGATGAGTAGTTCCAGAGATATCACCATTTACAGATGAATTTGTAGAATGAGTTTCGAGTGGAGCTTTGAGTTGAGTTTTGAGTTTGAGTTTTAGAGTGATAATCCAAAATCATTCAAAATAGTTTTGAAGGTCATATTTTTCTTTTTAACACGTTGACTGCGGGTCTCGGACATAACGCTTTACGAAATGCTCATTATGTGTACTGTTGGCTTTGCCTAATAAATACAATAAAAAAAAAACGCTACGCAGAGTACTCTGCGATGATGCCCTATGAAAACTGACTGAAACACATTTTTTTCTTTTTAACATGTTGACCGCGGGCCTCAGTCATGACATAACTGATGACTTATGAAATCTGAAACACCATTTTTTTTTCTTTTTAATATGTTGACTGCGGGTCTCGTATATGAATGACAACGCATACTCTGCGATGATGACCAATGAAAACTGTCTGAAACACAGCACTTTCCTTATGTTTTCAAAACTTTTCTTTAATGCAGTGACGCTCTTCCTTCAACCAAATAAAGCGATCCGAACTAATACCTAATGATTGATGACATAAACCAAGAGTCGAAATCTAAATTCCACCACCCAGTGTCAGGCGTAATGATAACCATTGTGTAACATTCAAAAAACCTATCAAGAGGTTACTCCATTCTTTCGTTTAACCTCATAAGAGGGTAACCCTATCGACTGAAAACCAAAAGGAACGGGTTACACTTTCGATTGTGTTAGGAGGAGAATACCCAAACGAAAGGGTAATCCCGTCAACTGTATAACCCAATGAAGGGGTTTCACTTTCGAAGCAACTAACTCGAAATCGGGGTTGTACGGGCCCTGATCTGTATATTAATTAATTGTATGCACGAGAGCAAGAGCATCTTCGTCTTCTGAGGATGACATGCTGACACATCGATACCGGACAACAGACTGCACTATACTCGTGCCTCTGTCACGTCATTTCTGCGTCATGTCCGAGCCATGTCCGCGGCATGCCCGTGCCATGTCCTCGCCACGTCCGTGCCACGTCCGCGCCATGTCCGCGCCATGTCCTTGCCCGATATGTGTGACCTGCGCCTTACTAAAACTTCAATAATGTAACCAGAGGTGTAAAAAAGTTCCCCAAAAAATTCCTTACATCACGTGCGCTGCTTAAACGCATCATTATCTACAAAAAGCTATATAATCAAGGCTTTTTATTTGTTCCTCGCTATTAATCCTTATGTAATATTGTTTGTGTTTATTGTATGTAACATTTTATTTATTTATTATTCAACTTACAACTATCATTACAGGATACATCTAATACAATTGAAAAAAATATTCAATTCGAGCATTCGATTCAACAGATATAACGAGTTCAAAAATGTAAGTATTAGAAAAAAGTCGTGTTGTCACCGCTTACCCCACTCGGATAGCTAGGCGGCACCATAATATGCGATGTAGACGTCACTGGGGTGTCTTCTTCTTCTTCTTCGTATGAGCTAATGACTCTGGTGTCAGAGTTTTTAGTTTTTAGTTTTTTTTTGTAGGAGTTACGTTTCACTGGGGTACGGAAGGGGTGTCAATATCAAGATATAAAGTGCCATGCATCTCAAAAAAATTACAAAAAAATAATAATTGAAATAGTAAAATTAAAACTTTCTTTTTAACACGACGCTAAAAAGAAGGGTGTATGTGAACGTCTGAAATTAATATTTTTTTAATTTTTGTTCAGAACCCGGGCGAAGCCGGGCGGGCCGCTAGTTCCTTTATAAAACAGTTGAAACTTCACATCGGCGGAACAGTCGTTTCACTCAATATCATACCGGTCCCATCAAAGCATATAGCAAATGATCATTATCTTCATTCTGGGTATTGGAAACAAGTCGGAACCCAGACATTGGTCCTTCGAGCTGGATGTGTGTGGGTGATCCGTAAAGTGGTATAATATTGGTTAAGTTCGAAGTGTGCACGTTGATTGTCTTTGTCCGCACGCGTCTGTTGAAAGGAAATGAAAAATTCCGAGACTGAGATGTTTATATTAACTCAGGACGGGCTGCTTAAGGCGCCGCCTGGTGGAGACGAACGACATTGAACACCCAGCACGCACACCTACCATCGTGTTACAAATACATACCTGCTTCACCACCCACCCCGCCTATTAGTAGTAGCCACCATATATATTTCTGCCGTGAAGCAGCTCAACAGGCACAAGAGGCTTAACTTCTTCATGCCTGCCATTCATGCATTGCATTGGCTGCCGAAGTTTTCCCGAGAGACTATGCAGCGTTTCGAAAAGGTTTTTTCAAAAATTTAAAAGGTTCAATTTAATACCTCTTCATGTTACAGGCGTCCATAGGCTACGGGAACCGCTTACCATCAGGAGGACCGTATGCCTGTTTGCTAACATAGTACTATAAAAATAATGCCTCAAGTTGATGGACGCAGGGCGTTGCACGTTCCGAAAAACCGTGATCTACGATGCAATAACTTGTGATAGGTAATGGTTACCACATACCATCATGTGGATCATGTGCTAGTTCCATTTTCAAATACCATAAAAAAAAACCTCATTATATACCCCTATATAATGCGGAACGAGCTCGATGTCTTCAAGGATGGTGGGAGGTGGCTCTGCACAGAGATTTTCTCTATAGAAGTCTATTGAAGAGACCTTTGCCCAGCCCTGAGACCAAAAGGGTCAAATAAAAATAAAAAATCCTGCAAAAGAGACTACGGAGTGGGCAACTCAAAGATTTAGGATCGTAAGTCAATGGAAAAACATGGTCAATGTACAAAAAGCATTGATTAAAATAATTACGTTCGTGTTATTTTCAGCTGAAAAGCTCGATAAGTACACGCACATTCTTCCCGCCGAACCCCGCCTTAACCTATCCTCAATTAAATATAATCATCGGCTGTTTGCGTTCGGATTGATCACTTCAGCTTTATTGGAACAGCTCCATATGCCTCCAGACATTGAAGATGTCACTCATGCTTCTCCATTAAATGCTTCTATTTGATTTTTCTTATTTATCACGATATCTTCCTACTTTATGTATGAGCTAGTAGCAAACTCTGGTGTCGGAATTTTTAGGACACCCTCTCCAACCTCTGACATGGCAAAAGCTGAGACCAACATCGTAACGTGTATTGTAATGAACGGAAACGAATGAAAGAACACCCATCCAAGTAGTGACCGGATGGAGTATTGCCGCTTAGACGACTTAAGTAAGCCTTCGACAGTGATTTAAAGAGCCGTAGGGGCTTAGTGGGATGTATCCAACTTCCGATCCAGGGGCTCGAATCTTTGCCTTGTATTTTTTGCTTAGAACAATTTATGACATCTGATCTAAACCGTGAAAGAAAACATCATTTGGAAACCCACGGCTTAGTCAGATCCATACATATTGAACATATATTTACTTTTGGTAAGGCCGACTAGGCTGAGAGGATGGTGGCTGAACAAGCCTACTCTTTCCTAAGCATATTCTAAGCTCATGGTCGCAATTAGTTTGCTTTTGAAATTACATAGAAGTAAAATACATTAAGATAACTATGTACTAGATATTTTTCCAGCATTATTTAATCCGGCCAATGATCTAAGCCGGGTGCTCTTACTAGTCTCTGTATTATTGCTCCGAACCCATATCAACACTCTACCAATTTCATTGAAAAACACCAATTGTTTCCACAACATTTATCGCAGCTGTCCGCGGAACAAAAAAAAAATTTTTGTTTTTAATTTATCGTTCAGAATTCAATGGTGGGTTAATACCTTTTGTTTTTATATGGACAAGGTCGTGGGTTTGATTTAATGTGCGGCCCCGCTCGAGGGGAACGCCCAGCCTGTACACGGATACTAGCGGAGATTATTATCCGTATATTCAGTGTTCTTCTTCTTTGTATGAGCTATACAAGCTAACTCTAGTGTCCGAGTTTCGAAGCCACCTGAAAGCCTCCAACATGGCTAAACCTGTTAGAAGCCAGAATGTATTAAGCTTTGAGTGCTGAACAACACACCGCCGTACCTGGTGCAGGACGTGCCTCGGGCATGGCGCGTAGCGTCATCTCCGAGGCCCGCAGTCAACGTGCTAAAGATAAAAAACAAACGATTTATTATGTTTATCTTTCGAGTGTTATATGTCAACATCATCTCACGAGCTTTATATATCACCGAAGCGCTGAGAACTAAATGCCACTACAGGATCACCCATCTACTCGTAAGTAATGATCGAGTGGAGCTAAGATGCCAATAACACAGTAAGCCACGCCATAAGCGGTATAATTTTCAAAATAAATTCAATGTATAATATTGCAATTATTTTATTTTCATTTAATTTACTGTCAAATGCAATTTTCAATGTAAAAAAATATATATAATTCATTTTAATTCTTAATAATTTGCATGTTACATACTAAAATGGTTTTCAAAATTATGTTTTCATGCTTATTCAACGTTACTCGCTCGATGTAATACTTCTATCATGTAGTCTATCATCTATAATTGTAGTACTAACACTTAGCTTGTACTTAAATATATGAACTATTTTTCTTTTTAGGGTGTACACTATGTTGATGACTTTTTAAAATAAAACAAGTGTAAAGCGTATATTTTATGTTCATTACAAAAAAAAATATAAAGCATTGGTTTTAAGCACATTTTTAATTCGTCTTCAGTCAGTAAGCCACGTCGCTGAATTTAAACTCCAGCACCAGATCTGGCCGCTAAAAACTACGACATACTCATGTAAATATAAAAATATGTATTTAACTTAAAGGATGGGATGTGCTAGTTTTATTAGGACCAAAAGATTTTGCTAATCATTTAAAAAGTTTGATCATCATCGTCACCACCCTATAGGAGTCCGCAGTGCACAACATAGGCCTCCCCTAACGAGCGCCATTGCGCCCTGACCTGAGCGTGACGCATCCAGCTTCTACCAGCAGCCTTTCGCAGATCGTCACCCCACCTGGCCGGAGGGCGTCCTACACTACGTTTGCCACACTGCGGTCTATACTCGATATCTCGTTTACCACAACGATTATCGGTTCTTCGGCAGATATGACCAGCCCACTGCCACTTCAGCTTGAAAATTCTCTGAGCTATGTCGACAACTTTAGTTCAATGTTGGATAGTAGTAGTTACATAGCTCGCAGATTGACTTTAAAAAATTAATAAGCTTTGTTCTTTTTTAGGAACATTCTCCGCATGACGTGGGCCATTGTTAAAACATTAACAACCTTGCAAAACTGAATGACTAACATCATGTCTTACCAATCACCGTATTTATTCAGGTATATAAAGAGATACTCTTTATGTGTAGTGGTTATTTAGCGGAAGCAATAAGGCCGTGGTCAGCACAAGCGTGTAGGGCAAGCGAGGTCTGATTGGAATCAAGTCCAATCTCACCCATTCCTTATCGAATGTTTCAGTAATGGGCTAGTAAATTGGATTTTTTGGAATACAAAGAAATTATATCGCTTGCGGGTAGGGGCTGGACTCACATCATACGGAAAACAGGCAGCCGGCTCCTATCGTCCAGAAAATCATCCTACATAAGTATATATATAAATAATAAATACATGGGTACAACTGATCCCAAACTAGGCAAAACCTTTAGGTATCAAAATATACTGACTGATACATATTCTTACAGATAGTTCTCAAAAAATAATAATAATAATAATTGTTTTATAGGCTTTATCGGCGTTTGCAAACTGTTTATCTAAACTATTTTTCTTCGTCGAGCATCGAGATACTTACTAGGTTTTAAATAAAAAAATGGAATTTTCGTTGATCCTAGAGCCTATCGAAATTTACTTTTTATGTAGCTACTGATCATATTTTATTTTTATTTATTTTTAATATATTTAGGGCTCCGTTCCGTAGATTATCATGTTCTGGAATCATTTTACGTGAAAACACATTCATACAGAAAACGTTTACACGCAAACGAAGTTGTGGGCGGCTCAGCTAGTGCTAATAAAAATATGTATCCATGTCTGGTCTGCAAATGTACAAATACTCTTTTATTCAAATGCAATCTAAAACTTCTTTGAATCACGGTGAAGCAGTGTCTTTGGTAATGAATTTTTAAGCGCCGAAAACCGTTTTTCTGCGTAAACGGATCCGATAAAGGTTCGATTTTTAAAAACGTCGAAAGCATTGTTTCCTCCCGAATGAAATGAACAAAGCAACGTAATTTGTATAGAAAATGGTTTTGTTCTTTGATCAAAATAAAGTATTAGGACCTATTAAAATAAAAGTAGGTCACTTTTACTTTTATGTTTAAGGAATTGAACAGGACCGTTGGTTTAGTGGAACAGTCTGAGACACGATACATGGTGGAGGTTTGATTCTATTCGAAACAAAATGTACAAATACCGGGAAATGTTTGTTCCAGCTGTGTGTTATGGTCTCTTGGTAAGTACTTGGAGTTCTTGATACTCAAAAAAAATTAACTCGTAGTAGGTACTACAGTGGACTTTTTAGGCTAAAGCTAAAAATTGTATCTTACATGCATAGGAAAAGTTAGGATAGAAACTAGGAACCCCTACAATTACTAAGTTTGTTATAAGAAGTAGTTATTGTAGAAGTAGTTTGTTCCTAACTATTTCCTCACTAAACGAACACCAAATAAAATTTATAATTCCATTAGTTTCAATTGCTTTATCCAAATGTTGCAAAATAAATCCTGAGCTAATTCCGATCAAACTCACGTCAAACGATAGTTATTAACAATTAACGAATGCTAAACATGCCGTGCAAAATGTTGAGATTTTAGGGTAAATACACCAGTTTTGCTACCAGTTTTACAAAGGCTTCTGTTAGAAGCTGGATGCGTCGAGCTGGGTACAGGACGCACCCATAAAGCTCCAGCTCTAAAGGAGCGCTATGTCCAGCAGCGGACTGCTTCAGGCTGATGATGACGACACCAAGTTTTAGCTATTTAATATTTTTTTGACAAATGACTGCAGATTGTTCATAGCGAGAAGAGAGAGAATAAGCAGGTCTTTCGGACAATGAAAATAGAAAATCTCGGTCTTGACGCTCCGTGCCATGTCCGAGAAACAGAACAAGCCCTAGAGCAAGTGTGATTTCAGCACTCAAAGTGAAAAAGGTCAGGTCAAACAAGTTTCAAAATTATTTTGTGGTAGAACTTTAGGGCGTTTATACTATTTTTAGTCACCTAGCATTGTACCGTGACAACTTATTTGTTCTGAATTTTAATTATTAATAACAACGGTTGAATCAATGTATGCAACGTCCCATCACTAATACTATTACAAAGACATTACACCCAAATAGATATGACACCGAGCACGGGTATTATTAATATTTTAATAATTATGCGATTTTGAGTCTAATAACAAATACATTAAGGTGGTTTTAGAGTGTGAAATGTTCTGGTTATTTAGTAATATTAGTTTTGGTAGGTGATATTGGAATAGCAAATGTCCATTGATTAAATTCATGTATTAAAATCATAAAATAAATAATTAATCAATAAATAATTTACTACTTTAAATATGATAAATTAATGTCAGGGATGATTAAAACAAAGATATAATGAATTAGATAATTTTATTGTACGCTTCTTAATGTTTATGTACTCAAAACAATATTCAATCTATGTATTTTTATTGAAAAAGTCAAAAATATAGGAAAACAGTTCAGAGTGTTTACCACGGGTTTTGATAGTTTTCGAAAACTTTTTAGGTTTTGGTATCTTTCCATACATTTTCGTACAGCGCCTCTAGGGAAACGTGCATGAACTACGAAAATGTATGGAAAGATCAGTGTTGCCGTTTTTTATTTGGAGAAAATGCTAAAACATGAACCAAAAAATGCTAAATAACTTTTAAAAATGCTAAATAAAATGCTAAAATCTATATTTTTCTTTTGAATTCCTTAGGAATTTTGAATTTTTAGGCAACGTACAAAAAATGTTAATCATAAAAATATGCTAAATGCGAATATTTCAAGCTAACAGACCCGAAAATATGCTAAATTTAGCATTAAAAATGCTAAAACAGCAACACTGGGAACGATACCGAAACTTATAAAGTTTTCGAAAACTATCAAAACTCGTGGTAAGCCCTCTGGCATTCCTAAAAACGATGATTCGTCCAAAAAAACGTGTGAGACATCCCCGTACCAAGTGGATGGTCGTATGCTCGATTTTTGGGTTAGATATTTTATGGATTATTTTAATTATTTATCGAAGAGTACAGTAATAGGTAGCCTCACCCTACCCATATTTAGTTACGTACTAGCGTTATTTGTAATGGTCGTTATTTGCTACGCGTTCTATGCAGGTGGACTAGGGATGGGACACGTAGCTCTTTCTTATCGATAAAACATGTTTATGTTTGATCAGTTGCGCAACAATCTGTCTCGATGTAATTTGCTGCAACGTTACATGCGTGTTTTATGTTAATTATTAGGGATGGTGCCAAGCTAGTCTATCGATATAAATACATGACGATCAAATTATTTTAGTGATTTAAGAAAAAACACTGATGAACGCTCGCTTCTGCTCAGTTTTAATCCTTTGCAGTTGTTCACATCTGTACTTTGTTCTTGTAATGATGCTTTTAATAACAATTTTTGATTTGATTTTGAACTTATTATCATAAATTAGATTTTTGCTTTTCGAAATACATAAAACCAATGGAGCTGACTGACTGACTGACTGATAGACTGACTATCTGACTAATAATCAAGGTACAGCTTACCTAAATCGTAAGTCCTTGAGACTTGATATTTAACACATTGGCTGCGGGCCTCACGCCGATGAAATATCCTGCAGGTGCGTAGTTGTGTTTTCAACACTCAGATAATCTAAAAATATGTGATGGTAAAAATTTTACTTCAGCAGATTCTTAAATTGCTCTGACCACACACTAATTCACTATTCCAGTTATTAAAACTTTCTTATTCTCAGCTGTACCTACATAGTTTTTGATTACAAACGTTATTGTAAACATTGTTATTAACTAGCTTCCGCACGCGGCAGGTACCACGCGAGCAACGTGGTACCTGATAAAAATATGTATTAATTCAGGTCATAAACTATGTACACACGCGCACATACACACACACACACACACACACGCACATAAACACAAACCATTATAATATTAGTGTGATGTGATTTGTATATTTATCGATACATGTTTTGTAGATTTTGTCTATACAAAATCTACAAAACATGTATCGATAGTGTCGTCACTATTGACGACCCCATCACTATAACATTTCAATAATTAAACAGTGATAGCGGGTTGCGGTCCGCCATTCCGCACTCCAACACTGTACTTATGCGCTAGGTATCACCTACACTAGGCAATAGGTATTGCCTATCTAGATATTAAGCTATATTATGTAGCGAACTGCTAAATTTCGTACATTCCACAAATTACTATCATACGAGTATCAACGTTGTAACATTTTAGCAATGGAATGTGGATGGCACGATTGTGGTGAGCTTACCCTCTAAATAAACTTTTAAAAGCCGGAAGCGCTCAGCGCTCAGATCTAAATCAACTCTCATTACCTATCCAGAGAACAAAGGAGAATAAAATAGAAGGAATCACACTAATATTGTGGGGTTAGAAGGGGTTCCAACCTCCGACTTCTGGACCCTTTTTTACGTGGGGAAATCCTCATGGATACCATTCCATTAGGGGGCAACAGAATGATTATGCTAGACTCCTACCGGCCAAAATCATCACGAAGTTTCATCTTAGCGCTATTATGCCAATACCATGGGTGCTCTTGAGTTCTCCACAGATTCAGCAGCGTCAGCCCACATAATTGTAAGCGCCTTCTTCTTATTAATAAAGCTAAATAAGTCTATTACATCATAATTTGCACCTAGCACGCGTAAGCACCGCGCACACCACCGACTTCCGGACCCAAGCCAACCTCACCTGCACGCGGTGCACCCTGCTAGCTAACGAACTGGGCTCTGGCGGCCGAATGATTGCGGCATAGCGCAGCCTACCACCAGGCCGCCGACGGGCAGCAGCGTCGGCGGTGCGAGAAGCAGAAGAATACCCCCCATTATGCGTTTATTAGTAGAGGCCTATGTCCAGCAGTGGACTGCTATAGGCTGATGATGATGATGACACTAATATTATACACGTGAAAATTTGGGTCTGTGTAACAACTGAATGGATTTGGTTGAAACTTGGAATTAACATAGATTGTGACCTGGGTTAACACAAAAAAGTAGCTACTTTTGATCCGTATGCCATGTGAGCCGCGGGTGGAAACTAGTAGAAAATATTTTTGATTTAGCCACAAGTAAAAAATGAATAGTTAGATACTTTGAGATCAACTAAGTATCTGAGGTCTCATCTTGCATAAGTGACCACGAGATGAGATTTAGAATAGACCGATTTAGGCATCATCTTTCTGGGATCATCACTGTATGGTCATCCTTTGCTTTGGAAGTAAAATAACTTTTAAGTCCTTTTAACCGACTTCAAGAAAAAGAAGGAGGAGGTTTTCAATTCGTCGGAATATTTTTTCATGTATGTTTCCCGAATACTAGAAGACGGTTATACAGATTTGGAAAAAAGAAATTGAAAGACTTCCCAGGGGGTCCCGTTGTCATCAGATCAAAAATCTGATGATGTAATCGTGAAAAATATAGAGAATTCTTCAAATATAATAGCCACCCCTATATCGATTTGGGTATATTTTATAGTAACTCGCAGTGCATTTGCTCGCGGAAAGTACCAGTTGCTGAAGTGGAACTAATGATGAAGACCACAGATGGCCACCGAAACCTCTGTTTATAAGTTTTTTGCGTAAATAAGTATCCAGATAAGTAGGAAGATGGAAAGATTTTGTAAAAAAACATTTATTTATTCGTATAGTTATAGTGTTTTAAAGTTTTAATTCTTTTTGAAAATAGACGCATTTGAAGGCTTTATTCAAATGCGAGCCACCCCGGGGGCCGATGCAAGTAGCGAACACTAATTTAGTTGCATAGCACAGTGTGCGGTTGCACAGTTTGTGGCGATCACCCTAATAAAGATACTCTAAAAGTTAGGCAGCTCTGTTGTTTAGAGAAAAGTAGTTGCAAGAAAAAATACATAATTGTGTTTTCACAAAATGCCGTCATTTAAAACGGCTGAACGGATATTTGCGGCTCAAGTGGAATTGGGCAGTTCATTTGGCCAGACGAGTGACGACGGGTGGACCAGACGCTGACCGAGTGCTGGCCGAGAGTCGGTTACAAGAATAGGGGCCGTCCTCCAGCGAGATGGGTCGACGATATTAGAAAGACCGTGGGCACCTGGCTCAGACCAGTGCAGGATCGAGGCGAGTGGCAAAATTTAAAGAAAACCTATGCTTAGCAGTGGGGCGGAATCGGCTGAAATTTATGTTGATTTATGCTAAGAACACCTTGGATTAAGTTACCTTAAAAAACTAAATCAAAATTGGTTGATCCTTTTAGGAGATATGACATTAAACGTATCCCACCCCTTTGTTTGCGTCAGGAGTTAAAATCAGCTTAGGCCTTTGGGTGGCATTTTGTAGTCTTCTTCTTCTTCGTATGAGCCTTAATCTGAGTTTTAGGCAGCCCGAAGGCCTCCGACATGGTTTAACGACTGAAAAAGCCGGGACCAACATCTTAACGTGCCTTCCGAAGTACGGAAGCTCTCAGATCTAAATGCCACTAAACGGGTTGCTTAACCAAGATAATCTGCTAAGAACACCTCTTATGTTCTTGGCCTTTTGTAGTAGGTACATACTTATAGCTTAGAGGATCGACACTGCTAGAAATGCATGCTCGCATCAAACATGCAGACGCCGAGCAATGGGCAACGGGCATTGATCACGCCAATCTGACCTGAGGCATTCGCTTCACCAACTACACGTATTGAATTAATACCTGAGTACTAGAACTGACCAAATACCAGTTATATAGGTAAGTACTACTTTATTGATCACCACATTCATACAGATAATGCTACTAATATAACGTGAAAGTTTTGTGAGGATAAATTGACGTTTGTTACGAATTGGTATAAATAAAAAATATACGATTCAAAGTATACTTTCAATTCATACAGAATTAATACATTTTTACTTTGACTTTGTTACTCTTCCACGCGAAAACAACCTACTGAACAAATTCGAATGTAATTTAGAATATATGTAGGTACATAGTTTGTGACCTGTCTACTTTTTATCCGGGTAACACGCGAACGAAGCTACGGGCGGACGCTAGTAAATAAATAAAAGTGACTTAGTCTAAGCATTATCACGGTAACACAAATGGCGATCTTGTCACTGACAGCGATCTCTTCCATGCAACCGTAAGGAGGAATATACCTACTTTTGAATGCCATTGGTCCTTTCTTGGTCCTGCTTGAAGTATCATCAGTATGATAATATTAGTGATATTATGCCTCACTCAAAGTACTTTATTCATCGTGATGTCATCCAATCAAGGGTCCTATCTGAAAACCAGCGCTGCCCGCATTAGTGTGGTGTAGCTACAAAGCTGAGATGGGTCCTTTTTTTGGCCTGCACATCACGGTAGACATTAAGTTTTTTATTTTTTATTTTATTTTTTGTTTAACTCATTTTATTTTTTTATTTTTGTTTTCCTTCGTGTGTGTATGTCAAAAATAAATGAGTATCTTATCTTATCTTATTTATTTATTTACAAGCTGACTCGCTCGCACCTTCATTTACGTGCTCTTACTCTTCCTCTCCTTTATTTAGAATGTTTGTCGTATTCACAGTTCGCAAGATATTTCTATAAAACTTTTTTAGATATCCTTATCTTAGTTAAAACATAAACTATTAAAAAAACATTTTATGATGTAACTATAAATTTACAGTTTATGACTTTTTCACGCACAAATTGAAATTCAATTGAAAAAAAAATGCAATTCTGGTTCAACGAGTTACTTCCCTTATAGATGTGATGATTCCCTTGCGCGTTTCATATAAAAAATGAAAATATATCAAATATTTATATTGATTTCAACTTTTAATATACTCAAGATCATTTCAAAAAGTCTGAAAGTTCAAACAAAGGCTACCAACCACTCATAGCATCCGTTTCCGTTTACCTGACAGTTACGTAACACAAGCTGAACATAATGGAACACGATGCTGCAGTACAATACTCTCATTAGATAGATCAACAGACGTGTGAGGCGCCGGCCGCGGCTCGGCAGCACAAAGCAGCCCACATCAAGGCACGTCCGTCCGTCTTCGTCACAGTCTGTCAGTCTCGCCACACTCAACTTATATACTAGAAACTAGAAAGGTAAACATAAGCAACTTATATAACAGCTAAATAGCCATAAGCCATATCATAATATGGGTAATACATGATAAGGTATGGGTAACTTTAGGTAATAAAGTATACCTCTCGTACTACGTAAGCCATATCGGAGGTCTTCAGGCGACCTAAAAACTCCAACACAACACTAAGACACTCTCTACATTACATTTACATTTGATGTCTTGTAATGTAGGTTTATGTTAATATGTAGGTTTCAGTTTAATCTTAAATTTATCTTATCCATTATATGTAGTCAAGTACACATTTATCTATCCTTCTCTTTTTCTCCCAATACCCAAAGTTTTGCTGTAAGAAAACTCTTTCAGGGTTAAGCTCGTCTTTGTGCATAGCATTTAAGTAAATTTATTCCTGTATTATGTATTCGTGTACAATAAAGAATTAAAGAATTCGTTCATAATTAACAATTGTACACAAATAATGATAGCTAAGAATGATTGGTGTGTATTGGTGGATCCTGATTATTTTACTTTTGAAGACTGATCACTTGTCATGACTCATGACTTCTATGGTCATGGTCATGGGTATCCTTGCTGTACAACTCTTTATAATCTACTAATCCTGCTTATATATGAAAAATGTCTAATATTGGTTCTATAAGTCTGACGTCTGCCTAGGCCATGCCTATTTCTGCCGTGAAGCAGCCGTGTTGTGTTTCGGTTTGAAGGGTGTGGGTGCCGGTGTAATTACAGGCTTAAGAGGCTTATCACCTTCATGCCTCAAGTTGATGGACGCGGGGCGTTGCGTCGTAGAGCACATTTCAAAAAAAACGTGGTCTGCGATGCAATGTTTTGTGATAGGTATTGGTTACCACTTAACGTCAGGGTGGGCATGTGCTTGTTCCATCATCAAGTGAAGCGCTCGTGGCGTCGTTAACTTCGGTGTTCTTAGCAGATCACCTTGGTTAAGCAACACTCCGCCCGGTCATTACTTGGATGGGTGACCGTTTAGTGACATTTAGATTTGAGCACTTTCATGCTTCGAAAGGCACGTTAAGATGTTGGTCCCGGCTTTTCAGTCGTTAAGTCATGTCGGAGGCCTTCGGGCGGCCTAAAAACTCCGACACCAGAGTTGGTCACTAGCTCATACGAAGAAGAAGAAGATCATCAAGTTCCATAAAAAATAGTTCATGTACACTAAAATACAATACCTATCTTAATACAAGATAAGGTAAGATACTTACTTAAATCTTTATCCATCTTTCAATCAATTAAATTGCTCTTTAACTCATCCCTTTGTACAATTTTTCGAAATAACATCTTAATAGATACATCCAAAACTCCTCCAAAGGATATTGCTCACAGAAAGTGAAATAAATCAAAGGATCTAAAACCCGGCCAGGCCTGAATTTAACGAGTAGGCCATGTTTGCCTGCTTTGTCTAATGCTTGACCGGCGGGCACTGGCCAGTCAAGTGCGAGTTATTGAAAGGGTTGATCCTATTGTAGACAGGTAGCACTTGAGTAGGCACTTACCTTTAAACTAAGTGCCTGCTTAGGTATCCAATCAACTACTACGTATACATATGAATGGCCTTATTTATAACTGGCTTCCATCCGTGGCTTCGCTCGCGTGGTACTGGGATAAAAAGTAGCCTATGTATTAAACCAAGCAACATACTGTGTAGATTACAAGTTTCATCAAAATACGTTCAGTAGTTTTTGCATGAAAGAGTAACACCCATCCATACATCCATACTCACAAACGTTCGCATTTATAATAGGAAAGTAGGATTTAGATTAGAAACACCTCACGTATCTTATACCATTACATAATTACCCAAAACCTCATACCTACGACAACGACAATTCAAATCCCATTTTAAAACAATGTCACAAAATAAATAAACTTTTTGTAAAAGTGTCTCCTAAAGATGAACAGGCACATAGCCTACCTGATGTTAAGGGGTAACCACCTATAATAAGATATTGTATCGTAAGTAACGCATGTTTGAAACGTAACCTTGATCATCAACTTGAGGCATAAAGGTCATATGATAACTGATAAACCACTTATGCCCGTTATTTCACCGGCACCCACATCCTTCAAACAGAATCATAGCAATGCTTCACGGCAGAAATAGGCAGGTGGTGCTTCCCCAGACGAGCCGTCACAGACTACCACGTACTACTAAAAAGTCGCGGGAGTTCCATGAGTATCGAAGGGAATAACCCGCTATAATAGGTATTGTTTTGAATGGAATGTTTTACATTAATTGAGATTATATTTAGATTTATGACACAAATAAGTCGATATTTATATCAGAATGAGATATTGTTATTGAAAGCGAATATATTTATTAAGTATGCCGCCGCCCGCGGCTCCGCTTGCGAGGATGTAAGAACTACACCAGCCTATATCAGTCTGCAGCTGGACATATGCCTCCCTTAATAAAGAGGAATATGACCATAATCTCCACGCTGGGCATGCGGGTTGTGGTTCGCAGCTCCTCGCACCGCCGACGCTACAGCCCGTCGGCAGTCAGGGAATAATACTTAATACGATACGTCAGATTGACAATCGTGACGAGCATAAGCTCAATCTTTTTTTTAGATTTAATTTCTTTGTATCGGTTCAGTCAATCCTTTTGGCGTGAAGACGTTATAAACATACAACAAACATCCAAACAATCTTTCGCGTTTATAATATTTAGTGGCGATGAATTAATTGATCAACGTATCATTACAGTCTGCTCAAGTTCACACTAGGACATCACAGTAAGTACCCTATAATTCTGTAATTTTCGACATGTTCAAGTCAAAGTCAAAGTCAAAATTCATTTATTCAGTAGGAACTGTATAGTACACTTTGAAACGTCATTTTTTTAATTTACCACCAATTCGTAACGTGACCAAACAGAGAAGAATTGGCAAGAAACTCTGCTTGGCTTATATTTTTTTAACGTCATTGTACTTAATATCTATTACATTGTTTTTGTTGGAGTTGGAGGCAGTTTCATCCCAAGCTTTTTTGTCATCTAAATAATCAGATATTTTATAATAAGCTTTATTACATAGATTACGTTTAACAACATTTTTGAATTTATTTACAGATAGATTAATCACATCATTTGGGATTTTGTTAAAAAATCGTACAGACATCCCTTTAAAAGATTGACTAACTTTGTGGAGCCTTACAGTGGGAACAGCTAGTTTATCTTTATTTCTAGTGTTAACATTATGATTGTCGCTCTTTTTCTTAAACAGTTTGATATTTTTTCGGACATACATTAAGTTTTCATATATGTATTGGCATGGAACTGTCATAATATTTATATCTTTAAACTTAGTTATACGTGATTCTTTGGGGCCCACATTATAAATTGCGCGAACAGCCCTCTTCTGCTGTTCGTTGCTGTTCGTTGATAATAAAGTCTCTGGGACCCCCCCAGACCAGGACTGAAACTTAATATTTATATTTATTTTATTTATTTATATTTGTTTTTATTTATTTTTAGTTATATGAGTTACGCGCAGATTGACCAGTTTAATTACGTTAAAAATAACTTCAATATACGAAAACAATAATTTTACAATTTCATTTGTTATCATTTGCCCGAGCATTGAGTGTCGTCTAAGATAAGAAAGAAAGAAAGAAAAAAAATAATTTATTTCAAATACAAAAGGAAGGCACCAAAACAAAAAACAAAAATATACAGTGACAAGTAGTATGTTAAAAACAATAAAAAATACTCACACATTCAATACAGCCCTTTTTTGTTGCGGCCAAACAGGTTCAGACTCAGCTAAATGCTGCTACCATACATGTGATGCCAGGTAGCAGCGCTGGTTTTCAAACTGAACCCTAAAGAGACGTCATAAGACAAGAACCGTGCACTACACAAATAAATATAAGAACGTATAATAATAATAACTTTTAGATTTAAGTTATTTGCATTTCAGGAAATAATTTTAACTACCTACCTACCTACTTACTGACATAAATCGCTCTGGCTCGACTGTAACGTTGCATTATGTAACTAATTTATAAAAAAATACTTCCACCCGCAGTCACAATCTATGTATATTCCAAGTTTCATCAAAATCAGTTCAGTAATTTGGCGTGAAAGAGTAACAAACATACATCCTCACAAACTTTAACGTTTATAATATTTGTAGGAAATAGGGTGTAAAGGGTTCCAAACTCCATTGGTTTATGGCTACATGATGCTGTGTGATAGTGTCCAGCATTATTTATTGTATCTATCTATAATATTATTTGAACCCACGTCCTCCAGATTAAAGTTGGGGTACATTCCACTAGGCTACCACGTCCTACGTACGTGCCTATGTGTGTGAGTGAGACAGACACGTCATTTAAACCGGTATAATGCGGTTTTTACGAGTACGTTGCATCGCGATTAAACTTTCATGAGGGTTCGATTGTCGTCCGATTGGTCGGCTACTAGGTACTGGATATTGCCTTCTTGTTTCAGCACTTAAAAAATGCTTTGTTTTCTTATTTTAAGAGCATTGAAAAATGGATTCGAGCTCAGTACACTCATTAGGCACAGCTTCTCGACAAAGCTGCTGCCCGACGCGACCAGGGCCTCTAGCCAACCGGTATTTGCTACGAAGCGATTCTATTTCGTCCGTCGTCATCGTTCGGGGACTTAGCGGGGTATGCTTCTCTATGCGGTAATCAGCCAGCCGCCAGACCCCGTTTGTTAGTTATCGATAGCAGGGTGTACAACAGCCGGTGAATATAAAGGTTGAAACATAAGTAATAATAATTTATCTATCCATACGTCGACAAGTCACTTCGCTGCGATAGGTAATCATGTTAAGCCTACTGAACCACAAAACCTAGATAGCTAGGTCAATAACTATACATATATCAACTAGACTAAGTGTATTGAAACAGGGCTAGCAGTGTTCGTGGTTAGGACGGCGTCAAGCCTTTGTGGCAAATGGGTTTGACAGACGTCAGAGGCAAGTCCCAAGATTAGAAAATTAACAGTTTTGCAATTAACATCGGAATTCGAGGAGACAGTTTGCAAAAGCCCGAGTACATTCAAGAGCATTATTGGTACAGGGTGGTTACACAACAGTCTCATTTTAACCCCTCACCTACAATCCGAAAGTTTCGCGACCCCATACTTGCAAAAGTCAAAGGTAAATAAACTTCGAGAAGACCTCTGGTCATAATTGGAAAACTTTTGGTCCAACTCTGAAAATCCAATCCATATTTTTGCAAAAATAATCTTGACAAGCGGCGAAATCTGGAACTAACTTTTTGTATGGAAAGTTCGAGGTTTGACAAAGACAGTGGCGCCAGTGGGCATGAAAACGTAGTTTGGTTTTAGTTACATATTTTTGTATAGACCTTTGAAGGGTTATAAAAGAATTTTGATTGGGGTTTTCTGTTTGTTTTGAAACCGGAATAACTACCTATTGGTTTGTGTTTCGTGTTTATTTAACTTGGGTGGAATATTAATCTGCCTACATAAATACAAAACGACCTAAAACGTTGAGGTATCCTGGCTTCCGGAAAAGGGTTCCAGGAATATCTAATACTGAGCTTACTCCCAAAAAGGGTTCCAGGAATTTATAATACTAATTACACAGAACAACTTTCATGCCACAGTTTTAGTAATTTAGATTGTTTTTTACATTATGGCCCGCCTAGACGTATTTACTCAATATCACAAATTACCTACGATTGTTTTTTAGGATAATTACTATTGAAGATCATCAATCTGAAAATCATATTGCACTATCAACATTACTTCGTCCACGTAGAGGTTTTCCCCCGCTGCATCAGAGAACGACTACAAGGAATTGAATTTTGGGAAAGCCTTCACTATGCAAGGTCCCAATCTTTAGGACTTACAGTGCTTTGATTGTCAGTCAGCCATCAGTCGGTCAGTCATTCAATCCGGCATTCAGTCACTCATTCATTCAATCAGGCAGTCAGGTAGTTAGTCAGTGAGCTCCATTACAGATATTATCTATTTAGATTTTAAACACGATTCTCAAAATATATAAAACTAGTATATTTATTTATTTATTAATAGGAGCTTAAATATCAATACACTGTAGAGTTACACTGACAAAGTTTTCTTTCTGATATAGAAAGCAATAGTATAATAGAAAACATGCTGTAGTTATTCGAAAATGAAATAAAAAGTTTAAGATTATCTTGGATTAGGCGGAGGTAGGTACCTACTCACATTCAGGTCAGTTTTTAAGAATATTAAATGTCGTCTTTTATCAAAGTTAAGCCTAGGGATGATTTGTCAAGTGTCAGATTAACTCGGTAAATAGCTTTTCCATTGAATAAATTCGACGAATACAACGAAAATTTTCATTTTTTCAAATTAACAGAAAATGGGCCTGAGTTTAATACTTTTAGTTAGGCGGACCGGGTATATTTGTTTTTTATCTCTGTAATTAATATCTTTTATTTGCATTCTACTTTTACAGGCGTGAGCTCGCTCGGACGGAATATCTCTTTAGAAATATTTACCGTACCAATTGCGGTTAACCTGACTTACACTGTGCGATACGATACCATCCCTTGCGTAGAAAATACTTACACGGTACGATACACTATATCCTTTCTACTAATATTATAAACAAGATGTTTTGGATACAGGTATGGATGTTTATTACTCTTTCAGGGCAGAACGGCTGAACGATTTTTATAAAACTTTCTAAACGGTTACCAAGCGAGCGTAATAATATTAACTTTAATATTAATTTAAGGATATTGTTTTTTGATTTTGTATTTTTTTCAATGTAACTTCATAAATGCATGAATTTTAATAAGTTTAGTATCGGAATAAATCATCATCATCATCAGCCTAGAGCATTCCACTGCTGGACACAGGCCTCCCCTAATGAACGCCATTGCGCCCTGTCCTGAGCTCGACGCATCCAACTTCTACCAGCAGCCTTTCGCAGATCGTCACTCCACATGGCCGGGGGCGTCCTACACTACGTTTGCCGAGCCGCGGTCTCCACTCAAGAACTCGTTTACCCCAACAGTTATCAGTTCTTCGGCAGATAAGGCCAGATCACTGCCACTTCAGCTTACTAATTCTCTGAGCTATGTCGACAACTTTAGTTCTATGTCGGATAGTCTCATTGCGGATTCTATCCTTCAGATAAACTCCAAGCATGGCTTGTTCCATAGCTCGCTGAGCGACTTTAAACTGGTGGATTAGACGTACTGTGAGTGTTCACGTTTCGGCTCCGTATGTCATGACGGGTAGGACGCACTGATTGAAAACTTTCGTTTTCAAACATTGCGGTATGGGTGACGAAAAGACTCGACGTAGTTTTCCAAATGCTGCCCAACCCAGCTGAATCCTCCTCTTGGCCTCCTTCTCGAAGTTGTTCCTACCCAACTACAATATCTAAGGTATGTGTATAACCGATATATAAGGTATATAAGTAATAATAATATATAAGGTATGGCCCGAGGTATGTGTACTCCGAAACAAATTCAAGAAGGTGTCCATTAACGACGACAGGACTTGGATCAATTCGGTCATTGACCATGACTTTGGTCTTGTCCAAATTCATGCCGAGACCTATCTTTCGCGAGGCTGATGCTAGGCCGTCCAGCATCTGTTGCAGCTCCTCCAGCGACTCCGCCATTAGGACTATGTCATCAGCGAATCGCAAGTGTGAGATGTGCTCGCTTATGTTTATGGTCATACCTTTCCAGTCCAGCTTCTTAAACATATCCTCCAACGCGCTTGTGAACAGTTTCGGAGATATGACATCTCCCTGTCTCACTCCTCGGCGCAGTTGGATGGGTTCAGACTGCTGGTCCTGTACTCGGACACTCATAGTGGCGGCTTCGTACAGACATCTCAACACTTCGATATAACGATAGTCCACTTGGCATCGCTGCAATATGTAATAACACTTACTTAGTATTTCTTTTAATTTACTCTCGAAAATAATATTTTGTTCTTCTTTTAGTTTTTCTAGTATTTTATTATTTTTGACGTCGTTGTTTTTGGGCCGGAACTATGTATTTCTAATTTAGAACTCGGTAATAAGACTCGTAACAAAACACTGACTGATTCGACTCGGAAACATCTCGAACATTGGGAAATACTCCGGATGTGTTGATTGTCGTGTTTTTGAAAAATAAGTAGTAAACTCGGCGAGACGCAAACGGCACTTGTAAGCGAAGTTTTAACAAGCACATGTGTACTTTAGTGGCAAGATATCATTATTTTTACGGTTCTCTTAACGTTTATAATGACGCGCTCTAGTCCGCTTATACTCAATACATCTTTACTCACTTTAATAAAGTTTAAAAATATATAGTTTGTAGCAGACTTTATTTTATTTTATTTTAATTCTATCGCTTCCGCCCGTCGTTTGGTTCCCATGGTGTCCGAATAACAAGTATGTGTTATTACAGCTCTACAACTAAATAACATTAAAATAAACCTCAATCACCTAGCGGTATAAAATATAACTTATAACGACCTATTCTCAAATTACCAAATATAGGTACCTACCAATACACAAAATTACATATCAATCGGTCGATCCGTTTCGGAGGAATGCAACCACAAACACAAACACCGAGACGCAAGAATTTTATATCTAAGAAAGTAGGCACAGACCTATGTTATTATTTGATTTTGAGACAAGAAAAATGGTCGTGATAGTTATAAAAAAAATTAATCAGAGTGTATTCACTTCTGCTTAGATTGTTTAAGCTGAGTACATAAGTACACAGTCTATTTAAATCTCATTTAAGTGAAAATGTAGGTATGTTCTTCTGAGAATAAATAATCTTAAAACCGTGTAAGGGGTGGGGTGTAAGGGTTCCCAACCCCCATCTCTGGAACTCAAGACAACTTCACCTGCACGAGGTGCACCCTGCCACCCTGCACAGTCTAAAACTGGCACAGTTAAATGCCTTGGCCGCGGACGGACAGTAGCGTCTGCGATGCGAGAAGCTGTGCCCTGCGATTCCCAACCCTCGTGCCCAGCGTAGGCATTATGAACCCCCTTCTTATAGGGGAGGATTATGACCAGCAGTGGACTGAATAGGCGGGCATTGTATTTATTTTGAATAGATTAAAACGTACCTTAGACTTAAGTAGGTACTCTTTGGTATCTACCAAAGAGTATATATGTACCTATCTAGGTACATACTTTTTTCAGCACTAAAAAGCACTAGGCACATTATAAATAGAGCTAAGGTATATGTGTTTGATCGGAGTCGGCATTGAATATCTTTAAGCACACTCAAATACAACAATGTGATCTTTTATAAGCCAGCCTACCTAAGTAAATAAACCAATCACAGACAAGATAAAGTCTACGGTCGTTAATGATTGGTTGACGAGGTGAGAGGCGTATGCGCAGCGCTGCCTCCATGCTAGGTACCTCTTATTTTTGTCGTTTACAACCTGTTTCATTAGATTTGACAAATGAATCTAATTAATTCTATCTATAATCTATCCTATCCTCTTCTTCTCTTATCCTACTATCCTTATTATTATTAAAGCGAAAGTTTGTGTTAATGTTATGTGCATTGTGAAGATATCTTGTATGTTTGTTCGTCCTTCATGATAAAATAGTGAACGGATTGAGCTGAAATTTATCGTTGAATAGAATAGAATATAAAATTAACTTTATTGGACAAACACAGATACACGGGTGCACAGAAAAGCTTAGCATAATCATTCATTCATCCTGCTTGGCTTATATTTTGTAAAGTTTCTGTTACAATTACTAAGAAACAGTAACAGTAGACAAACATTGTTTATAACAACATCAAAGGCATTAAGTACCTACCTATATAATAATAGATGTTGATTGTAAGTTATTGTGTGTTTTTCAGATCTTTAATGAATGTTATTGGTATAAATTATCCGTGTTAATTAAAGTAAAACAAACTAAATAAAATATACTTAATAAAAAATGTTTTTACACGCATTAGTTGCAAAACTGACTCGGAAAAATGATGAGAAGAAATCCAGAACTCAAACCCATGACAGTAAAACCACCGCAGAGCCAAAACCTCGTAACAAAAATCGCAATAACTCCGCAACACCCTGAAGTAGAGCTCGCGTCCACCGCCCGAGGCGATGCGATGTCCCCAAAGACATGAATATTCAGCGCTGCGGACAAGAATCAGTGATTATCACTTTTTGCGAACATTACCATACTCTTCAACTTTCTGTAAATGTATGCTGATTGGTTAATGGGCCGTGGGCGGGCTGTGGTGGCGGAGTGGGCTGTTGGCTCTTGTATCGAAAGTCGTGGGTTTGATAATATAGACTTTTGAGTAGAAAATATTGTTTTTGTTTAGAATGAAAAAAACAGTTAGGTACGATTTGGTTTTGAAACATTTATGGCGTAGTTGTTATAGACAGGTTCTTTATTAAGACATAGTGAGTGAATATTATATATAAGAGCTCTTTCGAGATTTTGTAGAGTTTGGTAGAATCGTAATCTTAACTTATACTTATCATAAATGCGAAAGTAAGTATATTTGTTTGTTTGTTATGCTTTCACGTCTTAACTACTCAACCGATCATCATGAAATTTTACATACACGTAGTAAGGGGTACAAAACAGTATTTATGGAACCATTCATCCAGAAAAAACTTCCCGAGGCATATTAGCTAAGACAGTAATAACAAAAAATATAACTTGATTATTTCGGAAAACTTAAGTTATATTCGCCAATAATTACACATAAACTAAATCTAAATTACTTATCAGTTTTGGGCGGCATCAACTTAAGCAGCACGCCTCGAACTAAAATGAATTGCATAGGCAACCCTGTATTTAACTGTGGGTATAATAAGTACAATAAGTAGTTGACGGGTTTAATCGGTATAATTTCCTCATCTACTGCCTCATGTTCGTAAACTCAATACAAAATACTCGAACAACATAGTTAATAATGAATATTGATCGAAGTAAAGTCCCCGTTGGAAACTCCTTAGTCGTGTGAACTTGTTATTGTACTTAATGAATTCAGGAAGTTAATAAATAAATAATTTCAACAGCTTTGAATGATACCCAACAAAAAAAATGCCGGACACAACAATAATAATAAAAAAGAAGGTTTTGCCTGAGCGATTATGGATGAGGTAATAAAGACGAATAACTACCGAATTATATCATGAAGGATGGAACCGTTGACGTTTGCAGAGCTTGTCATCGTCCCGATGAATCCCTCAGACATATACTTTCGGGTTGTTCGCGCCTAGCTAATACTGAATACTAGCAAAGACACTATCAAGTAACCAAGATCATCCATAAGAAGCTTGCTCTCCAATACAACCTTGTCGGCCCAGAGGTTCCGTACTATAAGTACGCACCGGTGCCAGTTCTCGAAAATGGTCGTACTACGCTCTACTGGGACCGCTCTATCATCACGGACAGGACTATTCAAACGAATAAACCTGGTATCGTCCTGGTAGACCGGTCGGAACGCTTGGCGATACTTGTTGACATCACCATCCCACACGACGCTAATCTCATGAAGGCCAAGAAGGACAAGCTTAGCAAGTACCTTGACTGGTCCACGAGATTACCGCTATGTGGGATGTCGACTCAACAATTATCGTTCCGATAGTCGTTTCAGTGAACGGTCTGATAGCGAAGAGCCTTGACCAATATCTAAAGAGGCTCTCGCTAGGCAGCTGGATCAAGGGTCAGATACAGAAGGCTCTCCTGGACTCGGCACGCATTGTGCGGAGGTTCCTCTCTCTGCAGCCCTAGCCACCGACCGTGTGAGCTCTGCCCCGCGGTCGGTGGTTTCCCGTTTTGATAATTTTTTTACCATAATGTTTTTGATGTTATTTATGTATTATAGTCTATAATATTAGGTTTATAGTACAAAAATGTATTTTTGACGAGTTTTAAGTTAAGTAAATTTTAAGTACATTTCACACATAATAATATAACATATTATATCAAAGCAAGCAGAGTTTCTGTTATGATATGGCTACATGATTGATAATAAACATACATACGTATAAACTTTTTTTTGTTAATGCATAACATACGTAATTTATTAGAAAACATCCAGACCCCAGAGAAATAAATCTGCGGGAATCGAAACCCCTCCTGCGTCTCTGGCAGGCCCATTGCGCCACCGAGGTCGTAAAATTTTGAACGTAGGAATAGAACCTGAACCCGCATCTATTGGTGCACTGACAATGGTACCACTGGCCGTGTAACGTCGTGCTCGAAAGCCTTGAACACTATGTATACATTCTAGGGAGTACCTGTATGGTAGATACCTGTATAGGCGAAGATACGCCAGTTCGATTTCTGCTACGGGACAAATGTTTGCATGATCTGCAGATATTTGTATCAGTCTGGGTGTTTTATCCCAAGAAGCAGAATTGAAAAGGGAGAAGAAGAGAAGACTCTTCTTGCTTTATTCTGCTTTTTATGTCATGGGTAGGTAGAGAGATTGGTCCAGTGAGTAGTCTCTCAGTCTTTGTGTACGAATCTTTCCGCTAGCCCTTGGATGCCATGTCTTTTTAGTCTAGTCTAGAGTAGTTGAGAATGTCTGTGCCTTGTAGTTGAGCGGCTAATCTGGGTGTTATAATTATGTATAATTATGTCGGCAGCCTAAAGACTGATTCTAATGTTTTCCAATGCTTTCAAGACAGTCAGTCAGTCAGCAAGCAATAATAATAATAATAATAATGCGGGACGTAATCACACAGCATCATGCAGCCCCAAACTAAGCAGAGCTTGTATTATGGGAACCACATGATTGATATAATACACATATAATTTTTTTTTTTGTAAATACATACATATCATGCATAGAAACACCCAGACCCGAGACAAATATCTACAGAACATGCAAACATTTGTCCCGCGGCGGGAATCGAACCCGCAACCTTCTGCTTCACAGGCAGACCTTCGCCCACTACGCCACAGAGGTCGTCAGCTAGCTTTATTACAGTTATAGGTATTTAAATTAGCTTCCGACCGCTCATGGCTTCACTCGCGTGGTACCTTCTTATTCAAAATCAGGTTGTTATGACTTCTACGGGTCATTGATGATTATGGTGATAGCGAGAAGTAAGTACCTACGTAATAACAACTTCATAAAATACGTACGAAAAATGTTATGTAAGTAATATTCGGAATTAAAATAAAAGCTTTTAAAACGATCGCAAAAAGAGAATAGATAAAGATATTCTAATCCGAAAGCGATTATCTTACAAGTTATATCTTTCACGGCTGAGCGCACGCGCCCGACATCTGTGCCTTGAGCGCTCGGAGGCACGTCGACCCAGCTATGGAGCAAGAACGTACAGAAAGCTATTCTGAAACTAAACTAAAGCGACAATTAAATGTTCTCGTGTGCCTAAATATTTTTTCTTTCTTTTATTAATTCAATATTAATTTTGTTCATGTCATTTAATGTTGCCAGCAAAAATATGTACCTAAAGTTTTCACTTGTACTGTAGAAGAGTTTATAAAAATCTTTGTTTAGTAGTAGTAGAGTTCTATGAAGGGCTTGTCCGGGGAAGTACTACGACCATGTATATTTCTGCCGTGAAACAGCATTGTTGTATTTGGGGAAGGGTGTGGGAAACATCTTCATGCCTCAATTTGATGGAGGCACCTACGATATAATACTTTGTCATAGGGTAATGTAACCAGTTGTAAAGCACTTGACATCAGGTGGGCCATGTGCTGGTTCCATCTTAAAGTATCATAAAAAAACTTACAGTTTAGGCCGTGCGGTGCTTGTCAGTGAGTCAGTGAGTCTGTCAGCTAAAAATTTGTCCGTAGGCGATAAGACCGCCCATTGTTTAAGTTGGTGTGAGTACATTATAGAGTTTTCTATGTATCTTCATTAAGTTTTATAATACTTAGACATTGAACGTTGTCCATGGGTGATCATTTCATTAGAAAATCATTTTTCTTTAAGTTTAATTTTATATATAATTAGTGCTTTGGAATTCGTCTGTCAAGCTGTGTTATCATGAAGTTTTTTATTTATTTATTATATGATTTGCAAATGCACTGAGTATTTTCTATCTATTACGGTTTTCTGTGGTATGACAAAAAATAATGTACGTAGCTAGTTATATCAGTTCCCATAATGCAAGCTCCAGCATTATTGATTTATTTTATTTATCTTCCAACTACGATTACGATTAAATAATCTTAATCCTGAAGAAAATAAAGGAAGGTAAAGATAGTACCTTAGAATGTCGCACTGCTAGGAAATGGCTACCTCACAATTTGTACATTCATTACAATCTTGATCTCAAGTTTTAGCTTCCTAATTAGAAAAGAAAACTACCTATTAATGAAGTCCTGTAAAACACGATGCTCAATTAAAATTCAGCAATTCAGTTAAAATTCGGTGTATTTGAAATTGCTATAGTTCATATGAGAGAGAAAAAAGTTGATCATTTTCAATAAAGTTACGGTTCTGACGATGATGATGATGATGGTGGTGAAGTCACAGTCAGGTTTTTTGAACATCGTTTATGGTCAGGTACGAGACCAAGCCGTTTTAGAAAATATTGATAATAGTTTTTTAACATAAGAAAGAAAAACATGACGATAAGTATCAATACACAATTAAACGCTGACTTCATGAAATGAAAAGTATAAATTATTTTCTTTTACTACATTAATAAACTCTACTTTTACTCGTTCATACTCGCGTTCATACCATACAAAATGCGCCGTATACCTCATCCCCACTCTGAAAGCCCAACGGTCGCCCGCCACCTGTCACGACACGCAGGTGCTCAGGTGAGAGGGGAATACATCTGTCTCTTTCCAAAGGCTAATACAGATCGAATAAATGATGTCTAGTATTCACTTGTAGGCAGCTTCTACATACATTCACAACATATGTTTCCCCCAAACACACCCATACATACACACAAGCCTATATCAGTCCACTGCTGGACATAGGCCTCTCCTAATGAAGGGGGCTATGCCCATAATCCCTAAACTTGGCATGCGGGTTGTAGATCACAGGGCACAGATTCTCGCACCGCTAATGCTGCTGCCCGTCTGCGGTCAGCGAATTTAGCAGTGCCGTTCTTAGGACGTACTATGCTGCAATCAGCCGGCCGTCAGAGCCCCGTTTGATATACAGCATTTTATCTGCAGATAATGCTTAGAAAAACGAAACAAGCTCCACCACAAACGAGACTATACACACCGTTCCCATCATTCTATTTACGTAACGAGCGTAAAATATGATGCGCGTGAGTCGATTCGACCCCGGCCTATTCATTTACGACTATATTAAACAATATGTTGCACTTTGTTAGCCATTACACTATTTTGAGGCGAGGTTTAACGCTTTGAGTGTTCAATAATACAAGTGAGCTGCACGAGCTGGTCGTGCTCAGCGGGCATTGCCCGTAGTGTTGACCGATACCCAACGCTCATGCCCAGCGTGGGGATAACCCCCTTTACTAAGGTAAACATATATCCAGCAGTTAATAGTTCATAGTTCATTTATTTTCGCCATAGGTACACAATGTTACACTTGATTTCGTCAAAAGTTAAGTAAGTAGTTTACATAATAATTTAATATTATGAAAAACAGACAAGAACATTTTGAATCATAGAACTATGGTAACATGTCAGATAAAATGGTAGACAAACACGTTACGAGAAAACGGCTAAACATTGATGTTGTTGTACAGCATGGTCACAGGTAAAATAAACAATAATTATTTGTTTATTATAGCTATATATAGCTATTAATACATGCTTAACTAATGCAATAGTAGTCATCAACAGAGTCATATTAATTTATTTGATTGGCTGTAAAAGGGCCGAATGTTAAAAATTAAATTTTACAATTAAAAAAACACACAAACACACAGTGGGCTGATATAGGCTGGTGTGATTTGTGGTGTGGTGTGATGGGATGATCGTGGCCCGCAGTCATCATGCTAGTGTTTAAGGTATGTCTGAAATTATAAAACAAGAATCCCGTGGCTTCACTCGTGTGGTATCCAGGTGAGGCGAATCACACATATTTATAACTATCTTGTTGTAAGAATAATTTTAGCCAATGTGAAACCACAAATTTTAATTTTAGCCAATGATAACGCTTTTTCTATTCAATCTACTGGCCCAAAGCTACATTGTATAATCATAATTAATTTATTGGTAAAATAACATTACAGGACAAAACAGAAAAAACAGGGTCTAGTATTAAGATATTCAGTCCTTACTAAATAATGTTAGCTCCAGTTGCCTAAAACAGTTCAGTTGGTTAAAAAGCCTGTGATTAGAGATAAACGACCGTTTCCCGTAGTTTGAAGAAGGAATAATCACCCATAACATTCTGATTCCAAAAAATAAACTTTTGCACTTATTTATAATCCAGACCAAACACAAATATTTGCAAGTTATAAAAAAACCGTAGCGGGAATCGAACCCACAACCTTCTGCGTCTTTGGCGTGCTTTCCCTCAATGTCACAGAGGGTATATTGGATTATAACTGTCAAATAAAGTTAGTTAAAAAGTAAAATCATAAAGTATTTAGAGGCATAGAATATACTTGCATTTGTATAAAGTCGTGGTTGTTTGACTGACATATCCATTTGTAGAGCACACACGCCGACATGCCTGTCCATATTCACAAACAACACTCAATGTAGCTTCACCGCGTCACGGTGAACGAATGATTTATTTTACTTTGAGCATTATATCTCATAATACTCAAAGCAATATGAATCATTCGTCATTCGGCTCTATTATTTAATATTAAACTCATCATTGAATTCATTGAATACTTCGAATAAAAATGAAATGTTGCGTTTGAAAGTGAGCTTGAGTGATTTGACTATGTAACATAGTTTTGAATCAAAAAATGCTGGATATAATAAAGCCTTAAACTAAGCTGTCTGTGGTGGATTTATTGTCTTTAGATAAATAAAACGCGTTGTGTTATTTTTTATTTATATAATCATTGGTAATATTATCATAATCATAATATTGTCATCGATCATAAATTATGTATTATTATATGCTGTTACTGATAGTCAAGCTTTATTAATGGCTTTAGTGATTAATGAAAATTTTACCCAATTTTTAAGTAATTTCTTATTTCCACCTAAAAATAATAATATAAATATAATAATATGCCAGTTGATCCGACAGAAGTTTGTCCTATCGAAATTCTAGAGTTCATACAAAAATACCATAAAATAAAAGCATTTTAAAATTTTCCCTTATTTTCCAATTTTTATGATGGTTTTTCTAAATTTTTTCGAAACCAATCCTGAGTCAGGACGCACAAAAAAAATCTGTGCGTTTTTAACCTTTTGCGAAACACAAAAGGTAAAAACGCACGGCAATTGATTTTTAATTATCATAGATTTGAATAAAATTAATAGTTACCATTTTAATGATACCATCAAGTACTACTATATTCACACCTAAGCTTAGTAATTATTGTAATAAATTGTATTATATTTCTTCTATACATGTATTTTGCCATACTTTTTGTTTTTATTATTTCTGTGTAAGAATTACAGAAATACATTTAACATAATCAGGTAGACATTACATTGCGGACTTTCATAGAATTCACTCTTCAAAATAAACTTTCACGTCAGAGGCGTTGTAACCCCCCCCCCTAAAAATACCTCCCCATAAAAACGTTTCTTTTATATATTCATTTGGCCATATGATGTCTAGTTTGGTTAGAACCCTACGCATATACCGTACATAACCCGCGATTCTTTTGAGGTATTTTAAAACGATTTCTCTAGCCTACCCTAAGATTATCTACCTATTCTAACACAAATTTTGATCGAAAACTCTTCCTGAACTTATTTTCTATTATTCCTATACTTATCTAACGAATTAACGGCCTAAGATTGGCGTTTTATTCTCTACTCTTGAATCTAGTGGTTTAACAGCTTATAGTTATTAAATAGTATATTAGATATGCTATCAATTAAACGTAATACATTATATTGATATAAATCTTTCATTCTGAATCTAATTCTCTTTCATACTGGCTTTAGTGATCGACGTAAAACTTGTGAATATAATTATCTTTCATACTGGCTCTGTTGATCGGCATGTGATCATGAATAGTTTTGTCTCTCATATTCTGACTCTAAATTGGCATAGGGACGCGCTCCGCCCCGCACGTCCTGTGGGTTTCGTCTCCTTACTTGGGTACCCCCCACCAAGATTTCATTTTGGGGGTTGAGAACATGCCTCATTACTGTCTGTAATTGTATGGTCAGTCTTTTGACAAGCAAAGGAGTAAGAGGGAGTGATTTTTCAGCTAAGGTGCATCAAATCACTGATATTGATAATACCTATAACTTAGGTAAAATGAAGCAGTTATTTGTCTGCTAATACAATACGAAATGTCCAAGGAATTAGATTCCTAAAATGTTAGCTTAGCTATACACTTGAATATGAAATCAATGATATATTTCACCATGATTACTGATAGTATCAAAGACTTACATTTGCCTGTCTTTGTAGCGTGAACCTTATTGGTTGTACCTCATCTATTGCGAGGATTTATTGTGTAGATAAGAACTGCATCTGCTTGTCTTAGTAACTTCAATAGCTTGATAAAATATATCAATACCTTTATTAGGCAATCACCTCATCTTGTGCGAGGATTTTAATATGAAAACAAAGGATTCCATTCCTGGACAATTTTATATTGAATCATAGAACTTAACTGCTCATTCTCTCCAGTTAATAGGTAGATAGATAAATATATATAATATACCTTTACAGGCTAGATAGATTTTAAAACAATATATTATTGAATCTAAAAATAGAACGGCTTGGCCTGCTGGACTTAGCTAGGACGCTGCCACCATAATGATCTAGATTTTACCAATAGGCTAAATAAATTCCTGCCTGCCTACTTTGCTAGGCCTATTCAGGCAGGTTTGACTTTATAACGTAATATTTATAATAGAATCTACAAAAAGGACGGCTTGGCCCGCCGGATTTAACGTGAAGAAAATACAGGACCTAGATTTAACAAATATACTAAATAAATTCCTGCCTACCTACTTTTCCTAGCCTACCATTGAACCTGAACCTACGTAGGCCCTAAAATAGCTAAGTGTGGGATTCTTTCAAAACTAGAAGTACAACCTTCTCATTTACATGTAAACGTGCGTGTCTCTCATCGGGGTGTAATGATGAGATACCTGGCTAACTGCTAGACCTAACGTCCCTACAAATATGTACGTGTACCTACCACCCTAGTCCTAAACATATAAGTGTGATAGATAAATATATAGATAAGTACGGGAAGTCTGTTACCAAGCGACCTAAGGCAACAGATGGAAAGTGGGTAGGAAGTAAGGATGAGGGAAAGATTTTCTCACTGCCGGTCAAGCAGGCTCACAAGACCGATCAGGGTGCTGACGGCTAAAGGTGTCTTGGCCGCAGTGAGAGGATGATGGAACCCCACAAAGCTAAGGGCAAGGAACGTAGCCCTTGGGTATAACACCGCAAGGTTTCCGGACTACGTTTGAAGTGATCATTCAAACAAGCCTTCTACCCTTCTCATTTACTTGCTCAATACGCATGGTCAGCAGGCTCACCAACCAATTGAAGGACGTGAAGGAGTCTTAGCCACGTATTGAGAAGCAAAGAAAGAGCAGATCATCTCTGAACTCGCTATACTCTCGTTTATTATCTGTCTTGAATTACGCATGGTCAGCAGGCTCACTAGACCAATTTAAGGGCGTGAAGGTGTCTTAGCCACGTAATAGATAATAGTCGAAAGTTCACTTTAAATTACGCTTGGTCAGCAGGCTCACTAGACCAATTTAAGGGCGTGAAGGTGTCTTAGCCACGTAATATCACTTGATAATTTACACTGAATTTACTTTACGAATTATAATCGTATAAAAATGGCGATAAGGCTTGGATGAACGATAACTTCTTGGGAACCGTGGACCGTCCGTCCGTAATTTCGCCTCGACTTATTCTTGCTCCTCCCCGTACTGATAATTGTGGAATGGTAACGCCGTACCGATTATTGTGGAATGATCTCGAATATACTTAAATTCCCCTTTTTAAAACCTTTTTCGTTCCGCCTCATCGCATTCGAAACGCAATAACAAGTTACGGAAGTTACGCTCAATCTAAATCTACCTCAGTCAATATTTTGATAGAAAAGTGATACAATATATAAAGTATTTCTATCAAAAGTTTATCCTTTTAATCAGTTATGAATAGTAATAATTATCTTACAGGATTTCCATTAATTTAGCGATAATAAATACCTTTCGTATTACGTTGCTTGAACTGATGGATTATTCTAAAACAGGCCATTCTGAACATTATATCTATTGCGTTAAGAGTTCATTTCATTATCTAAATTTGAGTGAACCTCCATATAGTCCCGCTTGGCAGCTCTGCTAACTCAATGATCATACCCATCCAGTTCAATATGGTCTTTATGTTTATAAAGTTAAGGTTTAAATTATGCTTTAAAGTGTGTTTTCAACCTAAAACTTTCCACTCATTATTGTTTACGCTGCATTTTTCACAAAATGCAATAACAAAATCCGGATGTTAGCTCATTTATAATCTACCCTCATTTATATTAAATGTAGCATTTCTGTAGTTAAATTATTACAATAATATAGTTATTGTTATGCTAACTTTATGATTATATTCATTCGTGAAATTCAAGATGTTTTATAAAGCTTTATGAATTCAATTAATCTAGCAATAATTAAATAACTTTTTTTCAGTTTGTTGATTGACCTACCCAACTATTTAGAACTAGTAATTATGGTTCTTATACTTGATAAGTTAGAGTTCATTTTATATTTTCAATAAATGGTTGAATCTCCTAATTCGTTGTTTGACGTCGCTAGTGTTTTTAAATAAAGCAAGCGGTGATGCCATCTTTTTTATTTATTATGCAATATTATGTCTAAGCTTCTATAATGCATCGATTGATGTCGCTAGTGTTTTCACTCGCGTATTTTCAAATAACGCAAGCAGTGATGCCATCTATTTAATTTATTAAGCAATATTATGTCTAAGCTTCTTTAATGCATTAGTTCCTGTCGCTAGTGTTTTGCCCGCGTATTTTCAAATAAAACAAGAGGTTTATTTATTTACCATCGAGTTAAGAGTTAATTTTACGTTCAAAGAGACTGGTCTACCAAAAGGTTTATTTAGATACTATATTTTCCTATATTTGTGAGTGACGGAACACACCATAGGGTTCTGTTCCGTTACAGCCAACCCCCAATTTTTACGCAGGTGAGTAAATATTTAACCGAAGGAAAAATTTTAACCCATTAATTTCACAAATATATAATATTATTTCATTGTTAAGTCATTTAACTAAGTACAAATTTCTAATTTGCTAACATTTGAATCCAAATATTTTAATTGGCGTCTGTATGTAAATATGTTGTGTGTTCTTACAATATGTTAATGTGTTTAAACTGAAATATAAACAAGCATCAATGAGCATTTAATTTTTTTTTATTGAATAATACTCAAAGTCTATATCTCTTGTTGAATTCAGATTCTTCGAAAAAGGAACTTGGTTGTGAAGCAAATCAATCCTAATGATTTGATGTAAGAGCATCCCATTTACCTCTTTTCCTCAGTAATACGAACACTTACACCACCTTCTCTCAAACCCAAATTCATCAAGAGCATTTAAGCTCTTTAACTAAATTAAAACTTGTTTAATATCACAGAGCATGTATAGTGTGCGTAAATTTTCTTTCGTGCGTGTAGAGTAGGACTCTTTATGAGATCAGCTATATTAGAATATACTGATGAATGTCTTCCGACTTAACCTAACACCAAACTTCCCCATAAAAGGTCCTTGTATGTATTCTTAAATGTTATTTGCATTCAAAGTCAACAAACCGTTTCTAGTCATGTTATTGATTAATCATCTAGGCCCTCCATATTTTTTTTTCTATAAACACTACACTTGCATTGCATTAACTTTCATTGCCATTCACGCCACCTTAAACAACTAATCAACGCATTGAAACCAGAAACTACGAAAAAATTGTACTGTTTCTCTAACAGCCAAAACCTTGTTGAATGTAACGAAACAACCCCCCAGTTGGGTAATCCCACTCACGTTTCACCGCATTTTATTTTTAAATTTAATTGATTTTGGTTTAATGTTTGTATTTGACAAACGTCAAACCCAAATCAATCAAATTCAAACTGAAAACTAGCAATTTATTTGATTTTTGCAGTTCACTAAATTGTTTATCTTAAAATATTTCCTATCCTTTTTTTTTAATGTATGCTATATTTTATTTAAATTATTTTATTTACTTAATTTCTATGGTCTTAACTTATCCACTATCTATAAATTAAGCTCAGGTAGTAATCTAATCTGATTTTCTATCTATTTGACAGACTGAATGAATTTTATAACGACGTTTCTATGTATATTCGTCAGTTTTTTTTTTTTAAAGTATACTCACTTATTTTAAAACGTCTAGATATTAACTAACAATAATTTGTTAATAACTCTTTAACTACTATAATCTAAGAGTACTAACTTATAATTAACTTTAAATTAGATTTCCGGTAATTTTGTCTTAAATTAGATTATAATTAATTTTCTAGATTTTTATGTTACTTTTTGAAAATAAGTTTTGATATAACTTTCAATTACTTCAGTTCTTTTCCCAAAACAAAAGAACTGAAGAAATTGCTAACAACGAATACGTCCTAATCTCTACTTTAATTATTTTCTATGTAAATAGTACCGTACAATGTAAGTAGATCCTATTGGTTATGGCGTAAATGAGCTATACCTACCTTCTTTATTTCGACCTACGAATATGTGCTGAACCCAAACTAATAACCAACTAGAGGCGTTCAAGTTAATTTTAGATTCATATAATGTAATCTTATCCCATGTCAATATTTAATCCCCATAATCCGCTTAATCTACGAATTTGAAATAAATTATTCTAAATGATTTGAATTGTTTTTCATTTATTTCAATCTATTTTCATTTATCTTATTTATTTCGCTTGATGACAGTTTATTTCGAATTATTTATATTTGTTTTATTAGGTATATTGGAATATTAAAAGAATATATATTTATTTTGTAAAAAGGCTTCAATTATTTCCGATATTTTTAACGAATCCGACTATTTTTACAATATTATCAGTTCTCCGATTAATTAATTATATTTTTGTTTTCAAAGAAATTAATAAAAATGAACTTAATATAAAGTATTACGATAAAACTTTAAATACCAACCCCCCATTTTTTAAACTAAACCGTATTTATAATATTTATGATTTGTTTCTGTTTTTAATTCCAACCCCCCATTAATTAAACTAAACCGTAACAATGTTTTGTTTCTGTTTTGAAAATTAAAAAGTAAACTATTTTAACTAAACTGCTTATATAAATGATGAAATCAAAATATTTATCAAAAGACAAATGACCTAGGCTCTAAACTACAAAACCAAAAACCTAGTTTTATTCCGTTCTATCTATCAGAATTTTATCTTTACTGTAAAATAACTATCTGACTAATCGTATATAAGTTATAACTAAATTGCATTTTTAAATTAACGACACCATAATATTTAATAAAAACGACCCAAATTCTAAACGTTCTATCTATATAAATCATACCTATGCAAACGGTGAAATAAGTATCCACCTAAAGTAGATGTAAGTTATAAGGTTCCTATTAAAAAAAACAATATTGAGGTAAGCGGTGTACCGGTAAAAACTTTCATTAGTAGTATCAGTAGTTATGAGAGTCAATGGTTAAATTTAGACTACCTTAAAACAAGCCACTACCTACCCTAGAATGAACGCTTGGAAATTTTAATAAAAGTATTGTACGAACCTACCTTCCTATCACGTTATGCAAGTAAATTAAGTGTAACTTATCTCAATTATCTACCTGCCTCAGTATTTTATCTTACCTAGTTACATTAACATAATATTAATCGTACATAACTTACAAACCAAACCTATCACCAATGAGTAAGTAAGTAGCTCAAGCTAGCCGAAAATCGAAATGAAGGAGAGGACGTGATTCTACGACTACCTACTACTTCAAGTAGATACTATACTTATTTCAGTATCTAGTTGTCTCCCAAACTCGAGAAGTCCTAATGCATGAATACTACCTACTTACTAAATTTTACGAAAACAACTGTTTCTATTTTTATTTTATGTGAAATCTTACGAATACAGAAATTAAGGTTATGAATTTTAATATGTAAACACGTCTATCTCTTTCTTAAACTAAAAATAACGTGCTGAACAAATTTAGGTGAAACTCCGCACTTGGCCAGTTCCAATTTAGGAATCCACACAAGCGAATCCGCAGACGTTTACCAGTAATAATCTAAACTAACTCACTTCCTATCGCAACATAAAATAAACTAAGTGCTGAACTAATTTAGGTGAAACTCTGCATTTGGGCAGTTCCAATTTAGGGATCCACACGAGAACTACTAAGTTGCATTTACCTAACTCTTTCCCAAGAGTCAGAAATCAACAACCTACAGAGAGAAAGAGAGAGAGAGAGAACCTACATCCCTACGCGTCATCAAACGGCCCCCCCTCCAAACTGTGTCTGAACGAAAAGTTGCTGAACTATTTATGACTCCGAAAACTTTCTACAAATTTTATTTTCACCGAAATATAAAACTAAGTAATCTACGAAACAACATTTTCTAGACTTATTTTTACAGAACTAAACGACGCCACGAGCGTTTTTGCAAACTTTTTTTTCAAATAAACTACGCCTCGATGGTTTTTACAGACTTTAATTTTTTTAACTGAAGCTACGCCACGAGCACTTGTTTTGTTTATTTTATTTTCGTGTAATGAGCTACCCCACGAGTAAGTTTCCGATTTTATTTTTACGCCACGAGCACCTTTATCCAACTACTAGACGATCACGGCCTATGTACACTAACACTGTCGGACGTAAAATGGCAATCTAGCCTAACCCACGTTCTTGCTAAATTTCAGTCTATTATATGTTAAATTATCACCTGTACTATTAGTTATTCTGCGTATAAACTTAAGAATATACGTATCTATTTATTACTTTATCTCATTATCCTATTATTATCAATCAAGTTTTGGAATAAGAATCTGAATCCTACGAATAATCTGCGACTAAAAGTAACACCATCAGTTCGAAGAAGTTCACTGCTTGAATTTTAAATAAATATACCGACACTGAGCTACCTACTTTAAACTATTTTTTTGCTACTTATTTTATACTACCTACTTAATCGTTTTAAAACCTCTCCTCTATACGCGGCAACAAATTGTGCGAAATAATTCCGCACTGTACACTACTTATAACTATACCTAAGCAAATCTTCAAACCTACATAATTTCTCAAATATGTACTTACTTACATTTTATGTAGAATCTTAACAGATAATAATACTAAATTATGTTAAATCAATAATCTATACTGCTAAAATAAACCGCATTACTTGTATTAATACCAAATCCTGTTCACGGCACGCTAAATTGTAACCCCCCCCCCTAATAATACCTCCCCATAAAAACTTTTCTTTTTATATTCATTTGGCCATATGATGTCTAGTTTGGTTAGAACCCTACGCATATACCGTACATAACCCGCGATTCTTTTGAGGTATTTTAAAACGATTTCTCTAGCCTACCCTAAGATTATCTACCTATTCTAACACAAATTTTGATCGAAAACTCTTCCTGAACTTATTTTCTATTATTCCTATACTTATCTAACGAATTAACGGCCTAAGATTGGCGTTTTATTCTCTACTCTTGAATCTAGTGGTTTAACAGCTTATAGTTATTAAATAGTATATTAGATATGCTATCAATTAAACGTAATACATTATATTGATATAAATCTTTCATTCTGAATCTAATTCTCTTTCATACTGGCTTTAGTGATCGACGTAAAACTTGTGAATATAATTATCTTTCATACTGGCTCTGTTGATCGGCATGTGATCATGAATAGTTTTGTCTCTCATATTCTGACTCTAAATTGGCATAGGGACGCGCTCCGCCCCGCACGTCCTGTGGGTTTCGTCTCCTTACTTGGGTACCCCCCACCAAGATTTCATTTTGGGGGTTGAGAACATGCCTCATTACTGTCTGTAATTGTATGGTCAGTCTTTTGACAAGCAAAGGAGTAAGAGGGAGTGATTTTTCAGCTAAGGTGCATCAAATCACTGATATTGATAATACCTATAACTTAGGTAAAATGAAGCAGTTATTTGTCTGCTAATACAATACGAAATGTCCAAGGAATTAGATTCCTAAAATGTTAGCTTAGCTATACACTTGAATATGAAATCAATGATATATTTCACCATGATTACTGATAGTATCAAAGACTTACATTTGCCTGTCTTTGTAGCGTGAACCTTATTGGTTGTACCTCATCTATTGCGAGGATTTATTGTGTAGATAAGAACTGCATCTGCTTGTCTTAGTAACTTCAATAGCTTGATAAAATATATCAATACCTTTATTAGGCAATCACCTCATCTTGTGCGAGGATTTTAATATGAAAACAAAGGATTCCATTCCTGGACAATTTTATATTGAATCATAGAACTTAACTGCTCATTCTCTCCAGTTAATAGGTAGATAGATAAATATATATAATATACCTTTACAGGCTAGATAGATTTTAAAACAATATATTATTGAATCTAAAAATAGAACGGCTTGGCCTGCTGGACTTAGCTAGGACGCTGCCACCATAATGATCTAGATTTTACCAATAGGCTAAATAAATTCCTGCCTGCCTACTTTGCTAGGCCTATTCAGGCAGGTTTGACTTTATAACGTAATATTTATAATAGAATCTACAAAAAGGACGGCTTGGCCCGCCGGATTTAACGTGAAGAAAATACAGGACCTAGATTTAACAAATATACTAAATAAATTCCTGCCTACCTACTTTTCCTAGCCTACCATTGAACCTGAACCTACGTAGGCCCTAAAATAGCTAAGTGTGGGATTCTTTCAAAACTAGAAGTACAACCTTCTCATTTACATGTAAACGTGCGTGTCTCTCATCGGGGTGTAATGATGAGATACCTGGCTAACTGCTAGACCTAACGTCCCTACAAATATGTACGTGTACCTACCACCCTAGTCCTAAACATATAAGTGTGATAGATAAATATATAGATAAGTACGGGAAGTCTGTTACCAAGCGACCTAAGGCAACAGATGGAAAGTGGGTAGGAAGTAAGGATGAGGGAAAGATTTTCTCACTGCCGGTCAAGCAGGCTCACAAGACCGATCAGGGTGCTGACGGCTAAAGGTGTCTTGGCCGCAGTGAGAGGATGATGGAACCCCACAAAGCTAAGGGCAAGGAACGTAGCCCTTGGGTATAACACCGCAAGGTTTCCGGACTACGTTTGAAGTGATCATTCAAACAAGCCTTCTACCCTTCTCATTTACTTGCTCAATACGCATGGTCAGCAGGCTCACCAACCAATTGAAGGACGTGAAGGAGTCTTAGCCACGTATTGAGAAGCAAAGAAAGAGCAGATCATCTCTGAACTCGCTATACTCTCGTTTATTATCTGTCTTGAATTACGCATGGTCAGCAGGCTCACTAGACCAATTTAAGGGCGTGAAGGTGTCTTAGCCACGTAATAGATAATAGTCGAAAGTTCACTTTAAATTACGCTTGGTCAGCAGGCTCACTAGACCAATTTAAGGGCGTGAAGGTGTCTTAGCCACGTAATATCACTTGATAATTTACACTGAATTTACTTTACGAATTATAATCGTATAAAAATGGCGATAAGGCTTGGATGAACGATAACTTCTTGGGAACCGTGGACCGTCCGTCCGTAATTTCGCCTCGACTTATTCTTGCTCCTCCCCGTACTGATAATTGTGGAATGGTAACGCCGTACCGATTATTGTGGAATGATCTCGAATATACTTAAATTCCCCTTTTTAAAACCTTTTTCGTTCCGCCTCATCGCATTCGAAACGCAATAACAAGTTACGGAAGTTACGCTCAATCTAAATCTACCTCAGTCAATATTTTGATAGAAAAGTGATACAATATATAAAGTATTTCTATCAAAAGTTTATCCTTTTAATCAGTTATGAATAGTAATAATTATCTTACAGGATTTCCATTAATTTAGCGATAATAAATACCTTTCGTATTACGTTGCTTGAACTGATGGATTATTCTAAAACAGGCCATTCTGAACATTATATCTATTGCGTTAAGAGTTCATTTCATTATCTAAATTTGAGTGAACCTCCATATAGTCCCGCTTGGCAGCTCTGCTAACTCAATGATCATACCCATCCAGTTCAATATGGTCTTTATGTTTATAAAGTTAAGGTTTAAATTATGCTTTAAAGTGTGTTTTCAACCTAAAACTTTCCACTCATTATTGTTTACGCTGCATTTTTCACAAAATGCAATAACAAAATCCGGATGTTAGCTCATTTATAATCTACCCTCATTTATATTAAATGTAGCATTTCTGTAGTTAAATTATTACAATAATATAGTTATTGTTATGCTAACTTTATGATTATATTCATTCGTGAAATTCAAGATGTTTTATAAAGCTTTATGAATTCAATTAATCTAGCAATAATTAAATAACTTTTTTTCAGTTTGTTGATTGACCTACCCAACTATTTAGAACTAGTAATTATGGTTCTTATACTTGATAAGTTAGAGTTCATTTTATATTTTCAATAAATGGTTGAATCTCCTAATTCGTTGTTTGACGTCGCTAGTGTTTTTAAATAAAGCAAGCGGTGATGCCATCTTTTTTATTTATTATGCAATATTATGTCTAAGCTTCTATAATGCATCGATTGATGTCGCTAGTGTTTTCACTCGCGTATTTTCAAATAACGCAAGCAGTGATGCCATCTATTTAATTTATTAAGCAATATTATGTCTAAGCTTCTTTAATGCATTAGTTCCTGTCGCTAGTGTTTTGCCCGCGTATTTTCAAATAAAACAAGAGGTTTATTTATTTACCATCGAGTTAAGAGTTAATTTTACGTTCAAAGAGACTGGTCTACCAAAAGGTTTATTTAGATACTATATTTTCCTATATTTGTGAGTGACGGAACACACCATAGGGTTCTGTTCCGTTACAGCGTTCACATATCAAAGCTTATCCAAGTATTCATTCAATAAACCATTCCTTAGGGAATTCACGTAAATCCCAGACTGTTACTTGCCAAAAATCCTTCGTAAGTCGTATCCCAATATTGCACCTAGAAAAAGCTCAGAAACTGAATAACAGAAATAGGGCATGCTACTTCAGAACTGTCTTCACCGAATTCTGGTGACCTGAAGAGCACGCACACAGACACGAAACTACCCCTGTTCACCCACACACCCCCACCCTCGCCGCTTGCCGGGGCTCGCTCAGTGTCGGGTTGAACGCGCGGTCGGCCGCACGTCTCGCGCTCCTTACAACCGTACGCGTGTTCCGAAACCAGTGTTGGCGAAATTATGTGAAATAGTGTTGTGCAAAGGATGTAAATAATAGTGTTGGTGCGCTTCGGAACATTACGTCAACGTGAGTTAATTCTATTTTTTGTGTGACCTCGTCAGCCGGCTGAGCAGATTGATGATCTTGCTGGATTTTATTTCCAAATTCACCATCTTTGATACCTAGTTCTTCATTGACGCAAAACGTTGATTATTCATCGTTCTAATTTTATCAGTGTGAAGCTTTCAGAGCTTTCGAAATGTCAGATGGGTACACGGACACATTGACCGCACCGAGTTAGGAACGTCCCTACACATTCCTAACTCTTTTAACGTGTGATTTGTGTAACGTTTACAAATACTACAGTTCATACTGAGACATGCGAAAATCTTAAATTTTTTCATGATATTAAAAAGCGTGTGAACATTAGTGCTTTGGTTGATTAATGTTCTACATTCACAGACTTACGTAGCTCCCTCAAAAATTTCACACGTAACTGTTGGGGCCGAGTTACTTCCTATTTGTAGAATTTTCCTCGGAACCAGGAATAAAATTTTTGTGTGAGAGCTTAAAATATTTTTTTTTGTCGCCTTAGACGAAAAATATAATAAAATACCTATATGTCTTTATGTCTTATTTTCTTAAATAGATAAGTGCAAGTAGTAAGACAAGTTATTGCCAAAATTCTAGAGATCTTATTCTCTTAGTTCTAGACTGAACCCTCATTCATAAAGATGTCCAACAATGTACGAAATGTTTTGAAGGGTTTCTGTTTTGTGAATTATACAAAAACTACATTATGTAGTATTTGTTGACACTAGGTAAAGGTATCAAAAGAAAAGTAAAATCACAAAGAGAAAATGTCAGCAGAAGATTTAAAAAATGAAATCCCATTGACTCGTGTTTACTTAGGACGCAAACCGAGCACGCTCTAATTTGTAAATCATTAATTAAAACATTTTCATTCGAAATAAAAACATTTTCAATGGAAAATTTTCATTCCTAGTAACGTTTCAAATTATATAAATACCTTTATATTTCTGAAAGCTTCTATTGATAAGTGTTGACATTTTCAAAGAGTGAGTAAGCTCCGTACAATTTCAAGAAATATATAGGTATAGTTTAAACATCAAAATCATTATGAAATATTATTATTCATATGTTCTATTCTAATTTAGTTCTAGAACATCCCAGCTTCCTTCCTCATGTAGGTATTCCTTCACCATTTTGAGCACGTGTAAATGCACCCATAAATTTTTCGAACGAAACGAATATTTAATTGTTGCTCGGCCGGGACTCGAACATGACCTCCGGAATAGGAAGCCGGGATACATCCTACTAGGCCACTGCGGCTTTAAAAACAATCTTTTATCTGAGGTAGGTTACCACGGAAAAGTAATTTCTATGAACTTTTAATTTAATAAAGTCTGAAATGTCACTTTAACCTATTAAGCTTTATTTAATAGGTTGTATTAGTTGTACTTAAAACATATTTATTATTTTTGGTAGAACTACTCATGATAGTTCATGTTTCCTATAGTTTTTATCGTAAGTTACCTACCTAATTATGTAATTAGTATTTTTATTTCGTTTACGTACATGTTTTACCGCTTATCAGGCACATCAAATTACAAACATTTTTAGCTTTAGTTTTCTCTTTAACCCTTTCACGCACAAAATCGATACAGAAGGTATTCTAGTAGTTTTAGTGAATTAGAAGGTTCATTTTGATGTAATTTAACAATATTTATTATAAAAATCATAAATAATTTGGTAGATTTTTTGGAAATCCTTGGGATACCGGTGTCCCAATATGCGCCAAAGGTCAAAATAATGTGTAATTCTTAGGTTTCTAAAATACATGCTATTTGAGAATACCAGGGTATATCTGAATAAAAACAGTGTTATTATGTACAATAATAATATATTATAATTATACTATGCTAATTTAATCATATTTTTTACAAGTGAAAATCTGCAAATAAGTTTCACCCTGTTGTGAGAGACAGGTTTGTATTCACAAACATCTGCCTTTGCACAATTGACGCATCATTTTTGGTTTCTTTTACCATGGTGTGAGCCGGTGGAGATCTCTTGATTTCTGTATCTATTCTTTTTTTAGGGTTATGTTCCTCAAATGGAAAAAGAGAACCTTTACAGGATCACTGCGTTATATGTCGGTCTGGATGTCAGTCTGTCAAGACTCTTTTCTCAGGAATCCATTTATGTATCAAATTGAAATAAATATCAAATACTCAGGTCTGCAATCCCTTCGAGCTGTAAAACAATCAAAGTTCTAAGTCAACGCAAAAAAGATACAGCCGCTCATGACGCATGTTAGCAATTTATCACACTTGCAAGGGAATCCAACCTATAGGGTACTTCCCGTTGACCTAAAATAATGAAATTTGGCAAGAAGCAATGACTCATATAGCACAAGACGTAAAGGAACATTTTCGAAACATTAAATTTATAGTTAGATCACAAAAAAATGATTTCCTAACTACAAGTTTGTACAGAACCCTCGGTGCACGATTCCAACTTGCACTTGGCTTGTTTTCCTTTTATTGATATGGCTGGTAGGATATTTTTCCAAAAGAGAAAGCAGGGGCAGGTTTCGGAACATTCGTAGTTTCTATACCCTGTACGATAAATGTCTGATCTTCATCGCCCAATACCAGCGCATCTTCATACCATTCTCATCACAGACGCTGGTATGGCCACAAGATATTGTTCAACTTCGTCGAGAGCATGAGATTATTCTCGTTGAGGTCAACGAAAATAATCTCGTTCCATTATGAGCCTAAAACAGTGAAAAAAGCTTAGTAACTGTTAGTAAACGTACATAAAATGCTGTACAAAACATACTTGAACATTATAAAGTATTTGACCTATGAAGCATATTGGGACACATACTTCCCCTAAACATTATATGGTCTTTTAGTTACTTTATTCCTGCAAATTATTGTAAAAAGCAATAAAACATAAATGTTTACTTACCATTGTAGAAAACTTTGGCACTAAACAACCACAACAACAATTAAAACATAGTTTAATTTATTGTTCAAAATAATACATTGATGGACGCCAAAACATCAAATTTGAATTATAAACTTTTTGTATTTTTTTCGCACGCCGTACATTTTTTACCATAAATAATAAAGGATATGTTCAAAAATAAGTGCTTGGACTTCCAATTACAAAGAAGTTTGGCCTAATGTAGTGAAAAAAGTTTTAATATATATCAGGGACAAGGGTGTCCCATTTACGTCAAAGGGTTAAGTGATTTGTAATTCTTTTGAGAAAATAAATATCTTAAACCGTATAATAACACTACTTAATTTGTTCACTCTTTTCCCTCTCCTGAAAACTCGTCAATTTGAACTAATAAGGTTGAGAAAGTAAGACGAAGATATGTTTCAATTATTAATATGTTTGAAAAAAGTTTTGAAGTTCGACTTTGTTAGACCATTGTATTGAAAAATGAAAATGAAAAAATATTTATTTGCATCAAAAAAAACTTAAACGCTATTAACATGATAAAGGGTATTATTATCAACAGATAGGTACGTATGTTTTAGTGCTTTCTTTTAAAATATCCATGTTTATATTGGAATTTGAGAAACAAAAATAGATATAGGTCTCAAAACTACTAGATCAATGTGTGATCACACCTTTGCTTGTTCAAAAGCATATATTTACTTCTTTTTTCAAGCGAGTGAAAGTTCAGTTAACCTAAAAGCAGTTTAAATAGGTGCATAATGCAAGCACAACTACAAAAGCCACTACTTACTTTAGGTCGGATTTATGTAAGTCGTTTACGGACGGGAAAGAAAAGCCACGCAAACGGAGTTGTACGTCAGCTAGTTATGTAATAACGTTGAATAGCGAAATTACAATTTAATAGATGCGTCGCGGTTGTTGAAAGGTATTGTATTTCAATAGCAGCAGCTACCTATCCCCAACACTAGATATCTATAGCATTATCAATGGTATCGAATGTCCTAGTTGGATGACATTCCCTTTGGAATAAAGCTTTCTATTTTTAATATACTTAGCGTTTTTGCGGTTTGACTGTAATTGAATTTATTAAATACTAGCTGACGACAGACGCAGGCTTGTCCAAATTCTGGAGTTCAAAAATACCATAAAATATAATTCAGATTTTCACGTATTTTTCCGTTTTTCTTTGGATTTTCCTTATTTTCCCCTAAATCAAGGCGAAAAAAACCAATAAAAATTATTCAAAGCTGTCGTACCATTTTGACAAACGATGTCCTGTCAAGATTCTAGTGTTTCAAAAATCGTATAGACAAAAACACTCGGTTTTCCCTTCATCATTATTATTTCAACCTTTATCGACCCACTGCTGGGCATAGGCCTTCCTTTGATTATGCCACATGTCTCAATACTGCTCTATTCTGAAGCAGGTGCCACCCACGGTCTTTCTAATATCGTGAACCCATCGCGGCTTTCCCTTATTTAAAAAAAAATCCAGCAGGTGATCTAAAAAAATATTTTAAACAAACCTTGTCCTGATAATTACGAATAGTACAAAAAATCTGCAAAATTAGTCGAACCGTTCTCAAATCTCAAATTATTGTAGATAGTTGCGGCAGTTTATTGTAATTTACATAAGACTAGCTTTCGCCCGCGGCTTCGCTTGCGTGGAACACAATATAATTATACATTCCAAGTTTATACAAACCCGTTCAGGCGATCTGGCGTGAAAGAGTAACCAACATCAATCCATCCATCCATCCATCCATACAAACTTTCACATGTATAATATTAGTAGAATTAATAAGATAAGACAAAGTTTGTAAAGTAAAGTTTGTTTATATGATCTAGTTTTCGAAGATGAAAGACTTTCGGTTTTCCTAAACCAATTTATCTACATATGAATAGTTTTTCATTAAAACTACCGGTCTTCTAGCTGACAGGAGGCCTTTGAAAGTGTTGAATTCTACTAATTTTATGAAGGCGAAGGTTTGTAACATGTTAAATATTACATACGCTTATTATGAGGATGTGTGTTCGATTCCCACCGCGAGTCAAATGTTTGTATGATTTTTTTTCTCAGGTCTGGGTGCTTTCTATGTATATATGTGTGAATTATCCAAAAAAAAAAAAAAAGATAGTTTATCATTCATGTGGTTCCCATAACCGGAACTTTTAACCCGGAACATCGAAGCCGCGGATTGAAGCCAAAACACCATTCATTACTACACTCAAATAAATGTCAAAATACTGTCATTACAGTACCACATATAATAAGGTCCCTTTACATCGAAGTCTTATTACAAATTCAATTTGAAAATTCGGCTGTCACACGCGAATTTTATCTTCCTTGATCTCGATTTGAGGTAAAAATAAACACGTGTCCTCGTACGAGTACAATCACGAGAGTAACTTGTACATTATGGTAATGGTATTCATAATGCCGGGCCGTTTTATGTCAATTCCGAGATAAACGTGTGTGATGTATCGCCCGCGGCGCCTGCTCAATAATGTATTGTTTAGCAAAAACATTATGACAAAACAATTAGGTATAAGCTGAACGAAATGTTCTTTATAAAGCACGAATAATGTTTTATTTTTAACTCTCTTTCGCCCACGGTTTCAATCGCGTGAGAAAAAAAGTAGCCTATGTGTTAATCAGTTTCATAAACTATGATACAAAGTTTCATCCAAATCCGTTTAGCCGTTACGGAGTTAAATGGGAACAAATATACACACACATCAACTTTTGCAGTAAATTTTATAAAATTTGTGTGATTGATTGTTACAAAATATTTTATTAATGTAGATATAGTCAATCGTAGTATCAAAATTGTAAAAATTGTAGATGAATTGCCCTCTGTCTGTTAAGTATCCGGCTGAAATTTAGGGACCTTCAGCCACGCTTAGATGAACGGTTGCTAGTAGCATACAACAGATTCTTTACGCGACACGATAATATATAATGTCCAGGGCCCTGTATCCCAGGAATAGATAAATGTGTCTTATATGTAAAAAATAATGCTTTATATGACATATAAAGTCTAACGTGACTATATATCTCTGAGTATACCTGAGGCTTGGCCGCTAGCTTATACAAAAGCTATTGCGCAAGAATATTGTAACTGGGAAACGTAGATACCTTCTTACCACTTTATATTGTTCATTCTTTCGCCTTCACAAACGGAATTCCCACAGCGTTTATTAAAATTTACCAAAAAAGCCGAAATAACTCCCAAATGACCTCCGATACTTATTGATGTAAAAATTATACAAAAAAACTCTGCAGAAGTTTGACTAACTCCGAACTTCGGTCTTTGAAAATTTAATGACTAATGTACCGTAACATCGGAAGTTTTACCAAAAATATTGAAAGAAATAAGGCGAGGGCGAGTCGGACTCGCACTGCGAGGATTCCGTATTTATTCTATAGATCTAGTTTGAATAAGTTAATGGATTTTACAAAGATACCTTGTTTGACAATGTGTCAAGGAGACACGAGTTGTGTGTCTGTTATCCAGTGACTGTTAATTGGTTGATGTAAACAAAACGCAATGATTATCTATACCAAATAAATAGTGAGTCATTGTGTAATTTTTTTTCATGAATTAAATATTTAGAACATGGCTACAATGTTCGAAACATAATTTAGTTAATTAAGTCATAACATAATTACGAGTAGCATATCTCCATGATAGATAAGTTAAGGTCATGACAGGCAAACAACTAGACAAGAAACGTGCTTTATTGCGTTCCGTTTCCATGTTTTGATGAAAATACGTAACCCAAATATTGAAAGAAGTGTATTCAGAGTTCTCGAGGTTTGAAAGTATCCAAAAAGTTATTGGAATTAAACTAAGTTTAATACTTGGTAGGCTTTGCTTTTGACAGAAATTGTGGAAAGTTTTTTTTTATGAAATTGACTTTTGTACCTGTTTGACGTCTGTGGACCTTTGTACCTAAATTATACGTAAGCTTTTTAAATTTTATTATACTTAAAATCTGATACCAGAGAGTGAACCTTTCGAAGATCTTCTAATAAAACAAAATTCCATAGGTAGGTATCTCCAAGTTATTACAGCTGGATTACTGGCAGCAAAAAAAAAACACCATCGGTCCACCATTTTCTTCTTTAATAAAGATCTAGTTCAGTAGTTTATCAATTCAATCATTAAAAATATACATCAACAATAGAAATCATACAACTTAAATTACAATTTTCATTTTATATTTTCAAATTATTTATAGGCTTGAAAAAATATATTTTGTTTCGATCTAATGCATAGCCAAGACAAACAAAACAAAGACCATCAAAAAGGGATATAACTTTAAATTGGTTTGTGACACGGGAAGGGTAATATTACGAGTGAAGGCGCTATTCAATATTAAACAATAATCAATTTGGAAATTATTAATTGAAAGGATTCCAATCAAACGCTTTGACACGTAAAACCACATATTACGTGCGGCCACGCCGCGCACTTATGTTGCGATGCAGTAGAATAGGTGCATACAAAACTTAAATAACAGTCTAACTAAAATTATATGACAATCATTTTATTTATTGTATAACAAAATTAATTTGAAATGGCCATCCTATCCTAGCTTAAAATATTATCAATGCGAAATTAACTTCGTTTCTTTGCTACGATTACCGATTATGAAATGTTGCCTACATTTTATTTAAAAACACTGTTCTGTGTGTCTACTTTTTAATTTTTCCTTATAGTGGCAAACTAAATAAATACATACTCTGTAAAAAAAATCAACTCTATAACAATTACGGTTCTTGAGATACAGCCTGCTGAGAGACAGACGGATCGGGACGGACAGAGTACACTGTAATAGGGTCCCCGAAAATAAAATAAAATAGGGTAACTTTCATTCACTAAATGATACTTTTCCAGAGGGATGGAAAAATAACTTATCGCAAACAAAGCCGTGGGCATAAGCTAGTATTATTATTTAAAGCATATAGTTAAACAAAAAATAAATCATACGGACAGTCCTTCAATCCACATTATGTATCACAATATATTATTATGAAAAAAGTTAGTTTAGGTATGATAGATTTCTAAGTTACCTACTACAGTTACTAACAAGAAATATAATGATACCATATAAGCCTACTTTAAGTTCTCCAATTCACAAAATGAGGGGTAACTCTCAAAAGCCCTTAATAACTTAGGTTATCTCTAACTACCACAATCTTATAACTCTTTATAGGTATCTAACGATTATCAACAAATATTTATAAGTGTACCATTTTCATACGGTACATTATTCCTACTAATCATCTTGTATGTACCTACCTAGTTTGCTGAGTGTACAGTACACCTACTGTTATAGTTGTACTGTGCCATGTTCATTTGACGTGGTATTACGTACTAATTGACGTATACGTTAACAGTGTTTTGACAGCTAATGGGGTTTTTACACGCGCCACTGTTGACATGTGATTTATTAAAAGAATACAGTGTAACTAGGTTCATTATTATTTAGGAAGTATTTAGTGACATTACAATATTACTTGTAACCGACTGACCGCGTGCAAACATCGTTTGTGAGGTTTAATTCCCGTATTTTAAAGTCCATTGATATACGCCTCTGGTCTTCTTCTATGTATGAGCTAGTACAACTCTAGTGTTGTTGTTTAAAATCACTAACATCATAAAATACCTTCCTAAGCACAAAAGCGCTCAGATCTCAATAGCAGGTAGAAATCAATCCAAATTAAGAACGCATGAGTGGTTCCCTACTGGAAATATCATCCAATATCAATCTCTACATTACGGCTGTATCTACAAATACAGATATAGATTCTAATCTATAACCTAGACATATATATAATTGGGCTCTCTTCTCAGTCGTTCACTCTTGGCAGAGTTTCGTCGCTGTTCTGATGGTGTCCACATTTGGGTCGTCGTCTTCTGTTTTCTTTTAAAGAGCTGCAGCTCTGGCGATGCATTTCCATTTATGTCGGTTGATTGCATTGACAGAACCACTGCACTATCGTGGTCTGGGTAGCTTTTCTAATAGCGTCTGTCCATGCCCTTTTTCCTTCTATCTGGCCTTATAATTGGCTTTATTATTACCTACAGCCTAATATATAATTTTGTACCTATCACAAAGACGTAGTTAGCCTCCAGCAATTAGACCTAGATTAGGTTACGTAGAAATTACTATACAGATGGATAATTATGGGATTGTATTATTCGATTCACTAGGTCTATACTGGCATATTGTGTTGGCAGTGTGGTGAAAGCTATGTCGGCGATCTTCGAGCGGCCTAAAAACTCCGACCAAAGTTGGCCACTAGCGAACTACGAAGAAAAAAAAGTGTGGTGAAAGGATTACACTCGCAGAGTCTATAAAACATAGGTTGATAGAATGCGAAATCACTCTTTGAATGTGAAAATTCGTTGGCTCCACCTAACTCCGTAATGGTTAAACGGACTCAAATGAAATTTTGTTTGATCAATGCAGATTAGTTTTTTCTTGAAAGTAAGGCCACGGGTTGAAGTTCATCATTAGCATGATAACCGTCCACTGATAGATATAGACCTACACTAATGAGCGCCATTGCGTCCTGTCCTCAGCTCGACGCATCCAGTTTCTACCAGTAGCCTTTCGCAGATCATCACTCCATTGCGCCGGGGAGGTCGTCCTACACTACGCTTGCCGAGCCGCGGTCTACTCGAAAACTCGTTTACCTCAACGGCTATCGCTTCTCGTTAGATATGGCCAGCCCACTACCACTTTAGCTTGCTAATTCACATGGACGGAAGTTATTCATATTAATATTATAAAAGATGTTAGGATGTAAAGATGTGAAATGTTAGGCTATCATGCCAAAACTACTGAACGGTTTGAGATGAAATGCACATACGTACTATATCTAGTAATAACTTTTAATAAAGAACGTATTGGAATGAAATAAAACAAAAAGCATAGTTACAGTATAGGTAAGTTATGGGAAATCTAGGGCTGAAAAAAGCGAATTCTACGGTTCATAGTTGTAAACCTACTTTTTATCCGGACCCCACGCGAGCAAAGTCATGGGAAGCAAGTAAGCGAACAAACCCTAACGAATAACATAAAGTGGAGCATTTCCCATGAACTCCCATTCCGCATCTCATTACTGCAGCATGCATTAATGTAATTGCATTAAAATTAAAACACAGATAGGAAAGCCACGATGAACTGGAAACAGTACGTCAACTTTTGTCTATAGTTTAATTGATTTGATCTACTTGTAAGAACCGATATAATAATAAATAAATAATACTGGACGGTATCACATACTATCATATAGCCCCAAACTAAGCAAAACTTTAATTAAGGGAACCACATGACTGATATACCTACCTACTACAATTTTTTTTTATAAATCCTTACATATTGTACATAAATTTCGACGGCCTCTGTGGCGCAGTGGGCGAAGGTCCGCCTGAGACGCAGAAGGTTGCGGGTTCGATTCCCGCTGCGGGACAAATGTTTGCATGTTCTGTAGATATTTGTCTCGGGTCTGGGTGTTTTCTATGTATTATATGTATGTATTTACAAAACAAAAATTATATGTGTATTATATCAATCATGTGGTTCCCATAATACAAGCTCTGCTTAGTTTGGGGCTACATGATGCTGTGTGATTACGTTCCGCATTATATATATATTTTTTTTATAAATACCCAGTTCTGGTCGAATATTTGCAGAACATACAAACATTTGTCTCCCGGCGGGAATCAAACTCGCAACCTTTTTAAGTTATTGAGTATTATGGCTCTCAACGAAGTAAATTACTAGTTCAGTTTTCAACTGTAAATGAACAGATTTTGATGCATTTTCTGTTTTAATCAAATAAATATTGTTTGAAGGCTTAATTATCATTGAATACATGAAATGAAAACTTTTTGGAAAAAAGGTTCCTCATAAGTACGTATTTTTTTTCTATCATTTTATTATTAAGTACTTCACTCTAAATTCTAATAAAATTTACAATAATAATCTAGGTTTATCCAACAATAAGTACTTAAAGTACTTCGATGAACAGACGGACAGTCAGCTATCTTACTGTCCGTCCTGACTAATGAATTTAATTTAATTTTTATCGGAGACTGGACTGTTCCTTCTCCAGGCAAACTGACAGGCAGCGCTTTATCAGACTGATGGCTACTGTTAAGTCGTCAATCTGACGTTTATATTTGTCTGCTTCTTTATTAACTTCAGTATAAGTTGCTAGTTGTGAAGTTTGTTTACTGTATCGCCGTACACTGTGCAACGCTTGCGGAATCCAGGTCAGGTCAAGTGCTCGCCTCTAATACTATGTGCAGTGCCCCACGAGTAGGGGTGGTTTGGCATTTTTGAGCACTAACATGTAATTTTGAGTTTTTCATGCTCAAAATTTACTTTGCTTCTGCTACTCGTTTTAAAATAATGCATAACTACGTCATAAAGGAACATGTTTAAATTCCGTTTCCTTTAACAAAATCCTTACGCTTACAAGTAAAGGTGTACTACGATGATTAAAAATGATTGAATTCTCATTATTAATGTTTTACCCAGTTCACCATCGCCGCCGCAAAACCATATTTCATCCGCACCACCAGGGTGGCTGGATCTCTACAACTGTTCATATTACACGATCACAAAAGGGATTGTGATAAGAATTGGTTATGTATTTAGTTGAAATATAATTTCACAATATTAAATTAGTGAACTTGATAACCTTTAGAAGAAAGTAGAGTCTTATCAGTACGCCTATTAAATTATGCTCCATTTTATTTTTATCATCTTGTTTCGAAATGCATCATACTAAGTTATTTCTTAAGAAAGTTTCGATAAAATTGCTCATTAAAAGTAGGTATATAATAATCTTTCGTGGCGTAGATTAAATGTTGGTTTTCAGAAAATCATGTAAACTGAGCATTTCTTCGGTCTCCATAAATGGGTGACCGTTGAATGGCTTTTAATGTTGTGTTGCAATAAGGCGTAGCGTAACTGAAAACAATTAAAAAATATATCTTTATTTGGAAATATTAACAAATCTCGGTGTTTTTTTTTCAAATAAAAATATGTAATTTAACACAAAATCAAACGCACTCACCTGGCCCTCGTTTCCAAGCACGTCAAAAAAATTAATACTGATAATTATTATTGTTTACCGGGTCTTCCTCGCGTTTTACTAACTAAAATAATTATGTTTAATACTTGTTAAAAAATACAAATCATATGAGCCCTAACCCGAGGGGTTTATTAGTAGTCAACTGAAAAGTTCCAAACACTATTGTTTGTCTCCACCACAAGATTGGCTCCAAGATACCAAATTATAGTTTTGTCATCCGAACTACTTAAATATAATTATGCATATCAACGGGATATTTACCACGATTTCTACCATGATATGCATAATTATGTTCACAACCATGATAGTTTCAAAAGTTATACTTAAATTAGTAATGCTTAAATATAGATAAGATAAAGTGGCAATTGGCTGGCCATGTCTGCTTAAGAACCGATAGCTGTTGGGGTAAAAGTGTTCTTGATTGGAGACTGCGTCATGTCAAACGTAGTGTAGGACGCCCTCCGGCCAGGTGGGGCGACGATCTGCGAAAGGCTGCTGGTAGAAGCTGGAAGCGTCGAGCTCAGAATGCTGCTCATTAGGGGAGGCCTATGTCCAGAGTAAGTACTGCTTTAGGCTTATGATGATGACGATAATTAGGAATTCGATTAAAATTTACTATTTGAATTTTTTTTAATTGTTTTTTTTTAGTTACAAGTGAAAGCTACAGTTACAGTGTAAAGCATTTCTCCGCCAGGTTTTTACTATACTGTATGGGTGACCGTTGAATGGCTTTTGGCATTGTGACTGTAACGCGTCAGACACGTTTCACCGCGCTCATGGAACACGAATAACCTCAATGCCGTCCATTCACATTTATTTCTAGTTCTGATATCATTTCAGGGAAACTCAATAATACACATTTTTGAAGGAATCTATGCCGAATATGAAGGTACTAAGATTAGTTTTAGCAAGTCTGGTAAGCAAATTGTGTTGTAAGCAAACGGTCAATGTATTGGGAATTGGAAAATTTTCATTTTACATTTGTAGTTCAACCGTATTAAGTATTCTTTGGTGTAAATAAAAAATTAGCTTTTCCGTAATTTAAAATGTAAAAAAAAATTGAATGGTATAGGAAACATCATAAGAGCGGTAACGCACTGGGACGCCATGGCGACGTCGCTGGCTATGTATTAGGACTGCACTGGCTACCTACTGTAGCCAAATGAGATAACTTTTTATTGCACACAACACCAATTAAAATTATAAGAACAGAGAAATAAAACAGTAATTGAGGTAAAATTGGCAGTCTTATCGCTTAAAGCAATTTCTTCTAGACAACCTTAGAATGGAAAGAATATATAATTATAAGAATTGCGCTCAATTCTTATAATTATATTAGGTTGCCTAATAAGTAGCTACCGACCAGTACCCCTAGTACGAGGTACACAATTCGAAAACTTTCTTAATTTACGTTTCGAGCTCAATTTTACAGTACCTTTTTACGTAATCACCCAATTGTTTTGAGTGATAAACATTGCAATTTGCAAGAAAATTCTGTATACATAATCAAAGTTTTTCGATCAGTTTCTATTTAAAACCAGGGGATCTACAACAATTCACCGAAGTACGAAATTTCGTGTTTCGTTTCGTGCGATTGGTCGTATTTCATACGGTCAATTCCAATATTGCGGTCGTATGATTTGTGAAATAGAGTAGGATGCGCAACGTTCAGACTGTTACATTACAAACTTAGTGCCGAAATTTCGGTTTTCGTTTGATTATGGGTACAACTCGCAAGAAATGAAACACGTAATTTCGTACTTCGGTGAATTGTAGTAGACGCCCAGTTGCGTAATTTACCAAAAACGTACATTAAAATTGAGCTCCAAAACGAAAACTATGAACGTTTCCGTATTGCGCAACTCGTACTACGAAAACTTTTATACACGTCACCCATCCAAGTAGTAACCAGTTGATTGGTGTACGTTTAGTTTTGCCAGAACCTAGGGACACGCGTACTACACGGTGTGTTTTTGGCGCTCAAAGTCTTATACCTGCTCAAAGTCCCACAAGGGAGTGTGTTAGGACCTTTACTATTTCTATTATATATAAATGACCTTCCTGACATCACAAATTATAAATGCACCCTATTTGCCGATGACATTTCTATTATTTTGACTTGTAAAAATTTGACAAATTATGACACTGAAATGAATATCACAATTGACATGGTAATAAAATGGTTAAAATTTAATAATTTGAACGTAAACCTTGGTAAAACATGCTTTGTACAATTTCGAACTTACGGTATGAACCTAGCACCGAAAAATATAACATATAATGGAACATTAATAAAAGAAGCCAAATCTGCAAAATTTTTAGGTCTGACAGTGGACAATTATTTAAACTGGAAAGAACAAGTTGAGACGGTTTGTAAAAAAATAAATAGTTTCGTCTACTTATTAAATAAACTCAAGAAAACGTATACAAGAAAGACAACACTGTTAGCGTATCACGGATGCGTTAGCTCAGTACTAAGGTATGGATTACTACTCTGGGGAAACTCCACTGATATGCCGCAAGCATTTCTATCACAAAAACGATGTATTAGAGCTATAGTAGGTATTGCTCCATATGAATCCTGTCGAAAATATTTCAAAGAACTCAAAATTTTACCTTTGGCATGCATGTATATTTTTGAAGCAAGCATATTTGTTAGAACTCATCCAGAACTATTCACAACCGCTCAAGACATATATCCGCGGAATACTAGAAATGGTGAAAGACTTGTTTTAGATTTTATCCCTCGAACTACTCTGCTACAAAAAAACTGTTATGCTATGTGTGTAAAAATATTTAATAACTTGCCCAATTTTCTAAAGGAACTTCCTACATCTATGTTTAAAGAAAAGATAAAATTGTGGTTATTGGAAAAAATATTTTATACGCTAGATGAGTGGTTTAATAAAAAACTATAATAATATCAGAAATGATTAGACGACATTCACATGCCATTAATATGGCTAAATAGATGGACTATTAGAAAATAATAAGATCATGTACATACCAATGTAAGAACTCTATTTATGTGAATAAATGAATTTGTATTTGTAGTTGTATAAAGTTTAATGATGTAATAAATATACTGAATACCTATCATTAACTTACTAGATAGATAGTTTTGATTTGAAGATGTTTATCATAATAATATTCATATACCTAGGTAAATCCTATGATTTTTAGGTACAATTTCAATTTTCAATTTATCAATCTGAATAAATCGAAAATTGTACATAAATAAAAAAACTTAAATATCAATATTTCGCTCATGATATTAAAAATCTTACAATAAGAGCAAAAAATATAGACTAAGTAATAGCATGTAGTAGTAGTATGTTCATATTTATAATTATAATTATAATTGTATTGACAGGTGAAATAATTCTTGAAATGATTGACGTACTTAAAACATACATACAAACATGTTTATTCTAGTTTGCAAATGTGTCTGCGCAGGTCGGGACAGGTTTACATCATAGCCAACAGTGTGATGTGATGTCACCACTGTTGTTACCATCGTTCTATTTTCAAACTGTCAAATTCAAGATGGACGCCAAAGCGCAAAATCAGCCAATCCGTTTGTATTTTCTTAGTGTGCTATAAAATAATGAAAATTATAGGTATTAATTCGTTCACGATAAAAGACCATGACAAGTCTACGGACTACGGACAATGGTAAGTCCGTAAAACCAGTAGAATTAAGCGTAGACTAAAAAAAGCTTTGGTCTACTCGTAGTTCTCGAAATTATCAAAGTAAGTTACTACGCTCTATAGTTTCAATCATGTATTTAAATCTCCACAATCACTTCACTAAACACCTGAGAAATTAACAAAAATGCTCAACAAATAGTGAGAAAACTAGCTTTCGACCGCGGCTTCACTCGCGTGGTACCCGAATAGTATCATATGTTAATCCCGGTCTAGAACTACAGTGTAAAATCCCAACTCGATCTGTTCAGTAGTTTAGGGTTTTAGTTAAGGTTGGAAGGAGTAGCTAAAATCCAAACAAATAACAATTATTATTAGTCGGATTAAATGATCAACACAAAAGCTTCCGTTCTCAGTATCTTCAAGTGAAAACTCAACACGCTTCTATCGCTAATGGCCGCGGCTATAAATAACCGCAATTATTGTATCGGCAGTCCAATATCCGTTCCAATAAATCACCGGTCAAATTAACCTCGTTCCTATTCACAAACTTGACCCAAAAATATGAATAAAAGTCCAAAAATACCAGTTCATCATTTATTATTCAATCTACTCGATACATTCGGTGTAAAGCCATCCACCGTCAACACGATCGAAAATAGACTTTATGTACATCATTTAAAGTGCACTTGAAATAATAATAGGTTATGGCTTAATATGCCAAGCGATATTGAACTTTGATTGAAAAGCGACAAGGTGGGCAGATCATTTGAAAACAAATAGGTCATCGTTGTATAAATAAGATGGCTCAAAACCAAAACACTTCCCTGAAATCGTTATTATTTTGCGTGTGCTGTCACTTTCATAATTGCACTCAAGGGTTAAATTTGTGAAGCAATTTACTACTAATTTGATTTTACCTACATATTGGTGTCGATTTTGTTGTACATTTTCCTAAACTAAACTTAATTTGACATTTCTAAAAGTCATATTATAGGTATCCCTGTCATAGAGGTGAAAATAACAAGGATGACTTTACAGCTATCAATTAAAGATAAGTTTAGAAAAGTGTACAACATAATTGACACCACTGTGTTAATTTTACTTTCCATTCAATTTTTGTTTGTAATGGATAAATTCAAAAATCATTAAACCGATTTTTATTAATGGTTTTCTAAAAAAAGTAGAGATCCCATAGATAATTTGCAATAATAGTATCAAAAATATGCCTATAGAAGTAATTATTTGTCATGTATGAAATTGTCAGCTAACACTTTCTGTCTGATAATTTTAAAATTGAACGCGTTGGTAATCTACATGAATTTAGCGGTAGTTACCTACCTAATTTTATTTCGTAAATAAGTACTTAGTTAGGGTTCCGCATATAATAACCATACTCAACACACAAACGTAGTAGCAGGCGGGTTAGCTCGTAATAAATAAGGCCAAGTCAAGAGTAGGTAATACCTGCCCTAAACTGACGAGCATGTAAGAAAAAGAATATGACGAGAGTGAAAGAAGTGAAAGAGATATGCGAGGATCGAAGCAAGTGGAGATCCGTGCTCTCTGCTACCCTACTTGGAAATAGGCGAAACATAATGTATGCCTTAAAAAACCTCCCAAGAGCGAGTTGCACTCGTGCATCGACGGGTCCGTCTATCTTATAGATATGAAATAAGTTTTTTGTAATGTCTACATATATACAATTTTTGGATTTTTTCCTTGACATGTGCTTTAGGATATTACTTTTTACTAAATTTCATTATTCTCATTTCTTATTAACGGGAATTTCCATTGTGAGTTTCAAAATATGCGGCATAAGCGGCCGTATTTTTTGATTGTGTTAATTTAGAACTTTGATGTTTTGTACAACTACTACTTGCAGATCTGAGTCATGATTATATAATTATTTCAACTTAATACCTCCACACGTTTCTTTGAAAAAAGTTTTGGACAACAATGGTATAGGATCACTTTGTTCCTTTTTCTTTCGTTTTGAGGTACGGAACTCTAAAAACGACAAAACGTGTTCTACTTCACTTGACTCTATATTTTTACTTTACAAAACAAGTCCTAGATATAACCCAGAATGACCTAAAAAACCTAAAGACATGAAAAACAAATATCTCACAAAGTCTCACGGCCAAACACATTTTCTTCAAACAACACTATTAATTCGAAACGAAGGAAGTTTGAACTGACATCATTCTGACCCAAATAAATGGGAAATATGACTAATCAATGGCCGCGGCTACGGCTACGGCTGGAGCTGGCCGGTTGCCATGCCGAGCGGACCAGCATTGACGGCTCTGTGTTGTCTATGTTGTGTGCGCAATACCAAAGGTGCACGGATTAAAAAATGTTACGTGTGGACTCCGACTTTATCTTACGGTCTCACGGAAGACCGTGCAAACCCTTCGCCGAAGCACATTCTGAGTGGCGACCAGCTTTTAGCTCAGCTAATTCTGAGCTGAAAGAAGAGATGTTGTAATAAAGGTTTTTGCTTCTTTCCATCTTCCTTCCTTCTACCTATGAGCTCGTGGCCAACTCTGATGCTAAATAGGCGGGACCAACATGTTAATGTTCCAAGATCTACCCTTGATGATGACGTGTGTACCGTGGACATTACAAAAGTGACGATTCTGAAAGATATCCGAGGGTATCTTGAGATTTAAGATGTTTATAACTTGTACACTTATAGGGCTTAATATAATAACCTTATCGTCAAACTTATTGATTTGTTAACTTATCGTAAAAGGAGCAGTCTCTTTCTCATGATTACAAGTTAATTGTAACTAGTTTATCTGTAATGAGTGTTACGATCAAATCAAACGTATATAAAAGATAATAAAATCGCGTACACTAATGCATTTAAGCTGTTGCCATTCCTGAAAAATAAATAAATACACTTCTCTCTAACTACTCCACCGACATCGTCCGATTTTCGATAAACTTAACAGAAGAGATTCCAACCCAAATAAATTAAATGCATAAAGTATTTTGTATTGTATTTGTTTGATAAACAGTACCTGATGGTGAAAAAATCGTGATAATAGTGTTCCTTCATAGTTCTATCTACATAAAAAAATTCACTGGTTCTCGATCTTAGAGCCACATCCTACATATTGGCGCCAAATCCACAATAAACAGAGTTACATAAACAAAACCTAACGTTCCATATTTAAACCCACATGTGCAGCTTCCAGTCAAGGTCGACGCATTCGACCCACGCGCTAACTATGCCGTGAAGGAAAACGTGGCGGGAAAACAGTAAAATTCTCTTTTAGAACAAGCAAAGAGTATCTAAATTATAAAATACTTATAAAGCTTACTGATTCACTGGCTGAATGGAAATCAGTGCACAGCCTAAACTGTAAGTTTCAGAGACTCGAAATTTATTATGTGTTTTTGCATATTGTACGGGTTCTAAGTTAGGAATTTCTTAAATTCGTCCCATAAAGGACAAAAATGCAGCGGAGGGAAAACGGGGACGCTCTTTCGTATGTTATTAATTGAGGTAAGTAGTTTATTAGAGGGTTTTATATATATATATGATGGAAAAAACTAGAATATTTTCAGAATAAGTAAGTCTAAGAATGATAAACCAACCAACTAAGATGTATAAAAGGTATGTTGTTGGTGATTGGTGAACATAATAAAATTAATCATCACAAGTATTTCCCCACTATACCTACAATATCTTTAGATGTTCCTGAGTACGAAAGTCGGCTCAGCTTTCCTTTATGTGTAGTGAGCTAGGCGGCTGAAACTTTTGTCACAGGTAGGGCTACACCTATGATGCCTAAATCTGAAATGGCGTAGTGCGGAAACGAATAGTTTTTGAGATATGAATTTTTGAAAATTCCAATTTTTCACGTAATTTCGTCAAACTTGATGTTATTGTTTGCTATTGATTGCAAATTATTTGGTAATCTGACAATGACAATGACATTTCTCGTGGTTTTTGCGGCAATTTTATGGTATTTTTTGGTAATCTGACAATGACAATGACATCTTTTGTTGTTTTCCCGCCGGTTTTTGTTGATTGTTTGATTGATTGAATTTAGTCGTGTAAAAATTGACACAGATAAACAGTAGGTTATTAGGTTTTTTTTTATAACCACCCGGAAATCCTTCTCACAAAAGTAGGTTCTAGGACACCCCGACTTGAGTAGATTAGGTTCGAAATCTAACACAGAACCGACACAGAGCACCCCGATGCCACCTAGTCTTGTGGTCCCTACCCCTAGAGTGTATCTAGAGAGTGAGTAAAAAATGCGTGAGTGAGAGTTCTGGCGAGAGCCCATACCGGAGTCAAATATCCATTTTTATGATTTGAAACGAGATTCTAGAGTGGTCATAGGTCATAAGTTCCCCTTCCCTAACACTACCGCATCCCCCCCTCTCCCGATAGTGTGTTTTGGTGTATATTGTTTACGTTTTTTCCATATTTAACCTCAAAACTAAATTATTATTTTTCTCGGAAACTATGAGTTTCCGCACTTTACCCTTTTAGGGGGAGGATCCTCCCCCCCTCCCCCACCCCTCCCACCCCCTTACCCCCCAAAAGCTCACTACACATAAAGGAAAGTCCTTCCCGAAAGTCTATTGAGGATACCATAATAGGGGTAGACAATGAAATGAAATGAAATGATTTATTTTGCCTGAAGTATGGTACAATAATGGTCTTATGCAGACAGGGTAGATGCAAATCCAAATATTAAGTTAATTAAAAGCGTTACAAATATAAAATGTAATCATTAACGTAAAAAAGTGACGTTACGGAAACAACTTGATTTATTTCCCACAGGTCGTTGCAAGAAAAACAAACATAATATGTTGAGAAAATGTGTTTTTTTTGTGTGTGATTGTAAAGTGATTAAGACATGCTTTCCGGAAGTCTTATAAAAAAATCAACAACAATTTTTGTTTCTTAAAACTATACCACTAAAACTATTATTTCGTGATGTGCAACTTTCAAAAGCTTTGGCAAAATGAAAAACATTTTACGAGTAATACATATAGTTTTGGCAGCTAGTTGACTTTCACGCCAAACTACCTTTTAATTTATGACAGTTCTAGTTTTTATCAAGAAGGTAAATGACCGGAAGTCGGAATCATCAAGTCTGAAATGCTTAAGACGATTGATGAATGCAGTTATGTTGCGAAGTCAAAAGATGGCCAAATGTAATTGGATTACTTTTTCACGTAAGAAATCAATTATATCGTTTGAATATCACATTAATAATGTAATACTTGTAAGGAATACGGTGGTTCGTGATTTGGGTGTACTATTGGACAATCAGCTCATATTTAAAACACACATAGACAGCATTACAGATCGTGCATATCGTTTGTTAGGTTTTGTTCTGCGAATAGGTAAAGAGTTCAGTGATGCCAAAACTTTAATGGTACTTTTTAATTCTTTAGTCCGACCTGTCTTAGAATATGCTTCTAGTACCTGGAATCCACAATACCAAATCTATATTAACAGTTTAGAGCGCATACAGAATAAATTTTTAAAACATCTTAACTTTAAAATTAATAACTCTAACCAACCTCTCGTTTACGATATAGATACCCTACAAAGCCGACGCACCATCAAAGATCAAATGTTATTTTATAAGATTATGAGAAGTATAGTTGACTCTCCATACCTTTTAGCTCAAATTAGTCTTAAGTGCCCTCGCATAAACACCCGTCGTATTAATAATTTATTTAATTTAAGTTGTAATAGGACAAACTATGCTAGCAATTCATTTGTTTCTCGAGCTTGTAAGTTATACAATGAGCGGTTCTCTGAATTAGACATATTTTTGCTTTCCACAAATACTTATAAGAAACAGTTAACCCTCATTTAGATATTATTCATTCATTCATTCAGTGTTTATAATAATTATTTTTATTTATAAGTCTTTCTTTATCATTGATATAGGTACCGTTTTGATAATTAGGTATATAAAGTTTCTATCAGTGGCAGCTTGATTGGTGTAAGAACGTATTTTGTAATACTTATATGTAATTATTTTGTACACCGTTTGTGCCTTAATAAAATAAAAAAAAATAAAAAAAAATAAAAAAATAAGATAACCAAAATTAGTAAAAAAAATATAAGATATGAAAACTTATCATAATGAATTTTATTTCATTTATTAGTATCTTACTAACCCTATAAGAGAAGGAAAACTAAATTCATAAGTCCCATTAAAATCAAAAATATGAGAGACTTCTTTAAACAAATTTATTAATATTATTAAAAAAAGATGCATACAAGGTAGTTATCATAATTAATTAATCGTTTTACGAGTGTATATAAAGAAAATGCTGTCAAACGTTCAATTATATAATTTACGCATGAATAATAATGCTAAAATAACATCTCAACCTGTCACAGATTAACAAATAATTTTAAATGTTAGCCCTTCGAGGGCGACCCCTTTCATAGGGGTCCGTTTATCAAATACAATTGCATTAACGAGAGGTTAGTATTACCACGTCCGTAATAGGGATGATACCTGGGTGAAAAAAAAAACAATTAGTCCGTCCGTCAGATTAACAAAAATATTTTACCATTTTTGTTATATAACAAATCAATAGAAATTGACAAAGATAGGGACGTCAAAGTTTGGGAGTGTGGGCTTGTGACGTCACTTGTATATGAAAAGTGTACTTAGCACACTATATCTTTGTTATTTTTAGTTTAGTTGACAAATATAAAAAATACGAGTCCAATACTTTTTATAATGTATGACGGAACAAATATACTTTTTTAGGTATCTACCCTGTTGAAGTCGTATTGTACAAGAATGGCGCTCTTCAGGGGACGCCCTATTTCAGGTCATAAACTTTGTATAAGTATTCTAAGTTTTGACTAAATCCATTCAGCCGATATGGAGTTAAGTTTGAACAAAACAAACATACTAACACACAAACATACAAACCATTACTTTTTTTGCGTCACTACTTACTTACTTTGACTTCATTGACGAACTTGATAGTACACAAACAATTATTTTTAAACCGCTTAATGTATAAGCTGATTGCTGCATGAATATTTTAAGGCACACATGGAATTAATGGCAGATGGTAAACGGTTGTTAGCAGGGCCTTTTCCGCTCAAATGTTCGAGTGAGTACCGACCCATGGAAAAATGGCGGGTATTTAGGCAGCCATCTTGCAACCAATTCACACAATAATGTCAAAAAAATGCTACTTAAAGGTTGTTTTTGAGATGCGAAGATTGTGTGTTCAATTCCCACTACAAGACATTGTTTGTATGTTCTACACATATTTGTCTCGGGTCTGGGTATTCCCTATGTATTATATGTATGCATTTACAACAAAGTAAATGTGTTTATGTAGTAATATCAGACATGTGATTCCCATAATACAATACAATAAAATACAAGCAAGCTCTGCTTAGTTTGGGGCAACATGATGTTTTGTGATAGTGTCCAGCATTAGTTATTTATATTTATATAAATTTACCGACCCACTCGCAACTTCGTTTGCGTGTATTTAAACTTGTTTTTAACTACTAGATTTTTACCTGATTATTTCTTAAACCACTCCAGCTGGCTTAGCACAGCAACCGTAGACAAGGTTTTGTCGACCAAAGAACTTATTTTTGGTTGTAGATGTGGCAATATTTTAAATGTTCTAAATACTGTGATCTATAGAATAGATAAAAATAAGCGTTTGGGACGAAAATTGTTTGGGATGCAGGAAGATCCAGAATCAGGAAAAATACGTTGTCTTCTCTATCGTAGCGAAGACATAAAAACGGCATATTAAGGGGGCAGTATGGAGGCGAATACAAGAAATACATTTATTGAAATTGGTCGACCCATTTTCGAGTTTTTGCGAGACTAACGTACCAATTGATTTTTATATAATTAGACGAAAAGAACACTTACAATTGTTTAAACACCGTCATCAGTCTCTCAGTTCAGACTATGGACATAGTCCTCCCTTAATGATCGCTAAATTAATAAAGTTCTTCTAGTAAAACTTTATTATCAGATCTACAAAAATCTAACTTAAACAGGATCAAATCAAAATGACATTAATTAGAAACTTGCGTCAAACTAAAACGAAAGTTATACAATCTATTCCGAGTAATTTCCATAAATTGATTGGAATTATTCGAGCTAAAATGTTACTCTTCATACATTTCATAATAATACTATTCATAGTATTTCATGAATTCTGATCTGGCCCAGCTTTTAGTATCTATTGACTTTATATGTAACGCGATTTGTCACGTACAATGTACATATTACAGCACACCGTAGAGGTACTAAAATTATGATAATTAGTGGGCCCGACAGTTTGCTTTGGCAGAATGTTGGCTCATTACAAGATAAAAAAAAACACAAAAATTTGTAATCCTGTTATACAACTAAATTCTAGCTACCACAGGAGGCAGAGATCTAACTTTATTTTGTATCCGGTTTACTTTGAAAATAAACTTTCTTTTACCTATTTGTATTTTTCAGTAAGTTAGATAAGTGGAAACTAATAATTGGCTAATAGCATACCTACTTGTTGTCTTATTTCTCGTTTGAATAGACATTCGTGTTTAATGTATTAAGCTGTAAGTTTTCCTAAAAGTAATAAAATTTCAATATTACGTAATTCAGCTATTTCTAAAAGTTACATAACCGTTGAATTGCTTTTGAAAAATATCGTTCCAAAAAAAAATTGGCTTTGTTTTTGGCAACGTTTGTACTCAACGGCCCGCGCGCACGTAGTGTTGTAACATATGGCTATTTTCTTCATACCTATACATTTACTCGCCTAACTGCACCTGACTAGCTCAAACAAATAAGGAAGAAGGAACACTAAATTGTTAACAATGACATTGGCAAGTTTGACACAACTTTAAGGTATGAAATGCTAAAAACGACAACTTTGATGAATATTTTTTTAATTAATCACTGTTCGAGCCAGAATCCCAAAAAACAATCGCTTATTCATGTCAATGCATTATCCTTTTTAAATTATGCTATTCTCTCTACAAGAGCCTATGAATTGTGTGTAACTGTACCCCTATCGCAAATGAGGTTCAAACGAAGGTTGTAACTTAGATTTAGGTCTAATTTATGAAATCGATCGAATAGAAGATAAAATTTAGGTATCACATTCAAAATGAAATTTATTTGAAGGTATATTTGATACTAAACTTATATTGCCTATGTCCAGACAATATCATAAAATTATATTACATGAATACCTATCCATCAAAATTGTTATAGCCTTGGTTATTTTATTAATATATTTGTAATTCTTATAATAAAAATGTAAATGATTATTTACATCAAAGTTATTAAATATATTTTTTTTTATACACAAAGATGGATACTTATATTAAATACTTTATAGACAAAGATAGATAAACTCTTTAGTACACACAACACTAACTAAAATCACAAAAACAGAGAAAAAAACGGTAAAGTAGTTCAATCTGCGATCTTAAAGCTTACATAATTTCTTCCAGACAACCTAAGAATGAAAATAATTTTAAAAGTATAAGAATAGAGATATTTAGGCAGATAATCTCCCTAATGTAACCCAGAAATAATAAACAGTATGCAGAAAATATACAATAAAAAGGATCCTAATGGACGGTCTTATCGCTAAATGAGATCTCTTCCAGATAACCTAGAGCTACGATGATAATAATACAATAAAAACACGCAACTTTTAAAGTTATGAAATATTTGAATGTGATTAATAATGTAAAGATGTGGAGATGTTTGTTTTTCCTTCACGTCAACACTACTGAACGGATTGAGTTGAAATTTTGAAAATAATGTCGTTCAGGAATAAATAGGTAAACTCGACTTTCACGTGTGCCACGCGAGTGAAGCCGCGGGCGGAAGCTCGTACTTTAATATCGCACAAACAAAATTGAACAAAAATAATATAATTTTAATGCAAAATGTAAAAGCTCAGCGGTCCATTTGGCACTTTGTCAAAACTTCTATCCAATTATCCGTTCCATTATCCGCCCTATCGCGACGGATTAGAGCTGAGTTTCACATGCCATTTTGGAAATTAAATCGGACACCGCGTAACCACAAATCTTTGTTCCGATTGGGTTTTATCACCGGGCGTTATGGTTCAAATTTCTTTGGCGATTGCTGAAATTTTGAAACTTCTAAACGAATGTATGTAGTTTCTGTCGTTCTTATTGTGAGGGTATAAGGTTGGTTTTCGCTGGTTATCATGTTGTTTTTGGTTTGTTTTGGAAGTTAAACATTGGTTCTAGTTAGACACGTGTGACGTCACTCATATAACTGACGGTTAGTTTGTTCAGTTCCTATTTGCATCACAAATATTATTTAGGGTAAATATTCATTTAGATTAGGAAATGGGACTTGTCATTTAATTTGTGACGTTTGGCATCGTGTGCTGCAGTGGGCGAGCAACATTAATTAAAACAAAATTAAACAATACATTTCCCCATAAGGTTTTCTTCAGATATTGCTTACTACGCAGATCTATTGAGGACTAGCTTCCGCCCGCGTCTCCGCTCGCGTGGTACCGGGATAAAAAGTAGACTATGTGCTAATCAAAACACAAACTATGAATTTTCTAAGTTTCATCCAAATAAGTTCAGTAGTTTTTGCGTGAAAAAGTAACAAACATCCGTACATCCATACTCACAAACTTTCGAATTTATAATAAATGCCTATTAGTAGGATACCGTACAGGGTAGTCAGAGACAAGTCCAAACACAATTTTCAGTACATGCCCACTTTTTGCAAGCAGTTAGCAATATCATGCCATTTGGAATGGAATGGAACACTAATGTGGCACATGTCTTTCGAATGTCTGGTTCTAGGACATGTCGGTTTCCTGACGATGATTTCTACGAATATACATTTTCCGAAATCATACTCCTACATAAAAAAGCCTGTTTATTCCGTAACCTTGACTTATTTCATTTCATGCATAACAATAATTAACAGCATAACAATTCCTTAAAATAAAAAAAAGGTTCCGATTAATTGAGAACCTACTTTATTATTATTATAATGTTATAAATACGAAAGTTTGTGAGTATGGATGTTTTTTACTCTGTCACGCAAAAACTACTGAACGGATTTGATTAAACTTGGAATATACATATTTTGTAACCTGGATTAACATACAGGCTACTTTTTATACAGATGCCAGAAGCCGCGGGCGGAAGTTAGTGATAAATAAATTGGTGCACTTCCAAGATTCGAACACACGATCTCTGGATTGTAAAATGAGGCCAGCACGGCTTCAGAAATAATTCATGAAAATTAGAATTACTTTTAAAGACTTTTTAAGACTTCAGGATGTGATGATGATGATGTTCTCCTTGACATTTTCCTTATTATTTTTATTTGACTTATTGTTATTATTTTTTCTTGTATGTACCTACTTATTCATAATGTGTTATAATTTCTACTTTTATGGGCTTTTAGCTTGAATTAAATGATTTTTATTTTATTTATTTATCGTATCCGTGTCCGAACTTTAATAGTTTTGAACATCTGAGTGAAGATGGCTTGCAAAGCCGACTTTAGTTTTGAAGGTGCCGTGAAGCAGCATTGCTGTGATTCGGTTTGAAGGGAATGGGCGCCGGTCCCTGTGAAATTACAGATACCTGAGGCTTATCACCTTTATAAGTTTATGGACGCAGGGCTCGCATCGTAAGGAAGAATTGGTGACCGCGTATGTTTGGGACGGTTCTTTGGTTAAGGAGAAGAGAATTTGGTATCGACATTTTGTAGTCGATTTTTAGATTAGTGATTATTTTCTAGAAACATAACCACGGACTAGGTACCCATAACTGCCCTTCTGGAATTTAATATGCTATTCTTTATGCATGTATGAATTATTCTAGGATGTTCAAAGATCATTGACATACAAGTACCTATGTGTGTGTAAGTATAATCGAGTAGGTAGGTAGTTAGGTAGCCGTTCTCACGCTCACGCTTGGCTGCTTTCGCAATATAGCAACAGACGCGTTGTGGTATTAAAACCTGTCATGTGACGTCACTGTGACTTTTTCATTTTTTAGTTTAGTTCGGGGTGGTCCATTCTTACCAACATTATTTTTTAAAAGGTTAGGGGTTTATAGTTACGGGAAAAATACCGCATTCAATTATCACAACATAGTATAAAACAAAGTCGCTTCCCGCTGTCTGTCTGTCCCTATGTATGATTAGATCTTGCAAACTACGCAACGGATTTTGATGTGTTTTTTTTAATAGATAGAGTGATTCAAGAGGAAGGTTTATGTATAATTTGCATCGGTGTCAAGCCGGGGCGGGTCGCTAGTTAAATATAAAATATAAATCATATAAATTATCTCTTAAGTGGAATATGCCTATGTTACACACTAAACTAAAGTTGTCGACATAGCTCAGAGAATTAGCAAGCTGAAGTGGCAGTGGGCTGGCCATATCTGCCGAAGAACCGACAACCGTTGGGGTAAACGAGTTCTTGAGTGGAGACCGCGGCTCGGCAAACGTAGTGTAGGACTCCCTCCTACCAAATAGAGTGACGATCTGCTAAAGCTTGCTGGTAGAGGCTGAACGGGTCGAGCTATAGACAGGGCGCAATGGCGCTCATTAGGGAAGGCCTATGTCCAGCAGTGGACCTCTGTAGGCTGATTATTATGATGATGATATATGTAGTTCTAGATCAGGAATAACATAATAGGTCCATATGTTACTCATATCCGAGTACTACTGTGCATAGCCGCGTGTGGGAGCTCGTACAAAATAGACATTGTAAACTAGTCATTGCTATATTTATTTTCACAATTTATTGACATATTCATAATCTTATTTATATTTTTATATTTTATTATATTCCTGAAGCCGCTTTAATCCCCATTGGGTTCGCCCCATCGATAGGACTTCTTGATTTTCCCAAATCCCCATCCTACATGCAATAGATAATAATAAATAAATAATATTTATGTAAGTAACACATAGTTTCGTACTTTCGAAGTATAAATAATAATAAAAAAGAGAGACTAAACAAATAATGACTACAATAAAAGAAAAAAAAATAGGAATATCAGAGTTTATCTAAAAAATAGTAAAATTACATTTTCTTTTCTTTACTATTTCTTCTCCTTTTCTCATCTTTTTTCAGACTAAAGCACCAACATCTATGCCCACATTAGGTGTCAAGTCTGTATTTTAGGGTTACAGTGATTAAATAGTAAGAGGTGAAGGAGGTGCGAAGTCGCGGGAAGCAGTTATACTCCCCAGCAATAATTCTAGCGGTAATATTTAACTAACCCGGCGTAATCGCGAGACAGAAACCAAACAATGTCTGTTCAGTAAGAACGCGCCAATTGTAATTGTTATGACTGTTTGGACGGGGTTTTATTCAGAGTAGGCTAGTAGCTCGGACTAGTGACTCGGAAGAGTAGCTCGGTCTAGTAACTTGCAAGGGACCGGGGTTTCTGAGAATAGTTTTGAAAGATAGAGCTAAATTAAGGTTGTACCTTCTTATTATACTCACTATATTTTATTATAATTAATGTTATAATAAAGCTTAAAAAATAATTTTGGTCACGGAACAGTGATCGATTTGTAATACAAAAATATCATTAAGGTAGTAAGTTAGCATTTTATGTGATCCTTATCTATGAAGGGTGTACGGAGTTCCAACCCCCATCTTCGGAACCCAAGCCAACCTCACCTGCACGTGGTGCACCCTGCTAAACAACGAACGGGGCTCTGGCGGCCGGCTGATTGCGGCATAGCACAGTCTACATCGACACAGCTAAATCCCCTGGCTACCGACGGGCAGCAGCGTCAGTGGTGCGAGAAGCTGTGCCCTGCGATCCCCAACACGCATGCCCAGCGTGGGGATTATGGGCATATCCCCCTATATTAGGGGAGGCCTATGTCCAGCAGTGGACTGCTATAGGCTGGTGTGGTGTGCGGTTATCTATGAAGACCCGAATATATTGTTATGGTGTGGTAAATGTTAATAATAATTTGAACATTTAATTTGAAGAATAAAAGATTAAATTTTTGGAGAGTTCCAATAATTAAATCTTTTATTCGGGTCGTATTGTATTCTAACTGTTAGAAGCATAGTTTTGTGAACACACAGTTTCGCAGTTTAGGACAGGGAAGTAGCTCGGCTTAGTGAGATGGAATGAGAAGCACGGTCCAGTGAATTACAAGTTCACCCCCTTAATTATAGAGGTCCTTAATTTTAACCAGTGCTTAAGGTTAGCCCCGTTAGTCATTATCGAAATTCGAAAGGTAAGATATGCCAATAGTTTAAGCATAGATTAACTTTTGACAGATTTTAAGAAGTAACGCCGTTATTCTTACATATTTGACATTCAAATTTTAAAATGATCGGATTAATAAACGAGTCAACTAAATAACCTACTTACTTACTTTTTAACAATTTCTTAATTTGGCCGTATGATATCTGTACTAGTAAATTTATATGATCTTTCATTTTTTTATACAATAGTTTTCTAAGAAAAGCCTTAGATCCTATAAAGTATTGCCCAGTTCCTTCTGACACTATTCTGTGAATGCCTCATATCCGGGTCGCAGAGTCGAGCCCCGGGGGCGGACACAGCCAGTGTAACAGTTCAGAACCAAGATATTAACTCCCTTTGTGTCTCTATAGGGGGATTAAAAAGGGGGTTGGAACGATAATTTGTGTACAGCCTGTATACGGCGGATTAAAAATTATAAATGTTTGTATTTTCAGGGAAATGTTGGCAACACTCGTATAATGGGGTGTGCAATTTGTGGAATGAATGAAATTATATGTGTTGGATTTTGATAATATTAAATGAATGTAATAAATGTATCGCCTGCATTAATGTTAAAGTAGTCGACATAGATCAGAGAAATAGCAACCTGAAATGGCAGTGGGATGGCCATATCTTCATATTAACGATCTGCTTGGGGCTGCTGCTAGAAGCTGGATGCGTCGAGCTGAAGGCAGCGCGCAATGCCGCTCATTAGGGGAGATCTATGTCCAGCCGTGGTCTGCTATTAGGCAATTCTGGACAGGGACCTCTCCTAATGAGCGTCATAATTATATGATTATTACGTTATTATTACAGCGTCCTGACTAGTGAGTAAAAAAATACCAATCGACGCTAAAGCATCTAGATTAATGAAAGACCTAAGTTTTGTTGAATGTTTATTTATCCGATCGCAGACAAGTTCTCCAAAACTATGAATATCGTAGAATCATAATCCGCATTTAAATGTTGGTATTCAGGCCAAGCCCGGCCTATTCGCGCAGTGCCACACAACTCGACTCATTAGCATCATAACCAGGACGTTCCGGCTAAACTTTGTAATTTATGTGCATCGACAAATATCATTGTAAAGTACATGAGTAACTTATTGACCGAACTCTCATTTATTATCGTCTAGCACTATTTGTTACATAATTTTAAAATAGATGTATGACTTCATACATTCTATAGTTTTTTTTTTTTCGAACACCAACATAATAAACATCAAAACATAGGCTAATACACAGAACAGAGAAGATGCAGATTAAGTGTGAGAGAGTTATTCAATAGCTATTTTATTTACTACGCCCAGCATTGGACTGCTATAGGCTGATGATGATAAAGAAGCTATTTACTGGATTATCTAACTAGTGATTGCTTAGAGCTGACGAGTATTTACGTAGTTATTTCAGGACCTTGAAAAAACTATATCCACGATATGTCTATCCCTCCGGACAGTTGACGCGGCGTGTGTATGTCAAACCTAGGCTTAGTAGCGGCATCTTTTGAAAATGTGTATATCTCTGTGTTCTAACATCGTAAAGAACACAGAGATAAACACATTAATAATAAATAATGCAAATAAATATGAAGATATTAAGATACAAGTATCTTGAGACCAGGGCCTTATAAAAATCTAAAAGGTATCATATAAGGTAAGGTATGATTTTGGTTGTAGATGTTCATCTTACAGGTAAGATGAACAGCTACAAATCATGAATTTTTATCTCAATAATATAATGACCATATGACAATGTATCCGTGGAGTGATGTGGCACTGCGCCGGTGTTGCCATCGCAGTCCGCGACTCGTGCGGTTTTCAGGAATTCCTCGGGAAGGCATTTCGTTTGTTTAGCGAACATTCTTGCCGTTTGTCGAGGGCAGGTGCTTTCTATTACTTAAAGGGTTCCTAGTTATTATTTTATAATACTTTTCATGTATTTAAACACTGAAAGGCACACTAACGAATTCGATTAAGTTTTCTCTGTAAGTGAATTTATTTTAATTCTTAAGAGAAATGAATATTTTCAATTGTTTATATATTTGTACATATTTATGTTTGTACAATGGTGGCTTTACACGGTCAAATTCGATGCTGCTTCAAATCCGCTGTTTTGACAGTAAACTTGATCGTATATGTAACGGCCTCGTCAGCGCAATGGGTACATAGCCTTTTGAGACGCAAGAAGTGGAGATTCGACTCCCGTTGCGGGGCAATTTTGTCTTGTTGAATATATAATATCTAATGTTAGCATGATCACACCATGCCTCTTAGAAAAAAATCCCTTGATAAAGTCGATTAAAAATCACTTAACGAGTTTGCTTCTCCGAACTAAAATAGCACGAATGTACAACTGGACACTATATAATTAAATATACGGTATAGTTATCTACGTATAAGAAAATGTATAGTTCACTAGTACCCGCCCGTGGCTTCGCTCGCGTCGTACATGGATCAAAAGTACCCAGACATCAATCTTAGTCAACATCTGCATAATGTCCTTATTTAATACCAACCCGATCAGTGGTTTTGGCGTCAAAATATACATACATCTTCACATACAAACTTTTACCTTTAAATTGTAATTATTAGGAAGTAGGATTTCTAACATTTTTTTTCAAGTGTACCGTGTACCCAAATACATTATGCTAATATTAATAATAATAATAAATAATAATACTGCTCACTATCACACAGAATCATGTAGCCCAACTAAGCATTAAAACGTTATTTTTTTTTAAAGTTTGTGTGAGAGTAAGTATGTTTCCGTTCAATCCGTAACGGATGAACGGATTTGAATATAACTTGGAATATACATAGTTTATGACCTGGATTAACACGTAGAGTCCTCGGACGACGCGAGGGAAGCCGCGGGCGGAAGCTAGTGTATAATAGTTTTATAACATTGTTGAACCTAAGTTAGATACCAAAACGTGAGATTCCATTATCTGAATAATAATTAAACAACCCGAGCGTCTCCATTTTGAACAATGTAGAATAATAAATGGTCGTCTGACCGGACTAGAGTTGGGACACGTTTGAGGAGTTATTGTTTCCGTCCGTGCATCCGGCTTTTAATTCAGTGTTACACCAACGAAAGTTCATCGTCATCAATTTAATTTTCTTTGCTATTTTTAACCTTATGTTCTACCCAAATAATCATATCTGAAACCGTTGTTAGCTGATACTGCTTATTATTTCACTAACTCATACTCATACTTACATTAACATGTGTGCATATGTTTTTTAAAGTAATATCTAGAGCTAAAGAAATATATTCAGTCATCTAAGCAAAAATATATAGATTGTATTCTGTTTTGTGTGCCTAAGTAAATAAATGAATCATCTTCATAACCAGCCTATATCAATCCACTACTGGCCATAGAGTGCCATTGCGACCTGTCCTCAGTTTGACGCATCCAGCTTTTACCAATAGTTTTTCGCAAATCGTCACTCAAAAACTCGTGTATCTCAACGGTTGTCGGTTCTTCGGCCATTTCAGCTAGCCAATAATCTGAACTATGTCATCAACTATAGTTACACACAAACTCACAAACCTTCTCATTTATAATAATAAGTATGACGCATAATGGACCGTAGAGATTGTGGACAGTGATTGAAGTCCAGCCACGGATTAAGATCAATCATCCTTGTAACCGGCCAGGAATACAAGTAGGTGTTGCTGGATTATATGATACATGCCATGTGCGTGCTTTTACATCCGGCGTTTTATTGATTATAATTTTGTTTCAGTTTCTAACCGGATAAATAACCGGAGATTGAACAGAATCTTATCACTTCACTAGCGCGGCTGAAACTTTAATTACTATAGTGACGTTCGTTATTTTAGAATAACCTTTGATCCCTAGTTTATTTGAGCAAATTAATTTAAAATAGCAATTTACCTGCTTTATGAGGTAACTCAACCATTGCCTCTCAAATAGATTAACTTAGTGAGTAATGGGTCAGCTTTTTTAATAAAAGTAATTATTTAATTATATGTCTACATGTTGTATTGTGTATATCTGTTATAATGTTAGGTCTCATTTTAAGGCACTAGTCTATGTCTACTAGTACTAGTCTATGCTTTATCTCTTATACAAAATGGCGAAGGCGTGATAAGTATAAGTAAGTAAGAATACATTACAAAGGTAAATGTTTAAGTATATTTAGGTAAATGTTTAGTATTTTTTGAACTCTGATAAGTAGTATACAATGGGTTAGTCCACTGATCGATATTAGTATACAAAATTTTTATAAAACTATCAAAATTTGAACTTGGAAATTACTTGAAAATCTTGGAAAATAAATATAAATATTTAAAAAAATCATCTTGATTATTACGTAACACTAGATTATTACTTTTGTAACGTCTGGAATTTTTATTTAAATGTGGAGTGCTAAGGTTTTTCCAGATGAAGCGATTTCTTTGAGAGTCGAGTCGCGCTTCCCAATTATCTGGACGTTCTAAGCATTCCAGGTGACATGTCACTAGCCTGATTGGCTACGCTCGACTCGACTCGTCAATCGCTTCATCTAGATAGCCTGTTAGTATTTTGCATAAAGTGCATAAAATCAACCTTTAGTCTTATATTATACTAGCGACCCGCCCCGGCTTTGCACGGGTGCAAGTTATACATATCAACCTTCCTCTTGCAACAACAAGACGTCAATGGCGTGCGATACTAATTAGTAAGGTTTCCTCGTAATTAACATGTGTACGTCCTATAGAAAAATAGAAACGGGCTTTAGAATGGACAAATTAGGGCCTTTCTCAAAATATATTCTTCTTTAACATATATTAGTTTCAGATTTCTAGATTTGCAAACTTCGGAGATTAGGGGAGGGTTATGGTCATTTTTTGGACAATTTTGATCATAAAATGAAAACCAAGCATCGTATAAAAATAAAAAAAACTTCTTTAAACTGGGCTAATTGACCCCTTTTGATATAGTATGCCACTCGACCTATTGGCACCAGTTTGAAATTTTGACGTTTCTTATTTTGGACCTTTTGGGGATGAAGATGAAAATATTTTTTTATTTTTTTACTGGCAATCTTATTCAGTCAGTGCATTTTAAATCTATACCAAATGTCAAGTCGGTAGCTTAGTTAGTTCCTGAAATAATCAGCTGTGACAGCGGACGGACGGACCGACAAAGTGGCACCACAAGGGTTCGTTTGACCGGTTCAGTAACGTCACCCTAAAAAACCGCATCAAAATGCGTTGCGTAGTTTTCAAGATCTAAACACACAGACAGCGGGAAGCGACTTTGTTTTATACTATGTCGTGATGGTGCAACTTATTTATCTAAGGTAATTTTTTTTTTTGTTTCAGGCCCTGCTTAAAACGACCAACGACTCGTCATGTGCTAACGAAACGTAACAGTGAAACTTGTGGAGTGTAAAGTGCAGTGTGTGATGGTGTGAATCTGTGCTTGTCAGTGTTTTCGAGAGATGGCGCTGAAGACAATTGTGGCGGTCGCCATTTTGGCTGTCGTCGGGCTGCCGATGGCTTCAAGTGAAAGAGGTTAGTCTTTTTATAATAACCATAGGCGCTTTCTAAGATAACCCAAAATACAAACTTAATACTAAGTATATATAAGATAAAAAAAAAAAAATATTTACAAAAATACAAAATCCCTACATGTTTGTTAACCGAGAAAATATGGTGCTTTATAAAATACAAAAACGAGCAGATTTAAAAAAGAATTGGAAGTGCCAATCAAAAATAGAATATGTAATATGTATTTTGCTTGTATTTTTTTCTTGCGCTGTTTTCGTCATTATTCAGTTTTTTTTTGGGTAACAGAAACCAATTATGAATAATTTTTCTTCAAATATTTCCAGAAATTCATTAAAAACTGTTTCACTCTGGCGGAAACTTCCGCGGGTCTATTTCCATCCAAAAACACTGCTTCATGCATACTGCATACCACAATCCAGTGACGGACCTTCTATGTAGGACTGTGGTACAGGAACATAAAAATAACTGGTTCATTACTGAAAATACTGAATATATCTAAGTAAGAAGGCACTTACTAACCATAACTACTAAATAACAATATGAATTCAAGATATCAGAACTTATTTTTGATCTAGGAAGTCAGCTAGTATATCATTTATTTATTGAAATACTTACTTAGTTGACATAACTCTTAAGCATTCGTTTTTGCGGCAAATATTAATGTTTTACTCTTAATAACTAGCTAGCTTGACATTCCCCAGTACCTACAAATTGACTGTGCTGCGTCCAGACTTATCAATTCCATAGCAAATCCAATGTTTAGTCAATGTGATGAGTACAAAATGTGTTCTGTTCACAGTCAACGCTTTGAATAATAACTGATTATTTGCGGGGAAACAGAAATCAATGAGAACCAACCCAAGCATCGCACATTCTGTGCACTTTATCAGATGGAATTGTTATTAGCAAACTTCGCGACGAGCAAAAAAACTGTCATGCATGTGATGTATGTACTGTATTGTCTTAGTAACCATGTGATTAGATTCTTAGATTCTATCATGGTATTCTATCATTATGGAGTCTATCCGTTATTTCCGCATTTTAAAAAAAGTCTGAGAATAACGTGATGCTCATGAGATGGCGTTGCTTTTTACTCCCCTTTTCAAGTATTATGTAAGTGGCAACGAACAATTGAGCCGTCAAGCACAGCGCGTATTGTTGTCTCGTCAATAGATTGACACGGGGACGTTGACACGCCTTCTATATCGAGATCACAGGTCTAACTTTATATTCATCGAAGTACAGTTTGCTGCATCGATTATAGCTGGCCGAAAATGGCATGATATTTACCTTTTTATATATTGAATGACCTTATTTAGAATTAAAAATAAACAATCGATGGATTTTATAAACGAGATTCAGTTCAATTAATAATTTTAGTCAGACATTGCTCACAATCTTTTTTTTACACCCATCATTTCATTAAAAAAAAAACTGTAATATTGATAGTGTTTCGTAAATTATTTGTTAAACTTGACAAAGCTACCCTTAGATATCATCACGTATGTGACCCAGCTACTCTGTACTAGACTGCGAGCGGACGGTGTCATGCAGAAAGTCAACAAAACGAATGAGACCGAACTCAAAACGTGGTCTGAAAGTAGGTTTCTCGGGACGGACGGTTAGACGAGATGTCATTCTAATTACACTAGCAAAGCGAATTCGTTGCTAAGGGCTAGTTCTGACTGCGCTAGTAATTAAATCGAGTGGCGAGTAATTTAGTAACTCATGATAACATCGAATGCGAATATTTCATCCTGACGCATCACATTGTAAGCACAATACATTTTTTTTAAATCAACACTTTCTAATTGGCCAAAGCTTTACGTCTACGATACGAATACTCTTTCGCTAGTCTTCGTGATCGAGCTTCTGAACAGCATTTATTATAGCATTAGAACAGTATTTGTAACTGTAGGTAGGTTAACATTATTAGTACATACTTACTTACCAATCGATTTAGCTAGTTCATAAAAGCTGGTTTAGAATAAGTCTTAGTAATACCTTACCTTAGTTATTAAGTCAAGTGACATAACCTATGTCCAAGTGGACTGGTCTTGTCGTTGTTGTTGTTGTTGAGCATGGTAAGCTGGCTTTCTGAGCTCCTCTGACATAAAAAAATATTTATTATTTAATTTTTAACTAGTATTAAGAAATGGTATGAGTGAAATGGAAATAGAAAATACCCACTATTGACATTTTCATAGACAAATCTAGAGAACCATTAGTTTTTATGTGTCTAGTACAAAAACCACGGTTGAAGTTTTTCTCGTTGTCTGGTCATTGTTTTGATGTTTTCAAAAGATTTCACGGTAGATATCTTAATTTAGCTGACCCTGACCTTGAGCCCCGTTTCAAATAAGCAGTAATCTGACCTTTGACCCTTAGCTATTTTCCTTATTGAGCTACTGTTCACATGGCGTGTCTAGTGGAAATGTCATGTCAGCATTCACAAGCAGGGCCCTTAGCATAAATAAGTACTTACTTTGGTGTTCTGAACAGTTCATAAAAGCGTCAGAAAAGAGTGATCTACGATGCAATACTTTGTGATAGGTATAGGTCGCGTCACGTACAAAAAAAGTCTTAGGAGATGCTGCGCATTAGGCGATTTATCGGTACTAGGTATTTACCCGTGCGCAAACACACCCCCTCCACTTCTTCCAGCGTTCTTTTTACGTGACGCCTATATGGTAACCACTTAACATCAGGTCTTCTTCTTCTTTCGAGTCTTACACTAGTAAATTAACATCAGGGGGGTCATGTGCTTGTTCCATCTTTCAAAAAAAAACTTAGACAAGTTCCGTCCGTTGAATACTTGGATGAGTGACCGCTTAGCGACATTTAAATCAACAAAAACAAATTAAACAATTTTTCTATTTACAAAAGGGTAAGTGTATATTCTATCATTTTTGATAATTGCTAAAATGGGCAATGGTTTTCACGACTTGTAGAATTAACTAAGATAGACATATAGGTTGATCATTTATTTTAATAAAAGTAGGTTCTATACTTGGTTAACAGTGCCTTACAGCTTATGTTAAGTTTGTCTAAGCACTAGGTGCTCACCTATTTACATACATTTATAATATTTTGCATGTAATCTGAATTATTTTAATTGAAACTGAATTATTAAATTTTCAAAAAAAAACTCCAAAAGATTATAAGTACTCTATTTTATATAAAATATAAAATGATTTATATCTCAACATAAGAACCAGCTTAAACAAACAATAATAACATCAATGTCTCAACATAAAAAACAAGTATAAGTCGAACTTAATGCTAATAAGCATTTTCTTTCCGATGAACATGGTGTGGGTTTGGTACTTGACAGTGTCAATTTGTGAATGTTTCGCTAGCGTCACAGCAACGTCACTCTCGTGCTAGCCCCCTGGGAGCGCCCTAATGTCAGCATAAAAGCTTTTCCGTATTTTTCAACGTCGCCGTCGATATTGATTGAGTAACTCGCGTGTATTGTTACTGTACTGGCTGTTTCCTGGGCACTGTGGTGGGGATTATCCACCTATAGAAGACTTCGGTGGTGCAAGAAGCTGTGCCCTGCGATCCGCAACCCGCATGCCCAGCGTGGGGATTATGTGTATACCTCCCATTATTAGGGGAGGCCTATGCCCAGCTGAGGACTGATAGGTTGGTGTTGAGTTCACCTTGGTTCCTAGACCTAGCCGTAGCTGTATTTATATCTAATTGCAATTTTGAAGATGATGACTATGATTTGTAGTGGCAGTATACATGTAGCATGAGAGAAGTGCAGGTTCGATGCCGGTTGTGTGACAAATGTGTGACGAAAGTGTCGCAATCATCAGGGTTATAAAATGTCCTACAGACGTTGATAAATGCCTAAAGACTTTGGATGGTATGTGCCGTGTGCCTTGCATAGTGTACGGATGCACTTAGAAAGGGTTTGAGGCCCTTGAGGGGATGAACATGGATACAATTTAATGCAGACGAAGTCAAAGGCGCCCAGTAGTAAATACAAAACCAAGCGAATGCATGAGTTCCAAGCAAGAAAACATATTTTGTCAGTGATAAGTTTGTCAACAAAATGTTTGATCGAGTCACGATTCGTTTTGCTTCGATCTAGCTACAATGTTCTAGGACATGTCTGCTCATAAACAAACAGCATGATAAACGTTTCTGTGTGGTGATAGATGGTGAAAACCAGTGTTGAAAGGTTTCTAAGTCATCTCTTTGTGTGAATTTTTGAGTTTGTCAAAAGAATTTTACCGCCGTCCCAAATACCACAAATTGTAGCTTGTAATTTTGTTAGCAGGTTTATTTTTCACAAGGAATCCTAAAATGATTATTAACATAAGTAAAAATAAAACTGACTCACCTAACCAAGTAATAATGGATCATTAATAAATACGACTATTGAGATGTTAACGTTTTCGATACGTAGACAAATAACATTACATGTAAGTAATAACTATTATAGTCAAATATTTGGTATAATCAGGTGGGTTGTATTTGAACATGCGATTTTTCAAAGTAGCTGAATGAACCAGCTGCTTTTTGCCTGTGCTGTCTGGGGTCTAGAGTACATTCCCTGCATTGACATTCTACAGTGTTCCGTACTTTCGATATTCAATTCCAGCGTTTCGGACAAAAACCGACAAATAAAAGGAACCGCAAAGATAGCAGCAAACGTACAATGTTATCCGTACGCCAGAGGTGTACGGGAAAAGCCGGAAAAAGAGTAGTAAATAAAAATAATCATATTGGACACCATCATACAGCACCATATTATAGCCCCAAAATTAGCAAAGATTGTATTATGAAAATCAATCTTCGCTAAGGTTGTAATATTTTACTACTTATATACATTTTTGTAAATACATACAGTGGTAAGACATATTATGTAGGTATAAGTGTCAAAACATTGATTTTTGTTTAAAATATATAGTTTACATTGAGATCTCTCCAAGTTGCATTGACCAGTTAATTCTGGCATCTATCCGGCTAACTCTAGTAAAAACCGGATTCGTGACTGCACTTTTTTGGCGTATAATTTTTTTGTTGAGTTGAGCTGTCTGCTAGCCCATGGCTCTATTGTAGCTTGCGCCGGTTCAGTTCGTTTCCTATCTCTGTTGTACCATCCAATGTCTGCATACATTCGAATTGGATGAAAAAGAAAATTTTATAATACAAGGCTTGTAATATAAAATTTTGTAAATATAATTTCACCTACGATTTTCATGGATGTTTTCAGATATTGCCTACGACAAATTCTGTACATGGATATTTAGGTATTATCATTGGTTCTTAGCTTTATTTGTCTAAACACACTAAACTACACACACTGTTTAACACATTCTGTCTAAACTCCAAAACCAGCTCATACGAAGAAGGAAACATTGGTGAAAAGCAGCTTTAAGATTTGTATGTAGGATATTAAATTATCTATTCTAAACGAAAATAACTTATATACAGTATTTTTGTTAAAATGTTGGCAGTACCTATACCGCTAATTTTGATAGCTTTGTTAACCGAAACGAAACATTAAATTAACCTAAACAAAATTAAATAACAAAACATTTCCAGTTCACAAAAGCGTCCGGAATTGAACCCGCGACCCTCCCTTATTGTGGTGGAAGCGACCCCGACCCAGATTATTCGAAATAATTTAAATATGTCGTCTGAATTGCTTTTCCAGTTAAATATTACAACATTTACAAGAGATACAATCTGTAAAATAATGTTTAATGGACGCGCTCTGATTTTGCAATATTTACTTTAATAAAAGCACGAATGATAAACCAAGTCAATCGGAATAATGAAATATCAAAAATAATATTTATTTCTATATTCTGCGCGCAGCTTCACTCACGTATTACTTGCATAAAAGGTAGCCTAGGTATTATTCCAGGTTCTCACCAAATATCAGTCGTAAAAAAACCAAACGTATTTCGCAAATTTACTTGTTTCATCCAGATAATTAAAGTTAAGCTAGTTTTTGTTCGGTCAACATTTGGACGGGTGTGTCTGTATATCATTCAGATTGTGAAATAGGCAATAGAAATAACAGAATACACCGACAAGATTTAGACAACAGAATAATTAGACACAGGACAGAACCAGTAGGTATCTACCTTCCTTATTCAGTATCAGTAGGTATGTCGTAGTGATTTTTAATGAGGCATTACTACAAATTAAGAGAAGAACTAGTTTTTGGCTAAAAAGGCCCCATCTCAGTTTGAAGCTGCTTTGCCAAGGGTGAGTATGTAAGTCTTAAAATTCCTATTTCCTCTCATAAAGCCTTCACGGTGACAACAACATTTAGTGTGGCAGGATGCATACACCTTGTGATGTTTATCTAATGTCATTTTCAAAGTAAGCCATATTTAATGTGAAATAACGAATTCCGGGGGCGATATTTAAATTATTTCAACATGGGCCGTAAATGGGGCCGGCATAATGACCTTATGGCGAATATTGCCAGATTTAATATAAACCAGCGGGGAGGGGAGGTCAAATGCAATTTATGGAATGACTACCCAATTTTACTTTACAATTTCCATAGGTGGGGCGGGTAGCGTCAGCAAAAACGGCGCGCGCTAATTAGGTAAATATTATGTTATGGTCTCGGTAAATGTTTGGGGAATTTGTTTGTGGGCTACTTGTTTTATTGCATCATTACGGGTTAAAAGAGACGGCTACTTTTTCACCTAGATTTTATTGTAAAAAAACAAAAGCAACAGATTACGTCCTTAAAACTATAACGTACTAAATTAATTTCATCAACTAGTGCTTGTGTTTTAAGCCTTCATGTTACATGCAATTATCTTACCTATCATACTCGTGTATCAGAATCTACGTTCACCTACTAAATCATGGTATAACACAAATCTGCAGAACATGCAACCATTTGTCCCACTGAAAATCGAACCCGCTATCTTTTGCGTCTTAGCCACCTTAGCCACCATGCCCCACAATACTGGCTCGATCTAGTTTAGGTATTAGTGATGCTTAATCAAATAAAAGTTTATATATTATTAGCTATTATTAGCTTTATGAATGTTTAAAAGTGTAAAAAGTTATAAACTTGAGAGTTGTGTGATTTTGTTTCACAAATAAATAAAAAGGTACTCATAACTCTTTTCAAGATGGTTTTGTAAACATTTTTAAGCTTTTGAGCAACGAGAATATGAGGTAAATATTGACTAACGATAGGTAAGTTTTGACTAGACTAGAGTTCCAAGTTTTCTCGTCACTGTTTTGTGAACGCTACAGTAACGTAATTCAGCAATCGCCCAATAGCCAAATCGGCCGTGAGTCGATCCGCATGCCTTCTTAATATTGAATTTGTCGAAATTTCTCCCTTCCCGCGTTATTTTCCCGCCCAAATGTTGTTTGTATTGTGGTGGTTGCGATATCTTGCTTTCGAAGGTTTTTTAGGGGAGGGAAAGCGAAATTATTTTGTTGTTACTAGCACCCGCGCTCTCACTTGTCCGCTATCGTTATTGCAAATTGTATGGGTTTGGGAACCTACTCCTCGGCTATGGAAACCTGGAAATGGTGTAGAAAAACATCATGATTTTTGAGGTTTTATATTTTAAGCGGCGGTTACCTAAAATATTAACTTATTACACTTTTGTATGAAAATAAAACCTCCGAAATCAAATCTATTATTTATTAAATTACACTAAAATTGTATGCGAAAGTTTGTGTCTGTGTTGATCACACTTAACTTCGTAACGGCTGAATGAATTTAGATGAAACTTACATAGAATACGTAGTTTATGGCCTTGATTAATACATATAAACTACTTTCTATCCGGGTAACATGCGAGCAAAGCCGCGGGCGGAAGCGTTATTATATATATATTATTTAAGTATTTACTGAATATTTTAATAAATTAATAAATAAATAAAATATTGTACCTAAATAATGGCTACCACCTCTCATACCTAAATTTATAAATTATTAATAATATCTTAATTATATTTTATTTTAATATTATTTTAATTTATAAATTTAGGTATATTGGTTAAAATTGGTTAATCTCAATCATGCAAAATATGCTTTAATTTAAATTGTAGTAAGTTAGTTGGTTTTCAGCTTCATATCATTACGTTAAAATCACAAAATCAGTTAAAAAGATGATGTCATAATTTCCTTTGAAAACTGCCAAAAAGTTGTAAGATTTTTTCGGAGTAACAAAACCCAAAAAGCTTGATATTTTTTGGAGTAACAAAACGTCATCGGCTTACACCTGTAATTGGAAATGTACCAAATTTTTAGACAGAGTTCGCCCCGTTTTGAATTTTCAAACTTTGATAGAGGTGGTGAGAGTTCATTTTTCATTGAAAGCGGTGAGTTTCCCTCTCCTGCCGGTGGCCGGCCGGCCTAATGTCGTTACTGTGTGTATGAACGAGTTTGCATACCATTTGGGAAGTAGAAATATGGCAACACTTAAAGCGGTGTTACACCAAAAGTAATACTTTATTTTAGGGCTTTCGCATTTATATTTATTTGATCTTTTGTCTACATGGTTTTGATCTTTTGTCTTCTTTTTTATGGTACCAATGAGTTGTAAACTCTATTGACAACGATTTTTGGAGATTTCAAGTTCTAACCACAAACGCTTTCGTTCTGCCTGCATTTGAGTGGCTATAGAACTCAGAAACTATAGTTGGCCAGTTTGAAAAAAAAAAAGATTTTTCACCAACGCCTGCGCTTTTCAATATTCATATATTCAATTTAAATATATAATAGGTACTTTAATGATTTGCGTAACTACTATACTATAATTGCGTAATACTATAATGAGTACCTAAGCTTATTCAATTATTCGACTAATTTATACATTTTATATCCAAATCTTTTTCTTCTTTCGTTTGAGCTAGTAACCAACTCTGGTGTCGGAGTTTTTAGGCCGCCTGAAGGCCTCTATCCAAATAAAAGCACATGACCCATTTTGAATAAGAAAACAAAAGAGGGGCCATTTTTAATCAATATTTATCAGCGAGCTTTTCCAAACAAGCGACGTGGTCGGCGGTCCTAGCTGCCAGATTTACGGGAGTACGCCAAATAGTTACGTCATTTACCACCTTTTCGGAGTAAATTCATGCTTGATGTATAAAATTAAAGCCTATTTAATCACCCGTTATCCTTGTCAGTTATTAATTTGTAAATGAACGTATTGTTTTTTTTCCTTCTTAACATTTTTACTCAATGAAACAAAAATTATAAGTCCAAAATCTATAATTAGTTGAAAACCTGTCTACGTAGAATTATCGAAAATATTTATTTTTTAGCATATTGAATTTTGTTTATTCCCTATCCACACTATGAAAGGAAAAAATTCAAGTACCTATCATGAATATTCTATGGTTTAGGTTAAGCGTTGAAACCTAGAGGAAGCAAGATTTTATTGTCAAAACTACGATCTTAGTGAATAACACCCATGCCGAATTCAACACCATTTTTCGGATTAAGTTCGGAGTATCATTATCCCATCCCTAGAACCTACTGCGTGGACTGGTTTACTGCGGGGTTCAGGACATGTTCCTGTTTGGAAAAAAGTTCTTTATGTGCGAGGTTTATGGGCAAAGTGCGTAGCTCCTAAACCTTTTATCGAATAGGGACCACGGACCGGAAGAAGTGCGGTTAGGATAGATAGAACCGCATGGTGGGATAACCCTCCAATAGGAAAAGGCCACCAGTTTACAGCACTAATCTGCAAAGTGAATTAGCTAATCAGAAACGCGAGCCGTTGCGAATCCTCCAAATGAGGAAAGTTTCATATCTTGGACACGTGACGCGACACGACAGATAATGACCTATTACTGAAACTCATCATGATGGGCGAAATGGCCGACAAGAGATGTAGTGTGTATTGGTCGAAAGTAAAAGTCCTTGTTGCACAACATCCGCGAATGGATGGATCACGAGTGCAGCCGAGCTACAAGTATTTCATTTAGCTAAATAAATATAAAAATATACCTCTGCTCGCCGCAACAGCGGACGCCTTTTTAACCATAACATAGCGTAAGAAAAAAATGAGATGGGAAAGGGGATCACGCGGGCCAGATGTGGACCGCGCGGACCTCTAGGCGTGTCTACGGAAATGTTAGCCGTAGACAGCGCGGACCTCACTCATCGCTCTGGTGTTATTATGCAGAGCTAACTTTCACTAATTGGAGACGCATCACAAGAAGAAGAATTCACTGGATAATCTCCTTGGTGTGATGGCTCTTATCTTAATTACTAAACGCCACTGCTGGATACAGGCCTACAAATATTATATGAGTATAATTAAGTAGAATTACTTCCTCATGCCAAGCGACTTGTGGGCAAAGAGAACTACCAGAATTAACCTAATGATGCTAAGCGTCGACGTGGAAGACCTAGAAAGAGATCGCGGGACGAGTTTGACTCATATTTACCAACATGGCCTGTCACAGCGTTAGATCGCGATGAGTGGAAGAAGGGGAGGGAGGCCTTTGCCCTGCAAGTGCCCTGTGAGTCAGTGATCAAATTTAATTATTTAAAATAAGTAGAATTAAGAATACGGCCCCGGCGTGGTGTGAGCAAAAAGTAACTAACCATCCCTATAAGTAAACATTGTCGAACTCTTCAGTCAAGCATCAAAGGTCTGTCATCTACATACTGTTCTTACACCTCAGAGATCGGCTAATGCACACCTCAATTCGTACGTATTATTTAATAATACTTTTTTGAACGTGCCCTACGATGCAACGTCCATCAACGTGACGCATGATTAAGATAAACCCCTTGTGCCTGTGATTTCACCGGCACCCACACCCTTCAAACCGAAATACAGCAAGCTGCTTCACGGCAGAAAAAGGCATGGACAAAGACCTGACCCCTATTTTTGGAGCTAACTTGATCGGACTAATAGCTAGGTAATACTTTTACGAGGTATATACTTGTATATTACGTCCAGAGGGGCATTCTCTTTGATGCTTAATTGTCGGTCTCAAAATTTTGTATTACAAGGTTCTTAGGTAATAATTCTATCGTACCATATTTATAACAATTTTGGCATGCAACCTAAAACTTATATCTTGTAACCATTAGATACGTATCAAAATTATGTCGGAAAATTTTAAAGCCCCTTCCATGCCGTCCGCTAGTGTACGCTGGCCTTAAGGCAGGAAGATGTACTTAATTTAGTCACTGACCTTAATATAACCCAAATGTACGTGTAAAAGTGGAGTAGGGTCCACCTTCCGTAACCTTTATCCTACTCAGTTGTGGTTCTTTGTTATAAATACTAGTAAATAATTGACCCTGGGTAGACGGAGACATCATCAGCCAAGAACATTTGTTATAGTTTGTTTACATGTTTAGTCCTATTTGTAATGGTTTGTCCGTAATCAGAGGGCGAATCAGCTATTCGAATATTTCAACCATTCGTTTTGTAAGCGTGTCAAATTATATGTTCGAGTTTACATCAAACACTGCAATTCTGCATATTTGTCTTAAAAGCAAATACGCAATATTGCTATCAGTACTTCTATAGCCGCCGGAAAAAAAACTATTCCATCACTTAGTCAACCAGTTAAGTTAAACCAACCATAACTATAGCCATATCTGGGTCAGCAAGAACACAATAAACTACCAATTTGAGTGCAACGTGGACATATCATTTCCACAACCATCTATCAGAAACCACCAAGAGAAGGAAGGGCGAGGGTCACCATATAATCTTTTGTCAATATTTGCTTCATGGACCATCGAGCTGGATACTGGGAGCAAGGGTCACCATAGAACCCTTGGCTGATACTTTCTTCATTATGTTTGGCCAATAAAGTGTACCTAGTTATAAAATATCTAAAGCTTTCCTATTGGCCAACATTTTACGATTACGCTACGTTTGTTTGATATTTGTGTTTCTTGACAGTAACCCTACTGTCAAGAAACACAAATATCGCATTGTGTTTGAATGATCGCATTGTGTTTGGTTGAGATGGCATCTGACATAGATTAACCATTGAAAAATAAAAAATAAACCGACTTCAAAAACATTTATTGAAAAAACTGTAAAACTAAAAAGTTAAAGTAAAAGGGTTAAAGTAAAAGTAAGTAGGGTAAAGTAAAGGTTGCTATAATGTCGTACTCTAAAGCTGACTCCGACTCCAAAATTAACAGGTAGGTATTTAGATCTACCTCTGTGGTAAACGCATAGATCGTAAGGGATAAATTTATAGAAAAAAGGTGCATGAACCAAAAATTAAGCAGTTATTTTTAATTTTTTAGTTTTACAGTTTTTTCAATAAATGTTTTTGAAGTCGGTTTTTTATTTTAAATTATTGTTTATTTCCAAAGTTTTAGTAGTTCCAAACTTTAAATAAAATTCGAACCCATAGAAATTTCATTTCCTATTGTGTTACCCCCGAAAAACACAACGAAAAAGAATTTTCCAAATTGGTTCATAAATGACGGAGTTATGAGATAAAAAACTTAAAACATGAATAAAATTAGAGCCCATATTAGTCCCTGTTTTTTCACATTTAGAGTTGGTATTTTTTCTTCAAATTTTTATAGGACCAATCATAAAGTATACCCTATACAAAAAACGAAGAGTTTTTTAAATCGGGTTCATAAATGACGGAGTTATGGGCTAACAAACATAAAAAATATATAAAAATACAACCGAATTGAGAACCTCCTCCTTTTTTTGAAGTCGGTTAAAAAGCCGAGACCAAAACCTTATTTGCCTTCCGAAGCCATCACCCAAAGTAGTGGCCGGGAGGATGTTGCTTTACCAAGATGATGAGAAAATGTTTTCTAGCATTAAGTCTACCAATTATAGCTACACTTTATTTTGTAAAGTGCAATAAATAATTAAATAATGAATAAATAGTAATGATCTGCCCAGAAGTAAGCCACGCCATGAGCAGATCAGATTATCCTGAAGCGAGAATCAAACCCATATCTAAAACAGCATATAAGGTCTAAGTATTGGCTTTATGTGCTTTGTTTGATGTAACGTGGATCCCCTTTTTATTCAAATTAGCAATAAATTTTTTATTAAAGAAAGTTTATTTCTCAAACCGCCCAAAGTCCTCGTATTCATCATAGTTTCAGTAGCTGTCGGCCGAAAGCACAATGCCATTGTTGTTAACAATAAAGGTTAAATGTACTCTGTAAGGGATCTCAATGACGTACTGTGATGGGCCTTGGAATGTCATCCTTCACTACATTAAAGTACTAGCTTCCGCCCATGACTTTGCTCATGATATTCGCTCATATCATCTTGGATATGTAGTCTATGTATTAATCCAGGTCACTATGTATATTCCAAGTTTCATCCAAATCCGTTCAGCCGTTCTGACGTGAAAGAGTAACGAATATAAGTAGATAGCTTTAAGTTTTACAACAAAAATAAAGTAAAATTAATAACGTAAAATATCCATTCTGGCCTCAAAGCTCAGTTGGTAGTAGTTGTGCCTTCTGAGCAGTTCGCGGGCTCGTTTCCCGCCCAGGACAAACATTTGTGTGATGAACATGAATGTTTGTTCTGAGTCTGGGTGTTTTATAAGTTTGTACAATAAATGATTATTATTTTTATTCTATGTATGTTTATCAGTCTCTGATACCCATAGTACAGGCTCTGCCTAGTTTCAGAAATGTTCCATGTATTATTTATTTATCTATTTATACATCCTCACAAACTTTAAGTATTAAGTAAGATTGCTTAAGTAAGATTCCGTCCGTGGCTTCGCTCACGTGGCACCCCGATAAAAGAAGCCTAATGTTCTAGTCTGGAGTCATAAATTATATTTTTTTAAATTTCAGCTTAATCAGTTTAGTTTCAAAAGGAACAAAAATTTCATATGAATAAATCATAAATTGGCCTCATGGATCTGAAGCCTAACCGTAGGGGCACACTAGGCGACATGTGACAGCAACAGTTCGGCGACTAGATGCTACGACTGTCTGCGGACAGTCGCATGACAGCGCGGCGTCTTAATAGTCTCTACTCTACTACTAATGATCGCTTCATGCACGACGTCTGTCGTAACGACTAGTCGCCGACGCAAGCGACATCTCCATGTCTAGTTGCGGTGACCAGATGCCAGATGCAAACGAAAAGCCGGATTCCCAGTTTGCGATGGCTCATAGGCCTGTATGTACCATGATCATGGACCGATCTCTCTTTGACTGAGTGGTAATATGAGCTGAGTTAGATATGCTAGAAACAATTTAAAAATGACGTCTTCCTAGCCAATTGTACGTAGAACACAAAAACAGTGCTTGAGTCTCAGGCGGAGTGATGCTGCGTCGTTTAACGTATAAATTACAACGACATGCCACACGCTGTGCTTTGAGCGTAGATGTACGCACAACGTACAACGGGCCAGAGAAACGAAGTTGGATAAAAGTTTACGAAAATAAAATTAACATAAAATATTTAATTTAAATTACATACATAAACTAAAAAGTAAGGGCCGTTGGCCTCCATTTTTTTTCCAGGTCTATTCTCTATTTTTTGCCTTTCTTGGCCAAAGATTTCCCGCGACGTTCACCTTGTTTTCTTTTTATACCTCGTGGGACCCAGTTCTTTGCTATGTTCACCCAAATGTTTAGGTTTTGTCTCTGTAGGTGTCCAGCCCATTTCCACTTCGTGTTGCGACATATTGCCCTTTTACAGCCAATCAATCCAATTTTAATATTGATTAGGTTACCTTTTATCAATGCTGTACAGCCGCATCAATGTTTTAAAGCCTTGTTATATTTATTTAACATGTAGATAACGATAGTTTTATGCTTCAACATGTTCTTGTCTGTTTTATCTTTTCAAATACATTATGTAACTTAGTTAACCTTTGACGAAATAAAGTGTAACACTGTGTACCTGTGGTAGAAATAGATGCACTATGCACTATGAACTATGAACGATGACAGTGCAACGCATCGTACCGCCCCTGTGGCATCACTCTCACATTTAAGATGTCGGCCCCCCTCACCCCATATCGTCACGGCGCCCTTTTCAAAGCAAGAAATAATCGAGAACACTCAATACTGAAGTGGTATTTATTGCAGCCCCCAGAAGCTTTTAATCCAGGCAAGATTGATGGGAGGGGGTTGTAGATAGTTTCGGGGATGTTTGTGCTTCTGCTTATTTTTATGTCACTTATCTAAGATGGTTTTGTAAAGAGGGGTGGAATAGGGGATGAAATCGTTGACGATAATGGTGCTATGTGTCTCTTTAGTGTCAGTTTTAAGTGCGGACAGTATGGGAGGTTTAAAGAGTGGCGGATTTTATAGCCTCCTACTAAATATGCAATGATGAAATTACCTAATCCAGCTAAAGTACCAGGTTAAAATTATTACTAGGCTAGTTTAAAAAAAAACTCTTAAACTCTTACGTATGATTAAGTGAGATCCACTCGTTGGCTTATATTTTTTTTATAATGCAGAGAACCCAATGATCCACCTAATGCTAAGTGCTAACCATCAACTAGGCATCGTAGGTCCAGTATTTTTGGAGCGTGTCCCAACCGCAACACGCCCTGCAGCAGTCAAATTGAGACATGAAGGGGATAAGCCTCATGTGTTTGTAATTTCACCGGCAACCGAGAACTTCAAACCACAGTACAGAGCCCAATCTTCTTCTTCTTCTTATGAGTCACTAGGTCAATTGGTCACTAGGACCTGACTCTCTAACTCTGGTGTCGGAAATTTTAGTGTGTTGTTTGTGTTCGGCTTAACGACTGAAAAAACCGGGACCTACATCTTAACGTGCCTTCCGAAACACGGAAGCACTCAGATCGAAATGCCACTAAACGGTCACCCATCCTTGTAGTGACCGGGTCTAGTGTTGTTTACCTCACTTAGCCACGCCACGAACGCTTCAGAGCACAATGAAACATGTCAATGCTGCTTCACGGCAGAAATAGGCATGGTGGTAGAACTTCCTCGGATGAGCCCCTCTCAAAGAACTCTACTACTTCTACAACCCAGTACGACGGTATAAGGTGCTACAGTATTCTTTAGAAGGCACGTTAATGTTGTTCCCGGCTTTTTCAATCATTAAACTATATCGGAGACCCTAAAAACTTCGAGACCAGATTTGGCCACGAGCGAATTACGAAGAAGAGGCTAGTATGGAAGTTGAGATGGCTGGTTGAACCGAGTGGCCATTAACGGATAGTGGTAGTGATAGTGTATCTGCAGATGGATCCTCGGCGGAAACATCGAGATCTTCCTCCAAGATAGGGACGAGAAGTTATCGATAAGACATTATCTTAATTTATAATTAAATCTTAAATCTTACTTTGACTAATGACGGTTCTTGGTATTGCAGCGGAAGACAGGATTATTTGGTGTGTTCGATTTCAAATTTTATGGTAGGTTCGGTAAGTTATCGTACCTTATGACTTAGTTATTAATACACGTACTACAGGAGGAATCCTTATGCGAAGTCAAATTTAGTTGTATTGATTACTCCTGCGATTTTGCTTGCAAGGTTCTCGGAAAAATACCCTTTAAAGGATAGTTCTAAACGATTACATATAAGGTGGAGAAGCAATTTTAGACAAAAACATTGCATGTTACTGAAATGGTCTGTATAAATTTGCAGCAAAGCATCGCCAATTTTGAACAAGAGTTCCTCAGATATGGATTAGGTTATCTCCATCATAAAAGATGACAACCGTTAGTAAATCAGTTAAATAAGCACATTGTTATGTTTTGACTATAATGTTATTCAATAAATATTTACAAACTAATATATGTGCATAATTTCAGTTCAATCCATCCAGTAGATTTGGCGTGAAAGACCAATAACCAAAATAATGAAAATATTACGAATATTTAAGTTAGTACATGCTAAATAAAAGACGTGCGCCCGGTCATTGGTTTATTCGAGACTGCTTTTCACAAGCCTACCCTCGCATATACAACGGTACATATATATATAATTTCAACTTTCAAGCACATCGTTTCGCATCGCACATTTCGTCACAAAAAATATTGCGTGCCAGCGTAATATTGTTATAAATGTACTTCATTATGGATTAAAAACGTAACATTTACATAAAATGCAATGGTACACTCTGGATACAGTACCTAAACTAAATTTTCTCTGCTAATGTTTTACCTTAGGCGTGATCTTGCGGAATTTCATTGCCAAATATAAAGAAATGGAAAATATTTAGTGACAACATAATTACACTATTTTTTTTATCTGATGAGTCCAGTAAAATAGGCATTTATTGAAATAAATATTGCCTAATTAATTTACCTATATTAAGTTAGGCGTCTTTGTTTAAATGTTTGCCCTGTTTTTTTTTTCAGTGCCAAAAAAACGTTTTATTCATACACTTATTTAACAAAATTCCTGATTGAAAAAACTAATGATTTTAACCTAATTACGAGTATACTTTTGTTATCTGTAAAAAGTTTTTCTAAAAACAACAAAGTATAATTATTTTTACTAATAGAATTAAATTTAAAAACAACCAATAGAATTAAATTTAAAAAACAATGCATATTGTGGTATTGGTTTAAAAAGTAATGTGTAATCGATAACCTATCGACAACACTCGTCCCCTCCCTAGCAGCTAAGCGTTTCGCACATTGATCTCGGAATTTATTTCATTTGTAAGATTCGATGAAGCTGCTGTTTGTGTTCCCGTGATTAACTACCTCGAGAAATATTTATTTAACTTACGTAGTAATTAACTTATTAAAGAAATGAAGTTAGGCCTTTGTGAGTTAAGGTGATACGGTCAGTGAGTAGGAAATAAATTAATAATGCTATCACACAGCAGCTTGTAGACCCAAAGTAAGCAGAGCTGGTGTTATGGGAACCACATGACTGATATACTAAGGAAAGAAGACTAAAGGTTCTTCCTTTGGAGTAAAGATAGCCGCTCCATCCTTACCTGAACGTATCATATGTATGTATATATAGGCACATAATGTAATTTACTATTTATTTGTTGTATTACATTGTAATACCGCTTTCTCTCTCGTTCTATAATATCCAGTCCATCCAAAGGTTGCCTGGAAGAGATCGCTTTTAGCGATAAGGCTTTTGTTTGTTTATTTAAAAATTTGTAATTCTTGGTGTAACATTAAAATAAAAGATGAAAATTTAAATCTTGTGGATACTACTGTATTTTTAGGCTCAATACTTCACTTTTTACTTCAATGGGGCGCTCACATAGATGGATTGTTGAACAGACTCAGTTCTGCAGCATACGTAGTCAAAAGCATCCGTCAACCTTCCATAGCATTATGTCGTACGGCATTTACTTGTTAAAATAAAATAAATAAATAAAAATTTGTTGTGGGGGAATGCTGCAGATATCAATACCATATTTGTGTTGCAGAAGAGGGCTGTTCGTGCAATTTATAATATGGGTCCCAGAGAATCACTTTCTATTGTAAGGCTTCATAAAGTTAGTCAATCATTTAAAAGGCAAAGGCTTTTTTAACAAAATTCCAAATGACGTGATTAGTTTATCTGTAAGCAAATTCAAAAATGTTGTTAAAAACAATACTAAAAAAATACAAGCCAAGCAGAGTTTCTTACCAATTCTTTTCTGTTCTGTCGCATTACGAATTGGTGTAAATTTAAATAAAATTGACGTTTCAAAGTGCTACTACTTTATGTGCTTATTGAATAAAAGTTTCATTTGAATTTGAATTTGACATATTCGTGACATTATTAAAGTTTTTGATGATGGAATAAATAACTACAAACTAAATTGCAGTGCCCTAACAGGGTGTAACAAAGCTAAGATGGGTAGGTAGGTAGCTTAATAGAGCTACCTACCTACCCATCTTAGCTTTGTTATTTTGTACATGTAAGCAAATAAATCAATATGAATATAAATAATCACATGACCTGAAGTTAAGTGGTGGCTTCTACCTGTAAATCACCAGCACCGCAGACCGCGCCCTTCAAACCAAAACACAGCAAAGCTGCTTCACGGCAGAAATAGGCATGGTGGTAGTACGCACCCGGACGAGCCAACAACAAAGAACTCTACGTATATTGAATTGGCTAAAATACAATTTGAAACTTTAAAAATTTACAACATTAGGAAGCAAAATTTCTTTTCCCGTTCACTAAAAACAAACGATTCTTCAAATTTACACCATCCCCACAATCTAGCCCCCGTATCGAGAGCCATAAAAAAACTCATCCATCATCTATATCTCGACGACTGTTTCCCGTGTGTATCGTACATCGCCGGGCAAGTTCGAGAATGTAAAAAAAAACAACTTCAAAAAATTTATAGGAAAACAGAAGCTGCATTTAAAGCAAAAAATAATTACGTATTTTTTTGGTTTTTACAACATACTATCACCCATATTTTCTACTCAATTTAGCCCATACGATCTATGCGTTTACCATGTACGTTACTTCTGGAGTCGGTATCAGAAAATGACAGCTTTTATGACATTAACATATTTTATCAAAGACAGGATTCCTGAATACAAATAATGTTAATCCAATCAAACTATGTATATTCGAAGGTTTTGTGCGTCATGATCATCATCACCACAGATAACATAATACTAATACTAGTATCATCACCATCATTTCAACCGTTATCGACCCACTGCTGGGCATAGGCCTTCTTTTGTTTATGCCACTTGCCTTGATCTTTCTAATATCTTCGACCCATCGCGCTGGAGAAACTAATAAAACAACAAAAAAAATATTTTGTACTATTTTTATCGTACTAGTACTAAAATTAGTAGGTACTCCTTCAGTAAAGTTTCTTATGGAAAGTAGAAAGCGTTGTCGTATGGAGGCTGAGCGGCGGTGTATGTAAGTCGAAGGCTTGACTCGAATGTACGCGGAGCGAGGGGAGAGAGTCGCAGCGTTTTGTATACGATAATACTTTAGACGGGGCCCTTGGACGATCTCACACTGAACTGAAATCTTCTTCGACACTACATATTTTCTGTAGCCTAGTCTATTCGACATCGAATATACATGATTTTATAAAGTGCCTAAATTATGTAAATATTGAATAAATAGATGAAGTGTTGTGTCTCAAACATTTTTTATTTAAATAAATTTATTCAATTACAAACATCACAAATGCACAAAGTGTGCACATAATTTTTGGCATTACATTATAATATTCCTGGGTAGGACAACATAGATATCCACACAAACTCATTTTTTTCAATAAATTAATTCTTTTTCTTATTATGGTACATATAAAACAACACCGTACTATGTCAAATTAAGATTAGTATAATGGAAAAATATGATTTTGAGAAGTTAAATAAAACAAAAATAAATAGATTTCTATTAAGGGACCTAGCGGGAAGCCCACAGACTACAGTCATAAAGACACAAAGACAAAGGTTGATGTCTTTTGTTTTTAATAGCTGTACTAAATCAGTTACAATTTTATACAAGTAGTAGCCAACTCAGCGGCCTTCGATTCATAAACAAACACAAACCTTTTCCATTAAAGAGCGTAATTTTTTTTGGTAGTAACATTTTAGTCATAACTCTGTTATTTTAAATTCGTTGTTACATATCTGTGTGACCGCGGCCCACCCACTTGGAGAATGCGTCGTTGACTCCGCAATACATCTCTGTGTAAATGCGCTCGCTTTATTGTTATATTTGCGAAATAAAGTTTAATGCTTTGGTGTACAGTTCCCTTTAGCAGTATAACTTTATCGTGAGTTAATGCGCAATAAAGAGCCTGCATAGACAAATATTTTGTTAGAATTAGAAGTTTAGTTAGGTACTTAATCAATTCAATAATAAATTTTACAGTCTAAAACTTACATATGATCTGTCAAACAATCTTAAAATAATATATCATCATGATACTCGGAGTTCATGATACTTCTGACATTAAAGGTTAATACTAGTGTGAACATAGTGAAGGACACTCTCCATCCAGGTGGAGTGAAGATTTGCGTAAGGCTGCTGGTAGAAGCTGGATGCGTCGAGCTCAGAACAGGGCGCAATGGTGCTCGATAGGATAGGCCTATGTCCAGCAGTGGACAGATATAGGCTGATGATGATGGTGATGCCTAGTGTGAGGTTTTGTTCAGTACCTACTTTATTGAGTACTCGTAATTCCTGCTCAATTGTTAAGCGTGGAATTTTCGTCAGCTTAAAGAAAAAGTAACTAAACTAGATTGCCGGCTACTTCTAGACCAATTCCTAATTGTGTGCCATAAAGAATTTTATTAATTTTGCTTCGTCATTATTCCATAGGTGAAAAGTAATGTAGAAATTATACTACTTAATGCAGTTTCTTCTTATTTAGTAACTGTAATAATAAACGAGGAATGTGAGTACCTGGTCAAATCTAATAAGGTTCTAGGTAAATATTATAAAAAAAAATATAATAAAATAAATAAGAAGTAAAATAAATGTTGGAATCATAAATTTTATTCGTATAAAACAAAGCATTTCCTTAAATGGAAATTTTGTATAATAGCTGTTTGGTTTATTAAAACACGTTTATAAATAAAAGTGCTATAAATCTCGAAGGACGTCCCCTGCCTACCCCTAATAGCGTGCAGATATCTCAAGGCGTATTACGTCGTTTATCGTGTTTGTGCGTGACCGGCGACGTTCTGCTATATCGGACATTTTTCATGTGTATTGGAGATGGATATTTATAATATTTTCACTGGTTTTTTGGTGGTTCAGTGCGGTAACCTAGTGGAATGTAGCCCCATTTCCGATATGGACGTCGTTTGCACACCAATGAATTTTTCGTATCAAAAAACATCAATATGATTACCGACATTCACAACTCAAATGTTCAAAACGTTTAGTACCTATCCCTTTCTACAAAAAACTGAACGAATTACTACTGAATGAATTGAGCTGAAATTTGAAAATAATATGTAGTGCTAGATCTATAATTATGCTACTTTTTATCTGAGTACCACCTGAGCAAATACAAAGATATGTAAAGGAAGAACAGGTTCGATTCCCGTTCAAAATTGAACACTATTATCACTAATCAGCCATATTGTCTAAACATAGCAAAAGAAAATGGCGACAGTTTTACGACTTGCTAACGCGTCGGGAAATCTGTATTCGACGCACGCGCTAAATAAAACATAATAGGTGTCCCTTGTACCCTGTATATACAGGGTGTTCTACCCACGAGGGTATTTATCACCCTGAACCGTGACCTAGGGGGATGTTCTATAAATAAAACTCTTACTGACAGATGCCGTGACAGTTTAGTGGCATTTAGATCTGAGCGCTTCCGTGCTTCGGAGGCACGTTAAGATGTCGTTCCTGGCTTTTTAGGCGTTATTCAATATCGGAGGCCTTAAAACTCCCATACAAAACACCCATGAAATGATGTGCACAGGAGTCAATAATTTATTAAGATATAATTTTTATTTAATAATACCAACTACCTTACCTTACGGCCTTACTTGCTTAAACTATTGCCATCTCTTACCATTGTATGACACAAACAGTGATAGGAATAAAAAAAATATAAATATTCCACTTTTACCGAATCTCTTTTTGAAAGGACTTTTACAATGCATTATTTATTTCTGACTTACCCTGTTAATGCGGTGAGTGAAAACATCGTGAAGAAGCCAGCGAGTTAGTCAGCTCCACACGTATTGACGAACCTGACTTGCGGAAGGTGAATGGTAGAAGGTGGATGCAGAGAGCCGCGTCATATATACACAAGGGATACCTGGAGGAGATTATCATCAGCAGCATGTTAGCGTTCTACTGCTGGACGGCGGCCTCCCCTGATGAGTTCCATTGCACCCTGTCCTCAGCTCGACGCATCCAGCTTCTACTAGCAGCTTTTCGCGAATCGTGACTGTACCTGGCTGGAGGGCGCCCTGCACTATGTTTGCCGAGCCGCGGTCACCACTCGAGTACTCCTTTACCCCAATAGATCACAAGACTAGTAATTTTACAAAGACTAGTATCAGAAATATTTTATTAGCTTCCAAATACTTTAATAAAGTACTTACTTAAACTAAGTAAGTATAAAATAAAATATATCTTGCTACAATTTTTTAATTTCAGTACTTATCATTAAAATATTCTGTTCTCATCATCCTGTATCTATTGCTATTGTAAGAATAACCCTCGGAGGGTGCCAGTTCGAGTCCCGGACGCAGCAGACTGGGACAATTTGATTTGATTGAGTGTAATCTCTTAAGTTAGGGGGAGAGGTGGGTACCTACCTACTTAGTTGTATGACATGTATGTGTGTGTAAATTTTAGATTGATGTCTGTGGTGTCAATTCATACCTAACTAATAATTCGAAATTAATTTTCCAATAATGGCTATACCGATTTTGATAAAGTAAGATTAGTATTTTAAAAGACAGGTAAAATAAGGGAGTCGCTCAGCGAGCTGTGGAACAAGCTATGCCCAGAGTTTCTGAAGGATAGAATCCGCAACGAGACTATCCAACATAGAACTAAAGATGTCGACATAGCTCAAAGAAATAGCAAGCTGAAGTGATAGTGGGCTGGCCAATTATCTGCCGAAGAACTGATAACTGTGGGGTAAATAAGTTCTTGAGTGGTGACCGCGACTCGGCAAACGTATTGTAGGATGCCCTCCAGCCAGGTGGAGTGATGATCGGGGAAACCTGCTGGTAGGAGGTGGATGTGTCGAGCTCCGGACAGGGCGCAATGGCGTTCGTTAGGGGAGGCATATGAGGCAGTGAGGCTAGCAGTGGACTGCTAATAAGCTGATTATGATGATGATGATGATGATAAGGTATTTTTCACTTTAAGCTTTTATTTCTTTTCACTTTTCGAACTGCTCTCTTAATTTTTTTGTGCATGGCAAAGTTGTGCAGGATTCGAACATACAGTCTGATGGAAATAACTGGCACCACTAAGCCAGCACGGTTCATAGTAAACAATAAGGGTAGGATAAAGAGATTATGCTCAGCGTAACGTGTCGAAATGAATCATTGCAGATAGCGAGGGAGGGAGTCAGCGGTTTTTATAGAGGGCGCTTTACAGCCGACGACTTAACGTTAAGTTTATGTGAAGTCGTCGGTTAAAAGGTTACGTTACGGCCATTCACATCTCAAAACGTGTTCACATCACTATTGTCTGCTAAGACTGATATTATGACAACAATAGCAACCTCACTAGTTGTTGTACCATTGTGTTGAAAAAATTGGCCATATTAGGCTGTGACGGATCAGACCTAGCTGTTACCAGATTGCACCATAAAGAGGTTTCTTTCGAGCATTTTTATTTTGTGCTTGAAGATGGAGCAAGCACGTGGCCCACCTGATGTTAAGTGGTAACCATTACCTATTACAAAGCATTGCACGTTTTTTTGGAACGTGCTCTACGATGCAACGCCCTGCGCCCATCAACTTGAGGCATGAAGATGATAAGCCTCTTGTGTCTGTAATTACACCGGCACCCACACCCTTTAAAACCGAAACACAGCAATGTTGCTTCACGACAGTAATAGGCATGGCACTTACCAACAACTAGTCCACAGCTGGACAGAAGCCTCCTCTCCTAGGTAGGAGTATTCGGAAATTATCACCACGCTGGGCATACGGGTTGGGGATCGCAGAGCACAACTTTTCGTACTGTTGCTGCAACTTTGCTAACTTAAAGAGTCGCGCACTTTCAAGGGACTAAAGCTGCCTAAATTAATTTTGTATTAGACTTGAATGAAATAAATAATAGATAACCGTTGGGGTAAATGAGTTCTTGAGTGGAGACCGGAGCTCGGGAAACGTAGTGCAGGACGCCCTCCAACCAAGTGAAGTGACGATCTGCGAAAGGCTGCTCGTAGAAGCTGGATGCGTCGAACTCAGGACAGGGCGCAATGGCGCTCATTCCCCTAATGAGTGCGTGATGATGATGATGATGATGATATAATAATACTTTTTAATACCAGCAAAAGTCCCATGAACTATTTTCATGGTGTTCGCACAAAGAAACAGTCAAAATCATATGCGAGTTCAGAATTCTGTAAGGCGATATTATTTTTCCAATTAAACAAAAATAGTATGTTAGTACACCTGTTTTACAGTTATACAATTTTATTCCTTCATTCTCGTAATTCGTTTATGGCCAATTCGGGTGTCGGAGTTTTAAGACCGTCTGCGACAGTCTCCGACATGGCTTAACGACTGAAAATGCCGTAATACGGTCACTTATCAAAGTAGTGAGCGGGCGAAGTTTTGATCTAAGATCTGCAACGAGCAAAAAGAACCCGAAAATAAGCCTCGTTACCAACACAATTTAACACAATTTTATTATTAGAGCAAAGATGGATGTAAGTTTTATCGTGTAGGTGTAAAAGTAAAGGCGCGAGGAACCCCTGGGTTATCATACAGAGGATTAAGTCAATAGATTGATGAATCGCACAATGTGCAGGGGGTTCTAACCTCCATATTCGGAACCCAGGTCAACCTCACCTGCACGTGGTGCACCCTGCTAACTAACAAACGGGGTCTGGCGGCCGGCTGATTGCGGCATAGCGCAAAATCCCCTGGCCGCAGACGAAGTTGTGCTCTGGGATCAACAACTCGCATGCCCAGCGTAGGGATTATGGGTATATAAATAAATAAATAATGCTGGATGTAATCACAGCATCATATAGCCCCAAACTAAGCAGAACTTGTATTATGGGATCATGATTGATATACTACATTTTTTTTTTGTAAATGCCTACATATCATACATAGAAAACAACCAGACCCGAGACAAATATCTGCAGAACATGCAAACTTTTGTCCCGCAGCGGGAATAGAACCTTTTCCAACCTTCTGCGTCTCAGGCGAGTCTTCGCCCACCGCGTCACAGAGACCGTCCCCCTTTATTAGGGGAGGCCTGAGTACAGCAGTGGACTGATATAGGCTGGTGTGGTGTGGTGGATGTAGGGAGTAACCAATCAACACTAGGTCATTTAAATGTCCTTTAACTTTTAAGAGTAACTCTAAAGTTATGTCTTGTTCTTGTCAAGCAAACAACGTTCTAACACTTAGGTGACTGGGGAATTTTAACTCTCGCCTAACTTTAGTCAGTGCCTAGCGCTATGGTTCGGTAAGTTAGCGGCGGGGTCAGTTCACGGACTACACTTCTTGTTTGAGTTCTGAGAAAGTTAGTGTCCGACTGCGTATTTACAAAATGCAATGATCAAAATAGTTGGAAACTATAATAGATATTAAAAACCGGCCAAGTGCGAGTCGGACTCGCGAATAAAGGGTTCCGTAAGGGTTTCTATAGTATGGGCCCCCCTTAATTTATTTTATTTTAATTTAGTGATTGTTTTTGAAGTGAAAATAAATTTAAATATTCTGCGTCTACCTGTTGCCGTTACTCATAACGAGCAAAAACGGATAAGAACACGCTTGTTGTATGGGAGCCCCGCTTAAATATTTATTTAATTCTGTTTTAGTCTTCTGTTCTATTTGTTGTTATAGCCGCAAAGTAAAAATTTCAACTGTCTAGCTACCACGGTTCGTGAGATACAACCTGGTGTCAGACAGACGGACAAACAGACAGACGGACAGTGGAATCTCAGGTAAAAGGGTCCGGTTTTTAACCTTTGGGTACAGAAACCTAAAAAGAGGTTTATATCACATCACATCACATCACATCACATCACATCACATTAATGTTGAGCTCTGCTTAGTTTGGGGCTACATGATGCTGTGTGATTACGTCCCACATTATTTATTATTTATTTATTGATATTATAAATGCGTAAGTTTGTGTGAGTACTGTGTTTGCCTGTAATATGTACTATGTTTGTGGTCACTCCGTACTCAACTCCGTAACGGCCGAACGGATTTGGATGAAACTTAGATTATACATAGTTTGTTACCTGGATTAACACATAAGCTTTTTATCATATTTAGTGAGGTCGCGGGCGGAAGCTAGGATTGAATAAATAATTTTTGCTAGACTTTTACTCGCCCGCGACAGCCATTTTGTACAAAATAACAATAGACGAGACGTAACTAAACATGTCCAAATTGAACAAAAGGCCAAATGTAATTTCACACAAAATAAATCAACGTGAAAGTAGTAAATAAATTAGATAAGAATATCAACATTTTTATAGGTTACTTTTGACAGTCTCATACCATTATCATGGTAGGGATTCTGTTGTAAATGTGTTTAACGCTTTTTTATACTACGAAGTTAACCAACAGGCATACGGTCCTCTTGATGGTGAGCGGTTCCCCGTAGCCTATGGATGCCTGTAACATCAAGGGGTATCAAGAGGTAAATCCGCGTTGCAGACCCTGTTAAATGTATGGCCTTATGGTAATGCTGAAAATACAACTGGAGCTACATGCGCAGGTTTTGCCCGTAGTCAACGTGTTAAATAACTTAATGTTACGGGATATTTTAAAATTATAGCGATCTTCCTTAAATTCATAACTTTACAAAACACCTGTCAAAAGTAACATCACAGTCGCAAGCACTACCCCGGCTGTATGCAGCGGCCTTCCCTTCGCCAAGACGTGACCTAATTTACGAGAAACAAAGCGATTTACCTACCCCCTATCTACCCTCCCCTTGCTAATGCCAACCTTACTACCCCGCGATACGGTTCAAAAGAATCGCAAAATAAAGTTGTCAAGACATGACTGATAGTAGATCCAGTACAGTCAAATAGCAACCTTTGCCCTTTGGGTTAGGACATAAATTACCTTACCCTTTTTAGGATAGATAACCGATCGAAATAGTACTCTATTCGATTGTAATAAGGGCTAGGTTCAGATTTTCATTGCATGAATAAAATTCGGTAGAGGTTGTCGTCTAGATTTATTTGTTTGGAGAAATAAAGGTATTTTCTATCAAACAAGTTTCGCTCGTATTTTGGGAAATTCTAGCAAAAGCTTAGCCTTTTGCTCGGAATAAAACGATAGGATTATTGAAATATACACTTACATTTTGAGGTAGAACACAGAATTGTTACGTAAGCTGTAAGATTATATTTGAAATTAATCCAGGTCACAAACTTTGTACCTATATTCCAAGTTTCATCTAAATCCGATCAGTAGTTTTTGCATAAAACATCTTTCAAAATACATCCTCACAGACTTTCACGTTTATAATAAAATGAAAATAAAAAATATTTATAACAAAAGTAAAGTACACAATATGTTTCTTCGATATACCTACAGTGATTGCTGCTTCATTGAGACAGAATAACAGTTCCAGCGGTCTTCACTCTAGGCAAGTCTGTTGAGTATTGAGTATTGAGTATCGTGAAGAAGAAGTACGTTGATAAAAACATTCAAAATCAATTAGAACCAGGATACCTACCTCGGAATATTAGTAGGACTTGAACAACTATGACTATTAGCTTCTAGTAGCTTCTACTAGCTTCGGTCCGTGGCTTCACTTGACCTGCAAACCTAAAACCTAAACCCCCTTGAGTTCCGCGTGCAATTGGTTCGATGGTTTAACGTGCCGCTAGTGCGAATAAGGTTTTTGAATAGGTCGTTATGCCAAGTCTGGAGGCCTCCGAGCGGCCTAAAAACTGCGAAAAGTGTTGGCCACTATCAAATTTCGAAATACAAAAGATTAACATTGACGTCGATTCTGTTGTGCATTTTCCTAAACTTAGTTTGACTTTTCTAAAAGTGATACTATCCCTTTGTTAAAGGTGAAATGACAAGGATAGACAACTTTAGAGCTGTCAAATTAAGATAAGCTTAGAAACTACAGAATCGACACCAATGATTGCCGTTTCCACCAACTGTCTCCTTCTTCTTCTTCTTCGTATGAGCTAGTGACCAACTCTAGTGTCGGAGTTTTTAGGCCGCCCAAAGGCCTCCGACATGGCTTAACGACTGAAAAGCCGGGACCAACATCTTAACGTGCCTTCCGGAGCACGGAAGCGCCCAAATCTAAATATCACTAAACGGTCACCCATCCAAGTAATGACCGGGCGGAGTGTTGCTTAACTAAGGTGATCTGCTAAGAACACCGAAGTTAACCAGGCCACGAGCGCTTCACTGTCTCCTAACACCCCTAAGCGTTAGTACGGCAGGTCAGGGGTGGTAACTCTAGTCTAGAGCAAACTTTCAAAACATAAATGAACTACTAGCTTTCCACCCGCGGTGTCGCTCGCGAGATACCCGCGGTAACGTTACCTATTATGCTATGCCAGGTCACAAAAGGTATTTAAGTTTCATCCAAATGCGTTCAGCTATGGAGTTGTGTGGGAACAAACATGTTTATGTACACGAACACACAAACATTCGCACTGAATTCTTGAGTGGAGAGCGCGGCTCTAGGGCGTCCTACGGCCAGTTTGAGTGACGATCTGCGAAAGGCTGCTGGTAGAAGCGATGAGTTGAGGACAGGGGGTGATGGCAGAATGGGGTAATGACGCCGATGTCCAGCGGTGGACTGCAATAGGGCGATGATGATTGTAATTATGAAGATACAGTAAGACAACACTAGGTACCTGAAATGGTCTGAAATAAACTTTATTTTTTATCGCATGCCGTAAATTACATTTTGTCTCATAACATGACTTGCCGTACCAACGCTAGGTGACACTTAAAGTTAAGTCACTGTTGGCACAAATTGCCATTATATGATCACGTAGACACGTATACGTAAGTATACCTACGTTTTATCCAATATCTGAAGTATCGGTCGTACGTGAGCTTCTTAACTTTTTATTGGATTTTTTATAAGTTAAATATTTTCTTGTCTATTTTTATTACATGGTATTCTATCGAGTTCCATCACTTAAAACCATGAAAGAGGTAAAAATGAAACTTTATAACCGATTTCAATAAAGGAAGAGGTCGGTTGTATTTTTAACCGACTTCAAAAAGGAGGAGGATATAAATTTTTTGACTTTTTTTTATGTATGTGCACCACTATCTCCGTCAATTGTGAACCGATTTTCAAAATTCTTTAGAACAAGAAGTAAGAAGTGATTTATTATATTTTAAGTGTTTGCCCACCCTTAGGGAAAATCTAGGATTTTTATATATCCCAATATATATTATAATCCCAAATATTTTTGGGATATATAAAGAAGTGATTTATTTGAAGTCGGTTTATTTTTAAAAGTCCTACTTGTTAAACAATAGACAAAATGTCAAACGGTATTAGCCAGGCCACTGTGACCTAAACCTCCACCCAGTATAAACAGGAGCTACGAACTGCGGCTACATTCAGCGCGATGAAAAAACAGTGGAGCATGTCATCTTACAATGCACTGCCACTGAAGCCAGAGTAAAATCCGGGTTACAAAAGCTGCTTGATCAAAACTCACAGACACAGGCAGCATCGGAAATTCAATGTTGCCAACGCAGAGTCCTTCTCCGTTATTTTAAGGAGTTGGGCTGGCTGGGGTCGGGTTAGCAGGGGGGAAATGCACAATACACCCTAATATGGGACGTCAGTGCAGAACTTTCACCCCCCACCAAATTAGAAATTAGAATGAGAAAAGACAAACATTTATTTACCACTTGGCACACAATACATACAACAACCAGAATTAAGTAAGTAAAATAAATAGTTAAATAGTAGGTAAGCAATATCGTCCTGGCATGTAGTTGTGTGCCACAGCAGCAAAAAGACCTCGACTCAGCATTAATGCCTTGCTATGGAGAAGAAGGCGCTGGTATTCTGCCGAAACTTTTGTACAGTCACTAGACCCTGTGATATCACCTTTTACAGTTCCATAGTCAAAGGGTAAAAATATATATACATAAAACCGGGACCTTATTACAAAGACTCCACTGTCCCTCTGTCTGTCACCAGACTCTCATAAACCGTGATAGCATTTCACAGTTGAAACTTTCACAGATGATGTATTTCTGCTGTCGCTATCACAAAAAATACATAATAAAATAAGTATTTATGGGGGGCTCCCAAAACAAACATGATTTTTTGCCGTTTTTTGCTCGATATTAATAACGGAAACATGTAGATGCTTAAAATAATCGTAACAGAATTATTAAATTGTGTATTCATTTCAATAATAAATAATTATATGAAAATAAAATGAAAACACATGAATATACATGAATAGATAATGGTACGGAACCCTTCGTGCGCGATTCCGACCTGTACTTATTCGGTTTTTATTTAGTAAAAATGTGAATGGTTAGTTCCTCTTTACCAAAACTACTGGACGGATTGAGCTGATATTTTGCACACATGTAGCTCTTGCCTAGGAATAACTTTTAGACTACTTTGATCTGGGTACGACGAGTGCGAAACCGCGGGCGGAAGCATAGTAAAACAATATATTCCCTCAGACATAAAAAAGTCTTGCTGACACTAACTGTGTACAGCTACTTAAGAAACCTCTTTTATTCGACCTCATCACGAATACTTTGTCAAACTAAAACCTACCTTATTACTTAAGAAATAAAACTTATGATATTTTTCTTCTTTCCAGGTATTGATATCTATTGTAGACCTAACAACGGAGTATATAGAGTTGGAAATCGATTGAGGTAAGTTGTAGAATATCAACAGAGTTCGTGGGAAAATCATTGGCATTGTTTTTCGTATACTCTAACCTTAGGTTCATTTTAGTTCGTTGAACCAGTAGTTCTGACTTTTTTGCAAGTGAAATGTAGACATAACTATATGAGCAACATAAGTGATAAAAATTGTACAACACGCAATATAAAATTACCTATTTAACCTATTTTGTTTCAATGTATATTCAAGTTCTTGTGAATTGTAAATTTGCATTCAAAAATAGCTGAACAACCTATCCTATAGTATGTGATTGGAAACTTTCAGTCATAACTAGCAGAACAATCCACGTGAATAAACGATCTAATATACTTATTAGTTATATATATAATTACTTGTTTTTGGCACAAAACAATTTGAACTTTTAGTAATTCTTCACTTTTTTTACTTTCATTTTTACTTTTCTTTTTAGGGTGACGTTCCCGAACCGGTCAAACGAACCCTTATGGTGCCGCTTTGTCCGTCCGTCCGTCCGTTTGTCACAGCTGATTATGTCAGGAACTGCATAAGCTACCGACTTGACATTTGGTATAGATTTAAAATGCACTGACTGAATAAGATTGCCAGTAAACAAAAATAAAAACTATTTTCATTTTCATCCCCAAAAAGTCGAAAATAAGAAACGTCCCCTTAACTCCGAAGTTTGCAAAGTGAGAAACCTGAAATTTATAAATATTATAGAAATCTATATTTTACATGAAAATTATAGTGAAGTCTCCACCTACAACAGTTTTTGAGAACTTTTTTTTGGGGAGGTTGAAAAATAAAAGTGGCGGCGTTATAATATAAAATAATAATAATTGGGGTATCAAATGAAAAGGCTTGATTTAAACATTAGGTATATAACAGTTTTTATTTTTTTGATATCATGCATAGTTTTTGATTTAGGATGAAAAAATTTTAAAAAAATTACCATCCCCTTAACTCCGAAGTTTGCGAAGTGAAAAACCTGAAATTTATACATATTATAGAAGTATTATCTATATTTTACATGAAAATTATAGCAATGCCTCCAGCTAATATGGTTTTGTAGAAACCTCAATAAATGTAATGACAGCTGTGGTCAAGCTATAAAGCAAGTTACACGGTCAACTATGGTGTTATCTGCAAGGCCCTAATTTGCCCATTCTAAAGCCGGTTTTTATTTTTCTATAGGACGTACACATTTTAATTACGAAAAAACCTTACTAATTAGTATCGCACGCCTTTGACCCGCAGTGGGCGAGTCAACTCGCACTTAACCGGTCTTTCTTAAAGTAGGTATTCTTTTTGAAGAAAATGCATAAAAATAACAGATCCGTTATTGCACCTGTTGATCACTCACACATCTCCGAATATGTGTTTTTATCCATCATGATGAAGTAGATCTCGTTTTTGGTCGCAGCGTTGGGGCTTCGCCGCGTCCACTTTCTATGGGACTTCTTCTCTTTGGAAAATATAATAAATATACAATAGCTATATTATAGCCATACTAAATAAATGGTTATGTTAGGATTAAAATGTTATGTTTCGATAGAAGTAATTAAAGTAGCTAATATCATGCTTTTAGCATGGATTAATTTGATAAAAGTCATTTAATGTAGTTAATGAATTCTACTATAACTCATTGTAAAGCTGCATGTGTTAAGTAATTTATGTAAACGTAATTAAATGTTATAAATATTTTTTTGCAGAAAAGAAATGCTAAAAGTCTAGATTTGTTTCATTGTTAAAAATAGAAAATTAAGTGGTAATGAATTTATTCAAACGAAATACGCCAATAATGTCGAATAATGACTTTATGCAGGTGTCATAGCGTCGAAACTACAAGAGCGTTCTAATAAACGCAGTAAGTGATTTTTGTAGTTAATGACTACTCACAATAAGCCGACGAAATTGTGCCATGTCCAGATACAAGTGACGTCATGCTCGAATAATGGATAGAAATTGATTCTTAGCATTAAAAACTCACATGGGTTACTTAGTTATTTATGGGCTCAATCTACTTATGCTTGGCCACTGAAGTGTGACGTATGGCATGGGAAAGTCTACGGGGTGTGAATTTATTGTGTAATACTATCCAGCACGACCATGGAAGCTTTTAGTAATTTCTTTGTGGTACAAATTCATGAAATTAAATGTACTATCTTGTACCCTGGAAGAATAAAATTGTACCCTTATAGTTTTGAAGATACAGCATAGTGGCTTTGGTCATTCTGGGTAGTACCTTTCTGGCACGACCAAGAGAGATTTATAGTAATTGAGATCATGAATAGGCTCAAAAAAAATGTACTATTTTGTACTCCAAATACAAGTTTTTACAAAACTATAAGGGTACAATTTTTTTCTTCCAGGGTACAAAATAGTACATTTAATTTCATGAATTTGTACCATAAAGAAATCAAAAACTGCTTCCATGGTCGTGGTGGATAGTATCACACAAATTATTGATATTTTGTGAGAGAATAGGTTTTATGCATCGACTTTATTATATACCTACTATAGTTTTATGTCATATAATTAACGCAATTTATGCAAGTAATGAATACCTTTAGTGCAAAACGAATGGTGGCCGAGAGTTATTGTAATATGGGACGCCAAGTGGCATAATCAAAAGAAGGCCTATGTCCGGCGTGGGTGAAAAATGTCTGTTAATGATAATGATGATTGAAAACAATTTACAATTTAGTTATTTAACTACTTTAATAAAGAAAGAAACAATTTGCGAAAACTTAACTTTTTAATCTTCTTAATGATAAACGCTAAACCCCTGTTCAAACAATGAGTATACTCATTGACGTTAGTGCCAGAGCAAATATTTAGAAATCTAGGTTCCTCAAGGTTATAATGATTTAATGAAGCAATAATTAAGGTAATAATGGCTAAAATTCGCCACAGTAATACCACGGAATAGTTAAGTAAATAGTCCGTGGTAGTACCTAAGATGAAGTGACAGCAGTATGTGAGGAGGAGGAGGAGGAGCAAAACTACGACCAGGCGACCAGGGCTAAGCCAAATCATCCACTAGGCAATGTAGACAGTAGTAGATTCTGCTTATTGTTCGTAGTTCGTCTGTTGCAAACTCTGGTGTCGGCGTGTTTAGGCCATCCAAAGGCCTCCGACATGGCTTAACGACTGAAAAGCCGGGACCAACATCTTAACGTGCCTTCCGAAGCAGATGGAAGTAGTAGATGGAAACGCAATATCTACCAAACTACGGGTGACGAGCTAATTGTTCAATTTAGCGATTGAGACAAAAGAGGTTGTAGGCTCGACTTGATTTACAAAACCGTACCCAACGGGCTAGATTTAACTGTGTTACGGCAGGGTAGATGCTTTAACCTCTTATGAAGTAATTATTTCAATGGGAGCAGTCGAGCAGCAAATATATGTAAAAAAGTAAAAAATATATATAAAGACATAAGTACATAAAAACATTAAAGACAAGAAAAAATACCTAAATTAAATCACAATACACACACACACACACTGACTTAAATAAAATAGAAAGAAAATTGAAATTTACAGATAAATTAAAAATATGAATTGGGTTTTTTTAAATTATCTAGATTTAAGTATTAAGACTCAAACAATTTAGATTGATATGTACCTAGGTTAACCTCTTTTCCCCACACTAGGACTTAGTAGCCTGTATTAGCAGGGTCACAGCGATTTGCTGTGTACTCTCTTACGTATTTTACATAGTGTTTTATTGAAATGAAACTAAAACTACCAAATAGGACAGAAAACACGCCACAATTTCGGATCAAGAGGTTTTGGAACCTAAATGTTCTTGGGTGCACATCGACTGTATTATAAAATTCTCTCAGAGCAAAACGTGCTCAAAGATCCTTATTAGGGGAAATATTTAAACCACAACTAAACGTGAAAGAAAATTCAACACGCAAACGTAATTGCAAGCGGCTCAGCTAGTTATTTACCAATGGGACTTCTACACTATTTCAATTATGATTTTGATTTTTTATTTTGACCATGGGGTAGTTTCTCATAACTCACAATACAGGGATGAACCCTTTTATGGGGTCTACTAAGGTAAGAATATGTGATTGTTGGGTTTTGTTTTAAGGAGTGTATAGCTGCAGAGGTCCGAAGGCAGAAAAGTTTTTATTAAAGAGCAAGAAGAAAGCAAAGAAAAAACTCCGCCTTAAAAATAATATTCAGGTAGTAAAACCATATCAATAAAAATATGGATAATAATAATAATAAGCAGGTAGAAAAATATTTAGTTAATACAAAATGCTGCTGTCGTTCCCTATGGATTTGTGTATCAGTTCAGTTTCAGTTTAACGAATTTATTTACTCAAAAGAACAATGATCAATTAAATGACTAGGTACATACAATATTCATAATTACTATCATAACTAATTAGGTAGTACAATAATGTTTCGTACAGTTACGCTAACTTAATAAATATATGGTTTCAATCTCTTCTTAAATATTTGCATTGATAAACTCGGGTAAACTATTGTAACTACAGCTCACCTTTTTAAAGAATGTTTATTTTTCCATAGTTTGTTCGCGGACTCCTTAGTGTTAACTTATTTTTATTTCTCAAATTGTAGATTTTTTTGTAAGTATAAATGTTTATTTTTGGTAAATAATATATGTGTTAGTTAAGTAGTCAAATTTGTAAAGAACTTTAATTCGTTTGTCTTGTGATATTTGTAATGTTTTAAGATTCAACACAGCTGCAGTCGCCCATTCCTCTAATAAATAAATAAATAAGGCCGGACGTAATCACACAACAGCATGTAGCCCCAAACCAAGCAGAGCTCGTATTATGGAAACCACATGATTTATACTACATAATTACATTTTTTTTTATAAATACATTCATATCATATATAGAAAACACCCAGACCCGAGACAAATTTCTGCAGAACATGCAAACATTTGTCCCGCAGCGGGAATCTAAACCGCAACCTTCTGCGTCTCAGGCGGGCCTTCGCCCACTGCGCCACAGAGGTCGTCGAAATAGATATTGCAAATGAGATTTAGGTAGGGAATAGTAAATGGTCATCAGAACTTTACGTGGAATGCAGCCCACGGATCTCCGTAGTGCATCTTAGCGAGACTAATTTAGTTCTTAGGTACTCAATATGAGATCGCCATGTTAGGCCGTCGTAGAGTATTAGACCTAGCTATTTCTCCTGTCGCGAGCGGTGTACTGTCGAATTACATATAGTTTATCACTAATTACCTAGTTAGTTAGTTTACCTATAGTTTATCACTATAGGTAATTAGACAGTACAGATTTTTTTGTTTTTCGCTGCAAATAGCGTTGTCCCGCTACCCAACTGATTCATTATATAAAGAGTGCGGAGTATTATCTGCCTCTAAATTATTTGTCCTACAAATTTTGATAACACATCACAAAAAGATTGATTTTAATCTAGTTTGATTTCAATAAAGCAGCGGTAATAAAAGATTTTGCGAAGTCGTTAGATGTAACACTAGCTTTGCTAGACGCCAAAATTATTTTGCACAGGCTTATATCTACAATAAACTTAATAACATTCTCCAATTAATTGTATCCTATGATTAGCTCTAAATTTAGAATAGATCTCAAGAATAAGTTGTTTGAACAGAGCTATAATGCAACTGAAAGTCTGTGTATTATTTTGTCATATATCACTGACTCCAATCACATCACACTCAGCATACACTTCTTTACATAGTATTTCCTATTGCCCAGGCTCTTAGGAGTCTGATGTTCTCAGGATAACCTTACACAACTGTTTTAATTATACAAATCAAACCGCCATACTTCCATTACATTAAATTTACCTTGGAAAGTTATTTGTATTAAGTTCTTGTTCAAAAGAATATTTTTTATATTTCACAGCTTTATAAATACAACTTTGATTAATTTAAGTGAAGTTGTTCAGGCGAAAGGCATACGTATGCCATATTATAGGATTTTCCTAGTTTGGATACCTACGCTCTTTCAACTAGCACTTTCACATCACCCTACACCAAAGTGTACCTATTTTCATATTGTAATGTGTGTGTTGTGTGAAATAATTAAATTATCTTATATTATCTTAATATCATATAGGAAGGTTTCTTTGCGTTAAATTTAAATAAGTCGGCTTGTGCATCTTAGAACAAAACATTTCGCTGAGGTCAGCATCGAAGTGGGATAGGCAGGTATCGTGCGCGTATAAATTTTGATTAATTCAGAGTGGCACTGCACCGACCGGGCCGAACTATCTCCTGCGCCCGGCTTTGCCTTCGACGCTGCTCTACGTGTCGCGTCTTCACTATACAACGAAGGTGGAGGATATCGTGGAATACGTGAAGAGGAAGGCCAATCTGCAGTTAAGGGTCGAAATGTTGGAATCGCGCCACAATGATTTTAAATCTTTTGTGGTTCGTGTTCCGACCGAAAATCTTTCGACCTTTACTAAGGAAGAGTTTTGGCCAAAAAGTGTGTTGTTCCGTCGTTTTCGCGGGCGACTGTACGACACAGCGCAAGTGCGTCACACGTCGCAGACAGGTTTAAGTATTATGTATGTTAGTCTCTAAGGTATTTATATATATGGGCCCTAGTTTAAGTAAATTAAGATCTTGTACTTTTTCTTTGTGCCTGAAATAAAAATTTATTATTATTATTATGACACTTTATTCATTTTAAAACTCATCAAAAATACATTTTTTACTATAAAATTTAAAACATTATTAATCTACTATGTACAAAAATAATATAAAAAAACATTATAGTAAAAAATATATCCAAAATGGTGGACCACCGACCGCGGGGCAAGGCTCAAACGGTCAGTGGCTAGGGCTGCAGAGAGAGGAACCTCCGCACAATGCGTGCCGAGTCCAGGAGAGCCGCCTTCTGTATCTGACCCTTGATCCAGCTGCCTAGCGAGAGCCTCTTAAGGTATTGGTCAAGGCTCTTCGCTATAAGACCGTTCACTGAAACGACTATCGGAACGATAATTGTTGAGTCGACATCCCACATAGCGGTAATCTCGTGTGCCAAGTCAAGGTACTTGCTAAGCTTGTCCTTCTCGGCCTTCACGAGATTAGCGTCATGTGGAATGGTGATGTCAACAAGTATCGCCCGGCGTTCCGACCGGTCTACCAAGACGATATCAGGTTTATTCGCAAGAATAGTCCTGTCCGTGATGATAGAGCGGTCCCAGTAGAGCGTAGCACGACCATTTTCGAGAACCGGTACCGGTGCGTACTTATAGTACGGAACCTCTGGACCGACAAGGTCGTATTGGAGAGCAAGCTGCTGATGGATGATCTTTGCTTCTTGGTTATGTCTGTGCAAGTATTCAGTGTTAGCGAGGTGCGAACAACCCGAAAGTATATGTCTGAGGGATTCACCGGGACGATGACAAGCTCTGCAAATGTCAACGGTTCCATCCTTCATGATATACTTTCGGTAGTTGTTCGTCTTTATTACCTCATCCATAATCGCACAGACAAAACCTTCGGTTTCCCCAAAGAGGTCACCGAAACGTAGCCAGTTCACGGATGCGGGTAGATCTACATCAGGCCCTGTAAGGGCTTTGTAGAACCGTCCGTGCAGCTCCTTACTCTCCCATACAACCTTGCGGTCGAGGGCACTCAGCACCGTAGGTTTGTGCCAGTTCTCCTTAGCCAGTGAGAGCGGGGTAAGGTTCTTGTCAACTGCTACGACATCACGATGCATCTCACTGTCGGCATGGAGGAAGTATTCTCTGAGCTTGCACACCTCGTGGTTATGGAGGGTCTTGGCATTTAAAAAGCCGCGGCCCCCACATTTCCGCGGGATGTACATCCTCATTACCGACGAGCGTGGATGTCGCATTCTATGTGTCGTAAGAAGTTGACGAACCTTACAGTCAAGGGCGTCAAGTTCAGTCTGAGTCCATTTCAATATGCCAAAAGTATAGATGAGCAGAGGCATAACCCAGCCGTTGAAGGCTCGAACCTTGTTACCACCCGACAAAAGACTATTGAGTACTTTAATCAGGCGGCAAAAGAATCGCTCCTTCACCGACTGTTTTATGTCTCTGTCTACTATACCTAACGCTTCTGACATACCGAGATATTTGTAGGTTTCGATATCGGAAAGAGATCTGAGGGATATCGTATCGGAAAGCTGTAAGTTTGTAGTATTTACAACTTTCCCCCGCCGTACTTGCATGACCGCACACTTCTCGACACCGAACTCCATGCTGATGGCACTGCTGAATATCTGTGTGATATTCAACAGAGTCAGCAGCTCTGGTTTTCTCGGCGCGAAAAGTTTGAGGTCATCCATGTACAGCAGGTGAGAAACGATACCACCCTCTCTCCGAAGTCGATAGCCTAGCCCTGAATCCTTTAGCAGAGTACTAAGAGGATTCAGTGCCAGGCAGAACCATAGGGGGCTCAGACTGTCGCCCTGGAAAATACCCCGCTCTATGCGAATCAGATCTTGCGGAGCAGAGGGATCCCGTCCGCTACCTGGATGACGAAGAACTGTGATCCACTGTCTCATGCATGTACCTAAGAAGGATCTCAAAGTTGCATCAATTTTATACAACTCTAAGATCCTCTCCAGCCATGTATGAGGCACCGAATCATAGGCCTTCTTGTAGTCTATCCATGCAGCGGAGAGGTTCCCCTTGCTGCGCCTGATCTGCTGGCTAATGGTCATGTCAATGAGGAGGAGCTCCTTAGTACCGCGGGACCCAACCCTACATCCATTCTGAGCAGGAGCCAAAATATTATTTGCAACTATGTGCGTATTAATTTTTACGGTCAGAATGGACGTAAGGAGCTTGTAGATGGTAGGTAAGCACGTTATGGGTCTGTAGTTCTTTGCTTCCGCGGTACTACCAGATTTGTGGAGCAGGAAGGTGACTCCAGTCGTCATGAAACTTGGCAGAGACCCAAGCTCGTGGGCTTCTTGAAATTGTGTGGCGAGTACAGAGTGTGAACATCTAAACCACTTCAGCCAGAAGTTATGCAACCCGTCCGGTCCAGGACTTTTCCAGTTATGGGCCGAACGGATTGCAAATCTGACATCTATGGGGGTAATCTCAACAGCCCCCATGGTTTCGATTGGTTCACACTCTCTACTCACCACATCCATCCAATCTCCCTCCGTGTGCTGGATGGGCACAGACCAGATGCTGCGCCAGAAATTATTCATGGTATCAGCATCCGGTACACGCCCGTCCATCACACATTGGTCAGGTTTCTCCCAGTTTCGGTACACCTTCCTCTGGTCACTTTGGAAGTTTCGATTCTGCCAATATCGGTCCACACGTTCTCGATACCTACGAATGCGACTCGCCCAAGCAGAGATTTTCTGCTTCAGAAAGTCAATGCGTTCTGTGACACATGCCATATAATCTCGGGGCCGAGTATCAGTCCCAGCAAAGGCCTGTGTTACAAAACGCATCACTCGAGGGCGGGTATTGCCCTCTCTGAAGCAACTTAGCTTTGCAATGAGGGTCCTGAATTTACCGATCCGCCGTTCGATCCGTACTTGCCAAGCTGGAATTTTGTTAACAGGTCGTGGTGCTCGCGTGGAGTTTGGGAACTTGACACGAGCAACACGACACGCCGCCACGGCTCCGCAGTAAAGGATCGAATGGGTATCGGCTAGTCCTTCGCTAGTCTCTAGATAAGGGACCAACAAAGGATTCAAGGCCTCCATTACAGCTAAGTTTCGTCTGTGAGTGGGCAAGCGAGGCAAACGCGGTCTTTCATCGAGAGGTGCGGACCGGTACGATAAAATCGCATCCTCCAAAGTCCTCCTCAATTGCTCATTTACCTGGTTTGTCACGCTGGTGATCTCGTAGTCGACGTCGTCAGCAGCGGCGTCCGGCTGCGTCGTTACCGGTATCAGAGTTGTCGTAACCGGCAGAGCGGCAGCCAGGACCCGCTGCGAGTGGTCAGCTACTTGATCACTTTCAGCGCGAAGCCGGTCAAGTACCGAATCATCCAACAATTTCAATCGTTGGATGGCTCGTACCTGATCCGATAGCCGTTGTGCAGTGACGGAAACAGCTGGTTCAAGCGTCAAAAACAGAGGCAGGATCCGGGTAAGGTACGCGGTGCGGTTGATTCCTCCCTCTGTAGCCCTATAGTATGCGCGCATGACATTTTTGTTTATGCCTTCGGTCCACTTCATGCGCCGCACTTTGCTGGTGGAGGCGGGGGTTGGACGTGGGGCAGACTGTCCCGCAGACCCCAAGCCGGCCGACAGCGGGGGCCGCCCACGCCGCACAGGTGGTCGCGGCGGCGGAGGCGACGGCGGCCTGCTCTCGTCGCTCGACGCGCTGGTGTCCGGGGGGGTGGCGAATACCTCATCCCCGGACGACGACGCGGAGCTTGACGGAACAGGCGCTGGTGATGGTGGGAGTGCATTTTTTGAAGCCGCTTTTGCTCTCGTTATCATTTTCGTATGATTTCAGTCATTGTGACATTTTGTTAGTTTTTGGTATTTGTAAGTTTTTATGAAATCCAAAATAGGTTGAAAACTTTGAACTATGGAGTTTGTGTATGGAAAAAACCAGGAAAAATATTATTATAATAACACTTTATTCATTTTAAAACTCATAAAAAATACATTTTTTACTATAAAATTTAAAACATTATTAATCTACTATGTACAAAAATAATATAAAAAAACATTATAGTAAAAAATATATCCAAAATGGTGGACCACCGACCGCGGGGCAGGGCTCAAACGGTCGGTGGCTAGGGCTGCAGAGAGAGGAACCTCCGCACAATGCGTGCCGAGTCCAGGAGAGCCGCCTTCTGTATCTGACCCTTGATCCAGCTGCCTAGCGAGAGCCTCTTAAGGTATTGGTCAAGGCTCTTCGCTATAAGACCGTTCACTGAAACGACTATCGGAACGATAATTGTTGAGTCGACATCCCACATAGCGGTAATCTCGTGTGTCAAGTCAAGGTACTTGCTAAGCTTGTCCTTCTCGGCCTTCACGAGATTAGCGTCATGTGGGATGGTGATGTCAACAAGTATCGCCCGGCGTTCCGACCGGTCTACCAAGACGATATCTGGTTTATTCGCAAGAATAGTCCTGTCCGTGATGATAGAGCGGTCCCAGTAGAGCGTAGCACGAACATTTCCGAGAACCGGTACCGGTGCGTACTTATAGTACGGAACCTCTGGACCGACAAGGTCGTATTGGAGAGCAAGCTGCTGATGGATGATCTTTGCTACTTGGTTATGTCTGTGCAAGTATTCAGTGTTAGCGAGGTGCGAACAACCCGAAAGTATATGTCTGAGGGATTCACCGGGACGATGACAAGCTCTGCAAATGTCAACGGTTCCATCCTTCATGATATACTTTCGGTAGTTGTTCGTCTTTATTACCTCATCCATAATCGCACAGACAAAACCTTCGGTTTCCCCAAAGAGGTCACCGAAACGTAGCCAGTTCACGGATGCGAGTAGGTCTACATCAGGCCCTGTAAGGGCTTTGTAGAACCGTCCGTGCAGCTCCTTACTCTCCCATACAACCTTGCGGTCGAGGGCACTCAGCACCGTAGGTTTGTGCCAGTTCTCCTTAGCCAGTGAGAGCGGGGTAAGGTTCTTATCAACTGCTACGACATCACGATGCATCTCACTGTTGGCATGGAGGAAGTATTCTCTGAGCTTGCACACCTCGCGGTTATGGAGGGTCTTGGCATTTAAAAAGCCGCGGCCCCCACATTTCCGCGGGATGTACATCCTCATTACCGACGAGCGTGGATGTCGCATTCTGTGTGTCGTAAGAAGTTGACGAACCTTACAGTCAAGAGCGTCAAGTTCAGTTTGAGTCCATCTCAATATGCCAATGGTATATATAAGCAGAGGCATAACCCAGCCGTTGAAGGCACGAACCTTGTTACCACCCGACAAAAGACTATTGAGTACTTTAGTCAGGCGGCAAAAGAATCGCTCCTTCACCGACTGTTTTATGTCTCTGTCTACTATACCTAACGCTTCTGACATACCGAGATATTTGTAGGTTTCGATATCGGAAAGAGATCTGAGGGATATCGTATCGGAAAGCTGTAAGTTTGTAGTATTTACAACTTTCCCCCGCTGTACTTGCATGACCGCACACTTCTCGACACCGAACTCCATGCTGATGGCACTGCTGAATATCTGTGTGATATTCAACAGAGTCAGCAGCTCTGGTTTTCTCGGCGCGAAAAGTTTGAGGTCATCCATGTACAACAGGTGAGAAACGATAACACCCTCTCTCCGAAGTCGATAGCCTAGCCCTGAATCCTTTAGCAGAGTACTAAGAGGATTCAGTGCCAGGCAGAACCATAGGGGACTCAGACTGTCGCCCTGGAATATACCCCGCTCTATGCGAATCAGATCTTGCGGAGCAGAGGGATCCCGTCCGCTACCTGGATGACGAAGAACTGTGATCCACTGTCTCATGCATGTACCTAAGAAGGATCTCAAAGTTGCATCAATTTTATACAACTCTAAGATCCTCTCCAGCCATGTATGAGGCACCGAATCATAGGCCTTCTTGTAGTCTATCCATGCAGCGGAGAGGTTCCCCTTGCTGCGCCTGATCTGCTGGCTAATGGTCATGTCAATGAGGAGGAGCTCCTTAGTACCGCGGGACCCAACCCTACATCCATTCTGAGCAGGAGCCAAAATATTATTTGCAACTATGTGCGCATTAATTTTTACGGTCAGAATGGACGTAAGGAGCTTGTAGATGGTAGGTAGGCACGTGATGGGTCTGTAGTTCTTTGCTTCCGCGGTACTACCAGATTTGTGGAGCAGGAAGGTGACTCTAGTCGTCATGAAACTTGGCAGAGACCCAAGCTCGAGGGCTTCTTGAAATTGTGTGGCGAGTACAGAGTGTGAACATCGAAACCACTTCAGCCAGAAGTTATGCAACCCGTCCGGTCCAGGACTTTTCCAGTTATGGGCCGAACGGATTGCAAATCTGACATCTATGGGGGTAATCTCAACAGCCCCCATGGTTTCGATTGGTTCACACTCTCTACTCACCACATCCATCCAATCTCCCTCCGTGTGCTGGATGGGCACAGACCAGATGCTGCGCCAGAAATTATTCATGGTATCAGCATCTGGTACACGCCCGTCCATCACACATTGGTCAGGTTTCTCCCAGTTTCGGTACACCCTCCTTTGGTCACTTTGGAAGTTTCGATTCTGCCAATATCGGTCCACACGTTCTCGATACCTACGAATGCGGCTCGCCCAAGCAGAGATTTTCTGCTTCAGAAAGTCAATGCGTTCTGTGACACATGCCATATAATCTCGGGGCCGAGTATCAGTCCCAGCAAAGGCCTGTGTTACAAAACGCATCACTCGAGGGCGGGTATTGCCCTCTCTGAAGCAACTTAGCTTTGCAATGAGGGTCCTGAATTTACCGATCCGCCGTTCGATCCGTACTTGCCAAGCTGGAATTTTGTTAACAGGTCGTGGTGCTCGCGTGGAGTTTGGGAACTTGACACGAGCAACACGACACGCCGCCACGGCTCCGCAGTAAAGGATCGAATGGGTATCGGCTAGTCCTTCGCTAGTCTCTAGATAAGGGACCAACAAAGGATTCAAGGCCTCCATTACAGCTAAGTTTCGTCTGTGAGTGGGCAAGCGAGGCAAACGCGGTCTTTCATCGAGAGGTGCGGACCGGTACGATAAAATCGCATCCTCCAAAGTCCTCCTCAATTGCTCATTTACCTGGTTTGTCACGCTGGTGATCTCGTAGTCGACGTCGTCAGCAGCGGCGTCCGGCTGCGTCGTTACCGGTATCAGAGTTGTCGTAACCGGCAGAGCGGCAGCCAGGACCCGCTGCGAGTGGTCAGCTACTTGATCACTTTCAGCGCGAAGCCGGTCAAGTACCGAATCATCCAACAATTTCAATCGTTGGATGGCTCGTACCTGATCCGATAGCCGTTGTGCAGTGACGGAAACAGCTGGTTCAAGCGTCAAAAACAGAGGCAGGATCCGGGTAAGGTACGCGGTGCGGTTGATTCCTCCCTCTGTAGCCCTATAGTATGCGCGCATGACATTTTCGTTTATTTTCTTCGTCCACTTCATGCGTCGCACATTGCTGTCGGAGGCGGGGGTCGGGCGCGGGGCAGATTGTCCCGCAGACCCCAAGCCGGCCAGCAGCGGTGGTCGCCCACGCCGCACAGGTGGTCGCGGCGGCGGAGGCGACGGCGGCCTGCTCTCGTCGCTCGACGCGCTGGTGTCCGGGGGGGTGGCAAATACCTCATCCCCAGACGACGACGCGGAGCTTGACGGACCAGGCGGAGGTGTTAGGCGTGCGATTTGCTCCGCTTCTGTTCTTGCTTTTCTTCGTGTAATCATCAATGTTTATTTTATTCCTTCTATGACATGTGTAGCTGAGTTGTCAAATCCATTGTTATGATTTTTTCATTTTTGGAAAAGGTTTGTTGAAATATAAATTTAGGCACGTATTCCATGGATTATTAACTTTATTGGAAAATTTTTAGGTGGTAAATGGTGATGAAATCAAATATTTAAAATTTTAGCGAAGAAAAAGCGTGTGACATGAGCGGTGTCATTTTTTTTTTTTTTTTATTATTATTATGACACTTTATTTAATTGTAAACTCGTCTAAAATACATTTTTTACTATTATACTTAATACTACTTATGTACATAAATAAATATCAAAAACATTATAGTAAAAAATGTATCAAAACGGGAGACCATCGACCGCGGGGCAGGGCTCAAACGGTCGGTGGCTAGGGCTGCAGAGAGAGGAACCTCCGCACAATGCGTGCCGAGTCCAGGAGAGCCGCCTTCTGTATCTGACCCTTGATCCAGCTGCCTAGCGAGAGCCTCTTAAGATATTGGTCAAGGCTCTTCGCTATCAGACCGTTCACTGAAACGACTATCGGAACGATAATTGTTGAGTCGACATCCCACATAGCGGTAATCTCGTGTGCCAAGTCAAGGTACTTGCTAAGCTTGTCCTTCTCGGCCTTCACGAGATTAGCGTCATGCGGGATGGTGATGTCAACAAGTATCGCCCGGCGTTCCGACCGGTCTACCAAGACGATATCAGGTTTATTCGCAAGAATAGTCCTGTCCGTGATGATAGAGCGGTAGAGTAGTAGAGCGTAGCACGACCATTTTCGAGAACCGGTACCGGTGCGTACTTATAGTACGGAACCTCTGAACCGACAAGGTCGTATTGGAGAGCAAGCTGCTGATGGATGATCTTTGCTACTTGGTTATGTCTGTGCAAGTATTCAGTGTTAGCGAGGTGCGAACAACCCGAAAGTATATGTCTGAGGGATTCACCGGGACGATGAAAAGCTCTGCAAATGTCAACGGTTCCATCCTTCATGATATACTTTCGGTAGTTGTTCGTCTTTATTACCTCATCCATAATCGCACAGACAAAACCTTCAGTTTCCCCAAAGAGGTCACCGAAACGTAGCCAGTTCACGGATGCGAGTAGGTCTACATCAGGCCCTGTAAGGGCTTTATAGAACCGTCCGTGCAGCTCCTTACTCTCCCATACCACCTTGCGGTCGAGGGCACTCAGCACCGTAGGTTTGTGCCAGTTCTCCTTAGCCAGTGAGAGCGGGGTAAGGTTCTTGTCAACTGCTACGACATCACGATGCATCTCAATGTCGGCATGGAGGAAGTATTCTCTGAGCTTGCACACCTCGTGGTTATGGAGGGTCTTGGCATTTAAAAAGCCGCGGCCCCCACATTTCCGCGGGATGTACATCCTCATTACCGACGAGCGTGGATGTCGCATTCTGTGTGTCGTAAGAAGTTGACGAACCTTACAGTCAAGGGCGTCAAGTTCAGTCTGAGTCCATCTCAATATGCCAAAAGTATAGATGAGCAGAGGCATAACCCAGCCGTTGAAGGCACGAACCTTGTTACCACCCGACAAAAGACTATTGAGTACTTTAGTCAGGCGGCAAAAGAATCGCTCCTTCACCGACTGTTTTATGTCTCTGTCTACTATACCTAACGCTTCTGACATACCGAGATATTTGTAGGTTTCGATATCGGAAAGAGATCTGAGGGATATCGTATCGGAAAGCTGTAAGTTTGTAGTATTTACAACTTTCCCCCGCCGTACTTGCATGACCGCACACTTCTCGACACCGAACTCCATGCTGATGGCACTGCTGAATATCTGTGTGATATTCAACAGAGTCAGCAGTTCTGGTTTTCTTGGCGCAAAAAGTTTGAGGTCATCCATGTACAGCAGGTGAGAAACGATATCACCCTCTCTCCGAAGTCGATAGCCTAGCCCTGAATCCTTTAGCAGAGTACTAAGAGGATTCAGTGCCAGGCAGAACCATAGGGGACTCAGACTGTCGCCCTGGAAAATACCCCGCTCTATGCGAATCAGATCTTGCGGAGCAGAGGGATCCCGTCCGCTACCTGGATGACGAAGAACTGTGATCCACTGTCTCATGCATGTACCTAAGAAGGATCTCAATGTTGCATCAATTTTATACAACTCTAAGATCCTCCCCAGCCATGTATGAGGCACTGAATCATACGCCTTTTTGTAGTCTATCCATGCAGCGGAGAGGTTCCCCTTGCTGCGCCTGATCTGCTGGCTAATGGTCATGTCAATGAGGAGGAGCTCCTTAGTACCGCGGGACCCAACCCTACATCCATTCTGAGCCGGAGCCAAAATATTATTTGCAACTATGTGCGCATTAATTTTTATGCTCAGAATGGACGTAAGGAGCTTGTAAATGGTAGGTAAGCACGTGATGGGTCTGTAGTTCTTTGCTTCCGCGGTACTACCAGATTTGTGGAGCAGGAAGGTGACTCCTGTCGTCATGAAACTTGGGAGAGACCCAAGCTCGAGGGCTTCTTGAAATTGTGTGGCGAGTACAGAGTGTGAACACCGAAACCACTTCAGCCAGAAGTTATGCAACCCGTCCGGTCCAGGACTTTTCCAGTTATGGGCCGAACGGATTGCAAATCTGACATCTATGGGGCTAATCTCTACAGGTCCCATGGTTTCGATAGATTCACACTCTCTACTCACCACATCCATCCAATCTCCCTCCGTGTGTTGGATGGGCACAGACCAGATGCTGCGCCAGAAATTATTCATGGCATCCGCATCCGGTACACGCCCGTCCATCACACATTGGTCAGGTTTCTCCCAGTTTCGGTACACCTTCCTCTGGTCACTTTGGAAATTTCGATTCTGCCAATATCGGTCCACACGTTCTCGATACCGACGAATGCGGCTTGCCCATGCAGAGATTTTCTGCTTCAGAAAGTCAATGCGTTCTGTGACACAGGCCATATAATCGTGAGGCCGAATATCGGTCCCAGAAAAGGCCTGTGTCACAAAACGCATCACTCGAGGGCGGGTATTGCCCCCTCTGAAGCAACTTAGCTTTGCAATGAGGGTCCTGAATTTACCGATCCGCCGTTTGATCCGTACTTGCCAAGCTGGAGTTTGGTTGACAGGTCGTGGTGCTCGCGTAGAGTTGGGGAACTTGACACGAGCAACACGACACGCAGCCACGGCTCCGCAGTAAAGGATCGAATGGGTATCGGCTAGACCTTCGCTAGTCTCTAGATAAGGAACCAGCAAAGGATTCAAGGCCTCCATTATAGCCAAGTTTCGTCTGTGAGTGGGCAAGCGTGGCAAACGCGGTCTTTCATCAAGAGGTGCGGACCGGTACGATAAAATCGTATCCTCCAAAGTCCTCCTCAACTGCTCATTTACCTGGTTTGTCACGCTGGTGTTCTCGTTGTTGACGTCGTCAGCAGCGGGGTCCGGCTGCGTCGTCACAGGTATCGAAGTTGTCGTAACCGTCGACGTGGCAGCCGGGACCCGCTGCGAGTGGTCAGCTACTTGAGCACTTTCAGCGCGAAGCCGGTCAAGTACCGAATCATCCAACAATTTTAATCGTTGGATGGCTCGTACCTGATCCGATAGCCGTTGTGCAGTAACAGTTACAGCTGGTTCAAGTACCTGAAACAGAGGCAGCATCCGGGCAATGTACGCGGTGCGGTTAGTTCCTCCGTCTGTAGCCCTATAATATACGCGCATGACGTTTCTATTTATTTGTTCTGTCCACTTCATGCGAATGCGCACATTGCTGGTGGTGGCGGGGGTCGGACGCGGGGCAGACTGTCCCGCAGACCCCAAGCCGGCCGACAGCGGGGGGCGCCCACGCCGCACAGGTGGTCGCGGCGGCGGAGGCGACGGCGGCCTGCTCTCGTCGCTCGACGCGCTGGTGTCCGGGGGGGTGGCGAATACCTCATCCCCGGACGACGATGTGGAGCTTGACGGAACAGGCGCAGATGTTTGGTGTGCTTCATATGTAGCCGCTCGTGCTTTTCCTCTGGTCAACATGTTATGATGGTTTTTTCATTGTGGCATTTGTGCCTTTATGTCAAAAATAAAATGAAAATAGGTTGTATTACTGGTTTAAAACTGTTGAGGATACGGTATGAATCGGGAAAAGCAATATAAAATAAATTTTGGTAAAATATTAGAGAAAAAGCGTGTGTCAGCGGTGAAGTTTTTTTTTTTTTTTTTTTTTATTATTATTATTATTATTATAAATAAATGTGTCCTTTCAGTCCTACTTTGCTATTATTATTAATATATATTTAACAAATTAGAAATCAGAAGTTTTTTATTAACTCACTGGCTTGATCCGGGAATTGAACTAGCCTTAAACGAAGAACCTACCATTAACGTCCTCTTTTATCTTAATTAATTGAGTCAAACATGAGAATGAAATCATTCTTACACAGCATCAAATATCAGGAAGGTGCTCAAAAAATAGATTAAGAAAACCTCCCCAAAACTGCTTGTGATATTAGATACAAAGTCTATTATAAGTATTTGATTCAGCCTGATTGGTAAGATGCAGAGTGCCGATTTTGGTTTTTTAAGCTGGTTCTTTTTCCGGTTCAGACATTTGATAATAGTATCTTCATTAAGTACCCGTATGATTTTATTGAACAGAAAACATGGTGTCTGCTTCCCAATCGGCCATCACGGCGTTGCAAGTTGTGCAGGCATTACTATTGAGTCTGCAGACTACGCTTGCACCGTCCAGCTTCCTCTGCCCGGCGAGCACTCCTATTGACGATATCCGTAACTACATCTTTGTACTAAGTTCCAGCCGCGGGTTCACTCGCGATGTACCCGAACGCTAAAAAAGAAGGTGCAAATCCAGGATTAACTTAATCCGTCCGTCGCGCAGCAGTAAAACGGTCCTGACTTAGCAATTTGCTTCGCTATCCCAAGACAAGTCAGCGCTGTTTATTCTGCCGAGACCTACTTCGTTTCCTTCATTTTTGTGTCACTATGAATGGCAGTGTCAATAAATAAAAGCGAATAAATAACATCAAATACCAAAGAGTACATACTTTCTCTTTTTGGTTTGGAACTGTACTACTATCATGCCTATCCTGCTCCTCACCTGCTCCTCAGGTGCATTTATATATTTTGGTTGAAAGGGTTGATGCCAGTGATGTTACAAACTCATGAGGTGCCTAAAAGGTCTTTAAACTTTCACCTCCGTTACATTCCTTCTGTTTAAATATCAAAACCTTTCTTAATGCGGTCTCATTGTAGGGGTCTCATTGTAGGGTACCCTTAATAGTTTATAGAGTTTACTATTTAGGCTCCGGGTTGTCTATCAGCCAGTTCGTATAATTTACTTATTATTTTCAGAATCCGTGCAGAAGTGGGACTACATCTTGATTGGCTCAGGCTCGGCAGGCTCTGTGGTGGCCAACAGACTATCGGAAATTGACGCAAATGTGCTAGTTCTTGAGGCAGGGGGTTGTCCCCCCTTTGAATCTACGGTATACGCTTTAAAATTGTAGAACAACAACGCCAGCCTATCGTAGAGAAGACCGTGAGGATCGACCTTCACACATCAAATAACTTAATGAGCGATTTTTTTTTCAAATTTAATTTATTAACAAACATGCTTATGATATTTTGACTATTGAAAAGTGTTCACAGCTATTTTTAATTGAATTAATTTTAATCAATTTTCTTTCATCACCTCTTCATAACCGAATGAATTTCATCTCAACTTATAGTTTTAACACACAGAATATAGCCTGCCAGTAGGGAAGTCTAGGTTGTCTTGATATTAAGCCAATTAACTATTTTAATAATCTCATTATTTATGTCAGATTCATATTTGGATATGTCATTATCATTTAATTTAATTATTATAGTAGTGTCAGTAGTGCGAATACAATTGTTTCATGAATTGTTACGTCAGGTAGGTCATTTATATATAAAATAAATGTATTTGGCCCTAAGATACTCCCTTAGGGCACTCCATAAGAATTAACCTTGTAATCTGATCTGTAGTTGCGTTTTAGGTTATTTGTCACATTTGAGATCTCAGTACATTGTAGTCTGTTATTTAAATAGCTTTTAAACCAGTTTTTTGCTGCGCCTCTAAACCCGTCATTATTTATAGAGCTTTTCTAGGAGTAAAGAATGGTAAACATAGTCAAACGCTATGCTCATGTGAAAAAATAGGGCGACAACGTGGAGCCCATCGTCTACACATTCAGAAACCATTTTAACTAGCTCAAAGTTTGCTAGGGTCGTCGACTTGCTTTTCCTGAATCCGTTTTGTTCGCGGCATCGTTTTCTCAAAAACTTTTGAGTGGACTGGTATGAGAGTAAGAGGTCTATAATTATTAGGGTCGCATTCATTTCCTTTTTTAAATAGTAGTATTACAATAGAAAACTTAAGTTTAGTAGGGAAAATAACTTCACTGAAACATATGTTTATAATATGGCTTAGCACTGGGGCAATGTATCTCGATATTATTTTTATTATTTTAGTTGGCAATTCGTCGTATCCTATAGCTGTTGAGTTGTTTAACGTGTTGATAATTTTCCATATTTCGTCAGTGCTTGTTGGGTTTAAAAATATACTAGAATTGATACTAGATTTGACCAGAGGAAAAGTTTCTAGTGAACTTGAATGATGTATATCAATAAAAAAAACAGATGTCTTTGAGATTTCAATGGGATTTGTTATAATATTGCTATTCAATTTGTTACAATTTAAATTATTCTGTCTAGTTCCACAAGTTGTTTGATCTTTATTGATACTCCAAGCTGCTCTGCATTTATTCTTTGCTCTGCATATGTATTTTGCGTAGTTTTATCGTTGTGAGTAAAGACTTCTTGAGGGATAAGGCATATGATTTATTTTTTTCCCAATGGTATTTGTTTATTTTGATACTTAAAATAGAGATTCCATTTTTCTTGGAAAATTTTCCTAATTTATTTAGGGGCGTAAAAATTATTTTTTATTTTAACTTTTGGAAAACATAATTTGAAATAAATAATTATTAAATCATGAAAGTTAGAAAACGCATCATTTACATCATTTTCTGCCATGACTTCTGAAAAAGAGAGCGCAGAAATGCAGTTTTCAAAGAAAAATGGGCAAAATTGGTCCAAGAGCCTCCACTGATGAGACTTGTGGGAACCAAAAGGGCATAGTTGTCGTATGAGTCTGGCAAAAGTTTATTTAATTCTGTCCCGAGGTTTTTTTGTTATGATCATGTTTGTTCTTAAAATAAACACTATGATTTTACGTTTATTGTGGATGGTTTCATTATATCTATATCTAAGTATCTTGAATGCGATGCCCCTCTTGCTTCTCTTTAACTTCTCCGCGCTTGCCCAGTCCCAGCAGACACCGTACCTACCAGAACACCAATGTGACGTCATCGACGCTAGGTGCAGAGATGTGACCGTGCTACTCGTAGGGAGGTAGGGGTAGGGGTTACTAAGAATCCCCGTGATACCGTTGGCTACCTTCAACACCTGACCATGACTACGTTTAATGGACGCTCTCTGAGGTTCGAAAAACACCAAGCACAGTTGGAAGTGGAGTTTTCCGTTCTTTTTGTGTGAAGTCCGAAGAGAGGGAATGGACACCATTACCCTAGACTCGGGCCACATGATTTTAGCTTTGTGACACTACTGATGAAATGGCTCATAATAAAATAGATAACATAGAAGCTAAGTTGTTTAACGTAGAATCATAATATTTTATAGTAAGAACAAACACGACCATAACAAAAGAACCTCAGGACAGAATTTAATAGCCGTTTGCCAGAATCATACGACAACTATGCCCTTTCATTTCCCGCAAGTCTCATCTGTGGAGGCTCTTGGACCAAGTTCCATACATTTTTGCCCATTGTCCTTTCTTTATATTGTCAATTGATAATTAATCTCTCTTCATTTCCTTAGTGGAAGTTTGTAACTTCTTATATTTGAGTGTGAATTCTAAAGTTTATATCGTGATCTGATAGACCTAGCTTATGGACTGCTCTCTGAGCTTTTGTTATATTACTGAAGATGTGGTCAATACAAGATTTATTTCTTGTTGGTTCAGTGATATGGGAAGTCATTAAAGGTTTTCAAAATTTCTTTCAGATCTCGGGTATTTTATTATGCTTTTGTAAATCAATGTTCAAATCTCCAGTTAAAATAATGCGTTTCTTGGGTTTTTTGTCAAATATATTAGCAAAGATTTTAGTTTCTCAAAAAATAAGTTAATATTTTCAGGTTCTGGTGTTCGATAGATGCAGATTATTACAAGAAATTTTTTCAGTTAATTCAATTCCACAGCATTCAAATGACTTTAAACATGAAAAAAACATGGGACAGTCCTGTCTATGTCTAGCAGTAGACCAATATAGATGGTGTTGTTGTTAGTATTGATGCAGTAGACTGTTAAAGGCAGATAATGTTGTTGTTGTGCTTACATTATAAGAAAAACATACATTTCCCATGTAAAAGTAATGCCGGTAACAGAATCTGGCAGAATCAAAAGTGACAAAAGTGTCATCCAAAAATTATCCAACTGCGCAACCTGTCACATCCTAACAAATAGTTTTGAAAGTATGGTAGGGCGGTCCACCATATGAATGTATGAAGCATTGTATATACTGTTATGGTATGAAGGGAGGCGAATGATTAATTTTTTGTTTATAATTCTGCTTTTAGACATTGTAGAGAAATAAAATGTAGCCTATTTAGTAAGTTGAATAGTAAACTTTCTAATTTTTTAAAGTTCATCAAAAATGCGTTTAGCTTTTTTCGCGCCAAAGATGCAGACAAAGTCTTCCGGTCCAAAAAAAATATTCGGTATTAGCTTTTTTATGCTTTACTGAATACACTTTTGCTAAAAAAACATATGTACATATATTTTTGCTCTTCTTTTTTATTATTATGCCTAGATTTTTATGTGTAAAAATCTGAAAGTACTTCCAATTAAGTGTTTTTGCTAAGTTCATCGTACTTTTAAGTAGATTTGTAAAAAAAAATGTAAAGGCTTATAGGGTTTATAAATGAAAAATATATTGTAATAAAAATAAATTGTATGTATTCAGTTTATAGTTTGTTTTCAAGATAGATTTTTTTAAAGCCCAAGGTCAAACGCTAAAAGTGGTGGGTGTGGATCAGCTTTATGTTAATATAATGTGCAAGTAGCTGATAGTCGTAAGAGTAGGCAGATTGTGTTCCTACTTAATGTTGATTGATTTTTCTCCAAGCTTGTACCATCATAATTTATTTTGTGGGTGAAGGAAAAACTCTTGTGCTTGATACTCAACTTTTTTTTTCTCTCAGCTCCCTGGCTACTTGACTACATTACCGCTGTCACAGTATGACTACGCTTACACCCCAGTCAACGATGGCTATACCTGCCAAAACCAAAAGCAACAAGGCAGCATCACTGCAGGCAAGATGTTCGGGGGGTCAGGAAGTATAAACCACATGATCTATGTCCCTCCCTTCAAGAGTGACTACGATTACTGGAGCAAGGCCGCCAACGACGAGGCATGGGCGTTATCAGAATTTGAAAAATATTTTAAAAAAGCAGAGAATGTTCTAGATAAAAGTGTCCTAGCGCAAAACTCACACGTTCATGGGACAAACGGTCCATTAAAAGTTTCAAAACAAGAAAGCCCTTTAACCTCAGGTTTGATCCGTGCTCATGAGGAATTGGGTATTAAATATCTGAATGATACTTCCGGTGTTTGCTCATCACATCCGTTGCTAACCATCGGAGAAGGCTTTAGACAAAGCGGTAACGTGGGGTACCTCAGCAAACTCACCAAATCAGAAAATAAAGTTAAGTTTCTGAGTAGCGCCATCACTACGAAGATCATCTTCGAGGGTTCCACTGCAACAGGCGTGCAGTACATATTCGAAAACAAGACTTACATTGCAACTGTTACTAAACAGGTCATCGTTTCTGCTGGAGCGATCAAGTCTCCTCAACTGCTCATGATTTCAGGAATTGGAGACAAAGATACTTTGGCTAGTTTTGGCATCGAATCAATGGTTCAAAACAACCAGGTTGGAAAGAATTTAATGGACCACTTAGCAGCTGTTGCTGGTTTCTCATTGGATGAGAACACAGAGCCTGCACCGGCGGCAAACCCTTACGAGTTTCCGGTTCCAACGATAACAGCTTACGATGCCTTGAATAAGAGCTCATCTGACCCCGAGATACAGAATATCGCATTATACTTCGGTCCTAACTCGACCGGTCTACTTCAAATATGCACGTATGTCTTCAAGTACTTGGACGCTATCTGTGATGCTTGGTACGAAGGCAACACTAACAGGAACTTTGTACTCAACGTGCTTAATTTAATGAACCCCAAGTCAACGGGATCGATCAGTCTGAAATCAGCAGATATAAATGACGAACCTATCATCAACTTAGGTCTTCTCAGCAACAGTGATGATTTGGAAAAATTTGCGCACCTTCTGTTGCAGTATGTGGAGCCACTACTAAAAACGAGCACTCTCAAAAACCTTGGGGCTAAATTCATTGACCTGGATCTTTGTAAAGGCAAAGATATATCTAGTTTAGATTTTTGGAAATGCTACATCGTGAAGATGTCTTCGACTATGTGGAATTACAGTGGCACCTGTCAAATAGGGAAGGTTGTAGACAACAATTTGACCGTTATTGGTACAACGAATGTGAAAGTCGTCGATGCGAGTGTCGCTCCTCACATGAAGATCGGTAACATCGAGTCTGAAGTAATAGCGATGGCTGAGAAAGCAAGTGATATTATAAAAGTTGAAGGTGGTTACTCTTCGTAGATCTGATTGATCTGTTTAGTCTAAAGGGTATTTTTTGGTAACATTATGTTGTCTTTTTGTATGGCTTGTTGAATGGTACTGTTTTATATTATTTACTTTTAATAAAGCATTAAATCTTAATTTGTTATTTTCTAGACAAGGGAGATCAAGCTATTAGACCATATTTTCTACACCTTGGTTGACAAATAATGTCACACTAGCTTTCGCACGCGTTGTACCCGGATAAAAAGTGGCCTATTATGTTATTCCTAGATTATGTGCAAAACTTCAGCTCAATCAGTCACGTTAAGATTCTCAAAAATTTAAAATCAATTCGGGTCTCAGTTTTTATTTAAATATTATATTTTTTATTCAAATACCTTAAAAAACAGATTTCACAGGCTTAAAAAATTTTAGGGTAAAAAATCTGAGAATCTTAACGTGACTGATTGAGCTAAGTTTTTGTTTTGGGTGGTTATTTGTTTTTATTATGCACAGAGTTTAGAATGCTCTACCCGAATGTGTGTTCCCCGATGATTATAATCTGGGTGTCTTCAAGTCTCGAGTGAACAGGTTTCTTCTAGGCAAGCGTGCTCCATCGTAGACTGCATTTTCGCTTACCATCAGGCGAAATGCAGTCAAACGTAAGACTATTTATTATAAAAAAAAAAAAAAAAAAAAAAAGAGTGCAAAATTTCAAGTTAATAGGTGAATATTTTTTGTACCCCATTCAAAGTTTGCCCGTAAACCTCTTTTGAGGTTGAATTGAGATAAATGCTGAAAGAGATGTTTATTTATTTAAATTGGTGTCTGAAAAAAATCAAGTAAGGTAAGGTAAGAATTTTTGTACCCAATACAAACTTTGCCATCCCTGTTCACCCCCTTAAAGGTTGAATTTTGAAAAATGCTGAAATAATGTGTATTTATTTTTATTAGAGTGTCTCTGGGCAGAGTTTGAAGTCAATATAAATAGGTGATGATTTTTTTGTCTCCCCCAAAAAAAAAACTGCCACCTCCGTTAATCTTTTTAGGGGTTTAATTACAAAAAATGCTACAACAGGTATTTCATTCGGTATTTTCATTTGAAGTTTCTGTTCAAAATTTTACGTTAATAGTAGATTGTTTTACAAGGGACTAAACCATCCCATTATATACGAGGTTGTTATACTCCCGAGCTTAGCGAGGGAGGATGACAAGACCGAGTTATAATGGGTGGTTTTGGCCCGAGTAAAACACTCTACTTTTCACTTCGATTGCGAGAAAATAAAACAATTCCAAATTAGTCAATTTTCAGAAATTTTATTAAAAATTAAATGTGCAGTTAGAGCAATTTTGAATGTTTAGTGATATGTTTTTCCCGGGCAATTTTATTTCGGTTCTCTGTGATTGGGATGTGATAATATTTTGAGTTGATTGTTGTGGAGTAAAAGTTGGAGAGACTCGAATCATGCTTGAGTTTCCTGCATTATTAAGATCTGAGTGCGGCTTCAGCTGAGTTGACATATTCATCCAATCCCGCGATGTAGATGCTTGGGGTTCTGTAATGTTTGGTAGAATATTGATTCCTTCCATAATCCGCTGCGTGACGTGATACTTGTTTTGTATAGAGTCCTCTATATAACCTTCAGCCACTTGATCGGACCTCCATCCACCGTGGCGTTTTAATGTCGTTATATTCGCACCAGAGTCCGCCAACAGAGTCGCGGATGTTCTGCGGAAACAATGGCCCGTGTAGAGTTCCGGATTTGGTAAATTTAGATAAGTGGCAATATCTTTAGGCATGTTACCAAATTTATTTTTGCCTATGACTTGCCTTGTGCATTTACCATTTTGATAATTTAGAAAAAATCTTCTCGTTGAAACATTAGTGGGACGTAACTCCTGATAGGCTTTAACTATATTAAGGTATTCTCCACTGATGACAAATTTACGCTCTTTGTTTGTTTTCGTGTTCGGCAGACTCACAGCTTGTAGGTTTGTATCCGTTTCTACGTCTTCTAGCGTTATATTGGCAAGCTCTATTCCTCTGCATGCACCGCTGATTCCATAAATTAAAGCAACCTGTTGAACAAAAAAATAAGTGTGTTAATAATCGTAATAACCTAGGTACATAATTTAGGTATGTAGGTAGGTATCTATTTATTTAGTTTGAGTAGAGTACATAAGTAGGTTACCTTTGTTGCCAAGTATTGTTTATTTGGAGCGTTATTTAAAAATGTTTCGATTTCTTGTGTCGTCAAGACTTTAGATTTTTTTGCCTTGTATCCAGTGGACAATTTCTTCAGTAAAGCCGTTAAATTTACATATTTTTTAATATCGACATCGTGTCTCGTTTTTAAGGTCATTCTTAACATTGAATATGTGCTCCAAAGAGTCGACGATTTGAATTTTTTCGATAATTCATCAAAATAAGTGAGAAAAACCCCTTCTGTAAAAGAATCCACACGTTTCTCATCTCTCCATTTCATAAAATTTTCGTAACTCTTTAAATATATTTCACGTGATTTTGTCGGCAACAGATTCATAATTATTTCTTTGCCCTTTTCTTCCATTTGCATATTAGCATCTTCACTATCACTTGATGACATTTTTCACGTTCACAATTTGAAAGTTAAAGTCAGGAAGTTAAACGTAAAAGTTTGTGATTTGGAATGAAGAAAATTCTAGAGATTTAGCGCTAATACCATCTTTTTTTTTAAATCTCTATACCTTCAATAACCCTCAACGAAACAGTTCGCATTCTACCGTGAAGGGAAGAATCAACCTTCATAAAACATCACCAAGACGGTTCTATTTTCAAAAAAAAAGATTGACGGAGCACCAAGAAGTCGAGTTTTTATATAAGATAACGAATGCTTTGTACGGGCTGATGATTTTAGACAAAAATTAAAAAGAAAAAATACTTTTTAGCCCTAGGTATTAAACTCGAGTTTTAGGCCCGCTAAGCTACACTATTATGATACACTTTTTGAGCAAGAGAAGTGAAAAAAGTATTTTTTTTTGTCCCTTATACAATCTTTTACACCTCCATATACACGTTTAGGAGTTGAATCGCGAATATAGTTGAAATAGATGTTTATTTATATTTAATTTAGAGTCTCTGTTTAAAATTTCAAGTCAACAGGTGGAGATTTATTTGTCCCATGACACAAACTTTGCCACCCCCGTTACACCCTCAGAGGTTCAGTTTCGAAAAAGCTGAAAAAGGTGTTTATTTTCTTTTGAGTCTCTGTGCAAAATTTAAAGTTAATAGGTAAAGATCTTTTTAATACAGTTGCTCAAAAAGTGGCGTATTGCAGGGACGTATAGCGTTCGGGATGTGGGCTATTACATACTCGAGCTTTTTTTTTACATTTTCCGAACTTGTGCGTTCTTCTACGTTTTTCATCATCCCTCATACAAACTTTTGCCACCCCTGTGCACCCCCTTAAAGGTTGAATTTTGAAAAATGCTGAAATAATGGAAATAATCCCCTTAGGGGTTGAATTTCCAAAAAATCCCTTCTTATTCTGTGGTTTTGCTATGAAAAGAAGCTACACTCCAAATTTCAACTTTGTACCTTCAGTGGTTTGGGATGTGCGTTGATTCCAGAAAAAGGCCTTTTTTATATTATATAGATTAGGTCAGGCACCTTCACGGTAAGTACTTCAGTATTTCTCAATTCTCTCCCTAGGAGGTATGAATGAATGAACGAATGAATGAATGAATCAATTGAATGAACACTTTATTGCATGAAACACATATACAACGACATTAAAAATAATGGTACAATGGGCGGCCTTATCGCTGAAAGCGATTTCTTCCAGGCAACCTTTGGATGGAGAAAGCGATAAAAACTAAAAAGAAAAAAACACAAGGGATTGCAGCACAGTTTAAAAACAAACTAATACATGTTTGCAACAAAACAATACAGTAAGCAAATTAAATCAATACCGATACACACATAATAATAACAATAGACTATTATATACTTTAATAAATACTACATAGTTAAAGTTTGGAGAATGAGGTAATTTATAAAGAGGATGTCAAATAGTGAATCTTAAGTTTGAGTTTAAAAGTATTGAGTGAAGGAGCTCGTCTTATCTCGACCGGTAAGGCATTCCACAATCGTACAGATTGAACCGTAAAAGAGTTGCCGTAAAATGAACTACTGTGTATAGGAAATCTGAGCGACAGGTTGTCTGATGACCTAAGATTCAAGGAGTTAGAAGAATGAAGATATTCAAATCTGTCTTTGAGATAGCGAGGCGAGAAAGGATTGAACAGAATAGAATATGCATGTCCCGGCGACGGCGAATAGGGAGCCACTTGAGCAAAGTTCGAAAAGGAGAAACGTGGTCATATTTGCGCAAGCCAAATATGAACCTGATGCAGAAGTTTTGGAGACGCTCAAGCTTGTTTAGCTGCTCTTCTGTGAGATCCAAGTAGCACGCATAATCCAGCACAGGGAGAAGGAGAGATTGTGTTAGAGCAGTTTTGGTGGCCGTTGGCAGAAAGTTACGCAGTCTTCTCAGAGAGTCCGCCGAGGCATAGAGCTTCTGACATGTGATTTGGAGTTGGGCTCCCCATGATAAATAAATAAATAAATAATGCGGGACGTAATCACACAGCATCAGGTAGCCCCAAACTAAGCAGAGCTTGTGTTATGGGAACCACATGATTGATATACTACACATATATTTTTTTTTTTGTAAATACGTACATATCATTCATAGAAAACACCCAAACCCGAGACAAATATCTACAGAACATGCAAACATTTGTCCCGCAGCGGGAATTGAACCCGCAACCTTCCGCGTCTCAGGTGGATCTTTGCCCACTGCGCCACAGAGGCCGTCGTCATGATAGGTGACGATCAACGGTGATCCCAAGATTTTTTACTGTGGTACTGTATGGTATAGGAATTCCATCGAAAATGACCTGAGGTATAGTATTCCAATCCACATTACCCATTAACCTGGAGCTACCTATGACGATAGTTTGCAAACGAAGTTGAGGGCGAGTCAGCTAGCCTATACTTATAAAATCCTTAGTCCTGAATGACTGACGGATCAACGCACAGCCTGAACAGCTGATTGTAGAGACCTGAAACTTGGAGGTTGTGTTTTTTGTATGACGTAGGCATCCGATAAGAAAGAATTTTCCAAAATTCTACCCCTAAGGGAGTGAAAAACGGGGGCAAAGTTTGTATAAGACAACGTGATTCCTTGGTCCACTCTACTTTAAATTTTGCATGAACATTATTTATCAGAATTGATGGAAGGTGTGGTTCCTATATTATTGAAACTCCTCGCCTAACAGGGTTAAAAGGGGTAAAAGTTATATTAGGGGTGATTTGCATCGAAGTTGATATCAATACTATATGCCTTAGTGCTTTTGATTTAAATAAAATTTTTACTTGACTTCTATTTTGACACGTTTGAAAACTCAATCCGATCTCTTTAAAATTGGAATGTCAGATCATTTAGATATTATACTATATATAAATATAGCTCGATTACCACTCACTCACTGACTGACTGACTCATTGACATGATTGTTCTCCCAGATGCCACCTCGTAGGGTTGAAATTTTTGGTGGATTCGTATAGAGGGAGTGGGGGCGACCTCAGGAAAAATCTGACATTTCCCCTTTTCACCCCCTTTCACCCCCACCCCCCATGTATCTCGGAAACTATAGGTCGTAGAGGGTTCGCGCTCAAACTAATGTTGCTCAGGGTTTATTTTTATGTAAGGATTCGAAAAAAAAAATTAGGGTTCCATACAAAAAAAAAATAGTCCCATACAAAATTTTCACCCCCTCATACAAAATTTTTTTTTTCTTTTGTTTTGTGGAATCGTATAGATATTTAGTGTAGGTTAGGTGAAGGTGTAGGTGTAGGGTAGTTTAAGGGTAGTTGTAGGGAAGTTGTAGGGTAGTTGTAGGGTAGTTGTAGGGTAGGTGTAGGGTAGTTGTAGGGTAGTTGTAGGGTAGGTGTAGGGTAGGTGTAGGGTAGGTGTAGGGTAGTTGTAGGGTAGTTTTAGGCTAGGTGTAGGGTAGTTGTAGGGTAGTTGTAGGGTAGTTGTAGGGTAGGTGTATGGTAGGTGTAGGTTAGGTGTAGGGTAGTTGTGGCGTAGCTGTAGAGTAGCTGTAGGGTACTAGGTGTAGGGTAGTTGTAGGGTAGTTGTAGAGTAGCTGTAGGGTAGTTGTAGGGTAGTTGTAGGGTAGTTGTAGGGTAGGTGTAGGGTAGGTGTAGGGTAGTTGTGGGGTAGTTGTAGGGTAGGTGTAAGGTAGTTGTAGGGTAGGTGTAGGGTAGTTGTAGGGTAGGTGTAGGGTAGTTGTAGGGTAGGTGTAGGGTAGTTGTAGGGTAGGTGTAGGGTAGTTGTTGGATTTCGATTTCGGTTTCGGTTTCGGTTTCGGTTTCGGTTTCGGTTTCGATTTCGATTTCGATTTCGATTTCGATTTCGATTTCGATTTCGATTTCGATTTCGATTTCGATTTCGATTTCGATTTCGATTTCGATTTCGATTTCGATTTCGATTTCGATTTCGATTTCGATTTCGATTTCGATTTCGATTTCGATTTCGATTTCGATTTCGATTTCGATTTCGATTTCGATTTCGATTTCGATTTCGATTTCGATTTCGATTTCGATTTCGATTTCGATTTCGATTTCGATTTCGATTTCGATTTCGATTTCGATTTCGATTGCGATTTCGATTTGCTTCTTTTATATCAATATTCTCTTTGATTCCTTTTCTTACATCAATATCCTCTGTTTAAGCAACATCCTCTTATATATCCTCTTTAATTGCTTCTTTTACATCGATATCTTCTTTAATAACATCTTTCACTTCGCTTTCTGCTTTGATGGCATCTTTCTCTTCGATATCATCGTTGATTGCTTCTTTCTCTTCAATATTCTCTTTGATTGCTTTTTCCACATCGATATCTTCTTTGATTGCTTCTCCCACATCAATATCATCTTTGATTGCTTCTCCCACAGCAATATCTTTTTTGATTGCTTCTTCCATCAAAACATAAACCGCGAGCTGCGTGCAGCTCGCGCACCACCCAACCTCTAGTTATACTATATATAATTAAACTACCACTGACTCACTCACTCACTCACTGACATGATTGTTCTCCCAGATGCAACCTCGTAGGGTTGAAATTTTTGGTGGATTCGTATAGAGGGAGTGGGGGCGACCTCAGGAAAAATCTGACATTTCCCCTTTTCACCCCCTTTCACCCCCACCCCATATGTATCTCGGAAACTATAGGTCGTAGAGGGTTGGCGTTCAAACTAATATTGCTCAGGGTGCTTTTTAATATAAGAATCCGAAAAAAAAAAATTAGGGTTCCATACAAAAAAAAAAATATCCCATACAAAATTTTCACCCCTTCATACAATTTTTTTTTTCTTTAATTTAATGACATGTGTCGATGTTTGGTGGAATCGTATAGATATTTAGTCTAGGTTAGGTGAAGGTGTAGGTGTAGGGTAGTTGTAGGGTAGGTGTAGGGTAGTTGTAGGGTAGGTGTAGGGTAGTTGTAGGGTAGTTGTAGGGTAGGTGTAGGGTAGTTGTAGGGTAGTTGTAGGATAGTTGTAGAATAGTTGTAGGGTAGGTGTAGGGTAGGTGTAGGGTAGTTGTAGGGTAGTTGTAGGGTAGGTGTAGGGTAGTTGTAGGGTAGTTGTAGGGTAGGTGTAGGGTGTAGGTGTAGGGTAGTTATAGGGTAGGTGTAGGATAGTTGTAGGATAGTTGTAGGGTAGTTGTAGGGTAGTTGTAGGGTTGGTGTAGGATAGTTGTAGGGTAGTTGTAGGGTAGGTGTATGGTAGGTGTAGGGTAGTTGTAGGGTAGTTGTAGGGAAGGTGTAGGGTAGGTGTAGGGTAGTTGTAGGGTAGTTGTAGGATAGTTGTAGGGTAGTTGTAGGGTAGGTGTAGGGTAGGTGTAGGGTAGGTGTAGGGTAGTTGTAGGGTAGTTGTAGGGTAGGTGTAGGGTAGTTGTAGGGTAGTTGTAGGGTAGGTGTAGGGTAGGTGTAGGGTAGTTGTAAGGTAGGTGTAGGGTATTTGTAGGGTAGTTGTAGGATAGTTGTAGGGTAGGTGTAGGGTAGTTGTTGGTCGATTTTGATTTCGATTTCGATTGCTTCTTCTTCTTTGATATCATCGTTAATTGCTTCTCCCACATCGATATCTTCTTTGATTGCTTCTTCCTCTTCGAAACCCTCTCTGATAGCTTGCTTCTACAACTTCGATATCCTCTTTGATTGCTTCTTCCACTTCTAAATCTTCATTGATTGCTCCTCCTACTTCAATATCATTTTTAATTGCTTCTTTCACTTCTAAATCCTGTCTTATAGCTTTACAATGCACGCCAAAACCGCGAGCTGCGTGCAGCTCGCGCACCACCCAACCTCTAGTTATTATACTATATATAGCTCGATTACCACTGACTGACTCACTGACTGATTCACTGATTGACATGATTGTTCTCCCAGATGCCACCTCGTAGGGTTAAATTTTTTGGTGGATTTGTATAGAGGGAGTGGGGGCGACCTCAGGAAAAATCTGACATTTCCCCTTTTCACCCCCTTTCACCCCCACCCCCAATGTATCTCGGAAACTATAGGTCGTAGAGGGTTTGCGCTCAAACTAATATTGCTCAGGGTGCTTTTTAATATAGGGATCCGAAAAAAAAAATTGGGGTCCCATACAAAAAAATTTTTATCCCATACAAAATTTTCACCCCCTCATACAAAACTTTTTTTTTTCTTTACTCTAATAACATGTGTCGATGTTTGGTGAAATCGTATAGATATTTAGTGTAGGTTAGGTGAAGGTGTAGGTGTAGGGTAGTTGTAGGGTAGTTGTAGGGTAGGTGTACGGTAGGTGTAGGGTAGTTGTAGGGTAGTTGTAGGGTAGTTGTAGGGTAGGTGTAGGGTAGTTGTAGGGTAGTTGTAGGGTAGTTGTAGGGTAGTTGTAGGGTAGTTGTAGGGTAGTTGTAGGGTAGTTGTAGGGTAGGTGAAGGGTTGGTGTAGGGTAGTTGTAGGGTAGTTGTAGGGTAGTTGTAGGGTAGGTGTAGGGTAGTTGTAGGGTAGTTGTAGGGTAGGTGTAGGGTAGGTGTAGGGTAGTTGTAGGGTAGTTGTAGGGTAGTTGTAGGGTAGGTGTAGGGTAGGTGTAGGGTAGGTGTAGGGTAGTTGTAGGGTAGTTGTAGGGTAGTTGTAGGGTAGTTGTAGGGTAGTTGTTGGTCGATTTTGATTTCGATTTCGATTGCTTCTTCTTCTTTGATATCATCGTTAATTGCTTCTCCCACATCGATATCTTCTTTGATTGCTTCTTCCTCTTCGAAACCCTCTCTGATAGCTTGCTTCTACAACTTCGATATCCTCTTTGATTGCTTCTTCCACTTCTAAATCTTCATTGATTGCTCCTTCTACTTCAATATCATTAATAATTGCTTCTTTCACTTCTAAATCCTGTCTTATAGCTTTACAATGCACGCCAAAACCGCGAGCTGCGTGCAGCTCTTATCTCCTCAACGGTTAGAGATAGACATGCAAACCTTTACGGAATGTTTTTTTTTTTGTGAACGTGCTTATTTCACTACAATATCCTCTGTGATTGTTTCTTCTACTCTGATAAAGTCTTCTATTGCTTCGTTTACTTCTATATCCTCATTGATTGCTAAATCAACTTCAATATTATCTTCAATTGCTTTTTTACCTTCGATATTCTCTTTTATTGTTTCTTCCACTTCGACATCCTCCTGTATTGCTTCTTCCACTTCGACATCCTTTTGGATTGCTTCTTCCAGATTAATATCTTCTTTAATTGCTTGTGTTACATAAATATCCTTTTTTGTAGCATCTTTGATTTTGATATCAACATTGATTGCTTCTCCCACAACGATATCTTCTTTGATTGCTTCTTTTACATCGATATCGTTTTTGTTAACATCTTTCACTTCGCTATCCGCTTTGATTGCATCATTCTCTTCGATATCATCGTTGATTGCTTCTTCCTCTTCGAAACCCTCTCTGATTGCTTTACAATTTAAAACATAAACCGCGAGCTGCGTGCAGCTCGCGCACCACCCAACCTCTAGTTATATTATATATAGCTCGATTACCACTGATTCACTGACTCACTGATTGACATGATTGTTCTCCCAGATGCAACCTCGTAGGGTTGAAATTTTTGGTGGATTCGTATAGAGGGAGTGGGGGTGACCTCAGGAAAAATCTGACATTTCCCCTTTTCACCCCCTTTCACCCCCACCCCCCATGTATCTCGGAAACTATAGGTCGTAGAGGGTTCGCGCTCAAACTAATGTTGCTCAGGGTTTATTTTTATGAAAGGATTCGAAAAAAAAAATTAGGGTTCCATACAAAAAAATAATTATCCCATACAAAATTTTCACCCCTTCATACAATTTTTTTTTTCTTTACCTTAATGACATGTGTCGATGTTTGGTGGAATCGTATAGATATTTATTAGTCTAGGTTAGGTGAAGGTGTAGGTGTAGGGTAGTTGTAGGGTAGTTGTAGGGTAGGTGTAGGGTAGTTGTAGGGTAGTTGTAGGGTAGGTGTAGGGTAGGTGTAGGGTAGTTGTAGGGTAGTTGTAGGGTAGGTGTAGGGTAGTTGTAGGGTAGTTGTAGGGTAGATGTAGAGTAGGTGTAGGGTAGTTGTAGGGTAGGTGAAGGGTAGTTGTAGGGTAGGTGTAGAGTAGTTGTAGGGTAGTTGTAGGGTAGGTGTATGGTAGGTGTGGGGTAGGTGTAGGGTAGTTGTAGCGGAGCTGTAGAGTAGTTGTAGGGTAGGTGTTGGTTTTTGTTTTCGTTTTCGATTTCGATTTCGATTTCGATTTCGATTTCGATTTCGATTTCGATTTCGATTTCGATTTCGATTTCGATTTCGATTTCGATTTCGATTTTTCTTGCTTTGTTTTGCATGTTGCTTCTTTAACATCGATATCTTCTTTGATTTCATCTTACACTTCGCTATCCGCTTTGATTGCTTCTTATTATTCGATATCATCGTTGATTGCTTCTTCTTCTTCGATATTCTCTTTACTTGCTTCTCCCACATCGATATCTTCTTTGATTGCTACTTCCTCTTCGATATTCTCTTTGATTGCTTCTCCCACATCGATATCTTTTTTGATTGCTTCTTCCTCTTCGATATTCTCTTTGATTGCTTCTCCCACATCGATATCTTCTTTGATTGCTTCTTCCTTTCAAAACCCTCTCTGATAGCTTTCCGAATTAAAACATAAACCGCGAGCTGCGTGCAGCTCGCGCACCACCCAACCTCTAGTTATACTATATATAGCTCGATTACCACTGACTGACTCACTGACTGATTCACTGATTGACATGATTGTTCTCCCAGATGCCACCTCGTAGGGTTAAAATTTTTGGTGGATTTGTATAGAGGGAGTGGGGGTGACCTCAGGAAAAATCTGACATTTCCACTTTTCACCCCCTTTCACCCCCAGCCCCCATGTATCTCGGAAACTATAGGTCGTAGAGGGTTCGCGCTCAAACTAATATTGCTCAGGGTGCTTTTTAATATAAAGATCTGAAAAAAAAAATTAGGGTTCCATACAAAAAAAAAATATCCCATACAAAATTTTCACCCCTTCATACAAAACTTTTTTTTCTTTACTTTAATGACACGTGTCGATGTTTGGTGGAATCGTATAGATATTTAGTGTAGGTTAGGTGAAGGTGTAGGTGTAGGGTAGTTGTAGGGTAGTTGTAGGGTAGTTGTAGGGTAGTTGTAGGTTAGGTGTAGAGTAGTTGTAGGATAGTTGTTGGGTAGTTGTAGGGTAGTTGTAGGGTAGTTGTAGGTTAGTTGTAGGGTAGTTGTAGGGTAGGTGTAGGATAGGTGTAGGGTAGGTGTAGGGTATTTTCGATTTCAATTTCGATTTCGATTTCGATTTCGATTTCGATTTCGATTTCGATTTCGATTTCGATTTCGATTTCGATTTCGATTTCGATTTCGATTTCGATTTCGATTTCGATTTCGATTTCGATTTCGATTTCGATTTCGATTTCGATTTCGATTTCGATTTCGATTTCGATTTCGATTTCGATTTCGATTTCGATTTCGATTTCGATTTCGATTTCGATTTCGATTTCGATTTCGATTTCGATTTCGATTTCGATTTCGATTTCGATTTCGATTTCGATTTCGATTTCGATTTCGATTTCGATTTCGATTTCGATTTCGATTTCGATTTCGATTTCGATTTCGATTTCGATTTCGATTTCGATTTCGATTTCGATTTCGATTTCGATTTCGATTTCGATTTCGATTTCGATTTCGATTTCGATTTCGATTTCGATTTCGATTTCGATTTCGATTTCGATTTCGATTTCGATTTCGATTTCGATTTCGATTTCGATTTCGATTTCGATTTCGATTTCGATTTCGATTTCGATTTCGATTTCGATTTCGATTTCGATTTCGATTTCGATTTCGATTTCGATTTCGATTTCGATTTCGATTTCGATTTCGATTTCGATTTCGATTTCGATTTCGATTTCGATTTCGATTTCGATTTCGATTTCGATTTCGATTTCGATTTCGATTTCGATTTCGATTTCGATTTCGATTTCGATTTCGATTTCGATTTCGATTTCGATTTCGATTTCGATTTCGATTTGCTATTTTTACATCTATATTCTCTATGATTCCTTCTCTTACATCAATATCCTCTGTTAAGCATCATCCTCTTAAATATCCTCTCTAATTGCTTCTTTTACATAGATATCTTCTTTAATAACATCTTTCACTTCGCTATCTGCTTTGATGGCATCTTTCTCTTCGATATCATCGTTGATTGCTTCTTTCTCTTCAATATTCTCTTTGATTGCTTTTTCCACATCCATATCTTCTTTGATTGCTTCTCCCACATCAATATCATCTTTGATTGCTTCTCCCACTTCAATATCTTTTTTGATTGCTTCTTCCATCAAAACATAAACCGCGAGCTGCGTGCAGCTCGCGCACCACCCAACCTCTAGTTATTATTATAATATATATAGCTCGATTACCACTCACTCACTCACTCACTCACTGACTGATTGACATGATTGTTCTCCCAGATGCCACCTCGTAGGGTTGAAAATTTTGGTGGATTCGTATAGAGGGAGTGGGGGTGACCTCAGGAAAAATCTGACATTTCCACTTTTCACCCCCTTTCACCCCCACCCCATATGTATCTCGGAAACTATGGGTCGTAGAGGGTTCGCGCTCAAACTAATGTTGCTCAGGGTGCACTTTAATATAAGGATCCGAAAAAAAAAATTAGGGTTCCGTACAAAAAAAATTTATCCCATACAAAATTTTCACCCCCTTCATACAAAACTTTTTTTTTCTTTTCGTCAATGACACTGTTGTTCTCCCAGATGGAATCGTATAGATATTTAGTGACGTGTTGGTGTAGGGGTAGGGAAGGGGTGTCTTTTTTGTCTATTTAGTCTATTTAGTCTATTTAGTCTATTTAGTCTATTTAGTCTATTTTGACTATTTTGTCTATTTTGTCTATTTTGTCTATTTTGTCTATTTTGTCTATTTTGTCTATTTTGTCTATTTTGTCTATTTTGTCTATTTTGTCTATTTTGTCTATTTTGTCTATTTTGTCTATTTTGTCTATTTTGTCTTTTTTGTCTTTTTTGTCTTTTTTGTCTTTTTTGTCTTTTTTGTCTATTTTGTCTTTTTTGTCTTTTTTGTCTTTTTTGTCTTTTTTGTCTTTTTTGTCTTTTTTGTCTTTTTTGTCTTTTTTGTCTTTTTTGTCTTTTTTGTCTTTTTTGTCTTTTTTTTTTTTTTGTCTATTTTGTCTTTTTTGTCTTTTTTGTCTTTTTTGTCTTTTTTGTCTTTTTTGTCTTTTTTGTCTTTTTTGTCTTTTTTGTCTTTTTTGTCTTTTTTGTCTTTTTTGTCTTTTTTGTCTTTTTTGTCTTTTTTGTCTTTTTTGTCTTTTTTGTCTATTTTGTCTATTTTGTCTTTTTTGTCTTTTTTGTCTATTTTGTCTATTTTGTCTATTTTGTCTATTTTGTCTATTTTGTCTATTTTGTCTATTTTGTCTATTTTGTCTATTTTGTCTATTTTGTCTATTTTGTCTATTTTGTCTTTTTTGTCTTTTTTGTCTTTTTTGTCTTTTTTGTCTTTTTTGTCTTTTTTGTCTTTTTTGTCTTTTTTGTCTTTTTTGTCTTTTTTGTCTTTTTTGTCTTTTTTGTCTTTTTTGTCTTTTTTGTCTTTTTTGTCTTTTTTGTCTTTTTTGTCTTTTTTGTCTTTTTTGTCTTTTTTGTCTTTTTTGTCTTTTTTGTCTTTTTTGTCTTTTTTGTCTTTTTTGTCTTTTTTGTCTTTTTTGTCTTTTTTGTCTTTTTTGTCTTTTTTGTCTTTTTTGTCTTTTTTGTCTTTTTTGTCTTTTTTGTCTTTTTTGTCTTTTTTGTCTTTTTTGTCTTTTTTGTCTTTTTTGTCTTTTTTGTCTTTTTTGTCTTTTTTGTCTTTTTTGTCTTTTTTGTCTTTTTTGTCTTTTTTGTCTTTTTTGTCTTTTTTGTCTTTTTTGTCTTTTTTGTCTTTTTTGTCTTTTTTGTCTTTTTTGTCTTTTTTGTCTTGTTTGTCTTTTTTGTCTTTTTTGTCTATTTTGTCTTTTTTGTTTTTTTCCGTCATCTATATCCTCTTTGATTTTCTATATTCGAAGAAAAAAACTATATTTCGTTAAAAATTTTAAATCGCTTGTATTTCCTTAACGGTTAGAGATAGACATGCAAAACTGTTACGAAATATTGTTTTTTTTTTGCTTAGCTGGCTTATTTCACTAAAATATCCTCTGTGATTGTTGCTTCCACTCTGATGTAGTCTTTTATTGCTTCGTTCACTTCGATATCCTCAGTGATTGCTAAATCCACTTCGATATTATCTTCGATTGCTTTTTTTATTTCGATATTCTCTTTGATTGCTTCTCTCACACGCTATCCTCTTTGATTGTTTCTTCCACTTCGACATCCTTTTGGATTACTTCTTCCAGATCAATATCATCTTTGTTTGCTTGTTTTACATCAATATCCTCTTTTGTAGCATCTTCGATTTCGATATCTTCATTGACTGCTTCTTTTGCATCGATATCGTCTTTGATAACATCTTTCACTTCGCTATCCGCTTTGATTGCATCTTTCTCTTTGATAGCATCGTTGATTGCTTCTTCCTCTTCGAAACCCTCTCTGATTGCTTTACAATTAAAAACATAAACCGCGAGCTGCGTGCAGCTCGCGCACCACCCAACCTCTAGTTATATTATATATAGCTCGATTACCACTCACTCACTCACTGACATGATTGTTCTCCCAGACGCAACCTCGTAGGGTTGAAATTTTTGGTGGATTCGTATAGAGGGAGTGGGGGCGACCTCAGGAAAAATCTGACATTTCCCCTTTTCACCCCCTTTCACCCCCACCCCCCATGTATCTCGGAAACTATAGGTCGTAGAGGGTTCGCGCTCAAACTAATGTTGCTCAGGGTTTATTTTTATGTAAGGATTCGAAAAAAAAAATTAGGGTTCCATACAAAAAAAAATTGTCCCATACAAAATTTTCACCCCCTCATACAAAACTTTTTTTTCTTTACTTTAATGACATGTGTCGATGTTTGGTGGAATTGTATAGGTAGGACAGGTGTTGGGTAGTTGTAGGGTAGGTGTAGGGTAGGTGTAGGGTAGGTGTAGGGTAGTTGTAGGGTAGTTGTAGGGTAGGTGTAGGGTAGGTGTAGGGTAGTTGTAGGGTAGTTATAGGGTAGGTGTAGGGTAGGTGTAGGGTAGGTGTAGGGTAGTTGTAGGGTAGTTGTAGGGTAGGTGTAGGGTAGTTGTAGGGTAGTTGTAGGGTAGGTGTAGGGTAGAGGTAGGGTAGGGGTAGGGTAGGGTAGGGTAGTTGTAGGGTAGTTGTAGGGTAGGTGTAGGGTAGTTGTAGGGTAGTTGTAGGGTAGGTGTAGGGTAGTTGTAGGGTAGGTGTAGGGTAGTTGTAGGGTAGTTGTAGGGTAGGTGTAGAGTAGTTGTTGGTCGATTTCATTTCGATTTCGATTTCGATTTCGATTTCGATTTCGATTTCGATTTCGATTTCGATTTCGATTTCGATTGCGATTTCGATTTCGATTTCGATTTCGATTTCGATTTCGATTTCGATTTCGATTTCGATTTCGATTTCGATTTCGATTTCGATTTCGATTTCGATTTCGATTTCGATTTCGATTTCGATTTCGATTTCGATTTCGATTTCGATTTCGATTTCGATTTCGATTTCGATTTCGATTTCGATTTCGATTTCGATTTCGATTTCGATTTCGATTTCGATTTCGATTTCGATTTCGATTTCGATTTCGATTTCGATTTCGATTTCGATTTCGATTTCGATTTCGATTTCGATTTCGATTTCGATTTCGATTTCGATTTCGATTTCGATTTCGATTTCGATTTCGATTTCGATTTCGATTTCGATTTCGATTTCGATTTCGATTTCGATTTCGATTTCGATTTCGATTTCGATTTCGATTTCGATTTCGATTTCGATTTCGATTTCGATTTCGATTTCGATTTCGATTTCGATTTCGATTTCGATTTCGATTTCGATTTCGATTTCGATTTCGATTTCGATTTCGATTTCGATTTCGATTTCGATTTCGATTTCGATTTCGATTTCGATTTCGATTTCGATTTCGATTCCGATTTTGATTCCGATTTCGATTTCGATTTCGATTTCGATTTCGATTGCTTCTTCTTCTTTGATATCATCGTTAATTGCTTCTCCCACATCGATATCTTCTTTCATTGCTTCTTCCTCTTCGAAACCCTCTCTGATAGCTTTCCGAATAAAAACATAAACCGCGAGCTGCGTGCAGCTCGCGCACCACCCAACCTCTAGTTATACTCTAAACGTGGAAAAAAGTTTCTGCACCAAAACACGTCGAACGTTGTCGATTACGCCGACATTGAACACTGTAAAGCCATATGTCGTCTAAATTAGCGCAAATTTGGCATTTTGAAGTTTAAAGTAAACATTGCGATCATCTCGCAGGAATTATATGACCTACACTTACAAGTGGCTCAGGTGTTAAGACCGGATCTATAGGACATATTGGATTTGATGTCGGCTAATAGGGCAGATAAAGTGAGGACTCACGATCATAAATTCAAGCGCCTGATTAATACCAACACACAGTCGGCGGTGAGTGCTGTAACAAATTGCCCCTGTAATGATGACAAAACGGTCATCAATCTGTCCACACAAACCATTACAGAAGGCATGAAATTAGTACTATCAAAAGGCCTGAACTTCGCACCCACTCCACACAAGGTACCTGTAGAAGCGATCATCACAGGCGTTGAAGGAACCATTTCGCGTAACAAAATTCCTGCCCGTGACGCTGAATGTCTACGACAGGATGTAGGCTCAATGGTGAGAAAAGCAAAACTTCCTAAGCCCAACACAAACCTCACAAAACCTGAGTTAAATCCCTGAAGGCGTTGTGGAATAATTTGGATTTATTGACGGTTTTTTATTATTGGATTTAACGAGTCACCTACAATCCTACCGCCAGGGTAACTTCTAAGATAAAGGAAGTACTGCAATCGGTCTCTGCAATCGGACGACTGCGGCTTCTAAACCCAACTCCACCGAAGATCTATGGCCTTCTAAATTTTATTTCATCAAATAGGCACAATAGTACACTTTTGAACGTCAATTTTACACGATTCGTAAATATTAATTTCTATAAATGTAAAAATAATACTTACTAATCAATCATACAAACTTATTAATTACTATATTTATAGGTAGATACTTGCTATCTAACAATCCTAGATGAATTACCTAGACACACCTCATCAACAGTCGCGCACCGCCAGTACAGCCTGTCTAAAATGAAATCATCAAATTTGTAGTATGCCTTTTGTATAAGCATTTCCTTCAATTTGTTTTTGAAGGCTTTGTCACTAAGGTTGGTTATACATTCTGGTAAGATGTTATAATATCGAATACAGTTCACAATAAAAGACGTATTGGTTTTGGCTAAACGTATTGAGGGCAAGACAAAATTGTTCTTATTTCTAGTGTTGTAAGAATGAACATCACTTTTTTTTACAGATATATTGATTGATTTATTATTGATTTTGCTCATATAGCACGTTTACGTGCGTACAGTAGATTCAATAGTATGTACTGGCACGTGAACGTGATTGAATTTATCCTTACGAGCGGATATTTTATATGGCGTGGTGATTACTACTTGCAAGTGGAAGGGGTGGCGATGGGTTCTCCTATAGCTCCTGTGGTAGCAAACATTTTCATGGAGTGGTTTGAAAGTACTGTGTTGGCGAACGCTCCCTATAAGCCGAGACACTGGTGGCGGTATGTTGATGACGTATTTGCTATTATACACAGTGACAAAATTACCTCACTAGTCACCCATCTAAATGATAAACATCCAAAAATTCAATTCACCGTAGAGAGTGAACACAATAGAACTCTTTCTTTCCTAGACGTATTGGTCACGCGAGAGCTTTCTGGACGTCTATCGTACTTAGTATACAGCAAGCCAACACACACGGACACGGTACAAAGTACCCTTATTAATAGAGCCCTGAGGTTGTGCGACCCACAGTACGTGGATACTGAACTGAAACATGTGAGAGATGTACTGGAAAGGAATGGTTACGGTTGAAAACAGAGTTTCGGAATCGCAAATACATCCACGAGGTCACGCCAGACATCGGTAGAGAGAGCAACAGCATATCTTCCATTTGTTAAGGAGCTGACTGACAAAATCGGTCATTTTCTGGAACGGAAATTTAACATTTAAAACGATTTATCGACCCCTGACACAACTAAGACAAATGTTGCGATCTCCTTAGGATAGAGACCTACTGGGTGTCCCCGGTGTCTATGCAATTCCCTGCGACTGCTGGAAATGTTATGTTGTCGAAACCAAGCGGAATATTTCTACCAGGCTCTCTGAACACATCCGTGCTGTGAAGAATGTAGACATCAACAACTCTGCATTAGCGGAGCATTCGTTGGTTTCTGGGGCAACACACTATATCCGCTTTAACAAAGCCCGGGTCTTGGCTAGAGAAAAGTTTTTCGTTCCCTGCAAGATCCGTGAGACGATCGAGATAGGTCGTGTACCAAATTTCAATAGAGACCGCGGATGGTCTTTACCACCTGCCTGGAAGTCGTGTCTAAATGCCACCCAAGACAGGACGAGAGCAGAGACTAGTAGTGATACAGTCAGCGTGGTCTGTCTACCCGCTATAAAAGGAGATGGTGACGAGAGTAGTGGTAAAGACAGCGGGTCAACGCTACCCGCCGCGCCGCCGACATCAAACCGGACAGAAGCGCGTGGGCGCATGTGATGTTAAACTTTGTTTTGGTAAATCTAATACGTGGTTCGATTTACTTGAAACTTCGTCAGAATACTTTATACGTACCGTGTTTTTCAAATAAACCTTTTACGAGGTGAAATGGAGAGTCAAAAGTTATTAGGGATTTTTTTTAATGCAAGGTTAAAATAAAAAAAAACTTGTTTTTTTCTAAATAATAAAAATTACAATGAATCGAATCAGGCGTGACTTTAGCTGACTTTAGCTTAACTTTTAACATAGCTCGTTCCATAGTTTGCTGGGCACAGTAGTGTTGGTCGCGATCGCGTTCGGTACCTACAGTTTAACTGCAAGCGCATCATAACAAACAGTCGAGACGGACGGCCAAACGTGATGATGACCCAGTTATTCATTGCGTAAGGCATGTTTGCATACGACTGAATCATATTGTTAAGGCGAAGTCAATATTTGGCCTAACAATGGACACACCGCCAAAAGAACTAGTTGTACTAAAAACTGAAACGGAACACTTGCTTTACAGCCGTTATAAAGAGGCAGCTAAGCTTTTTCAAGAAGAACGAATGGAAGAAACGGTAAAGTATTGTTGAATACCTGAAAAGGCAGATTGAAACCCTTCAACAACAACTTAAATCTACTGAGGAGATGAACTCCTCGAAGCCATTGACTTCATGTGACATGGAGACTTTCTCTCATGCTGAATATGCCACTGATCAGTAAGAACTCGCTAGAGAAACTGAGTGGATAAGAACAAAGGCAAGGAAAAAAACGAAAATGAACAAATCACCTTCACTCGCACCTCAAGAATCTAGGGAAAACACTAAAGAAAAAAAAGAAAAAAGTTCCTCCGCCGCCGCCTATAATATTGGATGGTGTCAGCAACTATTACACTTTCTACGACTCCCTGTTAATTAGTCAGGATGCCAGCAATTTCACGATAAAAATGTTAAACGATGACAGTGTCAAAGTGAATGCCTTGAACGAAGAGACCTACAGAGAAATAACAAAAATATTCTACGAGAATAATTGCTCTTTTCATTCTTATGAAAATAAACAAGAAAGGCCCATAAAAGTGATGGCTAAAAAGCTGTCATTTACTTGTAAGCCAGAAAGAATAATTGAAGACCTTATAGCAAAAGGCTACAAAATTGAAGAAGCAGTGAATAAGCTAAGCTGGAAAAATAAAGAACCACTAAATAGGTTCATGCTAACCTTCAATAATAAGGAGGAAATCAACAAGATAAACGAAATTAAATCCATTATTGGATGTGTTGTGGAAATTCAACCCATAAAGTCCAACAAATTGATACCTCAGTGCAAGAGGTACCAGGTCTATAGGCACACGCAAAAATACTGCTGCAAAGAGCCAATGTGCGTCAAATGCACTGGTAAGATTGTAGAAAGCCAGCTGAGGACAAACCAAAATGTGTCCATTGTGGTGAAGCACACCACGCTAACTACAGGGGATGCATTATAGCTAAATTAATGCAGAAAATTAAAAATAAAAACATCGAGAAGACACCAATGGCAGTACCGGAAAAGCAACAACATTCTGGCCATACAGCAATTGCAACTAACACAAGCATGCAGCATCCAAAGGTGGCGACAACTACCAACAGAATGGTTTCATACGCTCAAGCAGCATCTAAAAGTACATCAACAGCTTCTCGCCAAGATCTAGCTAGATAAAGCGATCGTAAAATAGATGAAATTCTTAAATTCATGGCATTGTTTGATGAGTGCTTGAAAAAAATCTAAAATAGCACCAAAATAGCTACATATAAACCTCAAAAATGCTTTCTAAATTTAAAATTATGTGTTGGAATTGCAATGGACTACAAAAACATCAAAGTGAATCGCAAGTAGTCCTTAATATTGAAAACGTAGATGTGTGCCTTATAGCAGAAACACACTTTACTGAACAGTCATATATAAAATTTAAAGGGTATAAAATTTATCACGCACTTCACCCAGCAAACAAAGGAAGAGGAGGTAGTGCAGTCATTGTTAAGGAAAACATACAACACCATGAAGAGAATAAATATGAGAAGCCAGACATACAATGTGTTGCAATCCATATAAATACAAAGCAATATCCTCTCACCGTAGCAGCCATATATTTTCCACCGCGTTATACGTTGCGTAAATAATAAATAATAAACATATATTAGCCTGCTTGAGCCACTTGGTGATAGATTTATAGTAGAAGGTAACTTCAATTCTAAACATACTTATTGGGGCTGGGCCAGATTAACTAACACTAAAGGAAGAGAACTTATGAATGCGAAAAAAGATATGAAATGTAAAGTTGCGTCAACTAGATCACCTACATACTGGCCAACGGGTCCGCAAAAAAGCCCAGACCTAATTGACTTTTTTATATACAAAAACATATCATCAAATTATGTGACTACAAAACAGAGTTACGACATGAACTCAGATCACTCTGCTATTTAACTCGAATTAAATCAGAAATTAGTATATAAAGAAAATAACTTAACCCTTATTAATAAATATACGGACTGGGAAAGCTTTAAAATAGAACTAGATTTTAATATAGACCTAAGAGTACCGCTTAAAACTAGCGAAAAGCTGAACAAAGATTTAGAGAAATTTGTAAATACAATACAAAAGACGGCTTAGAACAATACACCAAAAATCACAAAAAGGGTTTCAAAAAATATGTATCCAAGAGAAATCAGACAACTTATATGTGAAAAGAGAAAGCAGAGAAATGTGTGGCACCAATCTAGATTGCCACAAGATAAGACAAAATTAAAAAATCTTAGCAAAAAACTCAGGAGATTAATTCAGAACCATCAAGACACAACAACAAACAAGTATCTCCACAAGCTAACCAATGATCGCAGTACCAATTACTCTCTCTGGAAGGCTACTAAAAATATGAGCCGACCAGCTACTCAAATTCCGCCGGTAAAATAGGACCAGCACGATGGGCCATTACTGAAAGTTAAATTACTAAAAGATTGAAGATTTGCTGACCACTTGCAGAACATATTTAAACTAAATGAATGTCACCAATTTAATAACAATGAACTAATGGTGGGTGAAGAATATATTGATGAACAACTCGAAATAAAGCTTGAACACCAAGGGAAGTTATAAGTGTAATCCTAGAAAATCTCCTGGTTTTGATCTTATACCGGGAGAAATACTGCATAATCTTCCGAAAAAAGCCCTAGTAAAATGAACTAATCTTAAAAATGCTTCATTTAGACTAAAATATGTGCCTGACCTATGGAAAGTGGCTGAAGTAGTTATGGTAGCCAAACCAGGAAAACCACCACGGAGAGGCTTCATCATATAGGCCAATATCCCTGTTGCCTATCATGTCCAAATTATTTGAAAAATTGTTACTGAAAAGGCTTAAACCTATTATTGAAAAAAAAAACTAAATATACCAGACCATCAGTTTCGCTTCAGAGAAAAGCATTCAACGGTAGACCAAGTCCACAGGATAACCAATCTTATTGAAAAAACACTTGAGAGTAAAAAAGTTTGCACTGTTTTCCTTGACGTGGCTCAGGCATTTGACAAGGTGTGGCATGAAGGCCTTAGTATAAAACTAAGAAGTATACTACCCAAACAATACACTGACATTTTAGTATCGTACATAACAGACAGAGTTTATAGAAAAAGGCAAGAAGATGCCTACTCTGAAATCAAAGAAATTAAAGCTGGAGTACCCCAGGGAAGCGTATTGCCCCCTTCCCTCCGGACCTCGATACTGAGTACACGTCTACTGAGCTCTCAACAGTTTTATTTCTAAATCAATTAAACTTTTAAGTTAAAATAATCATACGAAAAAAATTAGGAGTGCATAAGTTCTCAAGAGGCTACACCGTGCCACAACCACTACAAGTGTAACGCCGCGCACTCACCCATTGAATACTGAAATCCTAAGGTACGATTATGCCTCTGTGTGTGCGCAACCATTGATAACAACTTGCCACGGTTAACCCCGCACCGCTCGCAGCCGTCTTTCTCTTGCATACACCTACTACGCTGCCCATTAAACCGCGCGCTAACAAGTTTCTCATCGATACTCATCGCTCGCCTCTTCATTACGCCTAATAAAAATGCCGTGCAATCGCTCGCCGCCGCATGCTAACACTGTTTTGGAACTCCCGCCGTCTACCTCACAATTACACCATTCCTCCTCTGAGCCTAGCCTTAACGTACAAAATGTGCCCGGAATTGGAAGCAGCGAGGAACTTTCTTCCAACGTGTCTCGCTTCAGAAATGCCAAGCGGAAGCTACCTTGTAACGACGACAGATTGGAGGCCTTCATGGCCGAAATGCGTACAATTTTCTCGGACTTCAAAGATCTTCTGCCACTTCTGCCTGTCTGGACACCAAGTTCGACAGCTTGTGGTCCTAGCCGGCGGAACAAAGATTGCGCAAGCGGACCGTACGACCTTCTTAGGCTTCGAAATAGACCGTGCCCTCTCCTGGGAGGGCCACATCGACAAAGTATGTGGAAAATTAGGTGGGGCGTGCTTTGCTCTATGGCGGCTATCTGGTTTCTTGCCAAGGGAGGTGGTACGGTCTTGCTACTTCGCCACGATACAGTCCGTACTGCAGTACGGGGCTGAGCTGTGGGGGCGCGCCGCGGAGTGGGAGCGCGCTTTCCGTTTACAAAAGCGCGCTGTACGAGCCATCGTCCGGATACCGCGGGATACCTCGGCCCGCCCTTATTTCAACGAGTTGGGAATCCTTACGTTGCCCTCATTGGTGATTTTTCAGGTAGCTGTATTTGTAAAAATGCACCCGGAGGCTGTTAGCAAGCTTGGTGATGCCCACGGGTACAACACACGCCGTGCAGGGCAGCTATCGGCTGTATCGCGGACGATGGCAAAGTCTGACAAACTAACCCATGTCATGGGTCCGTCGGTCTACAACCGGCTACCCAAAAACGTCACGGAGGCTCCTAGCCTAAGCACGTTTAAATCCCGCCTAAAGCGCTGGCTTATCGAGCAGTCATTCTATACGTTCGATGAGTTCACTAGCTTAAAACTGTCCTGATTAATAATAATTGCATTATCAGTTAGTTATTATTTATTAGACATATTTTTATTTTTTAGTTTTTTAAATTTTAATTCGATTTAATTTTTAATTTACTTAATTTGATTTGATTTGATTTAATTTTTAATTTACTTAATTTGATTTGATTTGATTTAATTTTTAATTTAATTTTGTATTTATTCCTTATGTTGGTGTACAAACTTTGTACAAACTTATATTGAAAAATTGACATGTACAAAATAGTATGAATAAATGAATCTGAATCTGAATCTGAATCTGATCAAGAAAATATCAAATACGAGAAATTATTCCACGGCGGAAGGAAGATATTCGCCAATCTATTGAGTTTTCGACCCAGAAGTACAAGGCGTTTAAAACTCAGGCCGACCAATTAGAATTGAGGCATCAAGATAGCTTACGGCACAAAATATTAGAAGACCGGTTGGACTCCTTCGAACGTAGCTCTAGGTCTACTTGCTTGGAAATCCGGAATATTCCTTCGATTCATTCGGAGACGAAAACTTCCCTGGTAAACTCATTTGTTGAGACCGGAAAGATTCTACATGTCGATATTCAGCCTGGTGAGATAAAGGATATCGTCCGTACAAACTCGAAGGATCCAGCGACCAGAACTATTATAAGTGGACCTCACAAGCGTCCTGTTGAAGGAGAAAGTAATTGCTATGTTCAAAAAATTCAACAAAGGAGGCTCCCGACTCACCAACGAACACCTAAAACTTGGTGGCCCAGCTAAACCAATTTTCATATCCGAAAACCGCTCCAATAAAATGAAAAGAATCTTTTATCTTGCACGCGAGTTTGCAAAAGAGAATCAATACTGCTATTGTTGGGTGGCAAATGGAAATGTATTTATCCGTAAAAAAGAGGGGGGCCCCGTATAATAGATAGTCCTTCTTGATAGATTTGTGTTTGAACTTGACATTATTACTATTATTACTTGACTTTCTGAATACTGGCTAAGTAAATGTCCGACTATTCCTATTCTGCCCGGCTTCTATTCTTATTCCACATCCTTTAACAATCAGAACGAAGGGGTGGTGGCATACGTAAAAACAGGACTTAGTTATAATGTTGAAGAGCCTTCAACGACGCTAATTGCCTCATAATAAAATTCTCAAATAAATTGGCCCTAATAGCTTTATATCGCTCTCCATCCTTTAGCAACATTGACCGTTTTATTGATAGTTTGGACTCCACCCTGAATACTCTATCAGAGTTTCAGACAGTTACAATCATCGGAGATCTAAACATTAATATTGCATCGGAAAGCACGGATCGGAACGCCGATATATTTAAATATGACTGCATCACACGGTATGCTCCCAGCTCACACACTCTTCCAACAAGGGATAGAAACTGCATTGATCATGTCTTACTCAGAACCCAATATAGAACCAGTACTCTAGTTTTAGACTTATTAATTACAGATCATGCTCCAATTTTATTCAGTTGTGAACTAGTAGCTCCCCTTCGTCGTAAACCATCTACCTCAATACGTCGGATGAATCTGAAAGGCGTAGTGGTTGACCTTGAAACTTGTGATTTTTAACCGACTTCAAATAAAAGGAGGAGGTTCTCAATTCGGGTGTATTTTTTTTTTTTTTTATGTTTGTTAGCTCATAACTCTGTCATTTATGAACCGATTTGGAAAATTCTTTTTCGTTGGAAAGGGTATACTTTCCAATTGGTCCCATTTAAATTTCAAGAAAAAATATTAACCCTAAGGGTGAGAAAATTGGGAATGAACCTTTTTTGGGCTCGAATTTTATAATTTTTTTTATGTTTCTTACCTCATATCTCCGTTATTTATGAACCGATTTAGAAAATTCTTTTATCGTAGTGTAGGGTATACTTTGCAAATGGTCCAATATAAATTTGAAGTAAAAATACCAACCCTAAGGGTGAGAAAACTGGGAATGAAAATTTTATGGGCTCATATTTTATTCGTTTTTTTATGTTTGTTGCCTCATAACTCCGTCATTTATGAACCGATTTAAAAAACTCTTCGTTTTTTGTATAGGATATACTTTTTGATTGGTCCCATAAAAATTTGAAGAAAAAATACCAACTATAGGTTAAAAAACAGGGACTAAGATTTTATGGGCTCGAATTTTATTCATGTTTTATGTTTGTTATATATATCATAACTCCGTCATATAAAAACCAATTTGGAAAGTTCTTTTTCGATGTATTTTTCGGGGATAAGACAATAGGGAATTAAATTTTTATGGGCTTGAATTTTATTTATAGTTTTAGTAATCGTCTTAAAGTCAGATTCACTAAAACTTCGGAAATAAACAATAATTTAAAATAAAAAAAAAACCGACTTCAAAAACATTTATTGAAAAAACTGCCTAGTACATTTCGCTGTTAAGTTGTTTGCTCTCGTGCGCTCTGGTTATTTTTATTAATTTAAAAGAATGCTGATTGAGTGAGTGTATCGTGTAAATTATTGTTTTAGAACTAAAATGGAAGAAGGATTTAAAAAAGGCCAATCTAACAACCTTCCCATAGTACACGATATGATGGTGGCAGAATATTTTATAAAAATAAAGAAATCATTAACCTTGGAATGGTTCAATAAACTGCGAGTCGAGTACCCTACATACCTACTATTATATAAATGCATCGGGGAGCCCCCCTTAATTCATTTTAATTTAATTTAATTATTTATTTTTGAAGTAAATATATAAACAAAATATTCTGTGCATATTTCAAGCGTCTACCTGTTGCTGTTATTAATATCGAGCAAAAAAAGGGCAAAAAAGTGGCAACAGAAATACATCATCGGTGAACATTTCAACTGTCTAACTATCGCGGTTCAAGGGATATTGCTTGGTGACAGATAGACGGACAGACAGACATACAGACGGACAGCGAAGTCTTAGTAATAGGGTTTCCGTTTTTACCCTTTGGGTATGGAACCCTAAAAAGCATATTACTAGCAAGAACCAAGTACCTACCTAGTCTACCTACCTACCTACCTAGGTATTTAGTTAGTATTTCACATGGCAAGGTTAAGTACCTACTACTTAGTATTTCACATGGTATTTGAACAATTGACATAGAAATGATCCTCACAAAAATATTTATGCTGTTGTTTTTGGCCCTAATGGATGTGCTCTTCTCATAGCATTTGTCCATTTTTTCTGATTTTCGCATCCTTAGGAACGTAAAAAAACAATTTTCTGGTGTTTTTGTGGCCCTATTTTTACACTGAGACACAATACAACATTTATTTTATGAACTCATGTAGTTTTTATTGTTTCTTATTTAAAATAAACAAAGTAGTTCCGCGCGCGACGGGCACATTGGGGTAAATGCTTCCAATCCCCGAGTTACTCGCGCGGAGGCAGGATCCGTGACGTCATCAACGATATCGCGCTCGGTCCGCGGCTTGGACCGAAAATGTTAACTTTGCACTTTGATATCTCGGTCAGTTTTAGAGATAAAAAAATAATAAAAACACAGTTGTTCTCGTAATTTTTTGTAGATTTTTTTGGCATATATAACAAAAAATGGTTTTCTTCTTCATTGTCACTTACGCAGATGACACTGTACTACTCGTAAACGGTAAAAATTGGGCTGAAGCGTTTCAACTAGCTGAATCTGCTCTAGGTGTTGTTATGCACTGGCTAGCTTCAAATCTTCTAACCCTTAACCTAAATAAAATGAAGTACATTACTTTTTCTTCAAATGCCTCAAGCCAAGCTCCCTCCAAATATTCTATTCGACCCCATACCTGCAATTCTGTGTTTCCGGATACGGACGTCTGTGACTGCTCCCCACTTGAAAAAACATCTTATATCAATTACTTAGAAGTTACTGCTGACTGTTCGTTATCCTGGAAAAAACAGATTGACTCGACTATCTTTCGCACAAGGAAGTTAATCTTTGTTTTTAAAAAACTTCGTCATGCACTGGATACCCAAAATTTAAAAATTGTATACTTCTCTTTAGCTCAATCAGTGCTATCTTACTGCATTACTGCGTGGGGCTGCTCTACTTAATCTTCTTTTTTAAGACTTGAGAGAGCTCAAAGAGCTGTTCTGAAGGTAATGACACAAAAGCCCTTTCGATATCCCACGACGGATCTTTATACTCTCTGTGGTGTCCTGACTGTTAGACAGTTGTTCATTCTCAAGACCATCTTATCCAAACACTCCCAGCTGTCGTATGATCCTAACATAAGCAAGAGGCGGAGATCTGACAAAGTGTGCAAGATTGAGTCACGTAGAACCGCACTTGCGATGCCGACATTACCTTTTTATCAGCTCGATGCTATACAGAGCTAACTACCACCTTAACATTTACCCTCTTACTCTTCATAACTGCAAGGCAAAAGTGATACCTTGGCTTCAATCACTTGCATATGATGAAACAGAAGATCTGATGAGAGTTATCAGAGAATACCATTGAAACCATTGAAACCATTGAAACCATTTATTTTTTGTAAATGTGGTGCAATACATAACGATGTACGATTAAATTAAAGTTCAAACACATTTTACCTTTTCGGGTGTACAACATAATTTTAAGAATCTTAATACAGTCATATATAAGTAGGTTACTGTACAATTACTATTTCATGCAAAATTATTATTATAATTATACTTAGGTAGTCAACATACAGCATTTTATAGATAGTTAATTAAATTATAATTATTTATTGATTTTATTGCTTATTATATTTATCACCGTTTTTTCCCTATTTATTTTGTTCTTTTGTAACTTGTTCCGAAATAAACGTTATTATATTATTATATTGGGCCCGGTCCTGTACCTAATCTACACCTGTGATATTCCTATATTAGAAAATAAAACAATTGCGACCTTTGCTGACGATACTGCTATAATGGCTACTGGAAAAAGTCACGCTAAAGCAACAGGAAAGGTCCAATCAGCTGTTAATAAAGTCTACGACTGGACAACAACATGGCGGATTAACTTGAACGAAACAAAATCAATGCACATAAATTTTACAAACAAGAGAGAACAGTACTTTCCTGTTTATTAACAATAAACCCATACCGTACGGAAACACAGCTAAGTACCTGGGTATGACGCTTGACGCAAAGCTGCGCTGGAATGCACTCATCAAGAAAAAAAGAGAACAGTTAGAAATTCGTTACAAACAGAAGTATTGGCTGCTTGGAAGGTATTCCACCCTGTGATTACATTATAAACTACTACTTTATAAACAAGTCCTAATGCCAATCTGGACTTATGGAATACAGCTGTGGGGCTGTACCAAAAAAAGTAACATCCTCATTATCCAAAGACTTATTGTGACGGTAAGAACTGAAAAAAAAAAAATCCCTTTAGAGGAGCAGAACTCTTACATTCTAGGTACTCACGGTTACCAACAGCAATTCTCAATGATCATGATTTTCCGTTCATTATAATTTAGAACGCTGGTTAATGGCTGGGAGAACAACAGCTCTCATCATTCCTTGTTTTTGAATTGTACGTTCCATGATTTTATCGTAATTATTCTTTTTTTTTATGATACTTGAAGATGGAACAAGCACATGGTCCACCTGATGTTGAGTGGTAACGATTACCTATCACAAAGCATTGCAACATAGATCACGTTTTTTGAAACGTGCCCTACGATGCAACGCCCTGCGTCCATCAACTTGAGGCATGATGATGATAAGCCTCTTGACTCTTGTGCCTGTAATTTCTCCGGCACCCACACCCCTCAAACCGAAACACAGCACCAAAACAACCCTCTCAACCAATTTTTTTACATTTTTCTCCCCGAGACATCCACTGTCACTCCCTATTTTTCTTTATTATTTTTATCTAATGAAAAAGTATTTAGTTTCGAGTTTATTTAGATAAGTTTGCTTATATTTGTGAACGACGGAACACTCTCCTGACACCTGTTTCGTTACAATGGGCTTAGACTGCTGGTTCTGAACTCGGTTTTCTCGATAACCTATCATCAATTTAGACTCTTCTCAGCAAGAATGATTTGGAAAAAATTGTGCAACTTCTGTTGGAGTACATGAAGTCACTACTAATAAATTATTTATCAAAAAAAAATTAAACCGACTTCATAAAATAAGCACTCAAAAGCGAAACATAAATTAATATAATTATTGTAAGCGCTACCCACTCATTTGAAGTCGGTGCCATATACCAGCCAAGTGTAATAGGTAGTAAATAGTTTGATAAATGATACACATTTATCTTGGGATAAGACTTTATTTTTCCATTTTAGATACTTTCTAGACATTATTGTACAAAGGTAACTTGGAGATCATTTTGTTCAAAAACTAACGAGGCTTATGGCTCAATCTCAATTCTCAAGACGACTTGTCGCTACCGCTACACTTTTCGGAATGCCCAAGCCTCGTCATTTTTCGTTAAGTCCTCTCAGACAATACCTCCCTCCAAAATCCAACCATCGATAAAACCAGAGACTTGCTCTATGGTTTTCGTCAGTCACGTTCTGAGTTGCCATAATATGCATGATTAATACTTTTTACATCCGGTAATTATTATTTGCTTATAAAATAGATTATTGAATAAAAATGATTGTTAAAATAAACTTATAATATTAAAGAAATCATGACAATAGATACTATGTAGTAAGTAGGTAGATACTTGTAGGTAGTATCTATTTACTACCTATTAGACTTGGCTGGCATATGGCACCGACTTCAAATAGATTAGTGGGTAGAGACATATGGAGCCGAAACGTGTACACTCAAAGTACGGTTAGTCCACCAGGTCAAAGTCGCTCAGCGAGCCATGGAACTACTAATGAGCTATGAGACTATCCGATATAGAACTAAAGTTATTGGCATTAGGACAGGGCGCAATACTGCTCATTATGGGAAGCCTATGTCCAGCAGTGCACTGCTATTAGGCTGATGATGATAATGAAATAAGGACCTATGGTACCTACCGGCGAAAATTACAAGTGAGGATGAGGTTTTTTGAGTTTTGCGGGAAAAGTATCAATCCCTCAGGAATAAATTTATATGGGACCACCTGTGAAGTATGACCTACGAAACAAGAGTAAGAGTATGATCTACCAAGCAAGAATATCATGTTTGAACCCAACACGTTTTCTTACCAAAAAATTGCACTAATGTGATCAATTTTGGTGCAAATTTTTTGATAGGAAGACGTGTTGGGTTCAACATGATATTCTTGCTGAACCATTTTTGAACTTTGTATTGTTATTTTCTAGGCCGTGAAGGTTTGCTATTTTGTATAACTACATTCAGTGATTTTATATCTTCAAAAATGTTGAATAGTGCGAGCGAGAGGTTTGACCCTTGTTTTATTTTGTTTTTTTTTAATTTTATTTATTTGGTACAATAAACAGTAACAATATAAAGGTAGGTAGTAAAGATTTTATACAATGGAGACTTAATAATAATGTAACCCACGACATTGCACTCAGATTAGTAACACAAATTTAAAATTTATGAAAACTTACGCTAGAGGCTACTGACAGCTACTACAGTACTTATAGTCGCCTTAAGAATATTTATTTCATAAATAACTATTAATCAAGTAACTTTTCCTTTCATCAGATAAATTAAAGCTAGTTATAACTTTATACGTTCCATCCATCAACCTTCTTGATGATATCTGCAGCTCGTTCTCCCAACGCGCGTACGTAGGTGCCAAGCTTGCCTGTAGGAGGGTATGGAATAACACTGGCGTCGGCAACCACCAGCCCTGACGTACCCTTCACGTTCAACGACCCATCCACGACCTTGCCCATAGCACACGTGCCCATATAATGCCAGTATGTCGTAGACATCGCCAGCACATAGCATTTCCAAAACTCCAAGCTTAATTTCTTGTGTTCACCGCACACTCCTACATCAACTAACTCAGCCCCCAGATTTTTCAAAGCTTTTGTGTTTAAAAGTTTCTCGACATATTGGAAAAGTAATAGACTGAACTTGTCCAAATCAGCTGGGTTGCTCAGAAGTCCCAGTTTGATGATCGGCTGGTCGTTTATATTGGTTGTGTTTGGTGTAACACTTCCTGTCGAGAGAGGGTGCATCAGGTTCGACGCAACAAGCAACACATTTCTATTGATGTTGTTCTCATACCAAGCATTGCAAACAGGATCCTTGTACTTGAAGGCATTGGTGCAAAGTTGAATTAGACCATCTGAGTTTGGCTTAAAATACAGAAAAATTTCCTGTCTCTCTTTTTTGCTTTGGCCATCGAAACTACCGTGGTTAATCACCACGTTTGCTGGAAACTGGCGAGGACTAGGGGTCTCCGCCACCTCCGTGCTGTTATCTAGGGCAACGAGGAATAGTGCCCCAACATGGTCTCTCAGATTCTGTCCAACCTCAGAGTTGTGCACGACCGATGGAATGCCTAGTTTACCCAGTGCATCTTTGTCTCCAATTCCAGAAAGTATGAGCAGTTGAGGAGTTTTTAAAGCTCCAGCTGTAACTATAACTTTTTTAGTCGCAGTTGCGTTGTAAGTCGAGTTGTTGAATGTGAACTGCACTCCAGTTGCAGTTGTGCCATCAAAAAGAATCTTAGTAGCGACAGCGCTAGTCAATACGTATAAATTGGGTCGGTCTTTCAAGCCTTTGAGATATGATGAGGCTCCGCACTGCCTCTCACCTTCACCGATGGTCACCCAAGGCCTGGTCAAAGAGATGCCTTCCGAATCATTCTTGAATGCGATTCCCATTTCTTGATGAGCGTCGATAACATCTGTTAACAGTGAGCATTCCACCTTAGTCATAGTTGTCGGACCGGAGTCACCGTGAAAGGCGGGTATTTTCTCCTGTTCATCTTGAACGTTTTCTGATTTGGCTATATATTTGAACATGTTATCGAAGCTCCACGATTGGTCGTCGGTGGCTTCAGCCCAAGGTGCAAAGTCTTCAGGAGCAGGAATGACATGAAGTAAATGGTGGAGAGCTCCCGATCCTCCAAGCATCTTTCCTGCAGTGGCTCCGCCTTCAGGTTTCTGGTTTTGGCAGGCGTAGTTGTCGTTTTCGAAGGACATGAAGCGGTCATGCCGTGACCCCGGGAGGAGAGGGAAGTATCCAGGGAGCTGAAAGTTATTTTGACTAGTAAAGCAATGCAAATCTATAATAGTCGAGTGGATTAGTTTGTTCGATAATGTATAAACGCCTCTTCCTGATACCCCCACATATTGTCCGCCACAAATCAGCGATTTTTTGAGTCATTTTAGTTTTTTTTTTACGTTTTAGTATCAAACTGTAATTTGAGAAAAATATATCGTGACTCGTAAAGCATATCAAAATATGCCAAATGTCTTCTTAGGTACTATGGACTGGACTATACAGGTAAGGCGGGTTTAAAAACAATTAAACCAATCCAACAACAACAACAACAACAACAGCCTATTCAGTCCACTGCTGGACATAGGCCTCCCCTATAAGAAGGGGGATATGCCCATAATCCCCACGCTGGGCATGTTGGGGATCGCAGGGTACAGCTTCTCGCACCGCCGACGCTGCTGCCCGTTGGCGGCCAGGGGATTTAGATGTGTTCAAAATAAACCAATCCGTTTATAACGAAAAAAAGCCGTTGAAAACTGAAATATACCATTTTTTTTCGATTTAAAACGGCTGGTGTGATGATGACTATGTTTTTCTTAAACTAAATTTCCTTAATTTTATAGAGGTAGCGATGTAACGGAGTACCTATAAACTGTGTAAAGATTTTTTTAATATTTGATACTGATATACTGATATTAATTGACAACTAGAACTAAACACGCTATGTAGGTATTACTTAGCGTGTTTAGTTCTAGTTGGTCCGTCCGACCAAGCGTAGATAGATACATAAATTCTTTATCGTACACAATAAAATCATCAGTTTGCAGGACAATTTACAATTTAAAAAAAAGTTACCATAGGCGGTCTTATCGCTAAAAGCGATCTTCCAGACAACCTTTGGATGGACACTAAAGCACGATAAACAAAAGACGGCGGGGTAAACACGAGAGTAGCTACATCAATAATAACATACACATACCTAACAAACAAAAAAGGTAGGTAAAAGCGTAAAGCGTAGGTATTATCAAACTATAGTTCTTCCATATTATTATTATATTTTTGACATTAGGAACTCAATACTGCCAACGTTCTTATTTCAAACAGTCCGAACCCAAAACTAAAAAGGTTCGTTTTGCAATCAGATTTTTTTTCGTAATAAATTAATGACTCTTAATTAGCTATGATGCCCTAATAGATAAAGAGGTATCATACAGATGGATGACAAAAATAAGTTAATTGTATTATTTGCATATCAAACAACACTTTTTATTAATATGACTGGGTGAATAGGAAAATAATCCTAAATACATTAATATTATGTATAAAAATGTTACAAATGCGTTGCCAGTTGCTAATATAAGAGGATAAAAAGTCCGCCAAAATCAAATGAAGTCCGAAAACGGACCAAAAGTTTCCATTCAGAAACACTGATGGAAGTAGTGATTGCAGCTATTTAAATACTTGGTTTAGCGATTTGACAACGTAAATTCGATAATCGAATAAACTTCTCGGTTTTAGTTGTTTGACATAAAATAGGTATTTGTTTAATTTTATGTTACTATTATATTTAAAAATGAAAATATTTAAATATAGGTATTTACAATATAGTGGGATTTACATAGCAGGTATGTCGCGTGGTATAGTAACTGCTTGCAAAAAGTGATCGTCTGTCAAATATAATCTTTGGACTTCCCTCTTACTATAATACTCCATTTTACGAATTCCTCAATCTATTATAATGTATTCCCATATAGATTGGCGTACTTAGCAATATCTGAGAATATTCATATTGGGAAAAATCATGATGATGTTTGATCTTTGTTTTCTTCTGTTATACGTAAATAGTACCAGCTATATTAATAATTACAACCTCCTGTATTCATGTGAAAAAGCAAAAGCGTGAAAAGCATTTTTCCTTTGACGCATGCTTGTCACAGTTTTCAGGAAGATCATTTTGAAGTAACTATGTTCAAATCTAAGTTATTTGACAAAAGAGTTTTCATGTCGTTTTAATTCAAAACTTTATACGCCATTTAATTATATCTCATTTTCTTCTACAATATTAGCAATACAATTAGGACAATACCAAATTGTGATTAAAATAAAAATAATTACAGTTCTTGATGAAATAATTAATTTGTTGAGATATTAAGACCCAACAAAGATAATAACAAAATAATGATATCAGTTTTTTTATTCGACGATGGTGTCAATAATCGATTCAAAAATCGTTCAATGTTATGTGGCTGCAATCACTAGTTCTGGACTTTGACATCTATTAAAAATACATATATAAGATGGAATAGGTATAAGTTATAAAAACTCTGTGTTGCTATATAAAAATTTTTTCATTGTTTTCAAACGATATAAATATATCAATTTGATTCGGTTTAAAACCAAACTCACAAACTCGTACTCTCGTTGACATCGTCGTCACTCGTGATGTGTGTGACTCGACCGTTGCACTGTGCCTACACAGTACACACATACAATGCCGCGCGCGGCCGCTTTTGTAACCGTTTAAAACTATTTATTTGGAGTTTAAAACGGCAACATTTGATTTAAAACGTTTTGAATCGGTTGTTTTACATCTATAGACTGATAACTATAAATAAATACCAATTCAATTGATCGTGAGATCTCAGTTCAGAGGAACCACTGAACTAATACTTACAAATGCCTCCATAGGTGGACACCCGCCTTCTTCTATCAATAGAATCTTTGCATCTGTCTCTGAAATTCGATTAGCAATAATGGATCCGGCATCGCCTCCGCCCACTATCACATAGTCAAACGAACTGATAGAATCTGGAAGAGAGCGTATGATATCATCAATATTAAACTTAAATTCCCAATCTCTCTTCAAAGCCTACAATTTTGGGGTTCTACAGCCTATTCGTTTTGGCTTACTTCTTCCTTTTTGCAGTAGTTGAAGACTGTAATTCCATTTTGTGACCTAGGGGACGGCTCAACTTGTGAGTTACAATGTGAAGTACTTATGTAGTGAAAAACAGGCATGCTCTTAAATCAACAATTCTAAAGCGTGTGCTAAGTAACTGTTCTGTTCTGCCCGAAGACCTCCAGCTTAAAAAGCACTAACATCCCAAATATTCAATTCTAAAGTACCATTCTACTACTATTCTTTATTAGCGTTTGGAGTTAAATGCCACTGAACAGTCTCCTATCTATACAATGTAAGATGTTTTTGGCGGAGGCTTGCTTAACATAGTTAGTCTGCTAAGAAAATTTAAAAAAAGTATCACTAGAGCTTCGTTGTTGTAGCTTAGCGCTGTAAACACTTACTTATTGTATCGATGGGTGAGCTCGCAGGACATTGGTCAGCAGTGGGTGTAAAATTGTCGTGCAAGGTCGAAATTATCGCTTGCACCGCTTTGATGATTGTAAAAATCAGTTCTGCTTTATTTGTCATGTCTGCTGGAAATACAAAATAACATTTACAATTTCTAAATCTTTAATAACAATCTTATCCTAGTCACACAATACACAATGATATTTAAAATTAGGCATCCGTTAACAGACTGCTTTGCTATTTAGTATAGGCCTCCCTCTGGCTTTTCTACAACTTCCTGTCTCGGGCTTTTCTGAGCTACATTGTACGAGTATTTATATTTTAGCAGTAGGTGGTAGAGGTCTTTGTGAAGGAAGTACTACCGCCATGCCTATTTCTACCGTGAAGCAGCATTGCTATGTTTCGGTTTGAAGGTTTGGGGGTACCGGTGAAATTACGTAAAGAAAACTACATACCAAAACTACGTTTATCCCCGCCTGCTGCATCATTAAGTATTTAGTTTCAGTTTACAAAGCAATGCATTAGTATTGTTAGCAGACGGGGTTTTTTGTTTTTATAATAATTAGTTTTGCTTAAGATCATAGGAATACATTTCTAGTTTATAAGGAACAGGAGCAGTAATCAATCACCCAGAAGTTAGTTTTACTCTCTAGACTAGTATTTAAAGATAACTTACCGACCGCTTCTGCCGTGCGTCGTCGAAGATGCTTTTGCAAAATATTGGCGCAGTTTATATAGGAATTGGATTTATTGTTATGATAATTTCCGGTGTTTCAATATTACGTAAAGAAAAATATAATATTGAATAATAATAGCCACAGCTAAAATTTAAATTGCTGATTAAAATATACTATCTGTTTGCTCATTTAATATATAAAACTGTAATGAACCTGACTGAATCACTTACTGACTAAAAATCAGAGATCAGCCTAAATTATTGTAAGTCATACAAACTTTTATTTGGCCCTCCAAATACAAGTTTGTATGGTTAAGTATGTTTATAAGTCCCTTGCATGGTTATTGTCTCATTATTAAAACTATATTTCATTTAAAACTTGTCAAAAATATTTTTTTACTTCATACATAAATAACGTGAGTATTATTTTTATTTTTACTATAATTATTTTTTATACATGAATTTTACTTCATACCAACGTAGTTTTGTGTTTGTGACCTAGAGATTTATGTTAAATTTTTATAGTTACCTAAGTTTTAGTCTAGAGTAACTCTAATTTCCTAAAAAGATACTTAAAAAATACCCAGATACAGAACAAACATCTAAATGTTTGTCTTGAGCCGATATCAAACCCACAACCCACACCGCAGAAGGCAGAGTTACTACCAGTGAGGCTCGTCAACCGATGTTTTGCGCAGAAACCGAGGGAGGCATGTCATGAAGTTGGTATTGTGTTTCTCGATGATGAGAACATGGTAACCTTGATCATCATCATCAGCATCACCTGGAATCTGCAGGTACCCAACTCCTGATCCACTTGCAGCAGAGGTATCGTGTTTGGGCTCATTGGAACGGTATCTATGAATAGTTTTATAGATCATTCATATTAATAACGGGAATCTTCAGTACTAGACGGGACGCGGAGAATGAGCGTCGCGTTCACTTACCCTGATGAAGGCTCTCTTAGGGAATCGAAACGCCGCCGGTGTCTTCACTGATGTAACTTTACGTGATAAGTCTTGTTTTTCAATATGAATGAGTTAAATCGATGTTGATCAGGGTATGATGATGGAGCAAGAAAGGGATATATATTTGTGGAGATATTTTTGTTTGATTATGATCATCATCATCATCAGCCTATAGCAGTCCACTGCTGGACATAGGCATCCCCTAATGAGCGCCATACACCCTGTCGTGAGCTTGATTCATCCAGCTTCTACCAGCAGCCTTTCGCAGGTTGTCACTCCACCTGGCCGGAGGGCGTCCTTCACTACGTTTGCCACTCAAGAACTCGTTTACCCCAACGGTTATCGGTTCTTCGGCAGATATGGCCAGCCCACTGCCACTTCAGCTTGCTAATTCTCTGAGCTATGTCGACAACTTTAGTTCTATGTCGGATAAACTCATTGCAGATTTTATCCTTCAGAGAAACCCCGAGCATAGCTCGTTCCATTGCTCGCTGAGCGACTTTAAACTGGTAGACTAGCCGTACTGTGAGAGTTGACGTTTCGGCTCCGTATTTCATGACGGGTAGGACGCACTGATTAAAAACTTTTGTTTTCAAACATTGCGGTATGGGTGACGAGAAAACTCGACGTAGTTTTCCAAATGCTGCCCAAACCAGCTGAAACCTCCTCTTGGCTTCCTTCTCGAAGTTGTTTCTACCCAACTGCAATATCTGCCCGAGGTATGTATACTCCGAACCAACTTCAAGAAGGTGTCCATTAACGACGACAGGACTCGGATCAATTCGGTCATTGACCATGACTTTGGTCTTGTCCAAATTAATGCCGAGACATATCTTTCGCAGGGCTGATGCTAGGCCGTCCAGCATTCGTTGCAGCTCCTCCAGCGGCTCCGCCAGAAGGACTATGTCATCAGCGAATCGCAGGTGTGAGATGTGCTCGCCGTTTATGTTAATGCCCATACCTTTCCAGTCCAGTGTCTAAAACATATCCTCCAACGCGCTCGTGAACAGTTTCAGAGATATGACATCTCCCTGTCTCACTCCTCAACGCAGTTGGATGGGTTAAGACTGCTGGTCTTGTACTCGGACACTCATAGTGGCGGCTGCGTACAGATATCTCAACACTTCGATATAACGATAGTTCACTTGGCATCGCTGTAAGGATTCTAGGACAGTCCCAAATTTCGACAGAGTCAAAGGCCTTCTCATAGTCCACAAAAGCCAGACACAGGGGCTGAGTATACTTTTCGGACTTCTGTATAATCTGCCTCACTGTGTGAATGTGGTCTATGGTGCCATCCTCCGTAAAACCCGGCCTGCTCTGGTGGCTGGAACTCATCGAGTCTTCTGGCGAGACGATTCGTTATGACCCTAGAAAACAGCTTATAAACGTGGCTCAAGACTGAAATAGGTTTGTAGTTTTTAAGAAGAGTCTTATCACTCTTCTTTAAAATCAGAACCACTAAGCTCTCGTTCCATGCCTTTGGAGTTTTCCCACAGTGAGGAACGGAGTTGAAGAAGTTCTGCAGTTCCTGCACAACAGGAGCTCCTCCTGCCTTCAGAAGTTCTGAAGTGACTCCATCTTCACCGGGGGCTTTTCCATTTTTTAGCTATCTCAGGGCCAGCACGATATCGTCTTGGCTGATTTCCGGCAAGTTGTCGGTGTAGTGGCGGGTGAGGGCAAGGAGCATGTGCCGTGTATAGTCGGCCATAGAAGTCCTCGATCTCTGATAACATCTCCGGCTTTTACAAGACGGTTCGGCCATTGTGTGTTGTTAACTTTGTCAGGTGGCTCCTGCCAAACTGCTGAGTGAATACTTTGGACACTCGGTTTCACTCTATTGCCTCTTCAATGAGTCGTGTGTTGGAGCTCCGAAGGTCGCGCCGTATCATCTTTGCAATTCGCTTGTCTTCAGGTCTGACATCTCTGACGAAGGGGCTTGAGTGGTTTCCCGTCTTTTTATTATCAGCCGAAGAGTGTCATCCGAAAGTTTGGACTTCTTGCCTTTAGGCTGCATTTATCAGAATTTGATGCCCTCGTCCCTTTAACGTTCCTACCACGTTCTGTAGGGCCTCAACAACATCATCGTTGGGTTCCACGGCAACAAATCTATCACCGAGAAGCTTCTGAAACTTCTCGGTGGCCGCCTGGAGTAGATTGGGTCGGAGCGTGGACTTCATCAGACGCTTTCTTTCCAGCTGAAGATTGATATTCAGAAAGCCTCGGACAAGTCTGTGATCAGATCCAGTATTGTACCTGTTGATCACGTAGACGTCTCTGAATATGCTTTTTATCCATCATGATGAAGTCGATCTCATTTTTGGTCACAGCGTCGGGGCTTCGCCACGTCACGCCTGTGGGGCTTCTTCTTAAAGAACGAATTCATCAAGAAGTGCCCCTCCTTCTCTAGGAAGAGGTAGCCCGGTGATTGTTAGCCCCCCTTACCCCACCGTTACCATGGCCGCTACCTGTATGACCAGGAATAGCGGGGCGGCCAGGAACTGGGGGCCATTTTTTTTTGTACTGTTCATTAGGGGGTTTATGCCCATAATCCCCACGCTGGGAAAGCGGGTTGGGTATCGCAGGGCATAGCTTCTTGCACTACCGACGCTGCTGCCCGTCAGCAGCCAGGGGATTTATCTGTGCCGATGTAGGCTGCGCTGTGCCGCAATCAGTCGGCCGCCAGAACCTCGTCCGTTATTTAGCAGGGTGCACCACGTGCAGGTGAGGTTGGCTTGGGTGCCGAAGATAAAAGTTGGAACCCCGTACACCCTTGATGATGATGATGACGAAGAATTGATTCAAGTAATAATGTTATTCACATTCAAGATCTTCAATCTATTTCGGTACAATTTGATTACTAAATATTTGCCCAGCTTGGTTGGAAACAGGTAAATTTTACCGAGAAAAACAACGACATCGGCAGGCAGCATTGTGTTCAATGTCATCGATACACGCATTGGTATATTGGACTAAATTTACGATTGATTCATGTCATGATGGTACTGATCATTGAAAATAAGGCTGCCCGCGCACAACCGATAGTCAAAGAAACATGAAACATACTGATTGCAATAGTGTAACGCACATGTCCTACAAAAAGTCTGACGTGTGGGCAGCCTAATGTGAATTGTTTATTAATATTGAAAAGCAATGCTTTCCTGAATGTTTTCCATGTCTTGAGTTGTTTGTTAGGAAACTCTCCGTCAAATACGTTTTATCCACAATACATACACATAATTTACACGCTGCAATTAATATCTCGATGGCTGCAATTGAATATTGCTAGCGACTTATGAAATCTCTTAATAGGTAAGAATAGAGAAAATGACTCAAAACAAGGCTTAATTTGGCTTTCAGTACCAATTCTTTTATGTATTTAAATATTTAGTTTCGTTTTCATTACTAAATAGTTTGTCGTATATTTAAGTTCCTTAAAAAATACATAATTTCTCTGTGTATTTTGGTGTAATATTAAATTATTTGCTTTCCATAGTCGTTTGAGTTGGTGATGTAAATGTAATATCTTTTATTATAATATGTATTTCGTGCATCTATTTATATTCGTAATATATTATAATTCTTTATGTCCATTAGTTTGATTAGTTTGTATAATTTTAGGGGTTAAATAGTCATAATTTTGTTGTGGGGGAATGCTGCAGATATCAACACCATATTTGTGCTGCAAAAGAGGGCTGTTCGTGCAATTTATAATATGGGCCCCCGAGAATCACTTAGAACTAAGTTTAAATAAATAAATATTGTGGCAGTTCCGTGCCAATATATATATGAAAACTTAATGTACCTGAGAAAAGTAAAGATCAGGGATGACGACTGAAAAAATCTTATTAGTTAAACAATATATTTATGTATAACATAATTTGGTCAGTTAAACAAAAAATGACAAAGATATAGTGCGTCGAAATTCCGCGTGACGTCACGGCTTAGTACATTTTTTACATAGCCGTGACGTCACGAGCCCCCCACTTCTGTGCCCCCACTCCTGAACTTTGACACTTTTATAACCGACTTTGAAAAGGATGAGATTCTTGATTGAAATATTTCTTTACCGATATTTTTTTCTGGAATTTTCACCGATATCTCCGTAAATTGTTAACCAATTTTCAAAATTCTTTTTTTGTTTGAATTATACTTCACAGGTGGTCCCATATATTTTATCCATAAGGGATTGGTACTTTTCCCGCAAAACTCAATAAACTTCATCCTCACTTGTAATTTTTGCCCTGAGTCGTCCCTCATGCGGGCGGTACCTTAAGTTGGTCTACCCATGGTGCTAGTTGACTTAAAAATAAAATTATTATCTGATTACACTAAAAGTGAAAAAATAAATAAACGAATTTTAAAACAACGAAAAAATAGGTGCCACCTACTCATCTATTCAACAAAAATATTGATTTATCTGACGGACTAATTAGATTTTATTTTTACCGAGTCGTCATCCCTATAGCCATCTTTTATATAGTACGCGTCATGTAAAAAGAACGCTGAAAGAAGTGAAAGGGGTATATTTACGCACGTGTAAATACAGATAAATCGCCTACTGCGCGGATAACCGTCAGCGTTCTTTTTACATTACACGACCTCTACCTGACCCTTGATCCAGCTGCCACCGGCTTTGGCCAAATTTAATGGACCACTTATGCGCTGTTGCTCGATTCTCTTCGAATGAAAACACAGAACATGCGGCAGCGGTAAACCCGGTTCCGGTGATAACAGCTTACGACACCTTCAATAAGAGCTCATCTGACCCCGAACTACAGAATATCGTATTATACTTCGGTCTAAACTCGACCGGTCTACTCCAACTATGCACGAATGTCTTCAAGTACTTGGACCCTATCTGTGATGCCTCGAACGAAGTCAACACTAACAGGAACTTTGTACTCAACGTGCTTGATTTAAAGAACCCTCAAGTCTACGGATCCATCGGTAATCAAAATCAAAATTGGTAATGAAATCAACAGATATAAATGACGAACCTATCATCAAATTGAGCCTTCTCAGCAACAGCGATGATTTGGAAAAAATTGTGCAGCCTCTGTTACAGTATGTGGAGCCACTACTAAAAACGAGCGCTCTCAAAAGCGTTGGGGCTCAATTTGGTAGTTTAGCACAAATAAAGTACTAATGTTTACTGTATTCAGTGCAAACTGTAGACCGATGTCCACTTTTATATACAATAACATGTTGAATTAAGATAAAAATCAACATTTTTTATGTAAAAAAAACCTACTGACTATCTACATAAAACCTACTGACTATCTACATAAAACCTACTGACTATCTACATAAAACCTACTGACTATCTACATAAAACCTACTGACTATCTACATAAAACCTACTGACTATCTACATAAAACCTACTGACTATCTACATAAAATCTTATGATGACACAGAGCTTCTTTTATTTATTACAAGATAAAACTTAACAGTGAAATGAAATAAAATGAAAATGCAGATGAAATTAAGCTGAGAAAAATTTATGTTGGCACAAATAAAGTACTAATTACTATGTTAATAGTAATAAAAATTGTAATAATTAAATTCAAAAGAGATTGATGCGTTCCTATGCTACTAGAATAAATTGATTTTATAAGTGTTACATGCCCGTTTATTACAAATTACTATTTATTTTATTTACATTGTAGCATACACACACACAAACACACACACACACACACACACACACACAAACACACACACACACATATACACACAAATACACACACACTCACACACAACCACACAAACACACACACACACAACCACACACACACACACACACACACACACACACCCACACACACACACACACACACACACACACACACACACAACATACGCTTTAAACATATCTATCTGTCAAAAACCCTCACATAGAGAAATCTAGATGACCCTACTCTTACATATTTTTAAGAAGCTTTTTGATTGTCTGTTAATTCTAATGTGGATAATCAAGTTAGTTTTAGCAGTTTAAGGGACTACTCACACTTATTCAGCTATTCCATTCGCGTTTTGCTGAACGATTTTGGTCACACTTATACAGCTCTGCTTCTATATCAGCCGCGTACGGAGTCGAGAATGAGAAAAGCCGTCATAGCGTGCTATCTTCGCTGAAACGCTTCTTTCTACTACGTACGACGCTGAATAAGACGGCTAGGCTCCCCGCAGACGACCGACTTTACAACCGATTTTTCGTAGAACAGTTAGGGATAAGACATCATGGACAGAGCGTATCCATACAAAATCGTTGTTTTCTATGGACAAAAGCTGAATCGAGCTGAATAAGTGTGAGTCTCCTTATTTTTATTAGTTCTCTTTTTTTTAACATTACAAATAACTTTCTTGTACATCGCCATAGTAGTACCAAAGATGAAGTGACACCGGTATGTGAGGAGGATCAAAACTAGTCGCCGAAATACAGCTCCTAACTAGTTCGGCGACCAGGGCTAATCCAAATCAACCACTAAGCAACAACAAAATATAACTACCTACTGCTTACAAGATTTTTACCCCTTTTATAAACATATATACTTATATCATACCTAATATACCTAGTTAAGTTTACTCATAGTTAGTTCCTTAATATTTAGTGGTTCTAAATTTAATGTACTATACTTTTGCCAAAACAAACTAATTGAAATGAATGTCCCTCTCCTACAAACAGTCTCCGGCCTGGATCTCTGTTCAATATTATAAGGTTCATACAAATATACTGATAGGTACGAAATGGCAACAAAACATTTTCTACAGATAGACTCCAACGAATTGTAAATAATACATCAGGTAGGTATTTTTGAAAGCATACTTTAATTAGTGAATTAAAAATTAGGTAAATAATGTAATTGAATGGTTAAGCTCCACGTGATGTTGGATGATGATGAGTCGGCATACTTGTCTACTAAAAACATTATTTTATCATATAAAATTATTTACAATTATGTTTGCAAATTTTAAAAAAATATATGTGAAATATATAAATCGCTATTATGTAAGAACCTTCAAAGAATATTTATTTCGTAAGAAACTTTTAATCAAGTAACTTTTTCCTTTCGTCAGATAAATAAAAGGTAGTTATTATTTTCATACGTTCCATCCATCAACTTTCTTAAAGATATCTGCAGCTTTTTCAGCCATCGCGCGTACGTAGGTTCCAAGCTTGCCTGTAGGAGGGTATGGAATAACACTGGCGTCAGCAACCACCAGCCCTGTCGTACCCTTCACGTTCAACGACCCATCCACGACCTTGCCCATAGCACACGTGCCCATATAATGCCAGTATGTCGTAGACATCGCCAGCATATAGCATTTCCAAAACTCCAAGCTTAATTTCTTGTGTTCACCGCACACTCCTACATCAACTACCTCGGCCCCCAGATTTTTCATAGCATTTGTGTTTAAAAGTTTCTCGAAATATTGGAAGAGTAATAGACCGAACTTATCCATATCCGCTGGGTTGCTCAGAAGTCCATGTTTGATGATCGGCTGGTCGTTTATATTGGTTGTGTTTGGTGTGACACTTCCTGTCGAGAGAGGGTGCATCAGGTTCGAAGCAATAAGCAAGACGTTTCTATTGAGGTTGTTCTCATGCCAAGCATTACAAATAGGATCTTTGTACTTGAAGGCATTGGTGCAAAGTTGAATTAGACCATCAGATTTAGGCTTGAAATAAAGTATAATATCTTGTCTTTCTTTTTTGCTTTGGCCATCGAAACCGCCGTGGTTAATCACCACGTGTGCTGGAAACTGGCGAGAGCTAGAGGTCTCCGCGACCTCCGTGCTGTTATCTAGGGCAACTAGGAATAGTGCCCCAACATGGTCTCTTAGATTCTGTCCAACCTCAGAGTTGTGCACAACCAATGGAATGCCTAGTTTATCCAGTGCATCTTTGTCTCCAATTCCAGAAAGCATGAGTAGTTGAGGGGTTTTAAAGGTTCCAGCTGTAACGATGACTTTTTTGGTCGCAGTTGCGGTGCAAATCGAGTTGTTGAATGTGAACTCAACGCCAGTTGCAGTTGTGCCATCGAAAAGAATCTTAGTAGCGACAGCGCTAGTCAATACGTATAAATTGGGTCGGTCTTTCAAGCCTTTGAGATATGATGAGGCTCCGCACTGCCTCTCACCTTTACCGATGGTCACCCAAGGCTTGGTTAAAGAGATGCCTTCCGAATCATTCTTGAATGCGATTCCCATTTCTTGATGAGCGTCGATAACATCTGTTAACAGTGAGCATTCCACCTTAGTCATAGTTGTCGGACCGGAGTCACCGTGAAAGGCGGGTATTTTCTCCTGTTCATCTGTGACGTTTTCTGATTTGGCTATATATTTGATCATGTTATCAAAGCCCCACGATTGGTCGTTGGTGGCTTCAGCCCAAGGTGCAAAGTCTTCAGGAGCAGGAATGACATGAAGTAAATGGTGGAGAGCTCCCGAACCTCCAAGCATCTTTCCTGCAGTGGCTCCACCTTCAGGTTTCTGGTTTTGGCAGGCGTAGTTGTCGTTTTCGAAGGACATGAAGCGATCGTAGTTTGACCCTGGTAGAAGAGGGAATAAGCCGGGTAGCTGGAAATAAATTAAAATAGTAAAGCAATGCTTATGAAAAGTGTATTTGAACTAAGTTGATTGGTTAGAATGCACCTAAATGTCTATTCCTGTTGCCTATACGATTCATTGTTCTCAATATTTAACTTATATTTATTTTGTGCATTTAACTTAGGTGTCCGAATTTCAGTCCTGGTGTGAGATGAAAATGAAATGACATAAATAAATACCTTGGGGGATTTTGTTTGTACTCTGGAATTGCACTTGCAATATCTCCACATTTGGTGTCCATAAATCATTTGTTTTAAATGAATACCAATTCAATTGATCGTGAGATCTCAGTTCAGAGGAACCACTGAACTAATACTTACAAATGCCTCCATCGGTGGACACCCACCTTCTTCTATCAATAGGATCTTTGCATCTGTCTCTGACATTCGATTAGTAATAATTGATCCGGCATCGCCTCCGCCCACTATGACATAGTCAAATGAACTGATAGAATCTGCAACAGAGGATATACACAGATCTTCCTCCATTCAATTCATAATAATTTATGTAATGTTTTCGTCCTATGCAACTCCTATGCAATATTCCGATAAGTGGCATAAGCGATAAAGCCTTACTTCCGGTCTGAAGGTTTTGAGTTTGATTCCGTATGTATATGTGATTTTGTATGTGCACATACATTATGATGCGCTCAAAACTTTGTTGGATAATGTTGTAAGAATACCGGCATGCTCTAGAGAACCAGCAATTCGAAGACGTTCGCCGAAGTCAGTGTTACGCCCCAAAGTATCAGGCCTAAAAAGAGGACCACCTTACGTACCTTCCGAATCCCCTATCTAAGTAGTGGCCGGGAAGAGAGTTGCCTCACTTAGATGATCTAATAACTGAACATGAACAATAACTTTGTATTGTAAAGCACTTACTGATGGTATCAATGGGAGAGCTCGTAGGACATTGGTCAGCAGTGGGTGAAAAATTATCTTGCAAGGTCAAAATTATCGCTTGCACCGCTTTGATGATTGCAAAAACCAGCGCTGCTTGATTTGTCATGTCTGCTGGAATTACAAAATACAGAAATATATATTTTGTGTTATTTATTAGACCAAGCACAAGTTTTATTTATGATACCTATTAATGGAACTAGCACATGACCCACCTGTAGTTAAGTGGTGACCATTACCTATAACAAAGTATTGCTTCGTAGATCACGGATGTTTGGGACGTGACCTACGATGCAACACGATGGCATGAAGGTGTTAAGCCTCACGTGACCACGGCAGAGAAGGGCATGGTGGCAGTACTTCCCCGGATGAGCCCTTCACAAAGAAATCTACTACTGCTAAAATGCAAGTGAATACTTAGGTAATTTGAAATAAGTCGATTAACGCTTAAATTTTGTATGCGAAGTTAAATAAATAAAATAAATAATAAATAATGCTGGACTATCACACAGCATCATGTAGCCCCATACTAAGCAGAGCTTGTGTTATGGGAACCACATGATTGATATATTACATATATACATTTTTTTTTGTAAATACATACATAGCATACATAGAAAACATCCAGACCTGAGACAAATATCTGCAGAACATGCAAACATTTCTCCCGCGGCGGGAATCGAACCCGCAACCTTCTGCGTCCCAGGCGGACCTTCGCCCACTGCGCCACAGAGGTCGTCAAAAGTTTCTTCCGATCATCAGAGAACTCTGGCATAGTCCTTTGCTAAGTACAGTTTCCAGATGAATACGGAATACGGTTTACCCGTAGGTATATCATTAACTAATCTGAGAGTAAAGGGAGAGTTTACAATAAATAAAGTGTTTTTCTCTCTAAAACTAGTATTTAAACTTACCGAGCGCTTCTACCGTGCGTTGTCGAAAGTAAGTTTGCAAATTATTGGACCAGAACTTATATGAATTTTATTGATTGTTATGTTAATTTCCGGTACTATTTAAATATTTTCTACGTAAAGAAAGATAAATGTCAAAGTAAGGTTACGTGTTAAGGCGACATCTAACTTCTATACTCATAAAATCCTTGAATGCCTGACAGATCAACGCACAGCCTAAACCGCTGGTTGTAGATACCTGAAACTTGGAGGGTGTGTTCTTTGTATGACATAGGCATCTGATAAGAAAGGATTTTCTGAAATTCTACCCCTGAGGGGGCAAAGTTTATATGGGACAGCGTGATTCCTTGGAGCAATCTACTTCAAATTTTGCATGAACATTATTTAACAGAATTAATGGAAGGTGTAGTTTGTATTTTATTGAAACTCATCGCATAACAGGGTTAAAAAGGGGTAGAAAGTTATTTTACGGATGATTTGCATCGAACTTGATATCAAAACTATGCTCCTTAATTTAAATAAATTAAAAGCACTAAGGAACATAGTTTGGTTATTTATCTAATTTGTAAAGTCAATCCGATCTCTTTAAAATTGGAATATCAAATCATCGAAATATTATACTCTAGAATCAACCATCTTAAACTCGGCGAACGTTGTCGATTATGCCGACATTGAATACTTTTCAAACCAAATGAGTTCTAAATTAGCACAAATTTTGCATTTTGAAGTTTATTTATGTCAAATACTCTTGGACGATTTTTGACAGTTTTCACTTGAAGACTGTGACTCTATAGAGTACCTACTTTCTTATCTCGATGTGTCAAATAATTATTTCATACATATTATGTATGAAATAATTTAAACCAAAAGCACTTGGGGGTCCCATTTGTGAGTATTGTTGACATCGTAGTTCAGTGGTATTTGTTGTAAGTTCGTGACGTATGTATGTTTTTTCGAGCATAACTTTCAAGCTGTTAATACAATCTGCATACAATTTAGTAGGTCGATAAGCTGTATTAAACTCAAACTCAAACTCAAAACTCAAACTCAAAATTCATTTATTCAGTAGGAACTGTATAGCATACTTTGAAACGTCATTTTTTTAATTTACCACCAATTCGTAACACGACCAAACAGAGAAGAATTGGCAAGAAACTCTACTTGGCTTATATTTTTGTAATGTCATTGTTCTTAATAACTATTACATTGTTTTTCTCTAAATAATCAGATATTTTGTAATAAGCTTTATTACAGAGATTACGTTTAACAACATTTTTGAATTTATGATTTTTTTGTATTTTAAGTGTTTGCCCACACAAACACACATTTGACAAATTTCGACAAGGCAAAGAGTTGACTCGGTAGCGCAGTTGGTTAGCACGTCCCCGTATTGATGGGAAGTATCGCGGGTTCAAATCCCGCCTGAGTCAAAATTTTTAGGATATATAAAAATATTTTTGAATTTATTTCATCATTATCATCATCATCATCAGACTATAGCAGTCCACTGCTGGACATAGGCCTCCTCTAATGAGCGCCATTGCGCCCTGTCCTCAGCTCGTCGCATCCAGCTTCTACCAGCAGCCTTTCGCAGATCGTCACCCCACCTGGCCGGAGGGCGTCCTAGACTACGTTTGCCGAGCCGCGGTCTCCACTCAAGAACTCGGTTCCCCCAACGGTTATCGGTTCTTTGGCAAATATGGCCAGGCCACTGCACTACAGCTTGCTAATTCTCTGAGCTATGTCGACAACTTTAGTTCTATGTCGGATAAACTCGTTACGGATTTTATCCTTCAGAGAAACCCCGAGCATAGGTCGTTCCATAGCTCGCTGAGCGACTTTAAATTGGTGGATCAGCCGTACTGTGAGTGTCCACGTTTCGGCTCCGTATGTCATGACGGGTAGGACGCACTGATTAAAAACTTTTGTTTTCAAACATTGCGGTATGGGTGACGAGAAAACTCGACGTAGTTTTCCAAATGCTGCCCAACCCAGCTGAATCCTCCTCTTGGCCTCCTTCTCAAAGTTGTTTCTACCCAACTGCAATATCTGCCCGAGGTATGTGTACTCCAAAACAACTTCAAGAAGGTGTCCAATAACGACGACAGGACTCGGATCAATTCGGTCATTGACCATAACTTTGGTCTTGTCCAAATTTATGCCGAGACCTTTCTTTCGCGAGGCAAGGCCGTCCAGCATCTGTGGCAGCTCCTCCAGCGACTCCGCCATTAGGACTATGTCATCAGCGAATCGCAAGTGTGAGATGTGCTCGCCGTTTATGTTTATGCCCATACCTTTCCAGTCTAGCGTCTTAATCATATCCTTCAACGCGCTTGTGTACAGTTTCGGAGATATGAATCTCCCTGTCTCACTCCGCGGCGCAGTTGGATGGGTTAAGACTGCTGGTCCTGTACTCGGACACTCATAGTGGCGGCTTCGTACAGACATCTCAACACTTCGATATAACGATAGTCCACTTGGCATCGCTGCAAGGATTCCAGGACAGCCCACGTTTCTACAGAGTCAAAGGCTTTCTCATAGTCCACAAACGCCAGACACAGGGGCTGATTATACTCTTCGGAATTCTGTATAATCTGCCTCATTGTGTGAATGTGGTCTATGGTGCCATATCCTCCGCGAAACCCGGTCTGCTCCGGTGGCTGGAACTCGTCGAGTCTCCCGGCGAGACGATTTGTAATAACCTGAGAGAACAGCTTATAGATGTGACTCAAGAGCGAGATTGGTCTATAATTTTTAAGAAGCGTCCTATCTCCCTCCTTAAAAAACAGAACCACCAAGCTCTCATTACACGCCTTTGGAGTTCTCCAACAGTGAAGGACGGAGTTGAAGATTCTGCAGCTCCTGCATAACAGGAGCTTCTCCTGCCTTCAGAAGTTCCGAAGTAACACCGTCTTTGCCGGGGGCTTTTCCATTTTTAAGCTGTCTCATCTCAGGCCCAGTACGACCTCGTCTTGGCTGATCTCTGGCAGGTCGTCGGTATAGTGGCGGGTGAGGGTGGCTCGAGAATCGTAGCTGCCACGTTGGGGGCAAGGAGCATGTGCCGCATACAGTCGGTCATAAAAGTCCTCTATCTCAGATAATACCTCCGGCTTTGACAAGACGGTTCGGCCATCGTGTGTTGTTAACTTCGTCAGGTGGCTCCTGCCAAGCTGCTGAGTGAATACTTTGGACCCTCGGTTTCGCTCTATTGCCTCTTCAATGAGGCGTGTATTGGAGCTCCGAAGGTCGCGCCGTATCATCTTCGCAATTCGCTTGTTCAGGTCTGACCTCTCTGACGAAGTGGCCTGAGTGGTTTCCCGTCTTTTTGTCATCAGCCGAAGAGTCTCATCCGTGAGTTTGGACTTCTTGCCTTTAGGCTGCATTTGGCAGAATTTGATGCCCTCGTCCCTTAACGTTCCAACCACGTTTTGTAGAGCCTCATCAACGTCATCGGTAGGTTCCACAGCAACGAATCTGTCACCGAGAAGCTTCTGAAACTTCTCGGTGCCCGCCATGATCTGGAGTAGATTGGGTCTTTTATCCGTCATGATGAAGTCGATCTCGTTTTTGGTCACAGTGTCGGGGCTACGCCATGTCCACTTCCTGTGGGGCTTCTTCTCGAAGGACAAGTTCATCAAGAAGAGCCCATCCTTCTCTAGAAAGTTGACCAGCATTTGCCCCCCCCTGTAATTTCTACATCCAAAACCATGCGGGCTCTCTCGGAAGCGGGCGCTCTCTCTCTCTCTCAAAACTCTGGATTCGTCGCCAATTCAGACTCCCACTTTGCCGTTAAAGTCCCCATAACAACGTTGAAGTGAGCCTTCGTGGTGTTGTGCAAGGCTTTGGATATGTCCTCGTACATATCCTCCACTTCATCATCCAAGTGTGCCGAGGTCGGTGCGTAAACCTGAATTATCTTCATGCTATACCTCTTGGATAGCCGAAGGATCAGGTACGCTTCCCTGGTCGACACACTGGAGATTTCTTCAACGTTGTTAGAGAGGGCCTTAATGACGAGACACCCTACGCCACCCTGGGATGTTTGGTCACCCTCGCGGAAGTACAGAAGGTGGCCCGAGTCTAGGGTTATGGTGTCGTCTCCCTCTCTACGGACTTCACACAACCCCAGAACATGCCACCTAATGTTTTCCAGCTCCACTTCCAACTGCGCTAGATGTTCTTCGAGCCTCAGAGTCCGTCTGTTAAACGTCGCCAGGGTCAGATTTTGCAGGTAGCCAGAGTTAGCCCGGGGATTCCTAGCACCCCCTGTCCCGCCGTTACCATGGCCGCTACCTGGATGGCCAGGAATAGCGGGACGGCCAGGAACTGGGGGCCATCTCTTTTTTTGTCTTTCATAATGGGGGGTATGCCCATAATCCCCACGCTGGGCGAATTTATTTACAGATAGATTAATCACGTCATTTGGGATTTTGTTAAAAAATCGTACACTCCTTTTAAAAGATTGACTAACTTTATGGAGCCTTACAGTACAGAAACAGGTAGTTTATCTTTATTTCTAGTGTTAACATTATGATAGTCGCTATTTTTCTTGAACATGCTAATATGTTTTCGGACATACATTTAGTTTTCATACATATATTGGCACGGCACTGTCATAACATTTATTTCTTTAAACTTAGTTCTAAGTGATTCTCTGGGGCCCATATTATAAAGTACAGAAACAGCCCTCTTCTGCAACACAAATATGGTGTTGATATCTGCAGCATTCCCCCACAACAAAATGCCGTACGACATAATGCTATGGAAGTAGCTGAAATAAACTAGTCTAGCCGTTTCTACGTCAGTAAGTTGACGGATTCTTTTGACTGCATATGCTGCAGAACTGAGTCTGTTTGACAACCCATCTATGTGAGCGCCCCATTGAAGCTTATTATCTAAAGTAATGTCTAAAAATACAGTAGTGTCCACAAGATTTAGATCTTCATCTTTTATTTTAATGTTAGGTTTAACTTGTTTATCATTTGGTAATATAAATCTTATACATTTTGTTTTAGTCTCGTTCAGTAATAAATTATTTACATCAAACCAGTTAACAACTTTCGCTATTGCATTGTTCACGTCGTCAAAATTGGTCTGCCGTCTCATTAATTTAAATAAAAGTGACGTGTCATCCGCATACAATACAATTTCGTGGTTGTCTCTCAAAAGTTGGGGTAGGTCGTTGATGTAAATTAAAAATAGAAATGGTCCAAGTATTGACCCTTGCGGAACACCCATCTTTACTACAGATCCTGGAGAACATTTTCCATTTAAGTCTACTTTCTGTATTCTATCCGATAAGTAAGAAGTGAGAAGGGCTAATGCCATACCCCTGACGCCATAATGATCTAGTTTCCTGATTAATGTTTCATGGTGTACGCAGTCAATTGCCTTAGACAAATCATAAAAGATGCCTAAAGCATCATGTGAGTCCTCCCAGGCATCGTAGATATGCGATACCATCTCAACACCGGCATTAGTTGTTGATCTGCCCCGCGTAAATTCGATTTGTTTGATATCTAGTAAGTTGTTAAATTTTAAAAAAAGTAAAAATTAACCATAATATAGTTAATTTGTTTTGGCCCCTTTTGGGACTCCATATTTTGATGATCCGCTGTCTGATATAACTCATAATATATTTCCAGCAAATACAGCCTATCGACCTACTAAATTGTATGCAGATTGAATATGTAATATATTGAGTGAGGTGTCATATAAATTGGGTTTGGTTTGATATTTAAAAGATAAAATATTTAGTACAAATTCCGCCAACTCTCTCTGACGAGTTTCATAAAAAACTCAAAAGAAATTCGACAATGTTCCGCCTTCCCCTCATAAAGCATCATCGAGCAAGAACAGGCTCGGAAAAGGTAGTAGAAGTGGGAGTGGGAACGGGAACGGGAACGTGAACACGCCTAGGTACTGACCCCGCCTAACCTGGTAATGTAAGCAGGTACTTTTTATTCCATACATAATTAGGGTTACACGCAACATAAAAAGGGTTTACACGCAAACGAAGTTGCGGTTGTTGAAGTTGTTGAACGCAGGGCTAAGAGGCTCATTGGTCAAGAGTATTTTGCTAAAGCAAGGCTCGAGAGCTTGAGCCATCGTCGCGAGGTTGCGTGTTTGTCGGTCTTTTATAGATTGTACTTTGGAGAGTGTGCGCAGGAGCTACATGACCTTATTCCACCTTCACCTTTCTTAGGTCGCACTGCAACTACCATCCTCATCAAGTTGATATTCCATTTAACAGGACTAAGCGCTTCCAAACATCATTTATAATGCGCACTGCTAAAATATGGAATCAGCTGCCAGCGTCTGTTTTTCCATTAACTTACGACCCTAACAGCACTAACAGCTTCAAAAGAGAGTTAATTTGCATCTTCTGGGAAAGCTCGCCCCATCGTCGACCTAATCCTTGCCAATGCAATGGCTGGCCCATATTAAATAAAAAAAAGGGTGGGTCAGCTAGTTCTGAATATAAAGTATTTGCCGAAAATTACTACTGTTACGACTACATCGGCGCAGGAACCCGAAGTGAGTCTTGGCCTCCGACACGAGAACTCTCCACTTTCCTCTATCCTTTGCCATCTCTTGCCAGTTGTCGGCTCCATGTTCGCGCAGGTCAGCTTCCACCCTGTCGATCCAGCGATATTTAGGACGACCAACCGGTCTGCGCCCGAGTGGTCGACCCAAATATGCTCTCTTCACGCACGCAAGGCGCAAGGCGGTGGGCTTTGGATTCTCCCATAATGTAAGGCTCGGCCACTAGATTTTCGTTTTCGCCATTCTTTCGGAGCCTCCAACTACCATCCTCTCTATCTACTAAACCCAGGATTTTTCGGCGAATTTTCTCTCTGCTACTAAAAGCTGGTTCTCCTTCACGGAAAATTATTTATTTATTTATTTTATTACCGTCGCCTTAATTGAATATTGTTATTCAGTTTGCTCATCTTAAATATAAAACTGTATTTACTCGTAAGCTGACTGACTGAATTACTGACTGACTGGCGGATAGTCAAGGCTCGTCATCCCAAGGTTGTCATACACGACATTTGCCACTTGCAAGACAAATTATTGTGGGACATGTAAATAATATTCCGGTGGACGAAAACACAACAACAAAAAAAGCCTATATCAGTCCACTGCTGGGCATAGGCCTCCACTAATAAGATCCCCACGCTAGGCCAGGCCCACACGAGTTGGAGATCGCAGGGCACAGCTTCACGCACTGCCGACATTGCTGTAAGTCGGCGGCCAGGGGATTTAGCTGAGCCAGTGTAAGGGTGTTTATCCACCAAAGATGTGCTCTGCTATGTTGCTATGGATGCGTTTTATATATTACTTATTATACTTATTCATTGGTTCACATAGCATAGCACTGGTGGAAACGGGTTCAACTAAGCTATGTTTTTTACATGGAAGCATGCATGCTAGGATGGTCGCGAGTGGTGTAAGTTGGCGCTATAAGCAGAGCAGAGTATGCCAACTGTGGTACTCAAGCAGTGTGCTCCTGAACTGTGTCCTGTTTTGACGCGCCTCTTCGATCTATCATACTGTCGCGCTCGGCGGCAGAATGTGAAAGAGAATGGAAGGGCCTCCCAGAATGGAAGATTCTGGTAGACCAGTAGTACATGTAAACATTGACTCTGCAATTATTTAATTTATCAATATAAAACGAAGTGAAAGTGACGAGCATGTTCCAAAAATCGGTTCTATTGAACGTAAATACTGTGTAATAACGTTTGTGACTCGAAGTGTGATGCTATTGACCTATAAAACGTGTGAAACATAGTACTAACTTCTAAACCTGAGTATTAACTGTGCACCATTGAAACTTCCAAACTTCGTAACAGTAACAATATAGAACAGTTTTTCGTTAAAACAGTAAAAATCTATGACAAATAATCGAAAATATTAACATTTTTTGAACAGTGTAGTTAATATTCAGAAGTAGCGGGTGGTTAAAAATAGCGACTCTTTTTATCGCCGTATGTGTACGGTACCTAAATAATAATTCCCAACGGCAGCATCCTACCAAAACAATTAAATGAACATTTTCAACTTACTACGTAACAACCCCCATGGCTCCGGCATTAAGTAAGTGATTCAACGAATGCTGAGGATCGGTGAAGGCAGCTTCAAAACCACACGAGTATAAAAATATATTTTTTTGTTATTTTTTAATTTTTTTTTCCTTTTTCCATCTTTTCACGTTATATTCTGCTAATCTGGATTCTGATTTTCAACAATGATGGAAGACCAATATGTTGCGCAGAGAAAAAAACTAGCAAAATCACAATATGATCTTTCAAGGGATTTGGAGGATGATTTAGATAACACAACATTAATGGACTCATCAATGCATAGTCTACCGAATACAACATTCGAGGATCAGGAGAGTATAAATCTGAAATTAAAAATAGATCATTTAAGTAAGGAACTAGAAGCAGCACATAATAAAATAAAAAAAAATACTAAAACATAACAACACATTAAAAAAATCACTAAAACAGAGCCAGCAAGCGGTTGACACTCTAAAAAAACAATATATAGAACATAAAAAGCATGACATCCCTTTACAAGACGCCACTAAAAACTATGATGAAAGAGGAGAATAAATAAATGTAGAAGAAGTAACAACAAATCAAAAATCACAATTTTCAAACGATACAACCACAGAAAATAACAATGACATACAAGCTGAAACACCAACACAAGATAATCTAGAACCAGTAATAACAAAAGAGCTAAATGTTAATACAGTAGAGGCGAAAGAAGTAGATAATTGTCAGTTTATAAATAGACAAGACGAATGTATAAATACCAACACGACCCATTGACTGTTAAGAAAAAAGTTATAATCATTGCTGACGAACAAGGCCAGAACCTGCGTAGTCAAATGCAACAAAATCATGGACCCCAGTTTGATGTACATAGTACATTGAAACCCGGAGCTAAAATGCACAATATACTGCAGACGGATAAAGAAGAAATCTCAAAATTGAATAAAGATGATATCGTCGTAGTACTTGGAGGAGTAAATAACACAAATTCTTTAAATTTTAAGAGCTCATTGTACAATTGGCTAAGTTCTGATGTGAGAGCAAATGTAATAATTGCAGAAATACCATATAACCAATGTCTCAACTTAAAAAAACTAAACTATGAACTCAGGCATACGTGTAGTAGTTTTAAATGTTGCTCCTATGTAGATATACACACATATACCATATAAGAAATATTTTTGTACAAGCCTATGTAAAAACCTATCATATATAAATGTAAATATAACAATTACCTAGCGAAAAAAAAAGAAAATAACATGTACAATAAAACCTACGCTTCTGTATATACTCAAACTGATAATACTGGGATAGGCCAGGTAGTGGAAATACCAAGTCAAATTAAGAACGGGAAGGGAACTATCCCTTATTATTTCAAGAAGCAAGAACAGCTCAAATTAAAGACAGATCAAATTCTCAATGAGAGCGAAACAGTGAGTGACTTAACGCAAAATATTTTTTTTCGTGTGTAATTATATCTATGTTATGCATCAAAATATTGCTGGATTAATAAATAAGTCAGATTCGCTAATGGTCATTTTGAGGAGAATCTTTATTCTAAATGAAATCAAATAGATATATGGTGCGTCACGGAACACAACATGACATATGATGACCGGTCTCACTTAAAGATAGCAAGACTCAAACTAGCTTCCGTGTTTTGTAGGGAAGAACGACATGGCAGATCATGCATAATAATAGGGTATCACCATGAATTCGAAAACATGCAGGATATTGTGGACTTGTCTTTACCAGGAATTATCGAAAGCTCAGCTATTAAACTGATACCTCAAAAAAATTTTATAGTGTGTATATACAGACCCCCTAAAGTTAATTCACACCTGATTAATTTATTCTTTAATAGACTTGATAAAATATTATCACAAATCGGTGGTATGAAAAACAACTATAAAATTGTAGTTTGTGGTGATTTCAACATTGACATCCTGAAAAATAATAAACATGCAAATGATTTTAGAAATCTTATCATAGGCCATAATTTAAAATTCGAATTCAACCAAGTTACAAGAGCCAGCAGTAACACTGGCATCGATAATATTTTGCACAATATGAGAGGTTGTACAGGAGAAGTTATAGATTTTGCATTATCTGACCACACTGCACAGGTATTGAGGGTGCCTACATAGAAATTTTGCAAGCTAAAGCACTGGTATATATTTGTTAGAGACTATTGTCCTGAAAACATAATCAAGTTTCAAAATTGCTTGTCCGAACATTCTTTCCCGGACACTTTTCAGAGTCAGGATGCAAATGATGCTTTCAATGGCTTCTATGAAATGTTTACCCTCTTATATAATCTATGTTTTCCCAATAATAAAATTAAAATTAACACACACAAGAAGCCACAATGGATATCAAAAGGTCTCAAAAAATGTAGCAAAATAAAATGTACTCTGTTGTGGAAATACACACTCGCGCGGAATGAAAGGAACAAGAATAAATTTAAAACCTACTCAAAGCGATTCAATAAAATCATAAAACTGACACAGAGGGTGCAAAACGATCACCATATTAAGACTGCACAAAATAAATCAAAAGCAACTTGGAAAATTGTCAATAACAAAACCATAAATGAACCAAACGAAGGCGTCACAAAATTGGTGAGAAACAATGAAGAAATTGTCAACCCAACTGCACTTGCAAATATATTTAATAATTATTTCATCGACACAAAACCTAACAATGAATATAATCCTGACATTATTGATAGTAGTAGTAATAGTGGAAATTGTGACATAAATAGTGATATTTCTAAAATAATTAGTATAGACACTTATAAAACCACAGAGGTAATAATAAAAATCTTGACATAAATAATAAGCATAATAATTCGATCTTTTTAACCCCGACTATTCCATTTGACATTCTGAAAACAATAAGCAAATTAAAAAATACCAACTGTGTTGGGTATGATGGAATATCAACCAAAATTATAAAAAGGTTGCACTAATTATCGCACCAGACCTTAGTCAAATAGTTAATTTATGCATTGAACAAGGAGTCTTCCCAGAAAAGTTAAAATTGTCTACGGTTAAACCCTTGTTTAAAAAGGGGAAAAGGGAAGACATAAATAATTATCGGCCCATTGCTCTTATTCCAGTACTTTCAAATGTATTCGAGAAAATTATTTATAATAAAATAAACTATTACTTTGAGACAGATAGTCTGTTTTCAAACTGTCAATATGGATTTCGAAAGAATAAGACCATTAATATGGCAATCTATGATTTTTTGTATAAGGTTACAACTACTATTGATAAAGGAAAGACTGTGGTAGCCCTTTATATGGACATGTCAAAAGCATTTGACCATGTCCACCACACCACACCAGCCTATATCAGTCCACTGCTGGACATAGGCCTCCCCTAATAAAGGGGGTTATGCCCATAATCCCCACGCTGGGCATGCGGGTTGGAGATCGCAGGGCACAGCTTCTCGCACCACCGACGCTGCTGCCCGTCGGTGGCCAGGGGATTTAGCTGTGCCGATTAAGGCTGTGCTATGCCGCAATCAGCCGGCCGCCAGAGCCCCGTTCGTTGTTTAGCAGGGTGCACCACGAGCAGGTGAGGTTGGCTTGGGTTCCAAAGATGGAGGTTGGAACCCCGTACACCCCCGTTTGACCATGTCAATCACAAGTTATTACTTGATAAGCTGGACAAGTATGGCGTTCGAGGCAATGCAAATAAGTTGATAAAGTATACCTTGCAAACCGAAAGCAAATAACACACATAAAAAAATATGTCCCCAAACGCACACTGAATCAACGTTTTCATCAAAGATTAGAGTTGTAAAGCATGGTGTTCCTCAAGGGAGTGCGTTAGGTCCATTATTCTTTTTTAAATATGTATTAATGACTTGCCCAATGTAACGAATAATTCAATGACATTGTTTGCCGATGACAGTACAATATTATTTGCTAATGATTTAAATAATAATCTGGAATATGACATTAACCACAGTTTGACATTAATTATTAATTGGTTGACGTATAATAATCTAAATATAAATTTGACTAAAACTTTTTTAATGCATTTTAAACAAAGATCCAAAACACGGACTGAACTAAACATACATCATTTAAATACCAAATTATATGAAACGGAGCACACTCGATTTCTCGGTGTACAAATTGACAGTAAATTAAATTGGAAAACACACATTGATACTCTAAGCAAACGTTTGCATCAGTACTCATATGCCCTCTACAAATTGAGTAAAGTAGTAAATACTGAGGCTGTTCTCGTAGCATATTACGGCCATGCTGCATCAGCGCTTAGATATGGTATTATATTCTGGGGTAACTCAACAGACAAGTTAAAGGTATTTAGAGCACAAAAGCGGTGCATTCGGTCGATGTTTGGACTGAAGCAGACCGACACCTGCAAAGACATTTTCAAACAGTGGCAAATTCTAACCCTCTCATAGCTGTATATTCTTGAAATTGCTATATTTGTTAAGAACAATCCTCATCTTTTTAATTGCTATCCAATTGGTAGCCGTCGGGAAGGAACCCTACACCATTTGTCTTCCAAGACTGCATTACTACGTCGAAGTGTGTTCTGTATGGCGCCAATTGTCTATAACCATATTCCTCAACACATTCTATGCCTAACTAATATAAATATATTTAAAAGTTCTCTGACCAGACTGTTGGCGGATAGGGCTTATTATACTGTAGACGAATTTGTAAATGATAAAGGAGAATGCTGTCTGATGTATGGCGCTCGGTACCAATGCTAAAGTGATTGCGTCAAAACGAAACCTAATTTTTCGAAAGATATTAAACTGTTATTCATGGAATACTAAGTCTTTTTTAAGATAAACGTAACAAATTGTTTTTATTTGATATTAGTTCTAGAGTTTATTTAAAAAAAAATGCTTTTCCGATACCTTGTGTGTTCAGTTTTGTCTACATAATTATAAGTATTGCACTGTAAACATTTAACTAAGATACTATATCTATAAGAAAAGGTTTATATACCTCACACAGATAGGTAAAAGGGTGTTTTAACTTCTACTTCGTAGGTAGGACATTACATACCTACATTACTACTGTGTTCTACTTTATATTATTTTCAAATAATGATAGTGACGAGAAAGTAGATGGGCATTTACATCATTTATGGTTATAATAGGTATTAGTACTTACTGGTGAAGGTGAAATCCAAGCTAAGATCCAAGATCTTAACACATTCATCACAACCATGAAAAGGCCATGGATGCTTCTTCCAACCTATGCTGGGTTCGCGTCACCGGTTATTAGCAAACAGTTGATGCAACGAATGTTTATCGTACATTATTGCGATGATGTCTAATAAAATATATATTTACAGAATAAACACTGTTACACAATGTCACAGAACACTACCGAGAGCATATTAAATACATAAAGATAGGAGGTAGTTTAGTAGTACCACAAAAAAGTTTTTGATCCAACTTCTTTGATTATACAAAGTGAAAGAATTCTAATGTTTTCAGTCGATTTTACCGTCTAAATAATTAAAAGTGAGGGTGGTTGCAGTGTCATGGCGCCGTGCGCCGGAAACCAAATCAACGAAAGAATTTTTTATGTGATTATTAATTGAGTCGGTGTGTAAAATTAAAGAAAATGTTACTGTTATTTATAAAAAAAAGGAAATTTTAAGGGATACGTTTGGTTTTGACGCAATTGGTACGGGTTATCGGCATTCTCCTTTAATTAATGACATTATTTAATTTAATCAATGACTTTATTTATTTTTTAATAAGATTACTTATTTGTTTTCTTTTTTCTGTGCTTTTATGTAGGTAAATGTTTGTACGCTTTTACTGGCGGGACTAGTGAGACTAACATAAGTTTATTTTTATCTATGATAACAATTGTACCTAGTTTCCACGAACAATAAATATCTTTATCTTTATCTTTATTTTAGTATTTTATCATTTGTTTTAGTTATGAATGGTGGAAAAGGTACCGTGCAAGAGTGCAACGTTACAATACTCCACTAGGCAGGTTCCGCTTTCGTGGATCTCTATCGTTCACCCGGTACCTAAAAAAGGTGATAAATCGGACCCATCTGACTATAGGCCTATTGCTATAACTTCTCTTCGCTCTAAGGTCTTGGAACGTGTTATTAACACACAACTTTTGCTATATCTAGAAGGAAACGATTAGCTCAGCGACCACCGATACGGCTTTCGCTACGTTTGCTCGACTGAGACCTCCTAGTTTAAGGCTTACCTTAAACTCAACTAGGCTAATCTAGCTGGCTAGCTAGGCAAAGGTCTTTGATCGGGTCTGGCACCGCAGTCTTCTATCGATATTACCTTCTTACGGACTATCTGAGGGATTGTACCAGTGGGTTGCTAGCTTTTGGTCTGACAGAAGCGTACAACCTCTTGTTGATGGCAGTAGAGGGATCAATCAGAGGGATTGCTTGGACAAGAATGCCGGTATCCCACAAGGCTCCGATGCTATTTTTGCTGCATATTAATGATATGATATCTATCAACGTTAGGTATTCATTGTTATCCAGACGATAGCACTCATTTAACACGGGCCGTTCCAATATTTCTCGTACAGCCATAGAGGGAAGCCATGGTCAACTTGTGTCTGAAATAGGGGAAATATTAAGTCAAGTTTCGGACTGGGGAGATATAAACCTGGTTCAGTTCAACCCCACAAATATACAGGTTTGCGCGTTCACCGCCAAAAAAAAAACTGCTTCTCTATAGCGCCGCAACTCAACAATAGACTTTTATCCATTAGCACGAATATTGGGATTGTATATCTTTCTGTAGGCATCTAAAGAGTAAGAGAAAGATGGCATCAAAAACCTTGGTGTGCTGAACAGGGCAAAGCTCTATTTTAATCCGGTGCAAAGGCTGCTTCTTTATAAGTCACAAGTCCACGATGGACGTAGGGTGTTGCATCGTAGAGCATGTTCCGGAAAAACGTGATCTACGTTGCAATGATTTGTGATAGGTAATGGTTACCACCTAACATCAGCAGGTTGAGTCAGGCTTTTTATTATTTGTTGTTATACCGGCAACATAAATTTATCATCTATGAAAATTTCAACCGTCTAGGTCCGAGTACTAACGAGTAAGTGCTTATATGGGTAGATGAAAAAAGGCTCTTGATGGAAACCATATAAAACAGAAGAGGAAAAATCTTTACGACGGCTTCTGAAAAAATTAAGAAACTATTAAAAGTAAAAGTAAAGACGGAGTCACTTTAGTACTTCTGTAGGCTAGAGGAGTTCCTGTTGATAATTAATTGACTCAGGCGTGACTTTGCGGAAATCCATTACAAGATATTCTACAAGACAAAATATTTAGTACAAATTCCGCTAACTTTCTCTGACAAGTTCCACAAAATGCATACGCATGCACCGTCCTCCCGCAGATTCACATGCAAATCCAGAGAAAGAACAAGCAAACATGCAATCATTAATAAATGCAACCGTCTACTTACTCTTCCACCAAATAAAAACAACACGTTAACTTAAAGAAACTTAACAGAAATTCGACAAGTTTTCGCCTTCCCCATAAGGCATCCTCAGGAATGATCGAATCGCAGTCCACCAACGTCGACGTCGCTAAAAAACAACAACGACGCAGAACTCCACAGACGTGTTGCTCCGCCGAGCGCTAAACAGAAAGTGAGTCAACCGCGCGACATCCCCACTTATATAGTATCGGGTCGAACTCCCCGTCCTCCTAGTGGCGCGATTGCGTCATCAACCTGACCTTCCTGTAGTGCAGGAGCTGCAAAACCTCTTCAACTCCGTCCTTCACTGTGGGAGAACTCCTAAGGCGTAGAACGAGAGCTTGGTGATTCTGTTTTTAAGAAGGGAGATAAAACGCTTTAAGCTGTTCTCAAGGGTTATTAAAAATCGTCTCGCCAGAAGACTCGACGAGTTCCAGCCACCGGAGCCGGGTTTCGCGGAGGATTTGGCAACAAATTCACACAGTGAGTCAAATTATACTGAAGTCCGAAGAGTATAATCAGCTCCTGTGTCTGGTTTTTGTCGAAAATGAGAAGGCCTTTGACTCTGTCGAAACTTGGGCTGTCCTAGAATCTTTGCAGCGATGCTGAGTGGACTATCGTTATATTAAAGTGCTCAGATGTCTTTACGAATCCGCCACTATGAGTGTCCGAGTACAGAAACAGCAGTCTAAGCCCATCCAACTGCGCAGAGGAGTGAGTCAGGGAGATGTCAAGTTTCCGAAACTGTTCGCAAGCGTGTTGGAGGATTTGTTTAAGGCTGTGTACTGGAAGGGTATGGGGCATTAGCATTAACATAAACGGCGAGCAAATTTTCACACCTACGATTCACTGATGACATAGTCCTACTGCCGGAGTCCTACTAGCATCAGCCTCGCGAAGGATAGGTCTAGGCATGTCTTTGGATAAGACCAAACTCATGGTCAGTGACCGAATTGATCCGAGACCTGTAATCGTTAATTTATATCCTCTTGAAGTTGTTTCGGAATACGTATATAGGTTTTGTAGTTAGGTAGAAACAACTTTGAGAAGGGGATGTCTGCTCTCAGACATCATCGAAAATAAAAATAAAATTAATAACAACACAGAACGTGTCCTATATCTCTCTCAAAACAAGAAAGCTCTTTAACGTCAAACAAGATCACAAAGTGGAAAAACCCAAATAGGTAAAATTTTAACTGAAAACAGGAAAACAAGCTTTTGTATACTCGCATACAACTTGGTTCATTCCATCCACTTATGCAATCTCCTGCCTCCTCTGCCTCTTAAGATATTCATAAAATCAAGAATTGAGGGGCCTATATACTTTGTCTAGAGCACCAGACTTTCTTCAATAAAACATCTTTAGGACAGCGAAGGAATGGAATGCTCTCCGGCGTCAGTGTTTCCCGATCGCTATGAAGGGGTCTTCAAGCGAAGAGTAAATAGGTACATTCTAGGCAAGCGTGCTACATTGACCGCATCTTCACCTACCAACAGGTGAGATGGCGGTCAAACGCAAGCCATTAAATAAAGTATTAAAAAAAAGGGAAATTAACTACCCCCGGTGACATATCACATTCATTATTAAAAGTAAGCATACATTGTAATACACGTTTAATTTATTTGACAGTCCCTGACGACGGGACGCCTGGCTGGCGAGTGGCGACCATGGACTTTACTATCATTGTGTATCATAGACACGCACTTGCAAAATATAACCTATGAAATCTCTATTTCTCTAGAGAATCACTTAGAACTAAGTTTAAAGAAATAAATTTTATGACAGTGCCGTGCCAATGTAATGTATGAAAACTTAATGTATTTCCGAAAACATATTAATTTATTTAAAAAAATAGCGACAATTATAATGTTAACGTCGTCGAGGTGGTTGGTGGTAACAAGCTCTGCTTAGTGTGGGGTTAGATGAAGCTGCTTGTGATATATGTGGTGTGCATTATTTACTAGCTTCCGCCCGTGCCTTCGCCCGCGTGGTACTCGAATAAAAAGTAGCCTATGTCCTTTCTACAGGTCCTATGCCTACACTAAATTATATTTTGACGTGAAAACGGATCATACATACAAACATAAACACTCACATTTTATAATATTTATAATATTAATAGTAATTAATAATGATAGGATTGTTTATTTTATTAATTTTACTGAGCTAGGTGGGGGGTTTAACCCTCCATCCTGGTTCCAAACCCCATCTTCAGAACCCATCTTCAGAATCAAGAGCACTTGGTGCACCCTGCTAACTAACGAATGGGGCTCTAGCAGCCGGCTGATTGGGGCATAGCGCAGTCTCACATCGGCACAGCTAAATCCCCTGGCCGCAGACGGGCAGCAGCTTCGGCAGCGCGAGAAGTTGTGCCCTGCGATCCCCAACCCGCATGCTCAGCGTTCGGATTATGGGCCTATCCCCTTTTATTAGGGTAGGCCTTTGTCCAGCAGTGGACTGATTTAGGCTGGTGGGGTGTTGTCTGTGTTAGTGTGAAGCTTTGAGTGATAATAATGTAATGTCCAATACTATAGTTTATCGGACCGATGACGACACGACGACACGACGACACGACGACACGACGACACCATGACACGACGACACGAAAACTGCTCAAGGAGAGCAAATGTAGGTAAAACATTTGCCTCCTTATCATCAACATCATATAGACGTCCATTGCTAAACATAGGTCTACCTCAAAGAATCCACAACCTCCGTATGAAGAGTGTCACAACTGAGAAGTCAAATACTCACATAGGATCTTAATAAAATGCTCTAGTGTAACATGTTCAGGCTAGTTTCAGCAAGTCTAGGCCTTGTCATAGCTCCCCCAGCACGCGGCAGTAAGGAATGTCCCTCTGAGGGATTTTGCCTGTATAAGTAGATAGTTCTTTTAAATTATATAAAAATATTATGCTATTGGGGTTTTAACTCGCAGCATTAAAATTTTTAGGACCACAAAAAAGCAGACTAAAATCATAATAAAAGATAGGTACGTAGAAGTGTTCTTATTTACTTTAATCACTGAATAGAATTTTTATATTATATTTGTAGTCTTTCTTTAATCATTAAACATTTTTAAGTACTCACATGTCGTGTCTTTATCGTATCGTCGAGTATTTAAATACAAATAACTGCTATTGAGGTTTATATAATATACTAGAGGTTGGGTGGTGCGCGAGCTGCACGCAGCTCGCGGTTTTGGTTTTGCATTGAAGAGCTATCAAAGAGGATTTTGAAGTGTAAGAAGCAATTAAAAAAGTTATCCAAGTAGAAGAAGCTATCGATGAGGATTTAGAAGTGAAAGAAGCAATCTAAGAGGACATTGAAATAGAAGATGCTAAAATTGAGGATATTGATGTAAGAGAAGCAATCAAATAGAATATCGATGGTAAAGAATCAATCAAAGAGCATATCTAAGAGGATGATGCTATAACAGAGGATATTGATGAAAGAGAAATCGAAGACAAAAATCGAAATTGAAATGGAAATCAAAATCAAAATCAAAATCAAAATCAAAATCAAAATCGAAATCGAAATCGAAATCGAAATAGAAATCGAAATCGAAATCGAAATCGAAATCGAAATCGAAATCGAAAACGAAAACGAAAACGAAATCGAACCGAAATCGAAATTACCCTAATCGAAACTACCCTACAACTACCCTACACCTACCCTACAACTACCCTACAACTACCCTACACCTATCCTACACCTACCCTACAACTACCCTACACCTACCCTACACCTACCCTACAACTACCCTACAACTACCCTACACCTACCCTACAACTACCCTACACCTACCCTACAACTACCCTACAACTACCCTACAACTACCCTACACCTACCCTACACCTACCCTACAGGGGGTGGGGGTGAAAGGGGGTGAAAAGGGGAAAAGTTGGATTTTTCCTGAGGTCGCCCCCACTCCCTCTATACGAATCTACCAAAAATTTTAACCCTACGAGGTTGCATCTGGGAGAACAATCATGTCAATGAGTCAGTCAGTGAGTCAGTCAGTGGTAATCGAGCTATATATATTATGACTAGAGGTTGGGTGGTGCGCGAGCTGCACGCAGCTCGCGGTTTATGTTTTAATTCGTAAAGCAATTACAAAGGGTTTCGAAGAGGAAGAAGCAATCAAAAAGAATATCGATGTGAAAGAAGAAATCAAAGAGAATATTGAAGAGAAACAAGCAATTAAAGAAGATATCGATGTGGGAGAAGCAATCAAAGATATTATCGAAGAGGAAGAAGCAATCAACGATGATATCGAAGAGAAAGATGCAATCAAAGCGGAAACCGAAGTGAAAGATTTTATTAAATACGATATCGATGTAAAAGAAGCATTCAAAAAGGATATCGATGTGAAAGAAGCAAACAAAGAAGATATCGAAAAGGAAGAAGCAATCAAAAAGGATGTCGATATTAAAGAATTATTCAAAAACGAAAATGAAAACGGAAAAAATAACCAAACACCGTAAAAGTTTTGCAAGCGTATCTCTTACTGTTTAGAAGATACATGCGATTTAAAATGTTGTAAGAAATATTAAAAAAAGAAGACAAACGACAAAAAAGACAAAATAGACAAAAAGGCAAAAAAGACAAAGACAAAAAATACAAAAAAAAACAAAAAAGACAAAAAATACAAAAAAGACAAAAAATACAAAAAAGACAAAAAATACAAAAAAAAACCTTCCCATACCCTATACCTACCCTACACCTACTCTACACCTACTCTTAACCTACTCTACACCTACTCTACACCTACCCTACACCTACTCTACACCTACTCTACACCTACTCTACACCTACCCTACACCTACCCTACACCTACTCTACACCTACTCTACACCTACCCTACACCTACTCGAATTACACCTACAAAAATGTTAACCCTACGAGGTGGCATCTGGGAGAACAATCATGTCAATCAGTGAATCAGTAAATCAGTGAGTGAGTGGTAATCCAGTTATATATAGTATAACTAGAGGTTGGGTGGTGCGCGAGCTGCACGCAGCTCGCGGTTTTGGCTTGCATTGTAAAGCTATAAGAACGGATTTTGAAGTGAAAGAAGCCATTAATAAGGATATCGAAGTAGGAGAAGCAATCGATGAGGATTATGAAGTGGAAGAAAAAATCAAAGAGATAATCGAAGTTGTAGAAGCAATAAAACAAATTAACTGATGTGAAAGAAATAATCGAAAAGGATAACCAAGAGGATGATGCTATAACAGAGGATATTGATGTAAGAGAAGCAATCAAGGACGATATCGAAGTGGAAGAAGCAATCAAAGACGATATCGAAGAGGTAGAAGAAATTAAAAGGATATCGAAGAGAAAAAAATGAAATGAAAATGAATGAGAAATGTGGATGAATCAATCGAAGAGATTTTCGATGTGAAAGAAGCAATCAAATAGGATATCGAAGAGGAAGAAGAAATCAAAAGTATATCGAAAAGAAAAAAAGAAATCAAACAGGATATCGTTGGTAAAATCGAAATCGAAATTGAAATCGAAATCGAAATCGAATCAAAATCGACCAACAACTATCCTACAACTACCCTACACCTACCATACAGCTACTCTACAGCTACGCTACAACTACCCTACACCTAACCTAAACCTACCATATCAAAAAAAAAAAAAACCTACTCCACACCTACCCTACAACTCCCTACAACTACCCTAAAACTACCCTACACCTACCCCTACAACTACCCTACAACTACCCTACAACTACCCTACAACTACCCTACAACTACCCTACACCTACCCTATAACTACCCTACAACTACCCTACACCTACCCTACACCTACCCTACAACTACCCTACACCTCCCTACAACTACCCTAAAACTACCCTACACCTACCCCTACAACTACCCTACAACTACCCTACAACTACCCTACACCTACCCTATAACTACCCTACAACTACCCTACACCTACCTTACACCTACCCTACAACTACCCTACACCTACCCTACAACTACCCTACAACTACCCTACAACTACCCTACAACTACCCTACAACTACCCTACATCTACCCTACACCTACCCTACACCTACCCTACAACTACCCTACAACTACCCTACAACTACCCTACACCTACCCTACACCTACCCTACACCTACCCTACACCTACCCTACAACTACCCTACACCTACCCTACACCTACCCTACAACTACCCTACAACTACCCTACAACTACCCTACACCTACCCTACACTTACCCTACAACTACCCTACAACTACCCTACAACTACCCTACACCTACCCTACACCTACCCTACAACTACCCTACAACTACCCTACACCTACACCTTCAACTAACCTACACTAAATATCTATACGATTCCACCAAACATCGACACATGTTATTTAAGTAAAGAAAAAAAAGTTTTGTATGAGGGGGTGAAAATTTTGTATGGGATAATTTTTTTTTGTATGGAACCCTTATTTTTGTTTTCGGATCCTTTTATTAAAATAAACCCTGAGCAACATTTGTTTGAGCGCGAAACCTCTACGACCTATAGTTTCCGAGATACATGGGGGGTGGGGGTGAAAGGGGGTGAAAAGGGGAAATGTCAGATTTTTCCTGAGGTCGCTCCCACTCCCTCTATACGAATCCACCAAAAATTTTAACCCTACAAGGTGGCATCTGGGAGAACAATCATGTCAATCAGTCAGTCAGTCAGTCAGTCAGTCAGTGAGTGAGTCAGTGGTAATCGAGCTATATATAGTATAATATAGTATAATAATAATAATAATATACTTACGTACGAAGGAACACCTATTTCAACAAAGAAGTTTTGTGCAATAAAAGTTAAACCACAACGCGGTTTTTGCCGGAATGCCTAGAGATGATAAATCAGTATTTTTATAACCAGTTACAACGATTAGTTGTGAAATAGTAATCATAGTAGATAAATAGATAAATAGATAAATAGATAAATAGATAAATAGATAAATAGATAAATAGATAAATAGATAAATAGATAAATAGATAAATAGATAAATAGATAAATAGATAAATAGATAAATAGATAAATAGATAAATAGATAAATAGATAAATAGATAAATAGATAAATAGATAAATAGATAAATAGATAAATAGATAAATAGATAAATAGATAAATAGATAAATAGATAAATAGATAAATAGATAAATAGATAAATAGATAAATAGATAAATAGATAAATAGATAAATAGATAAATAGATAAATAGATAAATAGATAAATAGATAAATAGATAAATAGATAAATAGATAAATAGATAAATAGATAAATAGATAAATAGATAAATAGATAAATAGATAACGCTAGTTACAAATTAGCAGATAATAACCGAAGGAGTAGCGTAACAGAGTGTAGGCATAAACGCACCGATGAGTAAAGCAACCTACTTACTACTACAAATTGTATCCATTGAACATCGCGAACTATTTCCATACTTTTCAAATGTACAAGCTACACTACAAAACAACTTTTTTATTATATGCTTTTTGCCTAAGTTGGTTCACGAGCGTGAATGATCGTTATTTTTTATAAATAATAAATAATTTAATTTTTTATAATCAGATCGGCAAAAGGCTAAAAATCTAAAGTTTATTTTAAAATCTATTTTGATTTGTGGAATGTGTGGGTGGGGGGAGAGGAAAAAACGAACCGGCGCGCGGCGGCTTCAGCGGTCTGATTCAAATTCTCACGCGTTGCTCTTGTATTGGGTAGTAGGTTTACTGTTCTGTGCTTACGCTGGTGTCTTAACTTGTTAAGACAAGTATAGTACGCGTCATATTCAAAATAACGCTGAAAGAAGCGAAGGGGGTGTGTTTGCGCACGGGTAAATACCGATATTTTGACATGACGTGTACAAAGTCTCAAATTACACCAATATTAAATAGTAATTTATTTTGATCTAGATTTGTAAAACCGCAAACGCGTGCGGGCGCGGTTTTAAACCGTGATCTAGTACTGTCATTCAAATTTCATGGTACCTATTTCTTTTTAATGCATAATATGTTTTTTTATTTATTTTAATGTCTGTGTTTGTCATTTCAATCGGTACCTACCTACATATATCGAGACATTATGTTTAAAATTCATTACATTGTTTTTTAATGAGACTGCACGTTTACAATGTTGATTTTTCCAAAAGTAACGTGTATAGCTTCAGCTCCATCGACGTAATGTACAGTTACTGGGTAGGTATGCCATTTATCTTAAAGTGAAACCTACTGTGCTAGAGATATTACTCATTATTATTACTCATTATCGAACTATAGGTGTACCAAAGAAAATTATCTAGTGAAATTAAAAGGTACAAATAAACAATATAAAATATATATGAAATATACAAATATAAAAAAAATTCTGCCAAAACCTAGGTGGGCATTTATTTACCAAATAAAGGTAGATAGGTGCTCAATGTGCTCATCTAGAAAAAAAAATATAATCTAAAAAAAATAGTTTATTTCTTGTTCAGTTCTAGGTTTTCTACAATAATTATAATATGAATCGAATCAATGAATTAAGACTGTTACAATTCTGTCTGTAGGCAGGTTTTTTCTTGTTAGGACAAGTAAATAGAATACTCGTTAAGTAGGTACGTTTAAAATTACATTTTGGTGAAAACATGTTAGGTAGGTGAGTGAGTAGGTATGCTCAAGCTTCACATTAGGTAGGTATATACCTACATTTGCACAAGAAAACCTATGGTAGCAATTTCAACTTTCATGAAAAAATGTGCTGTATAAATAAGTGTATTGACACAATATTTTATTAATTTCGTTTATTATCATTTCTGAGACCGCTATAAATACTAGGAAAGATAGGTAAAAGTGTCTTCAACAGCGAGCAGCAGACGCAAACGGTAAGAAAAAACATTTTTATAACTTATAACTAAATGTTGGATATATCCAGTATTATTATGTAACAACATTTTGATAGAATTTTATTTATATATGGCAGTTGAAGATGGAACAAGCACATGACCCAGTAACCATTACCTGCAACTGCTGCTTACCTGCCTGTGGTAACAAAGTATTGCTTATTTGCATCGTAGATCACGTTTTTCTTGGAACGTGCTCTACGATGCACTGCCCTGCGTCCATCAAATTGAGACATGAAGATTATAAGCTTCTTGTGCCAGTAATTTCACCGAAGAAGAATGGATAATGGATATTATTTTTTAAAAAGAAAATAAATGCCAAATGTATGATCAAAAAGATCATGCAAGGACTATATTTATTTTATTATAGGCCATATTTTATTGAAATTGTGTACGTTGTTGATACAGCATGACCTCTCCTAGGTATTAGAATCGGTATTTGGGTTGTTTCGATTCCCGGGTCAGACATTTGAGCATTGTATCTTCAGTATGCTTTAAACCAAAAGTTTCACTGAGCCAGGAAATTTTTGTCGCACTGCAGCACACACACACTTACTCATAAGTACAATGTACTTACACTTTCAAATTTTTGTGATTAATCTAAACGTTTGTGCTTTATTTTAAAATTGTTATTGACGTAAATTTTGTGTGCCTGTAGTAACAAATAAATGATTTATCTATCCACCTATCTATCTAATATTATTTTACTCAACAGAAAATATGGCGCCTTCACAATCAACCAACACGACGTTAATTGTACAGACAATGTTGAATCTGCAGATGTTGTTCACACCACCCTGCCCCTCGAGCACTCATATCGAAGATATCCGTAACTACGACTTTTTACTTCCAGTTCTTGCTCGCGAGGTACCCGAACACTAAATGACTGATGAAGATCTGTTAATCCAGTGTATTCTGAATCCGTTAAGGCGACTATAAAATGATATTATTCCTGAACCTTTGTATTGTTATTTTCTAGGCCGTGAAGGTTTGTAGTGAAGTATAATATTAAAAATACTTTCCTTTTTTGGTTTGCAGCAGTATTTGTGTTTCGGCTAAAAGAATGGGATGTCGGTGTCGTTACAGCAGGGGCAGACATGAGGCTCCTTTGAGTGTATCGGGGGTGAAAGTTTACAGAAGAAACTAAAGAGTTTAAAAATCAAAATCCGTACTTAGTGCGGATGCATTGTAGGGATCTATCTACCCGTACATTATGCTAGAATACTCTCCTTATAGTTTATAGGGTTTGCCTACTGTTAAGGCTGCGGGTTGTCTATCAGACAGCCAGTCAGTAGATTTTGCCCAATGTTTTCAGAATCCGTGCAGAAGTGGGACTACATCTTGATCGGCTCAGGCTCGGCAGGTTCTGTGGTGGCCAAAAGACTCTCGGAAATTGACGCGGATGTGCTGGTTCTGGAGCCGGGGGGTTGTCCTCCCGTTGAATCTTTGGTAAATGTCCAATGCATTTTTACAACGCCAGCCTAAATAAAATAAAAAAAATACATTTACTTTTTCAACAGTTCACAAATTACCGGTACCTAAATTACAGTTAGCCTAGAAAAGCAACATTTGTCAAAAAAACAAGATGTTTTCTATCGACTCTATCCCCTTCTCACCAGGAACAAGCTGGTGTGTGTGTGTGTGTGTTCCCAAACACACACACACACACACACCAGCTTATATCAGCTGGAAATAGGCCTCCCCTAATAAAGGGGAATATGCCCGTAATCCCCACGCTGGGCATGCGGGTTGGGGATCGCAGGGCACAGCTTCTCGCACCACCGACGCTGTTGCCCGTCAGTGGCCAGGGGATTTAGCTGTGCCGATGTAGGCTGTGCTATGCCGCAATCAGCCGGCCGCCAGAGCCTCGTTCGTTGTTTAGCAGGGTGCACCACGTGCAGGTGAGGTTGTGAGATGGGGGTTGGAACCCCGTACACCCCAAAGTCACTTACCAAATCAAATCGTAAGATTCTCAAAGAAATTACAAATAGTCACCATCATCGTCCACTGCTGAACATAGGATTTCCACGAAGAAAGATCTTGAGCTCTCTCAATTAATACACAATCTTGCAATCATCGCCATTGCAATTTTGTCGATGTCATTGGTCCATCTGGTAGGTCTACACCTCGTCCTCCAAATGGTGATCGCTATTCGAGAACCTTCATTCCCAACGGTCATCGGTTCTATGGACTATCTGGCCTGCTCACTGCCACTTCAACTGGCTTATTCATATAGTACGACGACCTCTGTGGCGCAGTGGACGAAGGTCCGCCTGGGACGCAGAAGGTTGCGGGTTCGATTCCCGCCGCGGGACAAATGTTTGCATGTTCTGCAGATATTTGTCTCGGGTCTGGGTGTTTTCTATGTATGATATGTATGTATTTACAAAAAAAAAGTATATATGTAATATATCGATCATGTGGTTCCCATAACACAAGCTCTGCTTACTTTGGGGCTACATGATGCTGTGTGATAGTCCAGCATTATTTGTTTATTATTTATTTAGTAATATATAGGACTCCATACAATTTATCATTTTGTTAATAATTTAACATGCAGGAGGAAAAATTGTTCATATTTCATATAGATTCGATCGACAGAGAGGATAGAGTTGTCATTAATTAAAATAATATATGCAAGCAGATGACGGGCGTAAGAGTAAGCAAATTGTGTTTTTTATACTTATGTTTAGGGAAAATCTTGTTGCTTCAACTATTTTTTATCTCTCAGCTCCCTGGCTACTTCACTACATTGCCACTAACAGAGTATGACTACGCTTACACCCCGGTCAACGATGGCTACACCTGTCAGAACCAAAATCAGCAAGGCAGCATCACCGCAGGCAAGATGTTCGGCGGATCAGGAGGTCTTAACCACATGATGTATATGCCTGCCTTTAAGAGTGACTACGATCATTGGAGCAAAGCGGCCAACGACGAGTCCTGGGCGTTCCCAGAATTTGAAAAATGTTTTAAAAAAGCAGAGAATGTTACTACAGATGAAGGCTCTCACGTATATGGGACAAACGGTCCATTAAAAATTATAAAACAAAAAAGCTCTTTAACCTCAGGCTTCATCCGTGCTCATGAGGAAATAGGTACTCATTATCAGAATGGTTCTTGCGGTGTATGCACGTCACATCCGTTGCTATCCATCGGAGATGGCTTTAGACAAAGCGGTAACGCGTACCTCAGCAAGATCGGTGACTCTAAAGTTAAGTTTCTGAGCGGCGCAGTCGCTACAAAGATCATCTTCGAGGGTACCACTGCAACAGGCGTGCAGTACACATTTAAAAACGAGACTTACATTGCAACTGTGACTAAACAGGTCATCGTTTCTGCTGGAGCGATCAAGTCTCCTCAACTGCTCATGGTTTCCGGAATCGGCGACAAAGATGTACTGGCTGGTTTTGGCATTAAATCAGTCGTGCACAACCCAGCGGTTGGACAGAACCTGAAAGACCACGTAACTGTTATTGCCGGTATCTCTTTGGATAAGAACACAGAGCCTGCACCGGCGCCAAACCCCTTCGAGTGGCCGGCTCCGATGATAACAGCTTACGACGCCTTGGATAAGAGCTCATCCGACCCCGAGATACAGAATATCGCATTATACTTCAGTGCAAACTCGACCGGTCTATCGTCAGTATGCACGAATGTTTTTAAGTACGTGGACGCTATCTGTGATGCTTGGATCGAGGGCAACACTAACAAGAACTTTGTACTAAGCCTCTTTAATTTGTTGAACCCCAAGTCCATAGGATCGATTGGTCTGAAATCAGCAGATATGAATGACGAACCTATCATTAAATTGGGTCATCTTAGCAACAGTGCTGATTTGGAAAAGTTTGCGCAACTTCTGTTACAGTATGTGGAGCCATTACTTAAAACGAGCTCTCTCAGAAGCATTGGAGCTAAATTTATTGATCTTGGTATTTGTAAAGACAAGGTTAAATTTAGTTTAGATTATTGGAAATGCTACATCGTGGGGATGTCTTCCACTATATGGCATTTCAGTGGAACCTGCCAATTAGGGAAGGTTGTAGACAACAATCTGACCATCATTGGAACGACAAATGTGAAAGTTGTCGATGCGAGTGTCGCTCCTCACATGAAGATCGGTAACATTGAGTCCGAAGTAATAGCGATGGCTGAGAAGGCAAGTGATATTATTAAGGTTGAAGGTGGCTACTCCACGTAGAACTGATTGATCTACTATTGAACATAATATTGTCTTAGTGTATCTGGCTTGTTAAATGGTACTGTTATTTTTTATTTACATATGTATAATAAAGCATGGAGTGTTTAAGTTGTTATTTTTCTTTGTAAGGGTGATCAGGCAATAACTTTTTCACACCATATATCATCATCATCTAAAACGATGCATAAATTTGCTATTAAATATTAGATAGCTTTTGACCGAGTATTAAATAGCGTATTAAAATGTGCGCGTTTGTTTACTTAACCTCTTGCCTCCTACTTACAAAACAAATCTTAGAAGGTCGTATTGAATGGATTTTATTCTTCAGAGTACCTAGTGCGAGTTTTTTTACCAGCTCGATCGCGTTTGCGTTTACGGAAATTTGTATGGAAAGGAGTCAGTGCCACGCGTTTTTCACTAGATGGCGCTACCTCGATTCCATATAAATTTGCGTAAACGCAAACGCGATCGAGCTGGTAAAAAACTCGCACTAGGCACCCTGATGTTCGAGTAACATCTTGAGTACCTCAGGGCTCGGTACTTTTACTATGGCTGTTCGTTTTATTTATAAATTATATAAAATTGTGTTAAGTTAACTGTTAACTTAAGTTAGAATTTTTTGTGTTCTCTGTGGTTCAATGATAATAGAGTGGCAGAAAACCGATAGCGAATGGATAGGAATTCTGCATCCATCCAATCTAAGAAAAAAAAAACCCAAATTTTTTTTTTTCAAATTTTTGTTGCCAGGTATAGTTTATACCTGGCAACAAAAATTTGGCAGTAGAATTTGTTTTAATAGTGTCTTCTCATTGTGAATTAAAATTAAATAAATAAAATAAAAAAATAAATAAAACAATTTATTCAAAATTTCTTAAAATTGGTAACATAAAATTTGCATAAACATTGTGCAAAATGTAATGGATTGATTGTTTTATTAACCATAATTAATGAGTGTTATATATCAAAATAATCCTCAAGATAAATGCTACTGAAATATTTACAAACATCTTTGGACCATTGCCTGATACGGCAAAAATTCGACATTATACACAATGCGAAATTCAACCTATATTGTCGAGTTGACATTTTTATTTTCAGTATTTAGATTGTTAGTTTAAATTGGTTTTTCACATAGATTAAATCTGTATAGTTTTACCTTTTACTAGGTATTTTTAATTTAAGCCTAGCAGTATAGCAGTATAGCAGTTATCTAGTTGTAACGCTTTATTTTGAAAACGAACTAGGCGCTCGGCGCCTCAGAATACCGATCGCGCGGCGGGACGTTTCGGAGAGGTACAACTTTCGCGGCCGGACATTCAAGTGGTTACACTACACTATAAAGACCTACTTTCATATAGTAGTACGACGCCTTTGATCTTGCGGTAAATGTCGACAAGTGTCGAGTAAGTGAAGAAAGGCAAGGGTTGTCACAAGTAAGTAAATTAAATAAAGTGTTACAATGATAAAAAAATATTCAGACATCAAACGTGAAACATATTTCGTGTTCTGGGTGAGCTTCATGATGCATGCATAGTTGTTGGCTATTTTCTTTTAGGATACTGTTCCTTTTCGCGCGTAATCTGCTCAGCAATGCGGTAGTTTTTTTTCCTCCAGATGGCGTCAAATGTGTCTGTGCGCAGAAGCGCGAGAGCCGCAACAGCGTCCACAAAGTATTATTGAATTGGACCCGCAGAGCATTGTAAGCCCTTTGAGTAGGGAAGAGGGGGCATAGTGGGGTAGCGGGGCATAGCGGGGTATCGCTCATGCAAGTTGAATGAAATGCCGTGCAAAGATTTAAATGGCTCGCTTTTATTGGTCAAAAATCGGCACTTAACTTCCACGGACGAGCAATGCCATTTTGACAGCCGTTTATGCTAAACAAAAGTCTAAAAACCAGTGTTTTCGTTAAAAAAAAATACGTGAAATTAAACAGATATTATTTTTCAAGCCCAATTATGTGTTATGGTGGTTATAATTTAATTTTGTAGCAGTGAATTTTAGTTTTCATAATTCAAAATTTGAATACAACTGAATTGAGAACCTCCTTCTTTTCTTGAAGTCCGTTAAAAATACAAGATTGTTTGGGAAAAGGGTAAGTTAGTGTTAGTTTGTGTTTTGTTGTTAAAGTAACAGTGGGGTATAGTGGAGTACGTCAAAAAGGGCATAGTAGGGTATCGATTCATGGCCTGAAAATATTTTTTTTCGGTCAGAATGTTTTGCAATTATAAAATGACTACATATCACCATTTATGGTTTAGAGAAGGAATAAAAAAGCTATAGACAGTGTTGTGTCGCTTTGCTTTTAAAAGACAAACAGAAATAGATAAAGTTTCTCTACAAGAAAGACAGCAAGAGTCCCTCAGCAGTCGATGAGGATGTTGAATGCATAAAAATGTTGAGATTGGATGTCTTAATGATTATAATTTTTGATAGTAAAGACTATTTCGTTGGTAAGCTATTATTCTATTCTAGTTTTAATTACCCAACTACGCCCCGTAAGGTACCCCACTTCATACATACACACTTTATATATACACCATATACGGGACAAAGTGGGGCAACTGCCACTTTACATTTTTGTATTTTTGTATTCATTTAATGTAAAGTTTTTATCATAATCGAAAAAATATATGTAGTTACTTCGCAATGAGTTAAACCATGATATTGAGTTAAAACATGTTGTTTAATCATAATATTTTATCTTGTAGGTAAACTTGAGTCTTAAGTACCCCACTATGCCCACCCTCCCCTCTGCTGGAACCATAGACTCGCGGAGTATCTACATGGATGTACAATACGCCCCAAAGAGGGTTATTTCGACAAGGTCTGTACATCGTGCAAATCTGCGGGCCAGCATATTGGCCCTGTTTGACAATGCTCAGCGTTCCCGTTCCATATCAGTGTTATCTTGTAAGTTATGGTTACTAAATGCCCAAGGTATTTAAATTATGAAACCATCTTCAGGAGAATACCACAAAACCGATACAGGAGGAACAAAAATATTGCATTTGTTACTGACTGATAAATATTATTATGGTATATATGAACTCTTAAATTCTTAATCAGCAAAGTATTTAGGTATGTACTTAGTTTATTTTATAAGTAATCTTTGTACATTTTTTTACCAAATTTGCAATACCGAAAATGGGTAAATAAGTTGTTTAATTACTAATTAGTCTTAAGACCTATTACTGTTACTTACTATCTTGAATGTTGAAAGCTGAAAACTGAACGCGTTGGTTCCATGACGTGCAATTAATTAATATTCAAAATTATAACACTTTCCGTCCAGGTACCATCGATTTGGAACATCCTTAGGGTATTAATAAAAATAAATTAGGTAAATCAAAGCAAATTGTTTAACCCTTACCTTAATTTAAAGTAGGTATAAATAAAATAATCAAACCAAAATTCAATCATGCTTTTTATTTTTATAATATATTACGGTACAAACGTTATAGGTTCAGTTAAAGAAACACTAATAAGGTTTTTTGCTTTTTACAATTTATGTTCCGCTATGATCATATTAGCTGCCTTGCCAGCTACTGCTCGCACTGCCGGTCCAATCAACATTGAGGGCAATGAAGCAAAGACGCTGGCATCAGCGACTCTCAATTTCTTAACACCTTTGACCTTCAATTCAGCATCAACGACCTTCCCCATGGCGCAGGTTCCACTGTTTCCTCTCATGGTGGTAGCCATTTTCAAAGCATAGCATCTCCAGTAATCTAAACTGAATATTTCATACTCACTGCAAATTCCAAGATCAACAAACTCAGCGCCTAAGGCTTTCATAGCCTTCGTGTTGATAAGTGGCTCCACAAACTGTTTCAAGTACTTCGCAAAGTATTCTAAATCTTCATTATTATTGAAAAAACCTGGATTTATGTCAGGCTGGTCATTGATATTAGAAGATCTCAGTGTTACTGATCCTTTTGATTTGGTTCTGAAGAATGTGGGTATAACCATTGCGAAGTTCCTACCGGCATTAGCAGCAACCCAGATGTCAGTGATTGAGTTAAGAAACTTAAAGGCACTGCTGCTTACTTGCGGTAGGCCCGGATTGTCATTACTGAACTTTAATATAATGTTCATTATATCGGCTTGAGGTGCCGTCTTATTCAGTGAGTCGTACATCGTTAACCCTGGAACTGGGAACTTATGTACATCTGCTGCAGGAGGATTTTCTGTGCTTTTGTCCAGGCTAATTCCAAGAATTGTCCCTACAAATTCCATCATATTCTGGCCAACCTCTGGGTTGTGTGCGACTGTTTCGATACCTTTTTTGGCCAGTTCATCTTTGTTTCCGATTCCTGATAGCATGAGAAGCTGAGGTGTTAGAACTGCTCCAGCAGTAAGGATGACTTCTTTGTTAGCAGATACGCTGTAAGACTTGTTACCAAATGTAAATTGCACTCCTCTTGCAGTAGTACCATCGAAGTCCACCTTGGTAACTCGAGTGTTGGAGACGACATTCACGTTAGGTTTTTCAATAAGTTTGCTGACGTGAGCCTTGTTGCCCCACTGCCTGAAACCGTCACCAATAGCTAGTGCAGGTTGCGTGGTGCATAAACCGTATGCGTCGTTCTTATAAGGAGAACCCAATTCCTTGGTGGCTTTAATCAGGTCCGAGGTCTGGTCACTCAATTGTCTTGTAACTTTGATCGGACCATCTGTTCCATGTTTGGTCGTACCCTGATTTTTTATACCTTCATCTGTCACATTTTCCAATTTCAAGAAGAATTGATCTAACTCTGCCCATGACTTGTCATTGGTTGCCTTAGCCCAAGGCTCGAAGTCTAGTTTGTTGTAAGTGCCATAGATCATGTGGTCGAGCCCACCTGTTCCACCAAGCATTTTGCCTGCGGTGAATCCACATTTTTTCTGCTGGCATTCACTAGAATAGCCATCGTCTACGAAATCCAGACAGTGATCGACTTCAGAGCGTGGTAGCGTGGTAAATGCGCCCGGAAGCTGCAAAGAATAATCAGCATGTAGCAGCTCCTTGCTAGACAATAGACATAGGCTTCCTCTAATGAGCGCCACTGCACCCAGGTAGCTTTAGGGAAATCACCAAGATTTTTAGTTCAACGAGTACATTCAGTTGACAGCATCTGTCTCGCAGTGTCAGTGTACAGTATTTTTTGTTGCGGATTCGATTCCCATCACGAGGCAAATGTTTGTTTGTTCTGCAAAGGGTCTGGGTGCTTTCTATGTTGAGTATGTTGTTGCTATGTATTTACAGAAAAATGTATATTTTTAGTAGTACCGTATTGTACACGACTGGAATAGGTTTACAGAGGCAGTAGTTAGCACACCATCAGTGAACTTATTTTTACAGTTATTTATTTTTACAGGCTTACGTTTGACCACCATCTCATCCATCTCATTAAAGTATAATGACAATTAATCCTGCTAGAGGTCCACGTATCAATTTAAAACTGTCTGAGTTCAAACAAATAATAATATTATCAGTCATGTGATAACAAGCTGTGCTTAAGGGAATAAAATGTTACTGTTTGATAGAGTGCAGCATTATTTATTTATTTAGTCATCAAATTGTAGATTGAGTTACGGGGGATTATTCGAATTTACGTAGGTAACTAGGTACCTACTATCTCTTAACATAAGTTTATGGTATGAGGACTTACGTTGGCCTCCTCTGAGGGACATCCTCCTTCTTCTATTGCTAATATTCTTAAGTCAGGGAGTCCTTCTGATAGGTCACTGGTCAGCACGGAACCCGCTGCGCCTACGCCAACCACGATGATGTCGAAAATAGGATTGGAAGCTGAAAACAAAAGTCAACGACCTCTAAGGCGCCGTGAGCGAAGCCCCGACTGAGACACATAAGGTTGCGGGTTTGATTGCCACCACGAGACAAATATTTTCCAATCAAACTACCATTTGTCTCGAGTCTAGATGGTGTATATGTAATATGATTAATTATGTATTCACATAAAAAGTATAAAAAGTGGGGCAAAATGTTACGTCATTGAGGGCAGCTACCTTTTCTTTTGTAGTTAGAAAGGTATGTTCTTAGAAAAGTATAGGTTTATTTTGAAGAAAAACACAATTGCATTATCGGATTTTTGAAAGAATGTACAGTCAGCCCAGAAAATGACATTTGCCCTCAAAAAACAAGTGGGTCTCAATCGACTCTATTTCCTAACAGAAACACTTTTCCCAAAGTAAGTTAATAAATCAAAGCATAATATTTCGCGAAAATTAAAAAAAAAATTACATACAATTTTCATGAAACAATACGGCGGTTTTTCACACAATACGGCCGGTTACTCAGACTCGTTCACGGTTACTGCGATTCGCCTTTGGAATAGCATCCCTGATCATGTTCGGAATGTATCCTCCATTGGTGCTTTCAGATCTAGAGTGTATAATCACTATTTAACTCTTATGATCAACTCTTATAAAATGAGCGGTATCTTAAAACGTTAATTCTCTATGTGACTATTTATTTTGTTTTATATGTTTATAAATAGGTATATATGTATACATCAACCATATAATATATATACAAATATAATATGTATGTTGTATGTATATATATGTATATATATATATATTTTTATGTTTATATTCATTATTAATATTTTTATATAGTTTTAGTGTAATATGGTGTAACAAGTATAGTATAAGTACATCTTTATTAGACCATGTCGTATCTACTTTACTTGAAAACTAAAATTCTGTGATCTTGAGGTATTTTAAAATTTCCTTGATGTATTTTATTGCCACCACATACTTATTTTAAATCCACACTACACAAAGGTTAGCTGGTAGAGAATGCTTCCTAGCATTAAGTTCGCCTATGTACATTTATTTCTGTGCAATAAAGAATATTCTATCTATCTATCTATCTATGAAACATCATTCGCCATAACGTTGAGTTTAAACATGCAATAGTTTATTTTATTTTTGTAATATTTTAGTGGTAATCGGGAGTATCATTATTCTGCCAAACATTAAGAAAGGTCAATTAAAAAAAAGAATAGAGTATTTCCTGGAGAATGGCATACATGGACTCAATGTAGTGGCGAATGGCGCTTCATAGAGATTGTATGGAAAAGTATTTTTTTAAATTACGCGAAATCTAACGATTTGATTCAATATGTTACTTTAGAAAACTGTTCCTGTTGGAAAATAGAGTCGATTGAGACCAACTAGTTTTTTTTGGCAAATGTGATTTTCTAGGCCGACTGTGCATATTTTTTAAAAGATCAGAAAATGCCATTATTTTCTTCTTCTAAATAAACCTATAGTATCCTCAGAACAAAACTTTCTCAATACAAAAGAAAAAGTGGCTACGCTCAATGAGGTAAAATTTTGCCCCATCCTGTATAATGTATATGTACTTAGTCTACCAGTCAACAGTCAACAGTCGGCGATCCTGATACAAATTCTACTTAGTTTGGAGCTATAGTTCGATAAAATAAATGCACCACTTGAACGTCCGGCCGCGAAAGCTGTCCCCCTCCGAAACGTCCGGCCGCGCGATCGGTATTCTGCGGCGCCGCGCGCCTCGTTCGTTTTCACAATAAAGCGTTATAACTAGATAACTGCTATAGCTAGGCTTAAATTAAAAATACCCACTAAAAGGTAAAACTATACAGATTTAATCTATGTGAAAAACCAATTTCAACTAACAATCTAAATACTGAAAATAAAAATGTCAACTCGACAATATAGGTTGAATTTCGCATTGAGTTTCATGTTGAATTTTTGCCGTATCAGGCAATGGATAAAAGATATTTGTAAATATTTCAGTAGCATTAATGTTGAGGATTATTTTGATATATAACACTTATAAATAAGGTTAATAAAACAATCAATCCATTACTTTTTGCACAACGTTCATTCACAAAGTGAAGAAGACACTTTTAAAAAAACAACTACGGACAAATTTTTTTTGCCAGGTATGGTTTTCTTGGATTGGATGGGTGCAGGATTTATCCATGGGCCATTCACTATCGTTTTTCTGCCACTCTATTGTCTTTGAATCACAGAGAATACAAAAAACTCTAACTTACCAGCTGGGCTTCTCTAGTAGCCCGGACGTTTCACGTTACTTTTTTTTAGGCTACTATAGTAGCCTGGACGTTTGAGTCGCTATGTAAAATAGGACCCTTACTCAGCATTGGCAGCATCAGAGATAAAGGTCAGATGCTGCGTTGGTTTTGCGTTAGGGCCCTAAACAAGTGAAGTTTCGATGATAAAAAAACAGACTCAAACACATTATCTAGAAAACCTAAGCTTTTAATATTACACCTAGCTTCCACCCGCGGCTTTAGTCAAAAACATCAACACCATCCTATAGCCTATATCTAGTAATTAGTGAAGTTACGATGATAAAAAAACAGACTCAAACACATTATCTAGAAAACCTAGGCTTTTAATATTACACCTAGCTTCCACCCGCGGCTTTAGTCAAAAACATCAACACCATCCTATAGCCTATATCTAGTAATTTATATCTTAGTAATTTCTATGTAATTATCTACCGGCGACAGCTAGTACGACGAATAAGTATCGACTTTTCTCTATCTACCTATCAACAGAATGATACAGGATGGGGCGCAATGTTACCACATTGAGGGCAGCTGCCTTTTCTTTTGTAGTTAGAATTAGAAAGTTTTCTTCTTTAGAAAATACAAGAAAAAAAAAATATATATATATTTACGAAACTGTTAATACCGTAATAACTTGGGTGAAATAAATAAATATCTTACCTTATCTTATAAAGGATATCAACTATCAGTGACTACTTAGCTACTTACTGATAGTATCAATTGAAGGGCTGGGAGGGCACCATTGGAGGGCCCCGGGCGTTTGCTCACTCTGCACACTAAACATCGTGCTCATCACAAGGATGGTCGTCAGGGACACTGCCGTCGCTCCCGACATATCTGGAAATACATACAAGTTGAAATTTCAAATGTTTGAGCATCCATATGGCTTGGCAAACGTAATGTAGGACGCTCTCAGGCCAGGTGAAGTGACGATTTGCGAAAGGTTGCTGATAGAAGCTGGATGCGTCGCGCTCAGGACAGGGCGCAACGGCGTTCATTAGGGGAGGCCTATGTCAACGTCTCGCCATCCTCATTATTGAGGACAGGAGAATGGGGACACCGGGCTTCATAGTCATTATCATCAACCTATAGGAGGCCACTGGTGGATGTAGTTCTTTCCCAAGGTTTGCCACTGAGCCCGACCCTCGTCTTTTCATAATAGTCATAATAGTTATTGTTATTGTTATTCTGAACCCATCTCACTGCTGAGCAAAGGCCTTCCCCCACTCTCTCCATTCATTCCACTCATGTGATAAAATAGTTATTCACCAAAACAACGGAAATTAAAGTTACCTTACACCAAGAAAAGGTTAAAATAATAATTGGAACTAGAATCACGAAATTTGTCAAGAAGCAATGACATAGGGCAAGTAATTGAAACAAGACCAAGACCAAAACTGAGAACCGTATTTTTATTTATGTCATGTACTCTTTCCTAAATAAATAAATCTTAGGTACATAACAAACATGCTTCATCGAAAGCGTTAAGTAAGATCCAAAATACAGCCTGACTTCTCTGAAGAGGGGTACTAACAAATATTTCTTGTTCTTGCTCTTCATAATAATAATTAGGAGAATTATTAATCAGGAATGATAATTAAATATTACATAACAATAAATAGATAAATTGCTTAGGTATGAGTAATAACGAGAAAGTGCTTAAACAAGTTGATAAACAAAAGGTTATGATAAAAAAATATTGAACACCTAAACCACAGCTTCATAAGAAAAATCATCATCATCATCAGCCTATAGCAGTCCACTGCTGGACATAGGCCTCCCCTAATGAGCGCCATTGCGCCCTGTTCTGAGCTCCCAGCTTCTACCAGCAGCCTTTCGCAGATCGTCACCCCACCTGGCCGGAGGGCGTCCTACACTACGTTTGCCGAGCCGCGATCTCCACTCAAGAACTCGTTTACCCCAACGGTTATCGGTTCTTCGGCAGACATGGCCAGCCCACTGCCACTTCAGCTTGCTAATTCTCAGAGCTATGTCGACAACTTTAGTTCTATGTTGGATAGTCTCGTTACGGATTTTATCCTTCAGAGAAATACCGAGCATAGCTCGTTCCATAGCTCGCTGAGCGACTTTAAACTGGTGAACTAGCCGTACTGTGAGTGTCCACGTTTCGGCTCCGTATGTCATGACGGGTAGGACGCACTGATTGAAAACTTTTGTTTTCAAACATTGCGGTATGGGTGACGAGAAAACTCGACGTAGTTTTCCAAATGCTGCCCAACCCAGTTGAATCCTCCTCTTGGCCTCCTTCTCGAAGTTGTTTCTACCCAACTGCAATATCTGCCCGAGGTATGTATACTCCGAAACAACTCCAAGAAAAATCATCGAAGGAAATTTAGAAGGATAGCGGGGAGGAGACCTAGAATCAGTAAAAGTCAGTTAGGAGTACAGGGCAGATAAAAGAGAAGGTCGTCGTCTCATCTTCTAAGGAAGTGAAAGAGACAATGGATAAAGCAAGAAGACAAAAACAGCATTATTACACCAAGAAGAGCTGGGCTCTTAAATTGAGTAGATAATATTGAAATTTAATTTTTTTTTTAAAGTATGACATATGAACTGTTATTTATTGTACCCATGTTCGTTGCAAATAAATTATTATGAATTATGAAATAAAAAAAATTAAAAGTCTTACCGACTGCTTCTGCTGTGCGTTGACGAAGATGCTTTTGCTTCATATTGTCTCAGTTTTTATACATTTTGACTTCATTGTCATGTTAATTTCCAATATTTGATATAGAAAATTCATATTGGTGTAAAGTAAATATTTGGCTTATCGTTTAATTTAATTTAAAACATCATCTTTTTTTGGTTTTTATAGCTTCCGCCTATGGTTGCTCTTGCGCGGTACCCAGATAGAAAGTGGCCTATCAGGAAATAATGAGTAATGATGATGGAGATTGCTGGAGATTGCAGAAAATTGCTGAAGGAAGCTGGATGCGTCGAGCTGAGAGCAGGGCGCAATGGTGCTCATTAGGGGAGGTCTATGTCCAGCAGTGGACTGCTATAGGCATGAATTACTTAAGATTTTATAATGTAAAACGTAATTTTGTTTTGTACAATGATGCTCGGAGACCAATTTTACGATACCTTAATATTAAATTCCTAAAAAATGAATTTTAATGAGTAAGTTATGTTTAAACAGTTGCTTGTTATTTAACAGTTAGTACAAGGTATTATTGGGTGCCCGCCCACGGCTTCACTTGCATGATACTTTATTTTATTATAAATTTTAATTAGGAATATTTAGAAACCCTGACATTAAGTAGCCTCAGGACCAAAACACTTATGAGCAAATTTCATTACAATCCGCTCAGTAGTTTTGGCGTGATAGAAGAACAAATATTTCATATTTCACCTGTTCACATCATTACAATTAAACTTTGGTCTTTTTAATATTAGTAGCATTTTAATGTGAGCACAAGTGGTAACCATTTTCATTTATTGTCTAAAATATCATATAGATTAATGTATAGTTAAAATACAATTATTCAGCAAGAATATAAGATAAGATATATGTAGATATATAGATAAACTCTTTATTGCACACGACATCAATAAATTTATAAAAAACAATAATTGGTGATCTTATTGCTTAAAGCGATTTTTGCCGAACTTTACAAGATACAAACTAAAGAAAAGGCACAAAAAGATACATTACAAACACGAAGACTAAGGCCAAGGGTCTATTTATCCCTGGGAAGAAGTCGGAGCTCAGATTCGTTCATACTGAAAACAGACAAAAAATCATGAGTCATGAGAGTCACAACCGCTTTTGAACCCAGCTTTGTACATACAGAGACAGTGGATAGTCTAGGCTATCCAGCTAATAAAATAGAATTTCGCAAGCAACAAAACACAGTCCAACGGGGGTTAGCACTAAAATGACCAGAGCTTACCGAACCGTATCCCTGAACTCGGCACTGGTGTTGTCCGGAATGCTTCCACTTGACATCAGGATTCGACAGGCAGCCGCTCTGTACGAGGCATGACAGGGGGCATCCCAGACAGTGCTGGGAGACAGGGAGATGGAACGCCTGGTCCCGTACAACCAAAACGAGGCACCCGGTGGATCACGTGCACCTGGAGTTTGAAGCCTTGATAGACCGACGGTAAATAGACACCCGCAACCAGCAGGAGATTGGAATATTTACGGATGGCAGTAAGATTGAGGTCAAGGTTGGAGCGGCACTGTCCTTCTAGGACGGTGAGAGCCGCCGAGATCAAGGCCCTCAAACTTAAACTGTGATCATTTTAGTTTATCTCTGATGTTTAATGAATTGAAATGGCATAATTTTATGTTGGAAGAACAAATAAACAATTAAGCAACAACTTACAAAGCTAGTTTCTCGGTGATCAACAACCAGTACGAGTTTTAAGTTGACCAACTACCTTCTACCATATTTATATCAGAGCCCTCTTCAGCCACTGCTCGTATTGTAGACTCTATATTCCCTGAAGTTAAGTAAGGAAAGATACTAGCATCAATGGCCTTCAGATTTTTTATTCCAAAAACGTTCAAATGAGCATCTACAGCCTTTCCCATTGCACAGGTTCCACTGAAATGCCACATCGTGGCAGAAATTTCAACGATATAGCATTTTCACTAATCCAAAGTAAATTTATCATAGCTTTTATAAAGACGTAAGTCGATAAACTCTGCTCCAAGTTTTTGCAAGGACTTAGTATTCAAAAGTGGCTCTACATACTGCTATAGAAGTTTCGCGAATTTTTCCAAATCATTGCTATTGCTGAGAAAGCCCGACTTGATGATGAGTTGGTCCTTTATATCTGCGCACTGTAGAGCGACGGATCCTCTCGACTCGGGATGCAATAAATTGATCACGAAAAATGCGAGATTTTTGTTGATGTTGCCTCTCTACCAGGTAATTGAACGCAATCCGTGAGATTGCGTTCAATTACTTGAAGCCATATGTGCATAGTTGTAGGAGACCAATTGAGTTCGGACCAAAGAATAATGCAATGTTTTGCAGCTCCGGTTGATATTGGTTTCTATCGAGGGTGTCATAAACTGTAATCATCAGAGATGGCCATTCACGTGGGTCTTCAGCCCCTTTGGGCTGCGTATTTCTGTCATGTCCAACCTTTGGGTTATGCACGACAGATTTGATGCCAAAATCAGCCAGTGCATCTTTATTCCAGAGATCATGAGCATTTGAGGAGATTTAAAGACTACAGCAGAAATAATGATTTGTTTGGTCGCAGTTGCGCTGTAAGTCAAACCGTTGTTCCTGAACTGGACACCAACTGCAGTTATGCCTTTGAAGATAATCTTGGTAGCAACGGTGCCGCTAAGGACATGCACGTTGGATTTTTGTCTCAGCTTACTGAGGTACGCCACCTTGCCACTTTTTCTTATACCGTTTCCGATGTATAATGTTGGCTGTGATGTGCATAAACTATCAGTATCATTCAGATAATAAAAACCCAGTTCTTCGTGAGGTCTCATCAAGTTTGATGTTAAAGGGCTTTCTTGTTTGTTATAATTGCTGGACCTTTTGTTCCGTTCTTTGTTTTGTTTAGTTCTACGCTAAGACTCCTTCATCTCTAATATCTTCGCCTTTAGCGAAATATTTTTCGAATTCGGGGAATGCCCATGAGTTGTCGTTGGCGGCCTGGAGGGATGTAGAGCATGTGACCATTCCTTCAGGCTTCAGGTTCTGGCAGGTATATCCGTCGTAGTAGTCCATAGCACGGTCGTAGATTGTCAGGGGTTGTAAAGGGAAGTATCCAGGCAACTGGCAATAGTAATAGTACGAAGTAAATTATTAAAAGCTTTTGCTTGCGTTATTTTTGACGGCCTCTGTAGCGCTGTGGACGAGGCCTGCCTGAGATGCAGAAGGTTGCGGGTTTGATTCCCGTTGCGACACAAACGTTTGTATGATCTGCAAATATTTGTTTCGGGTCTGGGTATTTTCTATCTATAATATTATGTATGTATTTACAAAAAAATGTATCTTAGTAATATATCAGTCATGTGATTCCCATAACACAAGTTTAGTTGTTAGTTAGACTGCTTAGTTTGGGGCTACATGATGCTGTGTGATACTGTCCAGTGTTATTATTATTATCATTTCAAAAGCCAGCCCTCGGTATAAGTAACTTTTTAATGGATGAAAGGTACCCTAAATCCGTATCAGTAGTACATCAGAAAACATGTTTGAGAAATTTGTTGATGAACGGCGTAAAAGCCTTACTTTCGCATTTAATTGTTAGTTAGGATGGTTCCCATTTTTACCGTCTTCCAGCCACCACGGCGCCTGTTGAGCCCGTCTCGACCAGGATGTAGTGCCATGAGGGGATGCTATTTGAAAACCACAACCATGAAGATAATCTCATATGATACATTTTTACCGACTTACCTACATAGTTAAGAATACAAGTGTTCCTCACTGATCACAGAGAAGAGGGGACTCTTCTTACACAGTTTATTGTAACTTATAAGAAGAGATCCCAACTCTACTTATATTTCACCATGTATCTGAATAAAAAGCTTTTTGAATAAAAAAACCTTTTTGTAAAAAGAAAAGCATTACTCAATATTATTGATGATAATTTAAACAGCTTTATGTTCGCCTATGGAGTTACTTGTTTTAATTTTGTGCAGTAAACCATTATCTATATATGGGGTATAAGGGGTTCCAACTTCCATCTTTGGTACCCAAACCATACCACGGCCAAGCCCAGGCCACGGCCACGGGCAGACCTGGCCTGCCTTCTGTATAACAATCGGGGTTCTGGCGGCCGGCTGAATGCGACATAGCGGAGCCTAACACCGGCACAGCTAAGTCCTAGCCGCCGACGAGCTGCAGTGTTGGCTGTGCAAGATGCTGTGCCCAGCGTGGATATTAAACGACATATCCCCCTTCTTACAGGAGAAGCTTAGGTCCAGCTATGGACTTAATAAGCTGGTCCTGTTATTGTTTGTTGTATATCTATTTAACTATCAATTTAACGACCCCCCTAGCGCAGTGGGCGAAGACCCACGTGAGAGGTTATAGGTTGTGATTCGATTCCTGTCGCCGGAATTTTATATGATCTGCAAATATTATAACGGATCTGGGCTGTTTTAATCTGTTGTATTTATTCATACACAACACAGTAGATAGTTATTATGTAGGATCAAGTCTAAAGTATGTAGATAGTAGTAGAGTTCTTTGTGGAGGGCCCGTCCGTGGAAGTACTGCCACCATACCTTTTTCTGCCATGAAGCAGCATTGCTGTGTTTCGGTTTGAAGGGTGTGGGTGCCGTTAAAATGACAGGCACAAGACGCTTATCATCTTCATGCCTCAAGTTGATGGACGCAGGGCGTTGCATCGTATAGAGCACGTTCCAAAAAAATATGATCTACGATGCAATGCTTTGTGATAGGGAATAGTTACCACTTACAATCAGGTAGACCATGTGCTTGTTCCATCTTCAAGTAACATAAAAAAAAGTTTGGGTGGGATGTTGATGTTAAAGTTCGTAGGGCAGAGTGCTAAGGAGTTATCCAAGGACTACAGTATCGCTTGTATAGCTTTGAGTGCTAGGATGGCTGCTTCTGAATAGCTCATAGCTGTTGAATACAAGAACATTACCAGGAGTGGTCTGGGTGTTTTCTATGTATAAAAAAAGACGTGTGGCACTCGGGGACTGCCGCGGTAAAGCTATTGCATAGCATTTTGTATCAACTTATGCAATTATAATTATTTATTTATTTTATTTAAGCAGTATTTCTTTTTCATTGAAATTAATTCAAGTTACTCTTTTTGAGCGTGATGACCGATAAGAAAACAATTTTTTTTCTTTTATTAAATAAACGAGCTTCGTAGAGTCGTACAATGCGTCTAGTTGCACGCACACAAACACCGTGTCGAAGACTGCCGAAAAGAAACTACGTTAGACAATGCACGGCCTTCAAGCCACACCTCCGTGCCCGTCGGAGTGGGGAGCGTGAGGTTTTTTTTCGTTACGGAATTTCTGGATTCGGTCCCCGCGCTCAAGGCCCTCAATAGAAGCTATGCAATAGCTTAATAAGTATGTATTTATAAAAAAAAAATTATCTGTGTAGTTTATCAGTCATGTGGTTCCCATAACTTACTACTTAGTTCTACTTAGTTTGAGGCTCAATACTCAATACATTTATTGTTGTGTTGTTGTTGTATCACATGGTTATAATTATGAGGTACAGAGTGAGCACAGTATAGTGTGGTAGTATCACATGTGGACCCCTTGGGTCAAGGCAATATGTTGAAGGCAGACCGAGGCTCTCGTTCATCAGAAGTTAGGTAGGTGAATTTTTATGAGAAGGTAGGTATTTTATAATTTTAAGTTATGAGTAAGTATAAAGTAGTGCTGTGCTATTAAATTATTTCATTTATCTGTCAAAAATTAATTTAATTCATAATAACACTTGTCAATAAGGAACAATTTTATTTTGTTAATCAATAATTAATCTGTCTCCGCTTCTTTTATTTATGTGTTCGGTAATTTTATTGTCTTGTATGTCTTTTAAATCTTAAATTTGGTTCAGTAAAGCTTTCGATACTACAAGTCTACGCCCCAACTCATGACGCACCAGAAGAAGAGATCAACGCTTTCTATGACCAGATCGAAAGCGCACAAATCAAAGCTAACGAAAAATTAATTGTGATGGGCGACTTAAATGCAAAGATTGGACAGAGAAAACCTGAAGAACAGTAATGGGACCATACTGCTACGGAAAAAGAAATTCTAGAGGTGACAGACTATTACAGTATTCACTTGAAAATAAACTTACTATAATAAACACGATTTTCAAGAAAAATACAAAAACCTTTTGGACTTGGTAAACTCCTGATAAGCGAAGCAAAAATCAAATTGATTATATTATGAGCAATAATCCTAAACTTTTTACCAACATTGAAGTCTTAAATAACAACATTTTTCCCAGTGACCACAGACTGGTGAGAGGTACAATAAAATTGGACCAACAAAAAAAATGTAGAGCTACATTTGGGCAGAACTAAAATCTACTCTCAAGCGAACAAAACCAAAAAACATATTTAGAAACTTTAAAAACGAAAACAGCTCATATAAGTTGAGAAAAATGCGACGACATAGAGTCGTACTATCACAAGATAGAAACCGCCATAAAACAGAGCTTAGAAAATCATATCTCAGTGGGGAAAATAAAAAAGGATATAATATCTGAGGAAACCAAACAACTAATAAAAGCAAGATCTGAGCTAATGTACAAACCTTCTAGAAATAAAGAAGAAAAAAAAGACTTATCAAGACTCTACAAAACCACAAACAAACTACTCAAAAGAGACTATGAAAACTACAGAATAAAAATATTAGAAAAAAACCTACTTAATACCGGAAGCCAAAAAAGAGCCTATAGACAATTAAACACTCAGAAATCTTGGATACCTACACTAAAACAAAAGAAAACATCACAAATACAAACACGGAACGACATATTGCCACAATTTTTTATAAAGCTCTCTACAATGGTGAATATTCAACCTTAGAACAGCAAACTTACAGAAAAAAAGATAAGAACCGAAACAATACCTACACCTTTCAGTAAAGAAGAGATTTTAAATAACATCGAAAAATTGAAAAAAGAAAAAAAGCCCGGGGCCTGATAACATCCCAAATGAAGCTCTGAAAATTGGAAAAAATGCACTGATCGGCCCGCTTACCCACTTATTCAATACCATAATCACAAGAAATTCCAGAAAGCTGGGCGGAATCTACTATGTACAAAAATAATATAAAAAAACATTATAGTAAAAAATATATCCAAAATGGTGGACCACCGACCGCGGGGCAGGGCTCAAACGGTCGGTGGCTAGGGCTGCAGAGAGAGGAACCTCCGCACAATGCGTGCTGAGTCCAGGAGAGCCGCCTTCTGTATCTGACCCTTGATCCAGCTGCCTAGCGAGAGCCTCTTAAGGTATTGGTCAAGGCTCTTCGCTATCAGACCGTTCACTGAAACGACTATCGGAACGATAATTGTTGAGTCGACATCCCACATAGCGGTAATCTCGTGTGCCAAGTCAAGGTACTTGCTAAGCTTGTCCTTCTCGGCCTTCACGAGATTAGCGTCATGTGGGATAGTGATGTCAACAAGTATCGCCCGGCGTTCCGACCGGTCTACCAAGACGATATCTGGTTTATTCGCAAGAATAGTCCTGTCCGTGATGATAGAGCGGTCCCAGTAGAGTGTAGCACGACCATTTTCGAGAACCGGTACCGGTGCGTACTTATAGTACGGAACCTCTGGACCGACAAGGTCGTATTGGAGAGCAAGCTGCTGATGGATGATCTTTGCTACTTGGTTATGTCTGTGCAAGTATTCAGTGTTAGCGAGGTGTGAACAACCCGAAAGTATATGTCTGAGGGATTCACCGGGACGATGACAAGCTCTGCAAATGTCAACGGTTCCATCCTTCATGATATACCTTCGGTAGTTGTTCGTCTTTATTACCTCATCCATAATCGCACAGACAAAACCTTCGGTTTCCCCAAAGAGGTCACCGAAACGTAGCCAGTTCACGGATGCGAGTAGGTCTACATCAGGCCCTGTAAGGGCTTTGTAGAACCGTCCGTGCAGCTCCTTACTCTCCCATACAACCTTGCGGTCGAGGGCACTCAGCACCGTAGGTTTGTGCCAGTTCTCCTTAGCCAGTGAGAGCGGGGTAAAGTTCTTGTCAACTGCTACGACATCACGATGCATCTCACTGTCGGCATGGAGGAAGTATTCTCTGAGCTTGCACACCTCGCGGTTATGGAGGGTCTTGGCATTTAAAAAGCCGCGGCCCCCACATTTCCGCGGGATGTACATCCTCATTACCGACGAGCGTGGATGTCGCATTCTGTGTGTCGTAAGAAGTTGACGAACCTTACAGTCAAGGGCGTCAAGTTCAGTCTGAGTCCATTTCAATATGCCAAAAGTATAGATGAGCAGAGGCATAACCCAGCCGTTGAAGGCTCGAACCTTGTTACCACCCGACAAAAGACTATTGAGTACTTTAGTCAGGCGGCAAAAGAATCGCTCCTTCACCGACTGTTTTATGTCTCTGTCTACTATACCTAACGCTTCTGACATACCGAGATATTTGTAGGTTTCGATATCGGAAAGAGATCTAAGGGATATCGTATCGGAAAGCTGTAAGTTTGTAGTATTTACAACTTTCCCCCGCTGTACTTGCATGACCGCACACTTCTCGACACCGAACTCCATGCTGATGGCACTGCTGAATATCTGTGTGATATTCAACAGAGTCAGCAGCTCTGGTTTTCTTGGCGCGAAAAGTTTGAGGTCATCCATGTACAACAGGTGAGAAACGATAACACCCTCTCTCCGAAGTCGATAGCCTAGCCCTGAATCCTTTAGCAGAGTACTAAGAGGATTCAGTGCCAGGCAAAACCATAGGGGACTCAGACTGTCGCCCTGGAAAATACCCCGCTCTATGCGAATCAGATCTTGCGGAGCAGAGGGATCCCGTCCGCTACCTGGATGACGAAGAACTGTGATCCACTGTCTCATGCATGTACCTAAGAAGGATCTCAAAGTTGCATCAATTTTATACAACTCTAAGATCCTCTCCAGCCATGTATGAGGCACCGAATCATAGGCCTTCTTGTAGTCTATCCATGCAGCGGAGAGGTTCCCCTTGCTGCGCCTGATCTGCTGGCTAATAGTCATGTCAATGAGGAGGAGCTCCTTAGTACCGCGGGACCCAACTCTACATCCATTCTGAGCAGGAGCCAAAATATTATTTGTTTTAAAATTAATGCGCACATAGTAAAGTGCGCATTAATTTTTACGGTCAGAATGGACGTAAGAAGCTTGTAGATGGTAGGTAGGCACGTGATGGGTCTGTAGTTCTTTGCTTCCGCGGTACTACCAGATTTGTGGAGCAGGAAGGTGACTCCAGTCGTCATGAAACTTGGAAGAGACCCAAGCTCGAGGGCTTCTTGAAATTGTGTGGCGAGTACAGAGTGTGAACATCTAAACCACTTCAGCCAGAAGTTATGCAACCCATCCGGTCCAGGACTTTTCCAGTTATGGGCCGAACGTATTGCAAATCTAACATCTATGGGGCTAATCACAACAGCTCCCATGGTTTCGATAGGTTCACTCTCTCTACTCACCACATCCATCCAATCTCCCTCCGTGTGCTGGATGGGCACAGACCAGATGCTGCGCCAGAAATTATTCATGGTATCAGCATCCGGTACACGCCCGTCCATCACACATTGGTCAGGTTTCTCCCAGTTTCGGTACACCTTCCTCTGGTCACTTTGGAAGTTTCGATTCTGCCAATATCGGTCCACACGTTCTCGATACCTACGAATGCGGCTCGCCCAAGCAGAGATTTTCTGCTTCAGAAAGTCAATACGTTCTGTGACACATGCCATATAATCTTGGGGCCGAGTATCGGTCCCAGCAAAGGCCTGTGTCACAAAACGCATCAATCGGGGGCGGGTATTGCCCCCTCTGAAGCAACTTAGCTTTGCAATGAGGGTCCTGAATTTACCGATCCGCCGTTCGATCCGTACTTGCCAAGCTGGAGTTTTGTCGACAGGTCGTGGTGCTCGCGTGGAGTATGGGAACTTGACACAAGCAACACGACACACCGCCACAGCTGCACAGTAAAGAATCGAATGGGTATCGGCTAGTCCTTCGCTAGTGTCTAGATAAGGGACCAACAAAGGATTCAAGGCCTCCATTAGAGCTAAGTTTCGTCTGTGAGTGGGCAAGCGAGGCAAACGCGGTTTTTCATCAAGAGGTGTTTACCGATATGACAGAATCGCATCCTCCAAAGTCCTCCTCAACTGCTCATTTACCTGGTTACTCACGCTGGTGTTCTCGTAGTCGACGTCGTCAGCAGCGGGGTCCGGCTGCGTCGTTACCGGTATCGAATTTGTCGTAACCGGCAGAGCGGCAGCCAGGACCCGCTGCGAGTGGTCAGCTATGTGATCACTTTCAGCGCGAAGCCGGTCAAGTACCGAATCATCCAACAATTTCAATCGTTGGATGGCTCGTACCTGATCCGATAGCCGTTGTGCAGTGACGGTAACAGCTGGTTCAAGCATCAAAAACAGAGGTAGCATCCGGGCAAGGTACGCGGTGCGGTTGGTTCCTCCCTCTGTAGTCCTATAGTATGCGCGCATGACGTTTTTGTTAATGTCTTCTGTCCATTTCATGCGTAATCGCACATTACTGCTGGTGGCGGGGGTCGGACGCGGGACGGAGTGTCCCGCAGACCCCAAGCCGGCCGACAGCGGTGGCCGCCCACGCCGCACAGGTAGTCGCGGCGGCGGAGGCGACGGGGGCCTGCTCTCGTCGCTCGACGCGCTGGTGTCCGGGGGGGTGGCGAATACCTCATCCCCAGACGACGACGCGGAGCTTGACGGAGCAGGCGGTGATGGTGTTGGGTGTGCTGTTTGTTTGTCCGCTCCTTTTTTCGCTTTGCTTCGTGTTAACATATTTTCATCTCTGACATGTTTATTTGAAGCTGTCAAATAAATTTTCTAGTTTTCTCAAGAAAAGGTTTTGTGAAAATTACATTTTCGTCTTCCATGGGTTAATTTCTGTATGTAGTTGTTCAATTTCGTAATTTAATTGTCCCAGAATTATATAATCAAATAATAGAAAATTATTTTGAATAAAAGCGTGTGACACGAGCGGTGTCATTTTTTTTTTTAATTTTTTTTTATTATTATTATTATATAATTTTATTGACATTTTATAAGGGCATGTACTATGCATTGCGAGTTTTGATGGTGGTTGGATAATTTTGTTTTTTCCTGGTCTAAGCGCGTATCGCCTGGGAAGGCTATCTAATTTTTTTTTTATATAGATGTGGATATTTCCTAACAAAAGCCATTTCCAATATGTATATTGACGTAGGAGTTAGAATTTTGAACTCTTTAAAGTACGGCTTACCTGTCTTACCTTACCGAACACGAATTGCTTTTGCGTATACTTATTAATAAAAGTTACTAAAAAGGCTACTACAAAGGCTATAAACCTGTAGCAAATGAATTTTCTATAAGAGTCCGAGTGATATAGTATGGAAATAAAATATGAGATTCTTGAATGATCTTATTACTTTTATTCTCAATCTAAAATTTATTTCATCGAATATTTTGAACTTTTAGTTTTGTTTACATTTATAGATGGAAATGTAATCCCTACCCCACCCATTGTCATAAAAAGTCACTCACACACTTATGATCATCAAAAGTCCTCACAGACGAAGTTGTTCATGGCATGTGTCTTGTTGCTGTGCAAAATAATTGAGCATCTGGCTTTAAAGGTACCTACTACAGCTATTGAAGGTCCCTACTGCATACGTTGTACAGAAAGCGTCAGAGTCTAATAACCCCCCTAGTTAACGTTAGTAGGTTCGAAACGTCGCAGCGTCAGTCGTGGATCTCGAACTTTTTGCACAAATGTGTGTTTTATAAAACTCCTCTTCCTTGGTTACGCATATTTAATTTCACCGATATAGCTAGTTGAGACGATGGAGTGGCGGTTACAACACTCGACGTTAATCTATACGTTGTAAGAGTACTGGGTTCGAATCCCACATTACCTATATGTTTTTTGGTTTTTTTAATTTTGTTACTAACACAATGGACTACGTTGTAAGTGTAGTAGGTAAGTTACCTAATTATTTAAATGCAGGTAAAATAAAACAGTTTTCAAAAGTTATAACAAAATAATAAACGTATACTGTAACTAAAAATTTCGTCAAAATCGCCAACCGCTACGATAGCTCAGTTGGTTAGAGCGTCTATTTCATTTACTAGTGTGAATAAATTGCTGGTTCGATCCCCCAGCCAAGTATAAATATTTTTGTATAAGATTTTGGCCATTTGAATATGGTAGCCTCCAAGGCAGCAGTTTAAATTTATACTTGAAAGGGGTATATCAGATCGTGACGCTGTGTGTACATCTAAAATTTACCTCAAAAGCCCCATTACTACAGAGATGCTGCATGATAGCTAGAAAATAAGATATATTATAATGATTTAATTGATATAAGATAATAAAATAAGGAATCTTCTAAGTAGTTCTAAGAATGTTTTAAGTAGTTTTTATGACTGACTTGGTAGTACACATATGATCTCAAATCTTTGCAGTAGTATGAGTAGAGTAGCGAGACTTGGCTTCATTATTTCATTGAAAATGTTGTGAATGGACATTTTATACTCTAGCTGGCTGACTGACTGACTGAATCAACATCATCATAATCAGCCTATAGCAGTCCACTGCTAGAAATAGGCTTCCCCTTATGAGCGCCATTGTCCTCAGATTAAATAAACGCACAGACTAAAATGTAACTCTTAAAGACTTGAAATTTAAAACGCACTTAAAGGATTGCAACTCAGCCTGTAGAAAAACTTCTATGTTGGCAGAATCACGGACCACGGGGGGGCACTTCATAGTCGACTAGTTATAGTGGCCACCAAAATGCTTTCTATTAATTGACTAGGTAAGATTCTAAATGGTATTAGGATCAACCAAATAATATTATATTCATCTTGTCCTAGTGGTTGCCGGTTCCCTACGAAAGAACACTCGTTAGTACGCACATCATTTTTGCCTCTCGCTGCCTGTCCAGGGTTTAAACTCATTACTATTTACCTCTATAAATAATGCGAGTAATTAACTTGAAACTATGTTGTTTTATATGGTGATAAAAAAAAATTCGTTGTAAATGCAAATTTTTGTACTATCTATTATGAGAAATAAATCGTTTTGTCCACCAATTTCAAAATATTAAAATTTTTGGGTCGAGGCACTAATATATAGATGTGAAAGTTTGTGAGTTCGTTACCACTCAACTCCGTAACTGCTGAACAGATTTAGATGAAACTTGGAATATACATAGGATCCTAAATATTTTGTATAGTATAGCATACCTAGCAGTGGACTGATTTAGGCTGGTGTAAGTGTTACACCAATATGTCTAAATGTCTTTGCCTCATCATCATCATCATCATCATCATCAGCCTATAGCAGTCCACTGCTGAACATAGGCTTTCCAAGAAAAAAATATTGTAAAACTGACATTGACAAAAAGTTTAAGCCTAGCAGGGTTTCTTGCCAATTCTTCTCTGATTGGTCGCGTTAAGAATTGGTGTAAATTAAAAAAAAAATACGATTCAAAGTGTGCTGTAATATACAAAGTGTACTTAATAAAGAAATTTACACTTTCACTTTCACTTTTGCTATCGAGGGAATATCGATTCGTAGCCATAAGTGTGAAAGACGAGGAGGAGATGATAACCAAGAAAAATACCAAACAATTAAATACCTATTTAATTTAAAATATAATATAAATATATCTGTACCTACCATTTCACAGGCCATTAAAGATCAAATAAAAATGTAACCAATTAATTACGTTTTGTCTAAAAAAAAACAGATAAATCAGTTCTACGTGGAGTAGCCACCTTCAACCTTTATAATATCACTTGCTTTCTCAGCCACCGCTATTACTTCGGACTCAATGTTACCGATCTTCATGTGAGGAGCGACACTCGCATCGACGACTTTCACATTCGTTGTTCCAATAACGGTCAAGTTGTTGTCTACAACTGACCCTATTTGGCAGGTCCCACTGTAATGCCACATAGTAGAAGACATCTTCACGATATAGCATTTCCAAAAATCTAAACTGAATATATCGTTGCCTTTACAAACACCGAGATCAACGAATTCGGCTCCAAGGTTATTAAGAACGCTCGTTTTTAGTAGTGGTTCCACATACTGTAACAGAAGTTGCGCAAAATTTTCCAAATCATCACTGTTGCTGAGAAGACCCAATTTGATGATAGGTTCGTCATTCATATCTGCTGATTTGAGACCGATCGATCCCGTTGACTTGGGGTTCATTAAATTAAGCACGTTAAGTACAAAGTTCCTGTTGATGTTGCCTTTGTTCCAGGCATTACAGATAGCGTCGAAGTACTTGAAGCCATACGTGCATATTTGGAGTAGAGCGGTTGAGTTTGGACGGAAGTAGAAAGCAATATTTTGAAGCTCGGGACTCAATGAGCTCTTATTCAAGGCGTCGTAAGCTGTCATCATTGGAACCGACCCCCCGAAGGGGTTTGGCGCCGGTGCAGGCTCTGTATCCTTATTCAAAGAGATACCGGCAACAGCTGCTACGTGGTCTCTCAGGTTCTGTCCAACCGCTGGGTTGTGTACAACTGATTTAATGTCAAAACCATCCAGTGCATCTTTGTCTCCAATGCCGGAAACCATGAGCAGTTGAGGAGTTCTGATTGCTCCAGCAGAAACAATGACCTGTTTCTTTGCTTTTGCGGTGTACGTCTTGTTTCCGAATGTGAACTGTACACCAGTTGCAGTGGTACCTTCGAAGATGATCTTTGTAGCGACTGCGTTGCTCAGAAACTTAACTTTGGATTTGTTACTCAGTTTGCTGAGGTATGCCACGTTGCCGTTCTGTCTCTTGCAGTGGGATACGGTTAGTGTCGGCTGTGACGTGCATACCCCGTAGGTATCATTCAAGTAATGAATTCCTAGTTCTTCGTGAGCGGAGATCAAGTCTGAGATTAAAGGACTTTCTGGTTTTGAAAGCAATAAGGGACCATCGGTTCCATGCACATTAGATTTTTGTGCACGGACACCTTCATCTCGAAACTGCACTGCTTTATTAAAATATTGTTTAATTCCTGAGAATGCCCAGGACTCGTCGTTGGCGGCTTTGCTCCAATTATCGTAATCACTCTTGAAGGCAGGAACATAGATCATGTGGTTGATACTGCCTGACCCGCCGAACATCTTGCCTGCAATGACGCTGCCCTTATGCTTTTGATTCTGACAAGCGTAGCCATCGTTGAAAGGGGTAAAAGCGTAGTCGTATTCTGATAGTGGTAGCAAAGTGAAGTAGCCAGGTAACTGAAAGATAAGATATTGAACGTCAAGTACTTGTATTTTGCTCCAAACTGAAATAGCGATGACAAATTACCAAAGATTCAAGGGGGGGGCATCCTCCAGCCTCCAGAACCAGCGCACTCGCTGTTGTTTCCGCGAGTCTATTGGCCACTACGGAGCCAGCAGAACCCGATCCGATCACTATGTAGTCCCACTCTTGGACGGCTTCTGAAAAATAATAATTTAAACAATATAAAAATATAATATGGAAATAAAAATTTGCTGACTGCAAGATAGACCAACAATATCTTCTAGAGACTTGTGGAGGGTATGTTCCCTGGAACGCAACAAGGATTTTAGAATTTTGGAATCACGAAACTAGATTTAGTCGACTGAAAATATCGTGCAACTCCTATTCCGCAGTTCTATCTAGTCCGTCAACGACCACTGTGATTGGCCTTTGCATAGTATGGAGAGGACAAGCCCCCCAAAAAAAAGCAGGGGTAATTATATGTCGGGTTGTATTTACCCGATTTTAATAAAATGTGTGTACTTACCCGATTTTAATAAAATTTAGCATGTGATCTAAGTCAGAAAATATGCTAATAAACTGGTATAAGTTTTATCAAAAAAATATTTGGGTGATTCCCTTATAAACAATTGACATCACATCACATCACATCGCACCGAGCTTTAAATGCAAAAGTATGTCTGTGCGCGAGAGTGTGTGTATGTTTGTTCCCACTCAACGCCGTTACGAGGGTTTGATTTTGAGGGATTTGGATAAAACTTGGAATCATACTTTATGACCTGGATAAAACTAGCCGCGGACAGAAACAATTAACAATAAAAAGGCGAAAGCTTGTGAAATGATGAAGAAGTATGTTTGTTCCACCTACACGCCAAAACTGCATAACATATTGAACTGAAATTTTGTACATAATTGTGTAATTCTGCGGGGTGTTAAAGGGTTTCAACCTCCATCTCCGGATCCCAAGCCAACCACATCGGCTCGTGGTACACCCTGCTAAATAACAAACGGGGCTCTGCAGCCGGCTGATTGCGACATAATGCAGCTTAACACCGGTTCAGAAACATCCCCTAGCCGCTAATGGGCAGCAGCGTGGGAGGTACGAGAAGCTGTGTCCTGCGATCCCCAACCCGCATGCCCAGCGTGGGGATTATGGGCATATCCCCATTCTTATTAGGGGAGGTCTATGTTCAGCAGTAAACTGATATAGGCTGGTATTGTTGGTTGTTGTTCTAGACCAGGAATAACATATAGGGTACTTATGGTACTATTACCACGCGAGCGAAGTTAAATGCGGAAGTTATAAGGTAATAGTTGTGTTTACGGATTTCATCGATGGGAGTGATCGCTGGGCAGAAGAGGGCGGTAGGGGTGAGCCCAATCTGCACCGACAGCAGGATCGCTTGCGCAGCTTTCAGAGCCGCGATGGCCGTTTGTGAGGCAGACGCCATGATTATCTGTTCGATAAAATAAAAAATATAAACTTAAAATGCTAATCGAAAAAAATATCTCTGTTATTCATAATTCACAATCATTTATATAAAACGATACAAAAAATATGGAACTGTAAATTTATTGTAATACCCATGGTAAGTATACTATAAATTATATATTCTATATATCTATCTGTATTCCCTAACACACATGTTACATGTAATAACTAAATAATATTATAATAATAATATGCTTCTAAGACCGAAGCGGAAAATAACAATGTACTTTTATGCAATAAATAAATATGAATATGAAGAATAAATACGATTATGAAAAACATTCTACCTTGTGACACACATATTAACTAATCACTATTATATTATGTCGAAAATCATCTATAAAAATAGCAAAACAAACAAAATAAACATTATGCCTATATAGTGCTGTGAGTCAAACTTCAAACTTGTTTTTCTCTTTATTTAATTAGAACCTATTGAACACTTTGTTTCGTATTTTTATAAGATACACCAAATTGTAACGCGACCAAACAGAGAGACGTTCTGTTCTATTTGAAAACTTTTTTGTAACAATTGCTATTACATTGTTTTTGAGGGAGTTTTAGACAGTTTCATCCCAAGCTTTTTTGTCATCAAAATAATCAGATATTGTCTATTAAGCTTTATTACAGAGATAACGTTTAACATTTTGAATTTATTTACAAATAAATAAGTGCACTCCAACCATCGGCGGGCGATCAGCAATTGGTAATATTTTTTTTTGTTCATTAGTTACTATTGATACATTCATTCTTTCGAGCGAATGCGAAGTGGTTATGATATGATAGGCTGTGCTGTGCAATCAACCGCCGCCAGACCTTCGTTTGTTAGTTGGCAGGTTGACAATGGGCAGCTGAGGTTGGACCAGACCTGTTTTTTTTTATTTAGTTCCAGGGCATATCAGTTTCTAGCTTTATTTCCCTTCTCCATTTCGAGCACGTTTTAATGTACACTTTGTTTCAAATAGTTTTATTTAGCTTGTACTTAGCTTGTACTGGCATACGTCCCGATAGGCAACCCCGGCTCAATTCAAAATTTGTAAATGAAAATAAAAAAATATAATATTTCTATACGCATAATAAAACTAAGGTAACAAAGTAGATAGAAACAAAAATTTAGTTTTAAAAATGGTTTTTCTTACCAATTCTCTCGGCTGCTTGTCGATGAAGATGCTTTCTCCAAAATGTTCTCAGTATTTATAGGTATTCATCTAGTTGATAAGCCGGGAATACACTTGCCAGTAAATCGGGAAAGTAGCTGGCATAAAAGTTACGGGCATGTACGAGTAACTGGCAAACTGCGGTTACATTTGCAAGTAATACTGGCATGCAAGTTGTGCCCTTGCATATCAGTATTCCCATCGCGTATACACAGTACATGTTCTCGAGAATCACTCGTACCTATTCTTGCGCGAAACAAAAAACGTGCACCTACGTCAACAACGAGTCAGCTACTGGTATGCCCGTAGCTGTCGCGTCAGTTCAAACATGCCAGTTTGGCAATGGCAACCCCCCGCGGCCCCACATGTAGTAGTGTAGTAGTGTATGCCAGTTACAGGCATGCCAGTTAGCGTATACACATGACAGTAGCTGGCACGTGCAAGCTACGGGCATGTGTATCCCCAGCTTTATGGTAATTAGGTTATGAAATTAATATAAAAATGAGTTTAATGTTTAATGATACTGGAAGTGAGGAAAATTATAGCATTTATTTAAATAAATGCAGATGATTTTGCAATTTTTATTAAAAAATTGCAAAATCATCTGATCTACATGTGTCATCAGCATCATCATCATCATCATCATCATCATCAATTAACCACACTTTAATTTTACCCACTGCTGGGTTTAAGCCCTCTACTTGATCTAAATGTTGATCAGGTTAAGCCTAAAAGTTAAAATACAAGGTGAACATTTAAATGTTGTGGATACTACTGTATTTTTAGGTATACCCTTAGAATTAGAATTAGAATAATTTAGAATTAGAATATTTTTTTTTCAAAAAGACAGTTGCTTACAGCTAACACCAAAACGCAAACTATACATATATTTCATTAAGAAACAGGAAAAAAAATACAATACGAAAAAAAAATAAAAAAAAAAGACGTAGGCCTCCCTTTATGAGCGCCATTGCGTCCTGTCCTCAGCTTGACGGCAGGGATTGACAGATATGGATTAATTTGTATATTTTATCATCAACATCTTCAGCAGTCCACAGCTGGACATAGGCTTTCTCTAATGTAACGAAAATGATGATGAAATATGGAAGGTTACAATAATATAAGAAATGTTTTGTATTTAAAAAATGCGTTCTTAACTCGATAAAAATCGTGACATCATCCTCGATGGGAGGATCGCGCTCGACCGATCTTATTTTTAAATATTTAACTTTAAACAACAAATAATGGAAAAAAAATAAGTTTGAACAGATGTTAACGGCCTCTGTGGCGCAGTGGGCGAATGTCAGCCTGAGATGCAGAGAATTGCGGGTTCGATTCCCGCTGCGGGACAAATGTTTGCATGTTCTGTAGATATTTGTCTCGGGTCTGGGTGTTATTTGTATGATATGTATTTACAAAAAAAATTATATGTGTAGTATATCAATCATGTGGTTCCCATAATACAAGCTCTGCTTAGTTTGGGGCTACATGATGCTGTGTGATTAAGTCCCGCATTATTTATTTATTTATTTATTTAAACTTTGATGGTGTGTAATAAATAGCTTGCTGTGAAAGGGTGATTCGGTATTCTTAATGGTTTTATTTTTGACTAGATGGAATGAGAGTTCCTTTACTTCTATAGCCTTCTGAGGTAAATTTGGACCTTTAGTTCTGCTCGCCCAAATTAAATTTAATATCATCATCATCATCCTATAGCAGTACACTGCTGGACATAGGCCTCCCTCAATGAGCGCCGTTACGTCCTGTCCTATCCAATGAATAAAGTCTACGATAAAAGTAAGAGAATATTTTTTCACTTCATTTTTTGTTACAATCAATGGGACAAAATGCGCTTATTAAAAAAAACATAAAATTGAATATAACTTTCAACTCAATTAGACAATAATAAAATTAGTTTATTTCAGGCACAGTATAGACACCCATATCAGAAATCACACAAATATAACATGTCAAAGATAAAACTTAAAATATAAATGACGTTTGACATTTGTCATTTTACAGTTCTATAATTTCTTTCTTGGCTTTAGCCCTTCTCACTTCTTACCTATCTGACAGAATACAGAAAGTAGACGTAAATGGAAAATGTTCTCCGGGATCTGTAGTAAAGATGGGTGTTCCGCAAGGGTCAATACTTGGACCATTTTTATTTTTAATTTACATCAACGACCTACCTCAACTTGTGAGAGACAACCACGAAATTGTATTGTTTGCGGATGACACGTCACTTTTATTTAAATTAAAGCGACGGCAGACCAATTTTGACGACGTGAACAATGCAATAGCGAAAGTTGTTAACTGGTTCGATGTAAATAATTTATTACTGAACGAGACTAAAACAAAATGTATGAGATTTATATTACCAAATGTTAAACAAGTTAAACCTAACATTAAAATAAAAGATGAAGATCTAAATCTTGTGGACAGTACTGTATTTTTAGGCATAACTTTAGATAATAAGCTTCAATGGGGCGCTCACATAGATGGGTTGTCGAACAGACTTAGTTCTGCAGCATACGCAGTCAAAAGAATCCGTCAACTTACTGACGTAGAAACGGCTAGACTAGTTTATTTCAGCTACTTCCATAGCATTATGTCGTACGGCATTTTGTTGTGGGGGAATGCTGCAGATATCAACACCATATTTGTGTTGCAGAAGAGGGCTGTTCGTGCAATTTATAATATGGGCCCCAGAGAATCACTTAGAACTAAGTTTAAAGAAATAAATGTTATGACAGTGCCGTGCCAATATATATATGAAAACTTAATGTATGTCCGAAAACATATCAACATGTTCAAGAAAAATAGCGACTATCATAATGTTAACACTAGAAATAAAGATAAACTAGCTGTTCCCACTGTAAGGCTCCATAAAGTTAGTCAATCTTTTAAAGGGATGTCTGTACGATTTTTTAACAAAATCCCAAATGATGTGATTAATCTATCTGTAAATAAATTCAAAAATGTTGTTAAACGTAATCTATGTAATAAAGCTTATTATAAAATATCTGATTATTTAGATGACAAAAAAGCTTGGGATGAAACTGCCTCCAACTCCATCAAAAACAATGTAATAGATATTAAGTACAATGACGTTAAAAAAATATAAGCCAAGCAGAGTTTCTTGCCAATTCTTCTCTGTTTGGTCACGTTACGAATTGGTGGTAAATTAAAAAAATGACGTTTCAAAGTGTACTATACAGTTCCTACTGAATAAATGATTTTTGACTTTTGACTTTTTTTTTTTGACTTCCTCTTCGTATGACAGGCGGGGTGATCGGCTAACTCTGTTGCAAACAGAAATGGTTGACACCGATACTCAATCAATCAAATCAAATCAAATCATATTTATTTGCGAATAATGTGGTAACAGGTTCGTCATAATTAAAATTAGATCGGCACATTACTATTTCTAGCATGCAAATATTTAAATTCTTATATAGTTTTTTCTTTAACTTATATATTTAAGCAAAACACAAATTATTAAGAATTATTAATTTAACATAAAATAAATACACAACCTTGTACCAACCCACAAATTGCGAATACCCACATAAGAACTATGATTAATCAAAATCACAATATACTCGTATGTCAAAAATTAATAAAATAATAAAAATAAAAACAATAATACCTAATAATAATATGTAATGTCAAAATACCAAAGAATTTCAAGAATTCATACTTATATACATTACTAATTACTAACTTTATTGTCAAAAAATTCTTTCATTGAATAAAAACAATTCTCAGTTAACCATTTAAATAACTTGTTTTTAAATTGTTCAGGTGGTAAGTTTGTCATTGATATTGGTAACTTGTTAAATATTCTTACACACATAGAGTAGCTGCTTCTATTACAAATGTCGGTCTTTATCTTTGGTATATGGAGTCTATTAGGAAACCTTGTATTAAAATTACTAACATTACCCTTCTCAATGAAAAGTTTGGGATTCGACTTAACAAAATTACAGACCTCTTATATGTACTGTTTTAACAAACAGTGACAGTTTGTCAATTGCTGTTCCTTGAATTTCGACGGTTGAAAAAAATCAAGTTTGTATTTACAGGATCGGTGTCAATCATTTCTGTTTGCAACAGAGTTAGCCGATCACCTCACTGGTGTTCAATTCTGATGCCGGAATTTCTAAGCCGCCTGAAGGCCTCCGATATGGCTTAACGACTGAAAAACTGGACCGACATTTCAACGTGCCTTCCGCAGCATGCAAGCGTTTAGCTTAGAGCCTAAAACTTAGCCCAGTTGTCATCATCGTCAATCGCGCGAGACTCTAGTGTTCTCATCAGATCGTCTACCCGCTTTACTTTTCACACAAGTGCTCCATCGTGAGTTAACATTGTATCTATCGTTGCAACAGACGACCTTGTGTCTTGTGAACACGCACCGGTAATTTCAATGACATACTTCTTCAGGATTATGATGAACAATAAACTCAAAGGAATGTTAATATTCATAAAATACTCCTCATTATATCAAAAAGCTCAATACCATTAAATTAAATTGAAGGTACAAAATGAAATTCGGTACCTACAGTGCCTAAGCATGGAAAACTGGCGTTAACATTGCCGCAATTAATATTGTTTCGTGTTTTGTTAAATGTGGTTCCCATACTACAAGCTCAGTTTGGGGCTACATGATGCTGTGAGATTACGTCCCGCATGATTTATATAAAAAAATACTTATGAATGGTTTAATTCCATTTCTTTTACATATTTAGGAGATTTATTGGCTGACTCAGTCAGCCTTCTGTGGTGGCCTAGTGGGGTCCAATGATTTAGGATCCGAACTCATAGGTTTGAATTTCTGCCTCGCTATTAATTTCGAGAAGCTTAAAAATATCTTCTTCATGTAAAAATTGCGTGGAAGTGATTACTGCCAAGAGATGACACCCATTGAAATTTTTCAAGTTTAACGTGTATTTTTGTTTCATTTCTAAAATAATGTACAATACAGCATTTTCATTCATCTAATTCCCAAAAAGATCGAGTTCAAAATTAAAGTTTAAAAAAGTGTTAAAATGATCCATGGATCCCATTTAATCAAGATTTATTTTCATTAATCATGTTTGATTATTTTTGCAATACATCTATTGAAATCGGTTGCACAAGTAACTTGTGCTTAGCGAACTGTGGGTACTTATTTAAATGAAACGTTTTATGTAAGACAAAGGCTTTTATGTTGTGCCTATTGATGTCAAAGAGGCTGTGGTCCAAGAATTTTATTTTACCTCTGGTCTGCCGGGATTCGGAAGGGGTGTAAGGAGTTCCAAGGAGTGTAAATGGTTCCAATCTCTATCTTCGGAATCCAAGCCAACCTCACCTGCCCGCGGCGCACCTTGCTAACTTACAAACGAGGTTCTGGCGGGGGGCTGATTGCGGCATAGCGCAGCCTGTCACCGTCGCAGCTAAATTCACTGACCGCCGACGAGCAGCGTAGCAGGGAGTGCGAGAACTATGCCCTACGATCCTTGACCCGCAAACCAACGTGAGGATTATGATTATGAGGATATATCCCCCTATAGTAAGGGAGGCCTTCGTCCAGCAGTGGACTGATATAGGCTGGTGTGGTGGATGTCGGGATTCATGACATACCGAAAATGTATTGCGTGTTGCGTCGATCTAAGTGACGCTCTATAGATGCGCTGGTGGTGTAGCTTGCTTCGGTTTTCCAAGATCAAGCCGCCTGGTCATACTTGGATGGGTTTAGTGTTATTTTTATCGGAACGCTTCCGTGCTTCAAAGACACGTTATTTATGTTATATCGTCTTTTTAAGTTGCCACGTCAGATCGGAAACTGAATGCGGCCCAGAAACATTCAGAGCTCATACCAAGAAAAAGAAGAAGGTTAAAAGTAGAATCTATGCTACTTATTTATTTATTTATTTATTCATTCATAAAAAAAATCTACTGTTTCTTCTCACATATGTGTTTTTTTTCTAAATTTTAGATATTGTTTTCAAAATAAAATAAAAAAAATAAAATATCTTTATACCTACACAAAACGTACAAGTTTTACTCTCTTACATAAAATCAGTACATTTTGTCCTTATTCCAAAATCGTGTGTGTTGGAACAATCACATTAGGAAGCTACCTTAGCTTCCTGGTAAAGGTAAGATGCTTAGATTCGTCAGTCATTGATTCGCATTGAGCTGTGAATCGGTGAGTCGGTGAGTCGAACGAGTTGGAAGGGCTGATTGAAACGCACGATGCGTTTCAATTTGTTTCGACATAGACTGAAATGTTGGAATGATGATGTGTATTTTATGTTAAGTAGAAAATAATCTTTATAAATAAATTAGGATTTTTCCCGTGGCTTCGCTCGCGTTGAAGCCATTTTTCTATCCTTCGAGTACAGTATCTTCTTATTTTTGGATGAAAGGTCTGTCTACTGTCATGGACCTAACTTGGTAACACACCTGTTAAACCTGGTAGGGTTACACGCAACAAAAAAAGCGTATACACGCAAACAAAGTTGCGGGTGGGTCAGCTAGTATGTATATACTCGAATGTAATCCAAAAGCATTTTTTTTTTGTACATATTTAAAAACTTTTAAACCAAGTCCCGAATAACGAACAATTGATATCTGTTCTTTTATAGTTGAATTAGTATCTATAAAATATTAAAAACGAGATATTATCCTTATTGCAACGAATAAAAATATACAAAATGTCTCAAAACTAGATTTCTGCTTGACACTACATTTTATAAAACTGTATATACCATAATATAAAACTGATACCGAAGCCTGACTCCACGTTTCTCTACCGATTCGTTACCCAGTATTGTGGCTTCATTACGTTCTTTAACGAGCCTTTTGAAACGTGTCTGAACATGCCTTTATTTACGTTTAATGGTGGTGATATAGGGTGACTCAGAAAAAAAGGCTAAAAATATAATGTGCTATCTTTGCTGCGGCCTTTTTTATTTTTTTTATAATAAGAATCTAAAGTTCAGGCCCAACTGGTGTTAAGTGGTAACCATTACTTATATCAAAGTATTGCTTCGTAGGTCACGCATGTTTAGAACGTGCCCTACGATGCAACGCCATGCGGCGTCCATCAACTGTCTCCTAGCTCCATAGCTCTACGGTCCAGTCGGCTTCATCATGTTGCCTCCATCGCTCTACGGGCCATTCGGCTTCATCATGTCGCCTCCATCGCTCTACAGTCCAGTCGGCTTCATCATGTCGCCTCCATCGCTCTACAGTCCAGTCGGCTTCATCATGTCGCCTCCATCGCTCTACAGTCCAGTCGGCTTCATCATGTCGCCTCCATCGCTCTACAGTCCAGTCAGCTTCATCATGTCGCCTCCACCGCTCTACAGTCCAGTCAGCTTCATCATGTCACCTCCATCGCTCTATGGTCCAGTCGGCTTCATCACGTCGCCTCCATTGCTCTACAGTTCAGTCGGCTTCATCATGTCGCCTCCATCGCTCTACAGTCCAGTCGGCTTCATCATGTCGCCTCCATCGCTCTATGGTCCAGTCAGCTTCATCATGTCGCCTCCATCGCTCTACAGTCCAGTCGGCTTCATCATGTCGCCTCCATCGTTCTACAGTCCAGTCAGCTTCATCATGTCGCCTCCACCGCTCTACAGTCCAGTCAGCTTCATCATGTCGCCTCCATCGCTCTATGGTGCAGTCGGCTTCATCATGTCGCCTCCATCGCTCTACAGTCCAGTCGGCTTCATCATGTCGCCTCCATCGCTCTACAGTCCAGTCGGCTTCATCATGTCGCTTCCATCGCTCTATGGTCCAGTCAGCTTCATCATGTCGCCTCCATCGCTCTACGGTTCAGACAGCTTTTGTCACCATCGTCGCGAGTCGCGTCCATATTCAAGAATTGAACTCATTGATAGTGACTTGAGCATAGATTTGTTACTGGTTTGTTAGTACTTGATTTACAATTACTCAATTTGATATTTAAAATAAGCATCAAATCATTACGATGAGTATTATTTTTCCTAGAAATATCTAGCCATTAAAATAGGGTTTATTCAAATAAGTTCTCCTAAGAGTATAAAAAATTTATTTTTCTATCAAATTTTGATGAAATTACGTAGAAATTTGATACATTTAAATCGTCTAGTTAAAATGATAGTATACTTCTGAGAAGACAAGAAAAAGATAATTCTACGAAAAAGGATCAGCTATTGAGCTAAGCCGTAATAAGAAAACAAATAATAAGTCCGTTTGCAACAACCGTCCCTTACCACTAAGTGTAATATGTGTAAAGAGTCAAAAATTATGATTTGTGAAGATGATAAATGTATGTTTGTTTTGTTCCTCATTCACTCCAATATAATAAACTGTGAAATTTTACACTTGCAGTTCTATACAAGGCTTATTGTACGTACAAAATTTCACTGTGCTGTCAGAAAAGCGTCGTCTTTTGCAAAAACTCGAGATCGAAGTTGCTCCGCCTGCGGAGAAAAATAAATTTCACACAAAAAACCTACCTTCAAACAACTTATTAAGGTGTCGTAATAAATGCTTCCAAACCTACAAGATTAGTAGCTTTTTCCCGCAACTTCGCTAGCGTTATAGCTATATTTTCTCACCTACATAAATTTTGTCATCAATCCTTCCAAAGTACATATCCGACAGGAACTGTACTTTTTTCTGGATAAAAAGACAAATGTCCAATCCCTTGAGACTCGTATATATTTTGACTTGGTTTATCTTTAAAAAATTATAGATTCTCCTGATCTATTGTCCTTGGTATTATTTAATATAAAATTTAGGGCACGTAAGTCCAATGAAAGAAATCTGTTTGCCTTACCTACCTTACCAAATTAATAAAAATAACATTTCTTTTCATAATCCTTTGATCAGAATGGCTCGTCAGTACAATAAAATGGCTAAAAATAATATACAACTGGATATATTTGGTTCAAAATTGAGCCAATATTTTAAAATTGTTAAAGACATCCTCCATCTCAAAGTACTGGATGTATGTTAGCATTAAGTTAGTTTCTTCGTTAGTTAGTTTTCTTTTTAGAAGTACTAAAACATTAAAATATATACCAAATTACCAACCTGTTAGTTACGTATCTAGATAATTGTATTTTTTTTATACTACTTGAAGATGTAACAAGCACATGGCCCACCTGATGTTAAGTGGTAACCATTACCTATCACAAAGCATTGCATTGTAGATCACGTTTTTCCGGAACATGCTCTACGATGCAATGCCCTACGTCCATCAACTTGAGGCATGACGATGATAAGTCTCTTGTCCCTGTAATTTCACCGGCACCCACACCCTTCAAACCGAAACACAGCACAGCTGCTTTACGGCAGAAATAGGCATGGTGGTAGTACTTCCCCCTCCACAAAGAACTCTACACCTTCAGAAAGCTAAGTCCTTCTATTTTGCTGTTGTTTTTAGAGATTTAGGTTTAATTATAACTAAGTCTTATTAAAGTCTGCTTGATTCATTTTATATATTTCTGTGTGTTTTAAGTAATTTTATTTTAAAATGGTTGTAAAGTGTATGTGCGTCTATGTAGGGTTATTTACCCTACAACTTTATATGATGGTTATAATGATAATCGATTGATAAACTGATAACTGATGCAATGTCACAGCGGTGGAGCGCGTACTGACTCAAACTCTACAAAAGGTGCACTGCATGCAAAAACATCAAATGTGCAAGATTACGTAATCTGTACAGTCTAAATAAATAAAAAAGTACTCTCTGTCCTTTTTTGTACGCCTGACGTGTACCTAACGTGTAATATGAAATTTCATGTGATCAGTGTTAATTAATAGTAGTTAGTAAAGCGTAAAAGCGTAACAAACAAACAAACTCACTATCGCATCTCTAATATGTTTAATATTCTTATTCAAAGGGAAGAGGGTGCATTGTCAAAGAGTCGTCTATGAGATTCATATTCTATTGCTATGCGAAACTAACCTCTATTTTAAAGGCAGAGAGTGTATTTTATAAGTTTAATGTCGAACCCGTGGGAATTCTATTATTTAGATAATTGCATGTCACTGGCAAAGCTGATGCAGGATAACTGGGTCACTCCATGACAATGCTTGATCGTGTTGTGCTTAATTGTCTAGTGTTTTGCATGTTCCGTAACATTAGAAAGAATGTTTTTTTTTAATTACAGTTTTTTTTATACTACTACGTTAGCAAACAGGCATACGGTCCTCCTGATGGTAAACTGTTCCTGTAGCCTATGGACGTCTGTAACATCAAGAGCGTTTCAAAAAGGGAGTTTTAACATTTTTAACCCTTTTAAAAATGTTAAAACGCCCTTTTTGAAACGCTGCATATTGTAGTCTCTGGGGCAAACCTCGGCAGGGAGACCATTCCACAGCTTGATTGTTCGCGGGAGGAAATTTCTCTGGAACCTCACTGTGCGAGAATACATAGGTGGCAAGGTATGTGGACGATACCTCTGCCGATGTCGAACGATGTAGAAAGAAGCAGCGGGCACCGTCTCAAACAATTCTCCGGAACACTCTCCATTATACAAGCGGTAGAACATACAGAGGGAGGAAAAGTCTCTCCTGAAACTTAACTTGGCTTGTGGCGTGGCTTACTTTGGTTTTCGCAGCAAATCATCTTGGTCACTTCTTGGATGGGTCACCGTTTAGTGGCATTGTCATAGATCTGAGCGCTTCCGTGCTTCAGAAGGACCGTTATATTATTTGGTATTACGTTGGTACCGTACCGGCTTTTTCAGTCGTTAAGCCATGTCAGAAGACTTCGGGTGCCTAACTCCGACACCAGAGATGGCCACTTGCGAACTACGAAGAAGTAGGTAGAAGAAGTATAAGTAGAAAGAAAGGATTAGTTAACAAATTAAGACCTGTTTATTAATTAAAACCAGTTCAGCCGTAGTGTTATGAATTAACAAACAAGCAACAAAATGAACTTTCTTTGAATTTGTAATATTTCGTGGAAAAAATTATATAAAAACAGATTTTCTAAATTTGATCTCAAAGGCCATTTTCCTACAACTACTCCAGACTTCAGAGGGCGAAGGCTTCAGATTTCTGTTTTGTGCTCTATTATATACCTCTTTCATTTTCACAGTCGGGTAAAAAATAAAGAAGCGCCTTACATTATTAAGCAAATTGCATTTTGCCCTCCAGGTAGCACATCTATGGTGAACCACTCGATTTAAGTAAAACAAAAGTATTCGAGTTGTAACATTTATTTTCTAATAGGAATTGGAGCTTTAAGTATCTATGTAACGTTCTATCAACATAATCTCTTTCATTGATATTTTTACTACAAATAATTTATACTACTCTTACAAATTATACAGGTACAATTATATAGGTACTTACTTGAAACAGAACCGTAGAGTTATAAGTAACTAAACTAGAATGTGATGTCAGATTACATTTTTCATAAACTATAACTAATATTCAGGCAAACAAAGCGGAAAAAAATCAAAACCTTCGAGGCATTTTAACACGCGGCACGCTTTGAGTTCTGCAAAACAAACCAGTTCTTACCGGGCTGCTGCTGCCCGGATATGACTTTGACGGATTGTGATCTATTTTATAAACATTTTAGTCTTTAAATTTTATTCATCCATTTGTTTACCAAAAAAATAAAAATAAATGACCCCACGCGCCTTTCCCGAGGCGCCCACAGTCAACGTACTTATAAAGATTTGCCTGCACTTGTGCATGCAAGTCTAATTGTAGTTATTGAGCCGAACCAAGCGGTCCCTTACCAAGGAGCAGGTAACTAAAAATTATCCACTTTCCTTATAAAAGGTTTTCAGAAAACTCTTTGAAAATGCTCTATAGAGCTTATTCTATCGCTATCTAGGATAATATTATGTTTCAGCATATTACGGTAAAGTCTCGGCATGTCGTACCTACGCTGATGCAAAAAAACAGGAACAAAATTAACATAGTAAAATGAGTAAAAAAGTTTTTATCTATCTATTAAATAAAAGTTAAAAGTATTAAATAAAGTAAATAATTATTTTATTGGATTTACTGTTTTTAACGAATAACTATTCATAGCAGGTGACGTTACGAAATGATTTATCATTATATTTACTTTACCAAAGAGATATAATTTTGTTATTACTTCAAAAGTAGTTGGGCAAGAATATTAGTTTATTTCAAGTACCATAAAACTTAAAAATCTTAAACCCGTAGAATAAAAAATCACAAGTATTTCCAAGTTGTTCGCTGACTATACCATTTTATCGATGTACTATAAAGAGACTATACTGTGTTGTAAAATATAACGTAGATAACAAAAAATTAGAGAAAATATCTGCCATTTACATGTTTTATGTAAATGGCAGATATTTTCTCTAATTCACTTGGGTCAAACATTCAAAACTTACAATGAAATTGTTAATTACATTTTAAATTACTAGTGAAAAGGATAGCTATAATTAAATTTTAATTATTTATTTTTAATTTCAGGTAAATTTATGATCCTGTAACGAGTTACCAAAAGGTAGGGTTAATATTATAGCAGTTTGATTGAGATTATTTGTGAAGGCTCGTCCGGGGAAATGCTACTACAATGCCTATTTATGCCGTGAAGCAAAGCTGCTGTGTTTCGGTTTGAAGGGTGTGGATGCCGGTGACATTACAGGCACATGAGGCCTATCACCTTCATGCATCAAGTGTATGCGCATCAGCTTTCGTGTAGCAGGTGGGTGATGACTCCATCAGGTGTTCTGTCAGCTTTGAAATGAAAAACAATAACATCAGCCTATCAACTGTTGGACATAAGTCTCCCTTAATATGAAGGAGATATGCCCATAATCCCCTTGAAGGGCATGTAGGTTGGAGATCACAGGCTTCTCGCATCGCTGACGTTACTGCTAACAGAGATATACCTGTGCCGGTGTTAGGCCGCACTATGCCGCAATCAGCCGGCTGCTAGAGCCCCGTTTGTTTTATTTGGGTACACCACGGGTTAGATTCCTGGTTGGCTAGGGAACACGGCATGTTTTAGTCGGTAATCTGCTGAGCTAACAAGAGCTCGTCGCTGGTGGAGACTCCGACAGAAGTCAGAACCCTCCAACTCTCGCCAAATTCAAGGACATGCGTGGCTTATTTTCACACTGACAAGAACAATTTAAATAGAACAGTGACACATCATATGGCAATTCAAATATTTAATAATACCTTCACAAAAACATTGAAAAAGACTCTTTTCTATAAAACAACTCAAAGAGTTTTTAGTAGCTAACTGTTTTGGGCAGCATTTGGAACACAACGTCGAGTTTTCTCGACACCCATACCGGAATGATTGAAAACGAAAGTTTTACAGTACGGCTAGTTCACCAGTATAAAATCACTCAGCGAGCTATGGAACAAGCTATGCTCGGAGTTTCTCTGAAGGATTAAATTGTGAAAATTGTGTTAATATTATATTTTACTAAACAGAACCTCTGTACTCATTTAAAAATTAAATTAAATTTGTCTGTCTTAGTAGTATGTAATACTAACTAAATAAAACTAAATAATATTTTTTTTATGCCAAAGCTGGCACACGAACAGACAGGCGACCTGATGTAAAGTAGACACCGTCGCTCATGGACCCCTGCATCACCAGAGAATATTATTATTATACTATATACAGTATAGTTTATACCTGAGCTTAAATTTTACTGATAGGTAACTAACTATTGTAGTACACCTTGTAACCACATGGAACCAAAAATAATAAAATGTAATAAATAAACAATAATTTATTGAAAAAACTGTTAAACTAAAAAGTTAAAAATAATTGCTTATTTTTAGGTTCATCCTCCTTTTTTCTATAAATTTATCCCTTACGATCTATGCGTTTACCACATAGGTAGATCTAGACACGTTCTACGAATTTTCTAAATCGGGTCATAAATGACGGAGATATGAGGTAAGAAACATAAAAAAATAATAAAATTCGAGCCCAAAAAAAGGTTAATTCCCAATTTTCTCACTCTTAGGGTTGATATTTGTTCTTAAACTTTATATGGGACCAATTGGAAAGTATATTCTTTCCAACGAAAAAATAATTTTCCAAATCGGTTCATAAATTACAGAGTTATGAGCTAACAAACATAAAAAAATACAACCGAATTGAGACCCTCCTCCTTTTTTTGAAGTCGGTTAAAAAGGGTTGGAACCGTACATGACAAAAGCTTACTGAATCTAAAATATATTACGCTTCGCTCTGCTACGCTACGCTAATAATACTATGTTATAATTTAAGCTAATATACTATGCTACGTGGGAGTAAGGGGTACCAACCAACATCTCTCGGCACCCAAGCCAACCTCACCGGCTCGTGGTGCTCCCTGCTGACCAACGAATGAGGCTCTGACAAAACCACCCACCAACCCGCACTGGACCAGCGTGGTGGGATAAGGTCCAAACCCCCCAAACATGGACAGACACAATGAACAAAGGCCCCAAGTGCCCGGCGACTCAAGCGGCTGTGCTGGCGTTGACGGGCGTCATGCCAGCCCTGGGGTCAGGGGTGCGAAAAATCTCCGGGTGAGATCCTACCGTCAACCGACCTCGGCTAATGTTATAAAGGACACTGACACGCTGAACATTCTAACTTATAATGTACGCACGCTCATGAGAGATGAGCGCCTACTGGAACTTGAAAACGCGTTAAAAGACATCAAATGGGACATTTTAGGATTAGGAGAAGTGAGAAGACCTGGAGAATACGCAGAAGAAAGAGACGACAATGTTTTCTTCCACTTCGGGGAAACCAGCGGACGTCATGGCGTGGGGTTTCTGGTGGCTAAGAAGTGGAAAGATAACATTGTTGAATTCAAAGGATACTCTGAACGAATTGCGGTGCTAAAGCTAAGATTGACACCAAAAGCTACTTTGATGGTTGTGCAGGTATATGCACCTACATCTGCATACTCGACTGATGAAACTGAAGCATTTTACGACCAACTCAATAAAGCCTGCCAAGAAAATCGAGGTACTTGGAATATAGTTCTTGGTGACTTTAACGCCAAATTAGGATCCAGGCAAACAACGGATGACTGCACTCTGGGCCAGTTTGGCTTTGGGCAACGCAATGAGCAAGGCACCAGACTCATCCAGTTTGCTTTAGGACAGTCTATGGTCGTTGCTAATAGTTTCTTCCTCAAAAAACCCCAGAGGCGGTGGACTTGGATGTCTCCAAATAATTTAGTAAAAAACGAAATAGACTTTTTTCTTAGTTCAGATCTACAAATAGTTAAGGACGTTAGTGTCATAAATAAAATCAAATACAGTTCTGACCATAGACCTGTACGTGCCAAAATCAAATTTAATTTCAAAATTCACAGGATGCAACATTTTGGAAATCAAATTAAAAGACATCATAAACACACACTTATCAAGAACTCCGAACAATTTAATATTGAACTTTCTAATCAGTTTTCAATCCTTAAAATTGATGAAATCGAAAATGTAGACGAGCAGTATAAGGCAATAATAAAATCAGTAGAGGCTAGTAGCAGGAAAATAAAAGGAGACAAGAAAAGCAAAGCAAAACTATCAACAGAAACCAAGAAACTCATTTTAGATAGGGAAAAGTTAGGGAGGGGTACATTAGAATATAGAAAATTTGATAGAAAAGTTAAACGCAATATAAGAAGAGATATAAGGTCATTTAATTTACATTTGATTAAAGTCGCAATAGAAAAACACACCACTTTAAGGACAGCCAAACAAGGAATATCAAAAGGAAAACAGTGGATTAATTGTCTCTGTGATGAAAACGGTACCAAACAAAGCAGCCGCGATAAAATTATTGATATTTGTACATCATATTATAAAAACCTATACTCAGATGCCACCAAGTGTGACCAAAGAATAGAATACAATCGAACAGACTCAATACCATTCTTTACAGGAAAAGAAGTCCATGACGCTCTAAAAACAATGAAGTACGATAGAAGTCCTGGTGAAGATGGTATAACCACAGAGGCACTGAAAATAGGCTCACATACTTTACTCCCTCACATAACAAACTTATTTAACACAATATTACAGTCAGGTCAACTCCCAAAACAGATGTGCCACTCAAATGTTGTTCTCCTCCATAAAAAGGGAGACAAATCCAACATCGGCAACTACAGACCTATTAGCCTCGTGTCACACCTGTATAAAGCCCTCATTAAAGTCTTGCAAAACCGTATAGCTGGCCAGCTCGACCAACACCAACCACCCGAACAAGCTGGTTTTCGCCCGTGTTTCTCCACAACAGACCATCTACATACCCTAAACCAAGTTGTCGAAAAGTACACAGAATTCCACCAACCACTTTATTTAGCCTTTGTGGACTACACAAAGGCTTTTGACAGTGTGAAACACTCATCAATATTCGCAACTTTGGAATCGCAGAACATTGATAAAACCTACATAGACCTCATCAGACTGATTTACAATAATAGCACAGCTGCCATCAAACTTCACACTAAAGGCCCAATATTTCAGATACAAAGAGGAGTTAAGCAGGGTGATCCGCTATCTCCCATACTTTTTACGAGCACCCTCGAAGAGGTATTCAAAACGCTGGCAGCCTCGTGGATACTAAAGGGCATAGACGTCGGTGGCAAGCGCCTGACTAATTTGCGTTTTGCAGACGATATTGTCCTTTTTGCGTCAACAGCGCATGAACTTCAACAAATGCTCCAAGAACTAAGCACGGCAAGCCTTCAGGTTGGACTGCAAATGAACCGGTCAAAGACGCAGATCATGACTAATAGCACGAAACGTAGGGTCGAGGTAGATGGACAACAGATACAATATGTCGATGAGTATATTTACTTGGGCCAGTTAGCGAGCTTCGAAAACAGGCAGGATAAAGAAATCGATCGCCGCATCGAAAACGCCTGGAAGAGCTACTGGTCCATGAAGACGCATATGAAGGGTAACCTTCCTCTGACTCTTAAGCGAAAACTCATCGATATGTGTATCTTGCCCGTCCTAACCTACGGTGCGCAGACATGGTCGCTGACTGAGGCGCAGAAGTCCAAACTGAAAGTATGCCAGAGAGCCATGGAACGTAGCATTCTCGGTATCAAACGAACCGATCGAGTGCGTAACACCACACTGCGTTCCTTGACCGGTGTCGCCGATGTTGGAGATAAAGCTGCCAGGCTCAAATGGGATTGGGCGGGACACGTCAGCCGGATGGCTTCTAATAGGTGGGCGACCATCACCACTGCCTGGACGCCTGAGGGACAGCGGCGACGGGGTCGGCCGAGGATGCGTTGGCGGGACGAGCTCGATGCCTTCAAAAGAGAGTGGAGGGAGTTGGCTCGGGATAGAGATGTTTGGAAATCTATGGGGGAGACCTTTGCCCAGCAGTGGGACGAGAGAGGTTAATTAAAAAAAAAAAAAAAAAAAAACTATGCTACGTATGCGGCTGGCTGTTCGTAAACGATTGAAAAAGTGACATTAATATCAATTATTATTCAATCTGTACAGATGTTCGAATTCGGTTGAGATTACTTTTTGATTTATCACTTTTCATTTCTGATTCAGGTAGGCTGAGGTCAATCCTTTTTCTAATTAAAAATATTAATTTATCAAAGAGGGCAAGTAAAAGCCTAGGTTTATTTATAGAAGGTAAAACAAATTTTTGACATTAATCTTTGGTAGGTAATAATAACCTATGGAGTTACTAACAGTACTCAGGTGTTGTGACTCGTTTTATCTTTAGTTTTATACGAGACAACACAATTTTTTGGAAGTATAATCATGCATAATATTTTGTTCAAAACGCGCACTCCCGTGGTAGATACTTCTTCAATAATCTTTGGTATAATCCTAAAGCAGTCCACTGCTGGACATAGGAAATCCCAATGAGTACCATTACGCCCTGTCGTTAGCTCGACGCAACTAGCTTCAACCAGCAGGGTTGCAAATATTCATGTAACTTATCAAAAATGAATGTCGAAAGTAACTAATATTAACCAACGATTACTATCAAATGTTCGATTCCCGCCACGAGACAATTGCTTGTATGTTCTGCAAATATTGGTCTTCTGTCTGGGTGTTTTATATCGATAAACTCAAACTCAAACAAATATGTTTTTATTCAATAAGTACTGTAAAGTACACTTGGAATCGCCATTTTTTAATTTACATCAATTCGTTATGCGACCCAACAGAGAGGAATTGGCAAGAAACTCTGATTGGCTTATATACATTTTTTTATTCCATGTTACAATCTCTATTCATAACTATTACATTGTTTTTGAGGGAGTTGGAGACAGTTTCATCCCAAGCTTTTTTGTCGTAATATTATAATTATGTGTGTGATAATATTATTTACGATTAGTTAGTTGCTATCATATTACAAATGCAGGTACATTAAAATTCAGTCAGATGTTATGACTAGCTCAAGGATAAATACATAATAATTATGTAAGGGTGTTCACAACTGATATGATATGATATAATATGTGATGGGGCCTAGCATCATTATTTACTTCATTAAATTGCAGGACGATAATATCGCCGCGATACCCATAATCGTGGCGGTAGCGCCTTAGACTCATTTAAAATATCAATTTTCTTATAAAATTTACGTGAAACTTACACCTAGCGTCGTAAAATAAGGTGTAGGCTACACAACAAAACTGTGTCATAACTTTCACAGACTGGCTAATGTAGATAAACCTTTATGTCCCTGGATGAAGTTATTACTCTTACATAGGCTGTATATAGCTATATAACAGGCAGTACCTCTAGCTGTGTCTCATAGACTACCTTCCATCCACCACGGTCTTGTGCTAGTCACATCCACGCTCGGCCGGCGACGCGGACTATGATGTCGACCCATCTCGCTACTGGTATTCTAACGCTTCTTTTACCAACCCTCGGCCACCATTCAGCCAATGTCTTGCCTGCTGAAATTGAAAGACAAACAGACAACCTTATGGTTGGTCACTGCTCATGGAGACATAACTTACAGGAAGCAATGCCGATGCATTAACTTGAGCCATACAGGTGTTTGCGAGCCATCCAAACACAGCAATGCTACGTCTCGACAAAAGTAGGCTAGGGAATCTATGCCCTTCCTATAGAGCTCTACTCACCAACATCATCATCATTCTATAGCAGTCCACTGTTGTACATAGGCCTGGTGGTGGTGGCGGTGGAAAGTATCTTTGGAGGTTTTAATGTCTGCTACAAAAATACAAATACAAATAAAAAAATCTATTGCCAAAAAAACGGAAACACCATACCAGAAACTAACTAATCAAATACACGCCGAAATGTGCTGACCCGATTTAGATGTAATTTTAAATAAATGTTGCTTACACCAAAACGTAGGCTAATTTTTATCCAGGCACACGTAAACGGAGCTGCGGCCCGAAGGTGGTTATGAGTACTAAATAATGATGATAATATATATTCTGTGGGAAAATATTAAAGTTTGCATCATCAGGGACACTATAATGATGAGCTGGCAACATTACCCAACCCTGTAATAAGGCTATAGCCACACTACCCGACACGGGTACATTTTTACGACGCTTTTAAAATTATGCAAGTCATGTCATACGGGTAAGTAAGGTACTTTCTAAACAACTAGCGTTTTCACTATTACTCACAAATTACACATTCTTCAAAATCGGCGAAAGTATTTATATTGTTATATTGGCGGGTAAAGTTTTCGTTGGTATAAGTAACATAGATTAGTATGGACAAGTATAATGTATACCTAGTGGTGAACATACATATACTAAGAAAATGTATAATTTGATTTTTGTTTTCTGTACAAATCCACTTGAACACAAGTACCCCAGCGCGTCTATCTGTCTATCTACACTACACTACGCCAGCCTATATCAGTCCACTGCTGGACATAGGCTTCCCCTAATTAAGGGGGATATTATGCCCATAATCCCACGCTAGGCATGCGGGCTTGAGATCGCAGAGCATGGTTTCTCGCACCGCCGACTCTGCTACACGTCGACAGCCAGGGGATTTAGCTGTAAAACCTCTACGCAGAAGTCGCGAGATGCCAACTAGTTTAGTATATGTATATGTCGAGATACGTAACTCAAACTTTGTAATTATATCATAAAACAAATGTTAAATATATTATAATGATATAAAACATATATGTAAAACTAGCTTCCACCCGCGGCTTTGCTCGCGTGGTACCGGGATAAAAAAATAGCTTATGTGTTAGTCCAACACACAAACTGAGTATATTCCAAGTTTCATCTAAATCCATTTTGAAGTTTTTGCGTGAAAGAATAACAAACATTCATCCATACATACATCCATAGTCACAAACTTTCGCATTTATAATATTAGGTGTAGGATGTACTAATTTGATACAAAAATCTACCTGTAACTTTAAAAATGTAAAAGTCTACATGTTCATCTTCAACAGCCTATAAAAGTCCACTGCCGGACAAATACTTCCCCCAATGAGCGTCATTGCGCTCTGTTCTCAACTTGACTGAATGGATTAATAAATGTTTTCCATATATAAGCTCAAACAACTTTATTTTTTGACATTATGTGCTTGTCTGCCTACGTTAAAGTAATACCATATGATGAAAACTTTGAAAACTTAATTGTTTGTTTATCGCGACGATATCTTCCTACTGGTGCTAAAGCCAGTCGCCACGTGTGTAACTCCCTTTAAACTTGAATGCACATAAACGTTATTGTTATAGGCGTTCCGTGTACACCCCGCTTTATTTCAGGAGACATAACTTTTTGTTACAACCTACCTAGTACATGGCTTTATTATGATAAGTACGTACTTAATATTGTTAGCGTCATGATCATCATCAACCTATAGATGTAGGTATACAATCAAATGATGCTGGACACAGCATCATCTAGTCCAAAACTAAGCAGGCAGCAGCTTGTATTATGGGAAACCTGACTGATATACTACCTAAAAACTTTTTTGGTACATAGAAAATACCCAAACCTAAGATAAACGTTAGTCTCATGGCGGGAATCGAACCCGCAACCTTCTGCGTCTCAAGCGGACCAACGCCCACTGTGCCACAAAAGTCGTCAATATCCTCCCAAAGGTATTTTGAGTTCGTTGGCGGAAGGGGCGCTGAGCAAGAGGTTGCCGGTTCGATTCCCGTTATAAGTAGGTAGAAACCGTTTCCGCCTGCTCTTTCACTTCGAATGCGATTGAAGTCGCAGGTGAAGCGAAGTGACGATTCAACGTGTACTTTAAAATTCCACTTGAATAAATAAATTTTCATTTCATTTAATTCAAAATTAACCTAAGTACTTGTATGTTATACCTTGTCTAGAGTTATAATGACTCGGCTATTTATTAAAGCGCGTAAGCTAGTAATAATTATATAATACTTTGCTGAAACAACCAAATAGAAACACTTCAACAAATCTCACAATTCTCAGTGTTGCCATCACAAGAAAGTCCGCGAAAACGGGGTATCTAAATCCTTTGATATTTAGCTTTTGTAATAATTCCAGTTAAAAATGTGAAATTCGCGGAAGAATTTAATTGAATTTCTAACTCAGTAATGAAGGTATCTGAATGTCACTTGTTAGGCTTACAATTTGAATCTTTTTAGAAATTTGAGAATCTCCGCAGTTTTTACGATTCAATTTTTGAAAGATTGTGAGAGAAGACAGGTTCCTTTTTTCATGCCTATTTCTGCCGTGAGGTAGCATTGCTGTGTTTCGGTTTGAAGGGTGTGGGTGCCGGTAAAATTACAGGCACATGAGGCCTACACCTTCATGCTTCAAGTTGATGTACGCAGGGTGTTGCATCGTAAGGCATGTTACAAACATCTGTGACCTACGAACCAATACTTTGTTATAGGTAAAGGTACCACTTAACACCAGGTTGGCATGGCAACCTGGTGTTAAGTGGTAGCTAGTTCCATCAGTAGGTATCATAATCAAAAACTTTGGACCTTGTTTGACCACGTACTCACCTGCTGTTACGTGACGCTCTGGAACTTAGAACATTAAGGGCCAGCAGCTATTCAGTCCAGACTCCTTGGTTTGTATATTCGAGCATCATTATTGAGAGGCATGAGGTGCTGTGGGGTGCAATGAGTTCCGATTCTGACCTCTGTTTTGGAACCCACGCCAACCTCACCCGCCCGTCGTGCAACATGTATAACAAACGAAGCTCTGGTGGTCAACCCCTTCAAGGGCTGAATTCAAGAAATACTTTTAGTGTACCCTTTGTGCAAGGAACATTGGAAACCTTTATTTATTGAATTTTTTGAGTTTATGTGAAATATGCTGGACGTATAAAATTATAAAATTTCCGACTCCAGAGTACGCCATTAACTCATACGGAAAAGAAGAAGAAGGATTCAACTACATAAATCAAATGATAGCGTTTGCCACAGTAAATCAAAAGAATACTACTAATGTATTCACTAATGACACAGTAGGGCTGTCACGCCCTTCAATTACCTTCTACTTGAGAACGTGACATGTGTCACAGTTCTTAAAATTATTTATAAACTATAAAGACTAGGCTGGACGACTGGACTTATAATCCGTACCTAGTACGTTGCCTCATACTATTATGAACAATTATACTTGATACTGGCGAAATTGTGGAAATATATCCCAAAAACCATTGAATAAAGAAATGAAAGTGTAGTTCTTAGTGGGTATGTGGTTAGTGAGGAAACAAGAAGTGCATGTTTTGTTTGTACACTCAGCGAAGCAGATTGACGAAATGGAATTAAAAATCAAAATAATGGAGTGATCATTTAATATTGTAGATCTAAACTTAAACAAAAACTAGCCAATGCAAATTTTAAAATGTTAATTCTTTAATTCTTTATTGCATACAAACATCGAGATAATAATATTGAACACTATAGAGTGACAGTCTTTAAGTGAAATTTAACAAAAATCGTCCAAGCGTGTTTGACATAAATAAACTTAATTTGCACTAATTTAGACCTTATGTCGCTTGAAAAGTGTTAGAAGACCGCGCAATTGACAGCGTGCGTGGAGTTTTGTTGCAGACACTTTTTTCCAAGTTTTCCACTCAATAGTATAAACATTTCGATTCATACAAAACATAATACAGAATGTTAATAACATTTTAATCGTAAGTTAGTTTCTTTGATAAAGAAGATTGGACCTTCAGGGAGACCCTAATCCCCACACTGGGCATGCGGGTTGGGGATCACAGGGCACAGCTGCTTCTCACACCGCTGACGCTGCTGCCCGTCGGCGAGCAAGGAATTCCGTTATGCCGGGTTAGGCTACGCTATGCTGCAATCAGCCAGCCACTATAGCCCCATTTGTTAGTTAGCAGAGTGCACCACGGGCAGGTGAGGTCGGCTTGAGTTCTGAAGGTGGATGTTGGCACCCCTTACACTCCTTGAAATTATAAAACAGTGCTAAACCACTTTTGTTGCTGACTGTACTTAAAATATTCAACGAGTTTGTAAAATAGAATATTAACATGAAAGAAAGAAACATCTATTATTATGATGATAAATTATCTATTTTGTATCTAATTTTAGAACATTATACCTTTGATGTCTTTGACGGCTATACAAAATAGGTGAGAATTTAAAACAGGTAGAGTCTTTGGAAATAACTCAATAGATTTATATAAATTCGCAAAAATATATTTTTTAAAGTACTTTAATTTAGCTCAAATGTATTTCTCTTTTAAATGTTTTTGATTCTTTCATTGAGACCAGTATACGAGTAGGTAGGTACTAGGTAAATGGATTATTTTAAAGAAATCCGTTTGCGTATTGAAAGATGCCAACTCAAAATACAAAAATAAATAAGATGTAAATACAAAGGTTCCTTAGAAACTTAAACAACTTATCTAAATCATATCACAAAGAGTTTCCTTTGCGCAGGCAAACAAACATATCTTGCACAGTTTTCATTCAAAACACGAAATAAAATTCCTTTAAAAACATTTCAAAGAGCCACAGAGGTCCTTTGGGTGCAATTTTGTGACGCGAAGCAGTGTGCTACATCATCCACTTTATTGTGACCCCTCTGTTACTTCGTGTCCGACATGAACACACTGACTTACGGAGGCAGGACCGCCGCTTACGTGTCAATTTAAACTGGACGTGTCATGTTTAGCCAATTTCACCTGAGCTGGCAGGTCTCTGGTGCTGTGTGATGGGAAAGTCCAGTTAAAGCTGGTTGTGTGACTGAGATTTCTACGTGGCAAAGGTCGACCTTATGCCTTGTTATAGCTGTTATATTTCTTTGTAAAGTGTGTCATTTGTGTGATTTTTTTGTTTTATATTGTGGGGTGTAAATCTGCGTAATTTCATCATTTTAGCCAAGTTTTGCCAAGTTTTTATTTTATCTGCGGTCGGGATTTGGAGCAAAGTTACATCATAGAGTATTCTGGTATGTTAAGGATGCAAAGTTTGTCAAAGATTAAAGGATTTAACTTAAGTCAGGTGAAATCTTGATGTTTTAAACCTATTTCAAAATACTTTTTTTTACATAAAATAGCCAAGCGCTTGACCACTAACACACCTGAAACAGGTGAAGTCTAAAAGGAACAACTTCCACATTATATTTGCTTGATTATCTATTTTACGATTTAACCTCAGCCTATTTTACAGTCCACCGCTGCATTATAGGCCTCCTCTAATGAGCGCCATATCCACGCATCCAGTTCCTACCAGCAGCCTTTCGCAGATTCTCATACCACCTGGCCGGACTACGGTGTACATTACCTAGCCACGATCTCCACTTAAGAATTCGTATAACTAATAAACTAGTTGAAATAAAGTCTTGAATTTTTCAAAAAGTACCTACGTAATAAGTAGAATTTTAAATATAGTTAAACTAAGTTTTTGTTTTAATCTATATTAGGGGTGATTAAATCAAAAGCAAATTTAAAACCCTATACCATTTCAATGTTCTGCCGAGCTGGCAACACTAAACAAAAAAATATACAACGTTGTTACAATATTCGCCCCGCCATTATTATTTCACACTCACTAACACATTATCGCTAAACCGGGACATTTTTCCCGCGACAGCCCTAAGGTCCCAAAACGGCGTCAGACCTGAACTTTATTATGAAGTCATAATCTCCATGTTGTCGCTCTATGGAGGTTTATGGACGTTGTGGAGGTTGTGTGCTAACATAAAGAATTATCTTTTACGGTTCAGCAGGTTTCGGTTTGAGCTGTTCGTGATGATATTCTACAGTCGATATTTTAGTTAATTCGTACTTTAAGACATACTATTGCCCGCGGCTTCTCTCGCGTGTTACCCGCATGGTAGCCTTTGGTTTTTGCAATTTCACCTCAATCTGTTTAGTTCTTTTGGCGTGAAGAAGAGACCAGCATACATCTTCAATCGTCATATTTGACAAATACTCGCCTTCAAATTGCGGGATACTAACACACAGCATCATTAGCCCCAAACTAAGAAGATCTTGTATGATAGGTCCCAAATGACTGTTATATACTACTTTTGAAAATTTGCATTTGCAGATAATACTAACATTTGTCTCGCGTTGGGAATCGAACCCGCAACCTTCTGCTTCTCAAATTGACCACCCACTACGCAACAGAGTTAATAGAATATAATATTGTATTATGATATATTTTTTGGTTAGGTAGTTATTCAAACGTAAGTTTCATATTTCGTTAGTGGCGCTCATTCTTAAAGGCCTACGCCAGTGGACAATATGCTGATGATGATTATAAAGTTTGATACATTCAAAACAGTGTACTTTATGTAACCAATGTAAAAGCAGACTAACTTATCGAAAACCGATACGTCAGCAAAACTAAACCAACATGATTAAACTAACCTGGCTACCCCTTTCAGCCCACACATCATACGTTTGCCGCTCTCAGCAATAATATCAATCTGAACACTCATGCTGAACGAGCAAAATTCTGGCTACAGGAAATCATCATCAGCCTATAACAGTCCACTACTGGACATAGCAGCAATCTACAATCATAAACTCAAAGACGATCTAGAGCCGTTAAGTTGTGGAGATACTACTATACGCCGCAAAAACAACCGCACCACCTGGATGGTTGGTTTTCTACAACTGTTTTTTTTTTGCACGATCCCTTCCTGCCACATACGTGCAAGTTGTGGAACGAACTCCCTACTGCGGTTTTCCCTCGGAGCTACGACATGGGGTTCTTCAAAAGGTGGTTATTTCATTTCCTCAAGGGGCGGTAGCGCATCAGTATCGCCTCTAGTGATGCAGGTGTCCATAGGCAGCGGTGACTAGTTCCCATCAGGGGGCCCGTCTGTTCGTGTGCCGGCCTACCAAGCAGAGCGGATTGACGAGGTGCGCGCGGTAAGTCTACCGAGAAGGAGGCGTGCTTTACAGCTCCGGTACTATTCATGGAGAAAAAGGGGCGGATTTGATCCAATAGTCGTTCCTAAGCATATGAAAGATTGCCGCCCCCCTACTCGCTGTAAAGCACGAAAAAAATACCAACCACCCGAGCCTACTCTTTGCCTTTGGTTTTTCGAAAGGTGCGCTTGATTTCACTAGGGTTGCAAACTTTTTCGGGAACCTACCACCCGTGCGACCATTACCTCAGTTAAGCCTGGATACCAGACACAATATAATAAACACCTCACGTTCCGCTATATAAGAAGTGAGGGTTGACTTTTCGGTACATCTTAAATAAAAAAAACCCACCAATTTATGCCGCCCCTAAGTTTTGCCGCCCTAGGCCCAGGCCTACTTGGCCTTTCTGGAAATCCGCCCCTGTGGAGAAATAGTAGTGGGCTTCACTGATGGAAGCTCCGGTACCATTCTTGGACAAATGGTAGTGCGCCTTCAGAGCTTGAGTGACTCAGCCTGAGTACCGTGATACACTTTGCATCTCGGCAGCAAGACCTACTGCATACTGCTCCTGGTATTTGCCAGTTTAATCGTTTGTTTCATAACCTACCGGTTGGTAAGAGGACGATAAACATTAAGTAGATGTGATTGGGTCCGTTTGTCTGCCAGCCAAAAAAACAGAAGCTGTCTCCCATCAAAAACTTTTTAAGGTACTTCAACGGTGGGATGATGTTTGTTGATCCGTGTGAACGTCAAAAGTAGCGGTTTCCGTAACTGTAAATCGGCTTAACATTTTGCAGAGTCGCCATTTTGTGTGAGGTGCTGACTCCGTACCCTGACTCCTCCGCCGTGAAGATACAGAGCATCTTTAAATAATCCAAGAATTTGCACAAACTCTTCATTTAAATTTACAGGATGAGGCCTTTTCTTAAAATGTTGGTGAAATAGAATCGCTGGTTCACAACTGAAAAAAGGTTTCCTAGAAAAGTGAACCTAGGATTCAAATAAATAGTTTCCGCCCTCGGCTTCGCTCGTCTGATATCTTAAAACGTAGCCTCTGAGTTATTCCTAGTCTAGAACTACATAAGTTCAAAATATGTTGTTCTAGACTGAATTTGTTTGCATGATCTAAAAATATTTGTTCCAGTGGATGCGCATGGTGGGTTTTTTGCATGTAATCAAATTATTCTTAAAGAAAAAATAGTTTTTAAGGATAACAAATTTAATTGAAGTCTATGTATGACGCTGGATATCACATCACTTCACTTCTTTATTCTATCTTAAAACTGTGGCTTCTATCCTAGAAGCCACAAATGTTTTGCCCAGTTTTCCACAATTTCCCCAGTATCATATCAAAAGTAAATTTATGTTGTATGTAAATGTATGTAAATGTATTGACGTTGACGTTCGCAATAAAATTTCATCGCGTCGCGAATACTTTTTTTTGAATGGGTATCAAATTCAAATTCGTATGCGTTTATTAATATAAGGATAATTTAAAAATGATAGAATAATTATCTGCGTTATACCTATGAATTTTTAGCCCCCCCATCTAGATGATTGTTGTACGCAGTGATCTAGCTATTTCCGTCACTGTGGCCAAGTCGTAACTTGGCCTCGTAAAAAGGTCCAGAATGAAGGGCCGCGCCTTGAACGCAAGTTATTAGTTCGATCCCGGTTTACGACGACCTGACGTTCACAACTGACGTTTCAAAGACGCCATGTTTTTTGGCACTTAATTAGAGGAACTTCTTTTTATTTTTTAACTATATCCTGCCTGTGCGTTCAGTCACTTGGTACCTAAGAGCTAGTCCAGACGGCGCGATCCACACGCGAGTCACGAAACTGCAAACTGCACGGAAAACACGTGGCTGCATGTCGCCGCAATGTATGAAGTTGGGAGGCGGGTTATTAGTACAAGATACTTCATTTTGACTTTGACCACGTATTATGATATCTGTGCAAATACATTACGAGATACGATTATACGATTTTTGGTGTTTAGTTCCGGGATTATTTTTCCATGTTTAGTTCCAGCATTATTCAAAGTAAAACTAAACTAATTAAAAGTTTTCGTAGTTACGCTTCTTAAATCTGAGAGAGTAGTTTTAAAGTATATTGTCCACTAAAGCGTTACATAAGAAACCACATACATCAATTGATATTATGAATGCTAATCGTATCCCAAAACTAGTTCTATTTGCTAAATTCATTTTAATCATCATCAGACTAGCAGCCGGCTGCTCCTAGGCCTCTCCTACTGAGCGCTATAGCACCCTGTCCTCAGCTTGAACTTTAACTATCTAAATAATAAAAATTAATTAATTTGTCCTGTAAATATTTTCATATTCCTAATATTCAATGTTATTAACTATCATTTTAATTTTGGTTACATGTACATTTTATTAAATCTTTATGTAGCTTAATAGTAAGTACATACACTCTGTAGGAGCACAGCAACAGTGTTAAACCTACTTTACCAATATACCTACATGTCAATAAATAAATAAAATAAATAAAATAAATAATGCTGGACATTATCACACAGCATCATGTAGCCCCAAACTAAGCAGAGCTTGTATTATGGGAACCACATGATTTATATATTACATATATAATTTTTTTTAGTAAATACATACATATCATACATAGAAAACACCCAGACCCGAGACAAATATCTGTAGAGCATGCAAACATTTGTCCAGCGGCGGGAATCGAACCCGCAACCTTCTGCGTCTCAGGCGGACCTTCGCCCACTACGCCACAGAGGTCGTCAAAAAAAAAAAAAATAATAATTACCCAGAAAAAAAAATATCTCATAGTATATTTCAACGGATTATGCCATAATTAGCCATGGTTTGACGCTTTAGCAGATAACTTGCTTTATTACAGTTCTTATTTAGTGCTAAAGTTTGGAGAAAATGACTTCGCGTTTGGATATTTTTTGGAATTTCATTTTATTTATTTATACACGATTTAGTTTTAGACTCATCATCCTCATCATCAGCCTGGAGCAGTCCACTGCTGGACATAGGTCTTCCCCAATGAGCGCCATTGCGCCCTGTCCTCAGCTAGACGCATCCAGCTTCCACCAGCAGCCTTTCGCAAATCGTCACTCCACCTGGCTGGAGGGCGTCTGGTCTTCACTCAAGGACTCGTTTAGCCCAACGGTTGTAGGTTCTTCGGCAGATGTTTTTCTAGTAGAGTTCTTTGTGGAGGGCTCGTCCGGGTGTGTACTGGCACCATGCCTTTTATGCCTATTTCTGCCGCATCGTAGAGCACGTTAAAACGTGAAAAAACGTGATCTCCGATGCAATGCTTTGTAATAGGTAATGATTAGCACTTAAAATCACGTGGGTAATGTGCTTCTTCCATCTTCAAGTACCATAAAAAAAGAGAAGGCCAGCCCACTGTCACTTCAGCTTGCTAATTCTCTGAGCTATGTCAACAACTTTAGTTCTATGTCGGATAGTCTCGTTGCGGATTCTATCCTTCAGCGAAACTCCGAGCATAGCTAGTTTCATAGCACATGCCAGTTATAAATAAATAAATAAATAAATACACGAGACATCTCACACACGGCCATCATCATCATCATCAGCCTATAGCAGTCCACTGCTGGACATAGGCCTCCCCTAATGAGCGCCATTGCGCCCTGTCCTGAGCTCGACGCATCCAGCTTCTACCAGCAGCCTTTCGCAGATCGTCACCCCACCTGGCCGGAGGGCGCCCTACACTACGTTTGCCGAGCCGCGGTCTCCACTCAAGAACTCGTTTACCCCAACGGTTATCGGTTCTTCGGCAGATATGGCCAGCCCACTGCCACTTCAGCTTGCTAATTCTCTGAGCTATGTCGACAACTTTAGTTCTATGTCGGATAAACTCATTGCGGATTTTATCCTTCAGAGAAACCCCGAGCATAGCTCGTTCCATAGCTCGCTGAGCGACTTTAAACTGGTGGACTAGCCGTACTGTGAGAGTCCACGTTTCGGCTCCGTATGTCATGACGGGTAGGACGCACTGATTGAAAACTTTCGTTTTCAAACATTGCGGTATGGGTGACGAGAAAACGCGACGTAGTTTTCCAAATGCTGCCCAACCCAGCTGAATCCTCCTCTTGGCCTCCTTCTCGAAGTTGTTTCTACCCAACTGCAATATCTGCCCGAGGTATGTATACTCCGAAACAACTTCAAGAAGGTGTCCATTAACGACGACAGGACTCGGATCAATTCGGTCATTGACCAAAACTTTGGTCTTGTCCAAATTCATGCCGAGACCTATCTTTCGCGAGGCTGATGCTAGGCCGTCCAGCATCTGTTGCAGCTCCTCCAGCGACTCCGCCATTAGGACTATGTCATCAGCGAATCGCAAGTGTGAGATGTGCTCGCCGTTTATGTTTATGCCCATACCTTTCCAGTCCAGCGTCTTAAACATATCCTCCAACGCGCTTGTGAACAGTTTCGGAGATATGACATCTCCCTGTCTCACTCCGCGGCGCAGTTGGATGGGTTTAGACACACACACACGGCCAACTGATCCCAAACAAGGCAGAGCCTGTACTATGTACCAGATACTGTTACACATACATAGATACTTATAAAACACCCTGACACAGAACACACATCTATGTTCATCACACAAGTGTTTGTCCTCGGCGGGAATAAAACAGAGTAACTACCAACTAAGGGCCAGCAAAATAATACTAAGGATAAAAATACAATGCTCAAACTTTATGATGATTTTACTTATTTCACTAGGTTGTGTATTGCTGTCTTGCTGACAGCGGGTGACACCGGGCTGCGGATAATGATGATGTAATCAACAGACGCACCCGACTCTGCTTACAAACCCACCCTCAAAAGCATATCAATATAATTCAATCATTCACTCTATGTCCGTTCATTCACTCACTCTGACAGGCCGCCATGACAAACCCAAGGGATTTAAATCCATTTGTTATTTTTAAGGGCGTTGCGACGTTTATTAATAAGGATCGCTTTGTATGGGAATTACGTGTCGTTTGCGATTACGGCTGAATGAATTAGAGGTGTTTCTTTGTTATGTTGAGTAGGTACTTGAATTTTAATTTATTAAAATTGTGGGATCTTGTTCACTCATAGAAGGCAATAAACCATCGGTTACAACCTGCATCTTTGGAATCCAAGTCAACCTCACATGTACGTGCCCACCGGATGATTGCGGCTTAGCGCACCCTAATCAATCTCTTTTCTTTTTAGAGGAGGCCATTACATGTCCAGTAGTGGACTGATATAGACACACCGCCTGTTTTTTGTTGGCAAAAATTTGAAGTTTGTGTGTCAGTGTGGATGAATATGTATGTTTGTGCCTACTCAACGTAACAGCTGAACGGATTTGGATAAAACTTGGATTATACAGTCTGTGAACTGGAATATTTTTTTTTATTTTGAAAACAAAATCTATAGCTCGTATGTACGTAACGAATTAAACTTATATCTTAACTGCAAGCCAAAGTCGGATTTAAATTTTACGAGCATTATACATATATAACATTTGGACATCATGGACGTTTATTCCGGTATCATAGCGAGCGAAGCTGTGGGCGTAAACTAGTAACAAATATTTACACTAGTATTATAGCACCAAATTCGGTCATACCGCAAGAAAAAGTAACGAATTCCTCAAAGAAGACAGATTTACATATGAGAAGAGCTATGCGAATCATAACCCTCCCAAATAAACCAATAAAAATGCAAAAACTGTCGCCGACTCCGTGCGGGATTCTATTAAACTTTAATATTGAATCTAGCCCTTGTCACTGTGTAGTGGACACTCGCACAAGGATACCTGCACAGTGTACACGTTGTACAGAAAGAAAACTCCATTATTATCACTTTAGAATCTAAAAATTAACATTACATAATGACATGACATTACAATAGCCCTTTTATCCTGGAACTTATTTGCTAGCTAAGTTTCTGTTGTTTCCCTTCCTGAGATAAAGTATATCTCGGATTTCAGCATGCCTCTTGACAAAGGCCTTCTCTAAAGCTTTCCATTGCTTTCTATATTTTACAATTCTTCTCAATGTTGGACCTGATGTGAGATTTAGTTCGTCTTTCCATCTTTTACGTTGTCGACCTCTATTTATTTTTCCATTCAGTCAGGATTTTACTCCACTTATCCTGGGGGCTTCGTAACATGTGACCCGCCCATCTCCATTTCATTTCATCTATCTTAGTGAGGATGTCTGTCATCATGATCTGTCCTGTCTTAGCTATTACAATGAGCTTTCGAAATAAAATTACATGACAATCATTCATATTGAAAAACGGGAATTTTCACGTACCGTTACATCGGTGAAGGCACCGACGGCGTTTGACTCATTATGAATGAGTTAATTCACGTTAGTTTCATGAGTAAAATACATGACAATCATTACCTTGACTCCTCACGTGGATTCTTTCATGTGTCGTGGGTATCAGGAACTGCCTATCGGCAGCCAGTGAATTAAGTTAGTGTGTGTAGTGTGTAGATCTGTGCTGGTGTCAGTTGGCCGCCAGAGCATCGTTTGTTAGTTATCAGGGTGCACCACAGGCAGGTGAGGTTGGTTTGGGTTCCGAAAATAGACATTGGAACCCCTTACTCCCAACTCAACACCTGGGTGTTCGAGGCTTGACAAAATATCTTCAGATCATGAAAATATTCGTATCGCAACGGGAATCGAACCTGCAACTTTAACATCTGAGCCGGCTATTGGCTCCTTACGACAAAGAGGTAGATTGCAAAATCTTAGAAATTTCTCAGTCCATTTGCAAGTCTTTCAAAACGTCTGTACTTACTGTTAGTCAAATAAAACGTGCTTGAGTAAGGACAAGGGTAAGCCACCCCTAATAAGCCAAGTTAATTGAAATTGGCAGGGGGTGGGTAATTTTTAGAATAATATTTTAAAGGTTGTCGGAAGTGGTAGATGGCCCGATTTGATTTTATTGCTACTTAGTCAAATTAGAATCGGTGCTTTTGCCCACTTTATGGTGCTTTTCAAATTTATTGGATTTTAGCATGTTCTTAATTTGGGAGGGTTATAACTTCTCTGTAGTTTCATTACTCGATGTAACACAGTAACCGTCCTATTAATAACATTCTATAAACCTCAGAACTCTGAACGTCAACTCATACGTCTGATCTCTACTTTCTTGTGTGCATATATCATTTGCTAGAAAGGGTTGCATACTTTATCTTAATGCGATTTCTGCGACTTCGTACCAGGGCATTTCAATATAACTGCATAGAATTTTGATAGATTGCCTTGGTACGATTAACGTTTTGATCTCGTTTGAAGTCGCATGATATTGGACATAAGAAAGTAGAGATCAGCCGTATGAGTTGGTGTTCATCTAGTGTAAGACTAGTTTCATTTTAAGACTTCATCTAGTTGTCTTCTATAAATGTGGATATAATGGATGCAAAGTTTGTGTTTATGTATGTGTGAGTATGTTTGTTCCAATTTGTTTGATTTGGAAGAAATTTGGCTATACAAATTTATGACATCATCACTAAGGGGTTTTTGCCCATAATCCCCACGCTGGGCGTGCGGATTGAGGATCACAGAACATAACTCCTCGCACCGAGTTCTTGAGTGGAGACCCCGTCTCGGCAAACGTAGTGTAGGACGGTCTCCACTCAAGAACTCGTTTACCCCAACTGTTATCGGTTCTTCGGCAGATATAGCCAGTCCACTGCCACTTTCTAATTCAAATATCAATGTTGACAATTTCGGGTATGTTAGTTTTATGGAATGGCGCAATATTAGCATATGGCACTACTGAAATATATGAAAAAAATATATAGATGGTTATCATTATTATATTAAATTAATAAAAATTCAAAAAGATTACGTATCATTGTAATCTATGGGTCGTATAAACATAATTTTTATTTAATTATCATTTTACTCTACAAAAAAGTAAAAAGTATTCCCCGTTTATAAATAACACCGCTTGGGTACAATTTGGCCAATATTCCGGTTCATTTGAATTCATATCATGTTTCTTCTACTCTTCATAAAATAAAACATCTCACCCGTAGCAAAACCAACTGTAACGCCCACAAAACAGAGACTAATTTACCAAAACAATACAATTGTAAAATTCACCCCGAAACTGCTGACCTAATTTTCTTGAATTGCACTTAAAAGGGTTAATTGTTCCAAAAATGTTGCCAAATGGACACATTAAAGGGAAAAATAAGATTATAGACATTATTGGAACTAAGCTGTGTAATGTCTGCTCAGACATTTAGGGTTCATTAGTGTAAGTGACATTAGAGACGGTGGCCCAATGGGGTGCCACCCACCCCCACCACTAGCCCATACCAGTCCACTGCTGGACATAGGCCTCCCATTATAACAAGGGAGACATGATAATACACAATCATTTATTTACCACTTGGCACACAATACATACTAAAATACAACAGAAAGTTTTGTAAATAATTAAACAGTAGGTAGGCAGTATGGTCCCGGCATGTAGTTGTGCAACAGCAGCAATACGGCCTCGACTCAGCATTAAGGCCTTTTCTTGGAGAAGTAGGCGCCGGTATTCTGCCGAAACCTTTCTTGAGATTATGCCCATAATCCCTATGCTGGGCATGCGGGTAGGGGATCGCAGGGCATATCTTCTCATAGCCGACACTGCTGCCCGTCGGCGGTCAGGGAATTCAGCTGTGCCGATGTTAGGCTGTCCCATGCCGCAACTAGCCGAGTTCCGTTAGTTAGTAAACAGGTTGCGCCTTGGGCTGGTATGGTTGGCTTGGATGCCGAAGATGGAAGTTGAATAACCGATGCTAAGAAACAAAAAATAAAGTTACTTGTTCAAATTGTGTCATAATCACCACATAACTCGATTAACTTACTTTCTTACTTACTTACTACAACCATTTGTGGGTCGTGGCCACTTCTACGATGGACTGCCACTCGCTTCGATCCTTGGCTTTCTTCTATAGTTGGTAAACTTCTTGAGATCTTCTTCAGATTTTAAGATCTTCTTCGACGCAGTCGCAACATCTCTTTTTTGGTCTCCCTTGTGGTCTCTTCTGCTGCGGTTTCCAGTCGGTGATCACTTTGGGTGCCCTATTTTCATCCATTCTCTACACATGCCCGGCCCATCTCAGGCGTTGTTATTTGATACATCTGACGTTAACTCATTTAATTCATCATTTCTCGGTATAATCCGTAGTCCACACTAGCTCATAATCCGTAAACATAAATACCGTATATAACCGGATCCGTGACCGTTGATTGGCACGGTTTAGCGGTAAGCTAATTGTGCGTTTATTTGTATATTCAATAAATTTATCGTAATGCGCAAATCCCATGATAATTCAGTACAGACTTTACAAGATAGCTGGTTCAGTACATGACTCATATTTTAAAATTTAAAGATAGATAGTAAATGAAAACTTTTTTTCAAAACACGTTACAGTGTAGCTGTAAAGAAAGATAGAATGATAAAAAAATATTTATTTGTGACAACTGACATTAACAAGGTAACTTACACACAAAAAAAGCAATGATGTGTTGTCATTATGATTGTGTCAATGTCAATATTTTCAGATTTTGAAAACAAGTAAGCTGATCTATTGATTACCATGTAGGAGGTCGTCAGAGGCAAGACACAACAACAAAATAAGGGTCTTTTGAAAAGTCGCAATTTTCAAACCGTGATTTCTGTCAAGGATGATAAAAAAAATCATGATTTCATTAGATGTTTGGGACAAAAAGATAAATTTAGAATAAAACATTATAAAAATATATAAACAATTCTATATTGCACAAGATAAAAGATGAACCTACAAAGGCAAATATAATGCTAAGTAGCATTTAGTTCCAAAGATCATGAATTTTTCAATTCGAGTACTTTTTATTCTTTGAATGAGCTAGTTGACCTATGGTATTGTAGGTATTGAATAATTGAATAAACATCCAAATATTACTAGCAATCAGAAGTGGGATTACTTTTTAAAGGCATTTATTATCAACATGACTTTTACAAACTTGGGCGCAAACAATTCAGGCAAGGAAAATAGACTTAGAGTTAGAATATATAATTGACAGAACATTTTCTAAAATACATATGCCTTCAAAGGTTAGGTTAGGTAAGGTAGGCTCCTAACAATATTATATCATCATCATCATCATCATCAGCCTATAGCAGTCCACTGCTGGGCATAGGCCTCCCCCACAGCCCAACCATTTGACAATTACAAAGTGTCGTTACAACTTTTGGTCTTATTTTTTTCCGTCTAGCCCCCTTTCGCAACGCGCGATAAGGAACTTCGTTCCAATATATTTTTATCGTATTATGTTTGGTAGGTATCCGAAGAGTGAGCGAGCCACTCTCTCCGCACTGTGCGCTAGTGTTGACAGCTCGCAAATATTGTGACGTGATGTCCCGCGGTCGCTTATCCGGACTTACCGAAAGTTACGGTTGATATGCTGTAGTACATCACTATTTTACTGTTTCATTGCAGTGGGTTTATAATATTGACTGTAGTTTTAATTATTTACATACATACAAGTTAGAAGTGAAGTGATGTGTCTGATTAAGTACTATAATATGTGTCAGAATATTTAGTAATAGTAGAAATTCATAGCAAGTCTGGGTGTATAGTAACTTAGTCAATCAAAAAAACAACCTTCTCTACCTTCCTCGCAGTCGGCTAACAGAAAATACTCCAAAGAAACCTTATCCCGACGGTTCATCCCGTGATAAATGACAATCGCAACCCCCACTAAATTAGACTCTAGTACAACGCAATAAAATCGAGAATCGCTAATCAATCGAGAAATCATTTGAGTAGGAAAAATCGTTCCTATTTCTTGCAACCCTGTTTTGATTATAGGAGAGTTTCGCATGCAAATGAATTTGACCCTTTATGTTCGAAGAATAGAGTGGATTTTTGTTTGTTGATCCTGCTATTTATTTGTGCAAATAATTTTGGACGCTATCGTTTGTAAATAGATGTGACTTTCGCTTGGCTAATGTAAAGTAGGGAAGGGACAAAACGTGACATCGGATAATTTATTAAAGTTTTTTTTCGTTAGGTTTAAGATTAGGAGAATTCGGTTGGGAATACTTTTCAAGTTTTTATTGAAGTGAGGATAATTGGATTAGGCTGATTAGGCCTTTCGCGTTTTTCCGTAATTTTCCGGACATTCGTCTTGTTTACGGAAATTAGATTTGTCTCAGACGTATTTTGTTTTTGACTTTTTGGCTTTTTAATTTTGACTTGCTCTGAAAAGATTGTAATCAACTCAAAGTGCCTAGTTACTGTTATCAGCCAATCTTATGTTGCTTATAGCTTTGTCCATTGCTGTCTCTTTCACTCCCCTATACGACATGACGGTGACCTTCTCTTTTATCTAACTCATGAAGCTTATTCTTGATCTACGATGAAGAAAAACCAATGAAAAGTCATTTTCGTTTTCGTCATTTTTCATCATTGGTCGTCGTCACTATGTGTATGTCAATGTCAATGTCCCGCGTATCAACCTATATTTAACAAACTGTAAGTTATTTTTGGGTATTTTGGTGTTTTTACAAAATAATAAGGGGTTTCTCTATCCAAAGTTAAAGACTACAATTAGTTCAGCATTAACCGTGTCGCATCGTGTAAAAGTAACCATTTATCATCCATTAAAGTCACAAAGTTTTATTATTTTTGACACAGCCCCCGAAAATTGGTATTAATTGTCGCTTTACAAAAATTACCCCAAGTTTGTTTCGTGAAATTACCCGGCAGAGGAAATTAAACCCTATTCTGTTAGTGATTAAAGTCGATTTCTCTTGGATTAAGCTTTCATCTAGTTCGTAGAAATAGCTAAAATTGAATTTCAACTCAAATATTGAGGTGTTTAATCACATTTTCTATTACGATAGTCACGCGAAATTTCCTTGAAAAATTCTTGGAAAACTTTGAACTTTATTTTCTTCGTGAAAAGTTCTATTTTACCTTGAAGACTTGAAAGAAAAGTTTTTAATTGATTTTTTGCGTGTTTACAATCATTTCCTACAATTGTGAAAGCTGTAAATGATTTACTGTTTCGAGTTAAATCTAGTTTCAACCTTAAGTTGTTTGCTTAAAGTTCTATTTCATTTGCGTATTTAAGCTTACTATTTGATTGTTATGATTAAGAATGTGAAGTATTATTATCATTGAGCACTTTGAAGAATGCAGTTGGCCCGGAGCCACCGCCGTCAGCCATTTGTCTTTTGGTGTGCAAAATGAATCTAGTTTAATGATAAATTTAGCTCATTTTCTTAACCACCTACACGGTTTTCTTGGAAATTTTAAAATTAATCGTTAACTACCTATACCTATTTTAAGTATCTTATAAGGAGCGTTTTCTTAGTATACTTAACTAGGTTCGTTTAGTCAAAAATATTGACAGGTTATCAAACCTGACAATACATTTGACTGACTTCCGCCCGCGGCTTCGCTCGCCTGGTACCCGAATAAAAATTAGCCCATGTACCTATTATTCCAGATTGTGAACTATGTATATTCCAAATTTCATCAAAACCCATTCTGTAGTTTTTGAGTGAAGGAGTTACAAACATCCATCCATCATAACAAACTTTCACATTTGTAATATTAGAGTAATATGATATATAATTTGATTTGATGTCAGTTGGCCTATGCAAGTGGTTTTTGACCGTCTAGTTGATTCCTCACGTGCCAATATCAACAATTAATTGAAAAAATTCACGCCGTTTGTCGCATATTATTACAGGAAATGGAATACTGTTCTGTTTTCGTTCAATTACGTAGTTATTTTTATAAAAACGCTTTCTGAATATTTATATCTCTCTCTATCGTCGAATTCTGTAGCGCAGTGGGCGAAGGTCCGCCTGAGACTCAGACAGTTGCGGGTTCGATTCCCGCCGCGGGACATAAGTTTTGCATGTTCTGCATATATTTGTCTCGGGTCTGGGTGTTTTCTATGTGTGATATGAATGTATTTACAAAATAGTATATATGTAATATATCAATTATGTGGTTCCCATAATACAAGCTCTGCTAAGTTTGGGACTACATGATGCTATGTGATAATGTCCAGCATTATTTATTATTTATTTATTGTTTTCTCTGGAATGCTCCAATTTATAGGTCATCATCATCATCATCATCATTTAGCCCGTTAACACCCACTGCTGGGTATGGTCCTGCTCTTTGTGATGAAACCTCTTTTCGCAAGGGATAGCCCTTGCGAGTCTCATCCACAGATAACCCATATATTATATTATTAGATTACATTTTATTTATAGGTACATACTAAAATGATTTTTATTTGTTTCAGGTATGAACTATGAATAGTGAAAAGATCCAGTGTGGTGATAAAGTATAAATAAACATTAGATTTGTAAGTACCTAATATTTTTATTTTGGGGGTTGATTTAGAAGTTTGTGAAATTTTATCAAGTTCCACATTTATATCAGAAAATTATCTTTCATAATGGTTCAAACATAATAAGCTACCTATTAAACTACTCGCCACTCGACTAAATCACTAGCGTAGTCTGAAACAGCAATAAGACCTATAAGAATATTCTCGGCAGCTAAAAGGGCCTATACTCTTTGCCAAAACCGACCATGGATTAGTATGGATGGATCTTATCCTCAGAAATATATTTTACGTATTCAGAAGAACTCCATTTATCATTCATTGTCCGAAGTTTTGGCTATCGACATGTTAGGGCTCGTCCATACTGACGAATATACCGCGAACGAACGACGTTTGTTTAGTGTAACTGTTACTGTTTGATAAGGTCCTTTGGCCATCTGGGGTGGTACTTCTACCATCCGTATTTTTGTCGCTAAGCAACAGTGTTTGAAGAGCGTGGATGCTATAATAAATGAGCTATATACTAAGGGTTGTCGAATGATAATGCACAAAATTTTAGCCGTGCGGTACTTCCGCTCCCCTCGACCAAGTGAGTCAAGCGGCTCACTCCTAAATGTTATTACCTAATACATACTAAGAACACATAAGGTAGACTGCATATGCCATCAAGTAAGGCTCGCAATATTATATGCAATTGGAATAAGGAATGACGGGTAAAAATTAATTTAAAGTACTTTACTTACTACTGTACGTACCTACTGTGTTACGTATTGTATTACTTAATCCGTGCTATGAAATTTTTACCTATCATTCCAGATTCTGAGTGCTTATAGTCCGATCCTCTATGTATTATGGTTGCAACTAAAATACTTAATAAGATGGTGATGTGTGACATTATCGGCTGCCACAGTTATAGTTGTGATAGAGCATTGATAGCAAGCGACAACAGCTGATAGGTAAATTGCAAAATCAATTTTCCGGTTTCAAACAGAAACTGATTCCTGTGAAGTTACGTAATAAGCTCAACAAAGCACACGTGAAGCTCGCAAGCCTTTCAGGCATATTCGCGACAGATCTTATATAGACGTGCCGTGCATTCGCTGACATGGATTCGCCTTTAGCTAAGGCCGAATCCTTACTTTTATCCGACTGCCAAACGATGGGTTATGTTTTTATGATTTATTCAATTCTTTTATTCTATTGTTAGATGTTTTTCTCTTTGGAAACTTTATTTTGACATGGGTAGATTGTGGTTTTTGTTTAGGTAATATGGGTACCAGACGATTTTGACAACCTAGTTTTTAAGTACCACAGAGTAGATCTCACTTGAGTGTAATGGGTTCCAACCTTTTTGAAAGTTGAGCTTACCTCACCTGCCCGTGGTGCACACTGCTGTATAACTAACGAGGCTTTAGCGGTGGCTGATTGTGGCATAGCGCAGCCTAACACTGGCACAGTTAAGTCCCCTTGTCGTCAACAGACAGCAGCTTCGCTGGTATTGGAAGCTGTGCAGTGCAATTTCCAACATGCCCACTGTGGGGATTATGGCCCCATTGTAGGGGAGGCCTAAGTCTAGCAGACTGAATGGGCTGGTTGGATCCTCAACGAACCTCAACTCAATACTAGGTGACGCGTGGAGGGCTAGAATGAGATGGCCGTAGAAAATAGACGTAAATATTTTTCTATATTTTTTGATGAAGTCTGTAGCGCAGTGGGCAAAAGTCCGCCTGAGACGCAGAATGTTGCGGGATCGATTCCCGTCACGAGATAAATGTTTGTATTTTCTGCTAATGTTTGTCTCGGGTTGGGTATTTTTATATCATCATCATTTATTTAAGCGCCTTCCACCTGCCTCTCTCCAAAGTAGCCTCCTTTACTCCCCTATACGACATGACATCTCCTTTCTCTTTAATGTGGTTCATATAATTTATCCTTCGTCTTCCCCTACCTCTCTTTCCTTCAACTTTTTCCTCAATTATCTATATATAATAATGAATTTATTAACAAAAAAATTGTTATCAATAAAGTTATAAATATCAATCATGTAGTTCCCATAACACAAGCTCTGCTCAGGGGCTAGGTAGTGCTATGTGGTAGTATCCAGCATTATGTTTTTATTTTATTTTTTTTAGTTCGCGCGACGAGCTCGATACCTTCAAATAAGGGTGGTTGGAGGTAGCTAGGGAGAAGGTGAATCAAGACAGAGATCTTTGAAAGACTATGGAGGAGACCTTTGCCCAGCAGTGGGACGAGAAAGATTTAAAAAAATGTCTATGACTATGAGTAACTTTTGTGATAATGAAGTTATTATATATTCAAGGAAACCTCTAGTTGTTTTAGGGTAGGCTCTTGACTCAAACTTACGAATTTGTTTATCCAAAGTTTGTTATTGATGTGTGAGCGCTCGAGCGATCAGTATCGGTTCTGGAGGAAACTTTGAACAGGTCAAGTGAAGTCAATGAAGCCTTCTAAGAAAGTGAATTGAAACAGTTGTTTTAGGTTAGTTTATCGTAAACTTATTATAATTTAATTAAAACAAATTATTTTAACCGACAATACTAGCTCCCACCAGCGGTTCAGCTTGCGTGGTGCCCTCTACCTTACTATAGCATTACGACAGCAATCTCCTTCGGTTGTAAAACTTGTTTAAATCTGTTAACACTTTGAGTGCTGACAACACAGATGTGGTTCTGCACGTCCTCGTACTCTCGCATGGCTCGTAGCGTCATGTGCGAGGCCACCAGCCAACGGCCAGCAGATGCAAAAAGTACTTGTACACTGTGATCGCTCATTTATGGTTGGACCATAATTGTTCTTTTTCGAAATAGATTTTTTGTTGTGTAATACAATGAGTAGATACATATTCGATGTATCTAACATTAAATTCTATATAAATTATTAATTATATTTATGTTTAAATTATATTATATTTTATAAACAATACAACAATAACACCTGGGACCTGATTCTCAGGAATAAATAATAATGTCACGTTAGATATTATATCGCGAAAACTGTCAATTTTCCATACAGTTTTGACAGTTCGCGCGATATATATCTAATGTGATAAATATATAGAATCTCGAGAATCAGGACCCTGTTTATACAAACCTAAGCTAATAGAAGGGGGATACGTTATAAGATATATCATGAATGTCTAGATTACTTATTGAGGTATGCCCATGATGATGTGGGTTGGGGATCGCCTGACACAGCGCTGCTGCCTGTCAGCGGTCAGGGCATGTAGCTGTGCCGGTGTTAGGTTGCGCTAAGTCATAATCAGCAGCCACCAGGGCCCGTTTGCTAGTTAGCAGCTGCACCACGGACGAGGTTGACATGGGTTCCGAAGAAAGAGGACAGTAAAAAAAGTCCACGGTGGTATATGTCTATCTCTTAGGAAAAACCCACAATAACCACTTTTTATCCTTTACTTTTAACGAGAAATAATGGCATAATTACGAAACGATTAAAGCAATACAGCATTAATTCTTATCCAGTTAGTACCTTAAATACATTGTGCATATGTACACTGAGAAAAATTTTGGCTCACAAAGCACAATAATAGCGTTGTCGATTTTTTATTGTTTGTGGAACAAAATACTTTAACGATGCATTCAAGTTCATTTATGTACAAATACAATGTCATTATTGTGAGACTGTTTGTTGTGGAATTAACAATTTTAGTTTTGTCAAATTTGTCATTTTGTCAAAATAACAAAGCTTTAGCGTTACGATCACAAAAATACTTTGTGAATTTGTTAAAGTAATTTTGTTCGAAATAAACAAAGTTCAACGTAGACAATGTGACAACATTATATTGTTACGGTCACAAAAATACTTAAATGAAGCAACAAATCTTAACTTTGTTGAAAACCGAAAATTTCAACATAAACAATTTGACAAAATTTAATTTGAGGTAGGCACAACTCTGCGGTGCAACAAAGTTAGCATAAACTTGGCGCGCGGTGCGGTGTGTAGCGGGGGAAGCTTATTTTGTCGTACGCGCATCATTCGGATTCCATTCGGCGTCTTACTTTAGTTGTGAACGGGTGCGTGCGTGCGCACTGTACCTACTACGCTCGGTGATTTTTTTATGTGAGTGCACGAACAGAATATCGGAAATGGATTTAGCCCAGTTCCTTGAGAACGAAGGGCTCTCACACCTACTTGATTTTATGTTAGGTAAGTTTTTGTTTGAAATGCATACCTATCTCGTGTCAAGCCGCGCCCGGTGAGACTGAAGTGACTTGGTTTGGTTTCTATTTTATGTAATGGCGGATGGCGACCCACGACGCTTTGCTTGTACTTAAACGTATGTAAAGATCTTTACTGTATTTGTGTTCATATTCATATTTTATTGCACACCATAGTATAAAAGATGTTATTACATTATATCTAAACATGTTTGTACCGTGTTGTTCTGTACAAAGCAAGACCTTATATGGCAGTGGTAACAACCCTGCCTTCTGCGCCGCTGGTCCCGGGTTCGATCCCCGGACAGGTCAAACATTTGTGTGCATGAACATTTCTGTTTGACCTGTGTCTGGGTGTTTATATGTAAGTATAGTATATCAGTCATCAGGTTACCATAGCACAGGCTCTGCCTAGTTTGGGATCTGAAGACTTTGTATGGATGTTGTCCCATATTTAAAAAAAGGTAGTTTTTTTTTATTGGAAAAATCTTTATTTGTCACTGTCATTGTGAAGTAAAAAAATCTATATGTATCACTGTCATTGTGAAATAAAATTATTTTTAACATGACACTGATTTAAACTAGTGTCCCTCTGTCAGTTTATTTGATTGATAACTTGTTCTTTTATCTTTCCACAGTTGACTTCTGATTTTGAGACTGTGTATCCTACGGCCAACAATACATTTGAAGAAAAGTTTCCCCTAGTAAAACTGAAGCTACTGAAACTACTCGCAGACAAAGCAGGGTCAAACAAATCAGATGACACGATCGTTGAGCTGTTGGATTTAGCTTCTGGTAAATAATGCTTTTAATCTATACAAAAGTATCACAAACATGTTTTAAAGGATTGATGAATGAGGAAACATTGAGTGAGGTTTCTTCTCATGGTAATAGTAGCCTGTATTTTCATATAGATCTAATCTTGTACATTATCACTCACTCGTTTTATTGTTTTCCTATTCTATTAGCATTACGTAGAATTCTGTAAACAAGTAATATCTTGAGGTTCTAGTTTAAAGCCTGAAATTAAGATTTTTGTTGTAAAAGTGTCCTTCAAAACCTTTCTTTCAAATCCATAACTTGATTGTAAGGCTCAGGCCTCACCTGTCTGACCTGGCACGGACATGGCGCGGGCGCTTTCCTATTCCATTCAAGTTTAATACAAAATGCACGGAAATAAAGCACAATTTAGCTCGACGACTTCGCGTCATAACCACGTCCGATCAACGACATACCGTGTGTCCTAAATTATACTTTATTTCCATGCATTTTGTATGAAATTTGATTGGAATAAGAAACCGCCAGTGCCATGTCTGCGCCCGACGCTAGTCACATTCATCGGGCACGGACATGGCACGGACATGGCACAGGTGGTTTCCTATTCCATTCAAATTTCATACAAAATGCATGGAAATAAAGCACAATTTAGGGCACATAGTATGTCGTTGATCGGACGTATGACGCGCCTTTTCGGCGCCCGCGCCCGATCGCCGCCAGATGAGCGTCAGATGGCCGCCAGTTCGTAGTATGTACTTGCTTGCGACATACGTCTGTTAGTGATGTAAAAATGCGTGACGAATGACGATATCGAATTTAATATTGAATTTTGTGAATTGATTGTAAAATATGCAACGCTTTATGATCATTGTCGTTCCAATTATTGTAACTGAAATGTTCAAGATAAATTGTGGCTGGAAATCGGAAAGAGATTAAACCGGTACTAAGATTTTTTTATGTAATACCCATGGTAATACTAGCTGATCCTTGTGCAAATTCGTTTGCGAGTATTTTCTTCATCTGTATCAGGGCCCGATTTGGTAACCTGATGAAGAGGTTTTCGGCAGGGTTTTTTCAAAAGCTTAGTAATTTAGTAATTTCAAAAGCTTAGTTAACCCTCTCCGTATGGGTTACACTATTATTTGATGGGTCTAAACCATTCAAAACCCTTTTGATTAGGTTACCTGATCATGAGGGTTATCAATAGTATTGGGTTTTGGTATTATTCCAAAACCCATTCCTTAGGGTTACCCTTTTTATCATTGTAACACGGGTTATACGTGGGTTATAGGAGATAAAGGAGAAAAAAAAATCGGTCAAAAGATGAAAATTAATTGCGGTAATTGTGTTCTAAGCATTAAGGGCGGAAATACAGACTACTAATTGTTTATTTTACGCAATAATAATTATATTATAGTAAAATTGGAATAAATTTTCAATAACAGCTGTCAAACCTAAATTGTCCATATCTCGAGAACTGACTTGCCTTTACTAGCTCAAATGATAGCTATTGACAAGACCTTAATTTTCGATGACAGCTGTCAAACTTAAATCGACCATATCTCGAGAACTACTTATCTTAGACTTGCCTTTACTAGCTCAAATGATAGCTATTGACGAGACCTTAATTTTCGATGACAGCTGTCAAACTTAAATCGACCATATCTCGAGAACTACTCATCCTAGACTTGCTTTTACTAGTTCAAATGATTGCTATTGACATGAACTTAATTTTCGATGACAGCTGTCAAACTTAAATCGACCATATCTCGGGAACTACTTATCTTAGACTTGCTTTTACTAGCTCAAATGATTGCTATTGACATGAACTTAATTTTTGATGACAGCTGTCAAACTTAAATCGACCATATCTCGAGAACTACTCATCCTAGACTTGCTTTTACTAGTTCAAATGATTGCTATTGACATGAACTTAATTTTCGATGACAGCTGTCAAACTTAAATCGACCATATCTCGAGAACTACTCATCCTAGACTTGCTTTTACTAGTTCAAATGATTTCTATTGACATGAACTTAATTTTCGATGACAGCTGTCAAATTTAAATCGACCATATCTCGAGAACTACTTATCTTAGACTTGCCTTTACTAGCTCAAATGATAGCTATTGACAAGACCTTAATTTTCGATGACAGCTGTCAAACTTAAAACAACCATATCTCGAGAGCTACTCATCCTAGGCTTGCCGTTACTAGCTCACATGATAGCTATTGTTAAGATCTTAATTTTCGATGACAGTTTTTAGTTTGACAGCTGTCATCGAAAATTAAGATTTTATTAGTAGCTATCATTTGAGCTAACGGCAAGTCTAGGATGAGTACTTCTCGAGATATGGCTAATTCAATTTTGACATATGTCATTGAAAATAAAGATCTTGTCGTTAGCTATCTTTTGAGCAATTAACAGCTATTCTAGGATGAGTAGTTCCAGAGATATAACCATTTACAGATGAATTTGTAGAATGAGTTTCGAGTGGAGCTTTGAGTTGAGTTTTAGAGTGACAGTGACAGTGACAATCCGAAATTATTATTAATTAATAAATATTAGTAATGATAACCATTGTGTAACACTCAAAAAAACCTATCAAGAGGTTTCTCCATTCATTCGTTTAACCTCATAAGAGGGTAACCCTATCGACTGAAAACCAAAAGGAACGGGTTACACTTTCGCTTGTGTTAGGAGGAAAATATCCAAACGAAAGGGTTATCCCGTCAACTGTATAACCCAATGAAGGGGTTTCACTTTCGAAGCAACTAACTCGAAATCGGGGTTGTACGGGCCCTGATCTGTATATTAATTAATTGTATGCACGAGAGCAAGAGCATCTTCGTTTTCTGAGGATGACATGCTGACACATCGATACCGGACAACAGACTGCACTACACTTGTGCCTCTGTCGCGTCATTTCTGCGTCATGTCCGAGCCATGTCCGCGCCATGCCCGCGCCATGTCCTCGCCACGTCCGTGCCACGTCCGCGCCATGTCCGCGCCATGTCCTTGCCCGATATGTGTGACCTGTGCCTAAGCCCTTGTGATTTTTGTAGTAACAACTTTGTTGTATTAAATACTATTATAGTTATGTAGCATCTCCATTAGATTATAATATTATGTATCTCTTTACTACGAACGACAGTCGTTCATATTAATTAGAAACTATATGATCTATTCCACAATTCTACATTCAGAGACGAATTCGGCAAACATTGCTGGTTGGAGTAATGTTATTGGAATTAACAGAACCCAGCCTCCCAGCAATGTATGCCGAATTAGTCTCTGAATTGAAGATGGTGTAATAGTTCCATAATAATGTAATTTACTAATTATAGTGTTTAATTTACTTACTACTTTAGTTATTATGTAAGTAACGTAACTACTTCAAATCAATGTTAGTATTGTGCCATTTAAGCTTTCTGTAAATTCAAAATCGTTCAACAGCTCAAGGGTACGCTCAGACCATAAAACTGAAGAACTTTTCCAATGAAACATGACCTACCTTCAACAGTCTATATTGCATTTTGCATGATACTATAAAAAAATCTCTCATTTTTCTTTGGCAAAGTGGTTCAAATTCGTGGTCTAAGCACACCCTTGAGCTGTTGCACGCTTTTGTGCGTGAATAATCATAGTTCATTATCTATCTCTTTACTCCTTTAACGAACGACACTTGTTTAGATTAATTAGGATATAAAGAATCTATTCCGCAATTCTACATTCAGAGACGAATTCGGCAAACATTGCTGGTTGAAGTAATGTTATTGGAATTAACAGAACTCAGCCTCTCAGCAATGTATGCCGAATTAGTCTCTGAATTGAAGATGGTGTAATAGTTCCATAATAATGTAATTTACTAATTTTAGTGTTTAATTTACTTACTACTTTAGTTATTATGTAAGTAACGTAACTACTTCAAATCAATGTGAGTATTGTGCCATTGAAGCTTAATTAAAAATCGTACAACAGCTCAAGGGTATGTTCAGACCATGACCTACGTAGTATGCATAGAAATTCATAGACTGTTGTAGAACAGTCTATGAATTTCTATGCATGCCTATGCATTTTGCATGATACTATCAAAAAAATCTCTTATGTTCCTTTGGAAAAGTGGTTCAGATTCGTGGTCTAAGACCCTAGAGCTTTTGCACGCTTTTGTGCAGGAATAATCATATTTCATTATCTATCTCTTTACTACTTTAACGAACGACACTTGTTTATCTAATAAGGAACTATACGATCTATTAAACAATAAATGCACATAATTATGATTCAAGTCAATTTTTTATTTAATTTCTAGAACCCCTCATATCAGATACTGAGGGCAAACTATTGTTTTTTATTCGCTAACTACATTTGTTAATAGTTAATTATTATGTAATTTGTTTTGGTAAATTATTTATAAGTTGCTACTCTGTAAACACAGCATTTAGTTATTCCTACAAACCAGTTGTTACCGTAAGCTGCAAAATAAACCTTCAAGCCGTGTGTATCGTCATGTCGTTGAACGTTTATTGTATACGTTCAACAACGTATTACGTGATACGTGACGTATACGTACGGCCTGAAGGAGTAGCGGCTATTGGTAGGGTAGCAATAACTGGTTTGTTGGAATGACAAACTAAATGTTTATAGATTAGCAAAGTACTTTTGCCGTAACCACAACAATTAGTTTGCTCTCCTAACAAAGTGAAAATAAATATAACAACAAACTTCTGAAAGAAAGTAAATACAGTGACAAAGTTTAAACAATATTGTTGTTGTTGAAATGACAATAAACATTGCTACATTAACAACATCTAAATGGAAGGCTATCGAATACGTTGCTACAGTGACAGATCTGCTGTTATATTGACAATATTTATGTTGTCGGAGTGACAAAGGTTTATCAATTTATATTCTGATACATTGCTATAGTGACAGCTCTGCTGTTGTATTGACAATATTTATGTTGTCGGAGTGACAAAGGTTTATCAATTTATAGTCTAATACATTGCTCTAGTGACATAGCTCTGCTGTTACATTGACAATATTTATGTAGTCGGAGTGACAAAGGTTTTTAATTTATGGTCAGATACATTGCTCCAGTGACAAAGTTTTGCTGTTATATTGGCAATATTTATATTGTTAGAGTGACAAATGTTTCTCAATTCATGGTCGGATACATATGTTATATTGACAATGTTTGCGTTGACTTTATAACAAAGTTGGTAACGTTGTATATGTAACAATATTGAAGTTGTTGCGGTTGTTTTGTTACATCGACAAAGCCCTGGCGACAATAAAAACGTTTACTCAGCCACAACGTCCCTTTGTAGGTTGTGTGGCGGCAAAGTTTTTTTGTTAAGTTGACAATAATTTTTTCTCAGTGTAGATCATTATATGGCCCTTTACAACATGTAATTTAAATTAATATTTTCGAAGATATTACAGATTTAAAATTCAGGGACATAGCGGTTGCGGCGGTAACAGCATTGGACCCGTGCAAAGCCGGGGCGCTATCGTGTAGTGAAAAAATTCTATATCTATTTATGCCTTTTACCATTCTGGGCATGGCATTCATGTGGGTTGGAAATCGCCTCGACGTCGCTTCTTGTCCCATCAACGGCAAGCAGTCAGGGGATGTAGCTGTGCCGGTGTTAGTCTGCACTAAACCACAATCAACCGCCGCCAGAGCCTTGTTTGCTAGTGAACAGGGTACACCATGGACGCGGTTGACTTGGGTTCCAAAGACGGAGGTTGTACCCTTTACACCCTAGGTGTCACTACGTGTCAAATTGTCATTATTGATGGGTCCCGTCAAACAACCCTCGTCAAGTCGACTGTCAGTATGGAGAGTATTGCCCAAATATGTTATGTTATGTGTCGGTGATTTGCCGAAAAGTTTCTGATTATAAGAGGATTATGATGGTCCATTATTTACTTCCGAATTTCCGGATACTCGAAAGTTTTCCAGCCAAGTAAATCGAATTTGGTTGTAGTTTAAGGGTAAAATTAATTAACAACATAAACAGTGAAAGGCGTAAAAAAATCGACTCTTGCTTTAGAAAACTTTATTATTTTATTATAGAAATCATACTTCTATAATAAAATAATATAGTTTTGTATATAAATGCGAAAGTTTGTGTGTGTGAGTATGTTTGTTCCTTCTCAACTCCGTAAGGGCTGAACGGATTTGGATAAAACTGGTGTTGTATTTATCTACCTTATATTCATAAGGGAAATAATTTATAGATGCCTACTGATAATAATATTAATAAAAAAAGTATATCAATTGCTCACTTCATTTTTTTATCATTTATGACTAGTGGTCATCCGGCGACATCGTTTGCGTAGATATTTTTTTCTTCAGGGCTGAATTGCTGATAAGTATTTCTAAGTGCAACCCTAAGAACAAGGCTTGCAGATATAATATAGTTTATGTTTTCGTTGTCTTTTAAATAATGCTGGATATATTTAGCCCCAAACTAAGCGTCAACTAACGGCTGGTTTCTATATTATACCGTTACCGATTACGCCTCGTTTTCCCTTGAAAAACTGTCAAAAATTAACAACGAGGCGTCGAAAATTTGACAGTTTTTCAGGATAAAACGAGGCGTTTTCGGTAACGGTATAATAAAGGAACCGGCCATTAGCAAACATTATGGGAACCACATGACTGATTTACAACATTTACGCCCGCGGCTTCGGTTACGTGATAACGGGGTAAAAAGTATCCTATGTGTTAATTGATTTCTTAAACGATATCCAAAACCATTTAGCCGTACGGAGTGAATCGACTACAAACATACTCACACACACAAACTTTCGCATTTATATTAGTGTGATTCTCCGTGTTGATGTTACTCGCAGCAGTGAGTACAATGAGTTGTCTATCTGTCTATGTACACGCTTTATTCTGCGGCACACGCGAGAACCCCTATAGTTAACTTTATGTTTTTATAAGTCTATCGATAAGTTTTTAAGTTTTCCTTAAAATTAAATATTTTTTTAATGTATTTTTTGACTAGGTATTCAAAGGAAAATTGTATTAAGCCACTAAAATATTCATGAAGTAAATTGCAGCGGAACATACTCCAGTTATCTTTAATATTATATGAATATGCACAGACAGGATGCGGTCTTTATTGGAGTACCAACCAACAAAAATCCTTATACATCTTTAATCATCAAGAAACCAGAATATCTGAGGGAGAATATTGTGAGATAGATACTAGATAGAAAAATCTTTTTAGTGTGTTTTGTGTGTTTTACACAAATAATAAATTGTGTAACTAAACTATAAAACTAATACGTGGTTTTGTATTGGGACGCCAATCGCAAGTCGCCAAAGCGACCTCCGCCAAGCAGCCCTTGGTTGAGAGTGTTAGAAATAGTACAATCGGTTAATATTTTTTATAATTTTTAGGCAAGTTACAGTTCTATTTTATTTATATCATAGTTATGTAAATTATTTATTTAATTAGTGTATGCTGTGTTGTTATTTTTTGAGTAAAAAAATTAAAAAATACTAAAATCCAAATACTGAATACCTAAAAAAATCCTTAGCCTAATGCTTAGAAAATAATCTAATATTATAGTATATTTTCCAACAGATGTGGGCTGCAAATTGTTGACCGATGCTGATGCAACCAGCACTACGTGAAATGTTAATAATCAGAAACAAATCAACAATTCATGAAATAATTTTAAATCTCAAATCAAAAGCTCAACTGCGGTGGAAACTTTTTTGGTATTTTTTTAAAAGAGCTGTTTTAAATTGAGAAATGATGTAATTTAGGTAAAGTATTAAACGAAATGTTGGTCTGTTTGTACAGATGCAAAAAAAACCTTACTTTACTTCTTATCTTTAGGTATACTTATGTAAATTAAACAACTGACTGTCTACTGTTTCTCGTATACATAACAAAATTGAAACAGGTGCTTAAAATTTTAATTAATTGTCTTCTTAATGACGTAGAATATTATGTCAAATTCTACTTAATATTATACATCTTTAGGCGAAAATGTATTTATTTTCACAAAAATAAACACTACAATGTTTAACATAATTATTAATATCAACGGGATATTTACCATGATTTGTGAGTTCTGTTATTTCCCGATATTTCGACGCAGTTGCATGCGCCATGATCACGGGAGAACTGAAGTCTGTGCGAGTGGGTAGTTACTGGCAGACGAAACGATCTACCCTCTTTCTCAGTCTTTTATTACGAACGACACCCCTACCACTGGTCTCAATATCACTTTTAACACGATCACGGCACACAACACTTACTGTATCAGGACACACTTCTGAAACATCACTTTTACGGTTCCTACACATTCTAACAACAGGATTCCAGACTCCAGATAATTGAAAACCATCTTCTCTATTGAAATTCTTGTGTTTGGTAATCTCAATCGCCTCTTGAACCAGTCTTGGTATATAGTGGCGTTCTGTTGAGATTACTTGCGGATTATGTAGTTCGATCCAGTGAAAATAATATGGTAAATATCCCGTTGATATTAATAATTATGTTCTCAACCATGATAGTTTCAAAAGTTATACTACAATGTTTGTTTATTTTCCCTTCACGCCTAAACTACTCAATTTAATCATATTGAGCTGAAATCTTGCACATTATGTAGTTAAAATATATATAAATTTAATTAAATAATGCTGTACATTACCCCGCAGCATCATGTATCCCAAAGCAGAGCTTATATTATCGGAATCACATGATTGATACAGATAGTTAAATAGATATACTCTTTATTGTACACTAGAAGTAAAAAGTATTCAAAAAATATTCAATAAGAAAAGGATACAATGAGTGGTCTTATTGCTAAAAATGATCTCTTCCAGACCACCTATGAAAGGACTGGATAGAGTGGATAGTACGATAAATAAAAGACGACCGTTGCATATACGAGTAGCTACATAAATACTATTTTATACGTAAATATATCTATTAAATATCTTATAACTACCTACTCTACATAAAATAATAAGTTAAACTACTTGTGTATTTTTTTTTGTAAATACACTCGAGAGCAATGAATCCGGGTCACTCAAAGAATCCAAAAAATCTCGGAAAGTAAGAATGCTAGGTTAATGCAATAAATTGTATTTAATAGACAATTTAATACTCCTTAAATGAAAGTTAAAAAAATATGAGTCACCATACATTTTATTTACACAACGAAAAAAAAACTGCTGATCTCTCCTTAAAACAAAAATAGGAAACATGAAATTTTTGAACTTTATGACGATTTTCTTGAATTTCAATACTTCGTATTACCTCCTCGTGCTTCCATTACTGCGTTTACGCGGTTTGGCATGCTGTACACCAAGTTCCTTATACGATTTTGGGGAATATTCTCCCATTCCTCTGTGAGAGCAATTTTGAGCTCAGGAAGCGTGATTGGGGGAGGGTTTCGTTGTTTTACGCATCTCCCTAGCTCGTCCCAAGCATGCTCGATCGGGTTGATATCCGGGCTGCGCGCTGGCCACTCCATACAAGTAATGTTCATCTCTTGAAGGTAGTCATTCACAATCCTACCTGTATGAGGTCGGGCATTGTCATGCATAAATATAGCATCCTCACCCAAATTGACCATAAATGGACCAACGTGTTCGTTGAGGATTTCTTCCACATATCTTACGCTAGTTAAAGAGCCGTTTTCTATGATCACCAGCTCTGTGCGACTTTCAGAGGAAATTCCGGCCCACACAAGTACAGACCCACCACCGTAGGCTACTTTTTCTTCGATGCATGCTTGCTTGAATCTTTCCCCTGGTCTTCTATACACTCTGTGTCTTCCATCGTGCTTGTAGAGCATAAATTTTGTCTATTAAATACAATTTATTGCATTAACCTAGCATTCTTACTTTCCGAGATTTTTTGGATTCTTTTAGTGACCCGGATTCATTGCTCTCGAGGGTATTAGATAAATATTATACATAGAATCACTCAGACCCGAGACAGATACATATTTGGAATACAAACATTTGCCTTGCGGCGGGAAATACGGTGGGGAATTAAGGGCATATCCCCCTTCTTACTGGGGAGCCCTATGTCCAGCTGTGGACTAAATAGGCTTGTGTTACTTTTAAAGACATTTATTCTCATAGGAACGTATAGTGTACCTATTGAAATATATTAATTTGAAGCAGAAAATGATGACATCTATTTTAACCAAATTAATGAATGAATTCTTGCAGTAATAAGACTGCAGCAATTCTGTTAATTACAACGCATTTAATTGAAATCGTACGAATTCGCATTCACTTTAAAACCGTCAATAATCACGAATTACACTTCGAGCCGCGAAAAAGTATACGCGTGGAATTAAATTGTGAATAATTGATGAGCTCGCTTCACTTCATAATTATTCTGCTGAAGAGAGGTTTAAGCTGGCTTTAGATTAAATAATTCATATTTTCAATTGATTCAATGTAAGACAACATTACACCAACTTTTAATAATAGACAAATAAAATAATGATATCAGAAAAAATGAAAGGCAATCGGTTGGGAGCTGAAAATACAACTTTACAGGAGGCGCAGGTCGTCTTTTTTGCGCTTGCCACGTAGCCCTGCACTCAATATATTACAAAATCAACTTTTAACTATACCTGAATTGTAGATACTTATTTATCACTTCAGTAAAACAAATATAGAAACTTAATACCGAATCTACAAAAATAGATAATAAAATAAAAACAAAATGATTAAAATACGATGATAAAGTTCATATACTTGTACCATGTCGTCATTATTTCCAACGTCATCAGTTCGAACGCTGATTTTTAATTGCGACGCCTTTGTGCGCGTAATGCGTATTGTCTGTTAATTTGGTTGGAGGTGCAGTTATTTTGGCTCGCAGTGTATTTTGAGCTATTATTTTGATTGCAAGGTAGTCAAACGAATTTCATGATGAGATTTTAAATTACGTTCCGATACTATTTTTTTAAGCTGGTGTTTTGTATCCATTATGTATAACATAACATTGCGTCGTTGGTCAGGCGTATTTGCAATGCATCCTACGATGCAAAGCTCCACGTCCACCTGCTTGAGGCAGGAAGGTGAAGCTGGGTACAGATATACGCGTATTCGGGGTTCTCTGTGTACGCGTATATTGGATACGCGTACAGTTAATGTGGACCGCCGCGAACCTGAACGCGAGGTCAATCGATCTATAGCGCTACGCGAGCCGAAACCGACTGACCACGGATCGCGCCACGAGCCCGCTCGCGCGGCACGCGTTCCCCAAAGGTTACGCGTATCTACAAGTACAGACATGGCGTTCCAAGATACGCGTAACCCGACTACGCATACCAATATACGCGCTATGCGTACCCAGCTTGATAATAGTCGTGTGCCTGTAATTTCATAAAAAGTTTTGAAGTAGGTAGTATATAAGTCATGTGGCTTTCTGTGACTCCCGCAAGACTAAGCTCTGCTTAGTTTGCGGCTAGATCATGAGTGTTTCCTGCACTATTTATTCACTAGCCTCCGCCTTTTTTATATCCATATCCGTTCAGTAGTTTTTGCGTGGAAGAGTAACAAACATCCATCTATCCATACACATAAACTTTCAAATTTATAATATTAGCTTCCGCCCGCGGCTTCGCTCGCGTGGTACCCGAATAAAAAATAGCCTATGTGTTAATCCAGGTCACAAACTATGTATTCAAAGTTTCGTCAAAATCTGTTTAGTAGTTTTTGCGTGAAACGTGAAAGAGTTACAAGCATACATCCCCAAATCCATACTCACAGGAAGGATATTTTTTTACAACCTATTATACAACTTGCAATATTTGTATGTATTTATGTTCGGGGCAAATCTTGCTACTTAATTTTAAAGCAGTTGTCCTAAAACCGATTGAGATGAAATTTACCCAAGATGGCAGAATAGTTTTTTGTACACTCCTAATATTCTTGCCTACATAACTTTCATTATTTTTTCATTTTAAGTTTATGTGCATTTCCTAATCTTAAAAGCGGTCATAATTATTTTTCGTGGAACTAAACCTGGTATCTACAGCACCACTACGCTGCCAAGTTGTTACAGAAATAGTGACGAATAAGGTAAATCATAATAAAGGATAAGATAAAATCAATTATCTTAATCTGTATCTCAGAAATAAGTTGCACAAAATATAGTTTCTGCTGAGCCTTTATCCACTAAGTAATCTGATACTATTGGTTTACGATCGATACTCGAATCAATATTTTATTGGAAACAAAATTTAAGGGATCGTGGCGTGGCTTTGTTCAGTCTATTTAGCAAATTTTGATTATAAAACATTTCGCTCGGTTACTACTTGGATGGGTGGCCGTTTAAGTAGTGGCATTTAGATCTGAGCTCAGTTTCTTGTCATTTCTTCTCTCTGTAGTTGCGTTACAAATTAGTGTGTCAATAATGGTTTCTATTGAATAAATATATTTTGACTTAGACTTTGATTTTGACTTTGACTTTGACTTTGACATTGACTTTAACTTGATTAAAACTTTGACTTTAACTGGGTTAAAAACCCTATCGGTAAATCTATTGTTGAAAAATTTACTGGTGCAATAGTTGATATTAAAACAAGATCTTCAAGACTATCGGAACGGATTCTAAATACTTTCCACTTAGCTCTTCTTCCTCTTCATTTGAGCTAGTAGTCTAGTAGTCATCTATAATTTCAAAGATTTTAGTATCTTTAAGGTATATTCACAAAAAAAGTGCGATCGAGTTTCCATAGTAAGTACTAATAAGGAAGGAAATGAAATTAGTGTCTGAATTAAATAACCCAATTACGCCCCCTCTTGTATTTTTGCTGAGAATATTTTCTGTGAATGTTGTCGTAACGCCAACCTTCACTAGCTATTTCTTGGGCACCCTTTACAAGGTCAAGAGCCGGAGCTACATACACTATGCTAAAAAACCCAGGCCCGAACAAAATCTACAAATCATTCAGTTCCACCAACGGGATCGAACCCACCTCTTGATATGCAGACTATTGATGTTTCAAAACACAAATATGCAGCGGGAACTGAACCTGCATCTGCGTCAGCTGGTTCGCCACCCATAGCGTGCCTCACTTCAGTGCTCTTAGATGATTTGGGTCAAGGCTAATCCGCCCAGTCACTGCTTGGATGGGTGTCCGCCTAGTGGCATTTAAATCTGATCGCTTTCGTATAGTTAATACCTCTTTTTCAGTCGTCAAACCATCTTGGTAGTCTTCAGAAGGCTTAAAACCCCATTCTTCCGGTCCTCAGGTACCTCTCATAAAAAAACTTTCATTTATAACATTACTCACAAGGCCATTCTCACATAACATTATGTTTGCATAGGACAAGCTTTTTATATTCTTCCATCATCCACCCATCTGGCCTATTCAGTCCACTGTTGGACATCGGCCTCCCTTTTATGATAAGTTATATTTTTTGCTATATATATTCTTACGATAATCATATCAACGAGAAGATTAACTCTCCCCCTCTAATTGGCCCTATATATTAATAGGATTATACTACTTAGTTGTCTTGTATGTATATTTGTATCTTGTTTAATAACAATATTAATAACTAAGATATTAGATCAAGTTAACTGCTGGCACCTGGTACAGATTACAAAACGGAAGTGGGACTCGACTTCCGGTATAGCACCTCGAGTGTGTGTCTTTAGTGTAGCGATAGGAAATTAGATATTGGCAAAATCAAAATAATATTGAAATGTGAAAGTTTGGTTGTTTGTGTGTGTGTGTGTGTGTGTGTGTGTGTGTGTGTTTGTATATTTACAGTTTAGAATATGTACAGTTTGTGACCTGCATAAAGTTTTATATAAAAATAGGGTATTCCTAAATGCAAAGTCAATTGAAATCTAAAAGTAGACCTTAGAGGTACCCGAATCACCCTTATATTTTATTCTGTATTTCTTGTAATATAGGAGTAATAAACAAACTCGATGCTTTCGAGAGAGGATGAGATATCTCGAAGGATAGAGATGTTATTCGGAATTGGAGGGCAACTTCTGCCTGTCAGTGGGGCGATGCAAATAGACTACATAAATAAGTAATAAAAATAATTGCATTCATAATTTTGTTCCGCAATTTGCCTGCAGCGGGAATCAAACCCCAGCGTTTCAGCTCTCACCCATTGTGCCAAAAAAGTCGTCGGTTACCAAATAGCAAAGTTAGCAAACACTTTTTGCTAGCTCTATAAAGAGCAATCTGCTGACGGTACGTGATTTACGTGCGCGGGTCCACCGCCATTTGTCACGCCAGGTTTTATGCAGACCGTACCACGGTCGGTACCACTGACTGATTATACGTATTCGGTTTTGGCGGCATTTGACAACTATGAACCTTTTTTTGACGATTTCAATCACTATTTCAATCCATCTAGACCTAAACTAAAAATAATCTTCTTTCTTGATCATTGTCTTGACGTATCAAAGTATTCCGTACATTAACTTAATTAACACCTTCATGGAAAGGGAATTGTGTATGTTTTTAATAAAACCCCAAATGATGTGCTTAAATTTTCTGTAAATAAATAACTTTTTTTTTAAATTAAAAATTAAACATGTTTTATTTCGGATAACTAAAATCCATAGATAGGGGTTAGCAAGAACACAATACTTAGTCTTGTTATTCATCATCATCATCATCATCATCAGCCTATAGCAGTCCACTGCTGGACATAGGCCTCCCCTAATGAGCGCCATTGCGCCCTGTCCTGAGCTCGACGCATCCAGCTTCTACCAGCAGCCTTTCGCAGATCGTCACCCCACCTGGCCGGAGGGCGCCCTACACTACGTTTGCCGAGCCGCGGTCTCCACTCAAGAACTCGTTTACCCCAACGGTTATCGGTTCTTCTTGAAGTCTTGTTATTAGTAATACAAAAAGGTTGTTAATCTCTTTGAATACCCAGATAAGTACACCAAAATCAGTAGTTTTTTTTGCAGCAGAAATCAAACCAGCTCCTTCAAGGCAACAAATTGTCTGCTACGCTAGGTCGTCATTGTGATCAATGACCTCAATGAACTCATTGACCTATCCAGTTTATCTTATCTTATCTTAGTGCGCCAGCGACGTGTAAAATTAGCGGCGAATTCATTAGTTAGTCTTGATCTTAGATAAGCTACTCGTAACTCGTGAGATGCTAGTTACAGATAACTAAGGTTTAAGCTAGTTATCTTCTTCTTCTTATATTTTGAATGAGCTATTATAACTTTTGTTAATGTATTGTTTTCAAGCAGTTTGACAAACCAAAAGTAAAAAAAAAAAAAAAGCTGGACATTATCACACAACACCGTAACTAAAAGGAAGCTAGAGCAATCTAAAATAGAGAACACCCAGACCAGAGAAAAATATTAGCAGATCATACAAACATTGAGCTGAACGTGCCCAAACGTGGACCCTCACACAGTTTAAAGTCGCTCAGCGAGCTATGGAACGAGCTATGCTCGGTGTTTCTCTGAAGCTTAGAATCCGCAACGAGATTATCCGACATAGTACACATGAAACAATAAAGAATATGATTATGATTATGATTATTATTATAGAACTAAAGTTGTCGACATAGCTCAGAGAATTAGCAAGCTGAAGTGGCTGGCCGTATCTACTGAAGAACCGATAACCGTTGGCGTAAATGAGTTCTTGAGTGGAAACCGCGGCTCGACCAACGTAGTATAGGACGCCCTCCGGCCAGGTGGAGTGACGATTTGCGAAAGGTTGTTGGTAGAAGCTGGATGCGTCGAGCTCAGGACAGGACGCAATGGCGCTCAGTAGGGGACGCCTATGTCTAGCTGTGGACTGCTATAGGCCGATGATGATGATGATGATGATACAAACATAAAGTTTGCGGCGAGAATTGGCCAGCATGAAAATAAAAAAATTGGTTGCCTGGTAGAATGGTCTTGAGCCCTCTCCATCCACCGATTACCTGCAATCGTTGACGATGTATTCGGTCCATCGGGTGGGGGGTCAGATCGCGGTCGCCATTCGAGAACCTTTATTCCCTAACGGTTATCGGGGGATACGAGTATATATATTACTTCCTTTATTTGAATTATATTCCTAAGGATCATAACCACCATGTGTCGTTCTGCAGACGTAGACTGTCTCTAGCGACGTCAATTTGTGGCCATCTGCACCACATTGTAAAAGTTTCCTTGACTCTTAGCTGGCCAGACCATCGGGTTAAGGATCTTCCACTAGAACGTTTTTGCTCTTCATGGCTGACGATGACCAGCTTTTTAGTTATCGGCTCTACGTCTACAATCCCCTCAAACATAATGTAACATTTAATTTAATATAAATAATATATAAATTATTTATTTCAGACAGAGTCAATACATTTTTTTACAATACTGAGACATAAAATTTATCTAAAAAAAAACATAGAGCAGTCATAAATTAGGCAATAATCAAATGAAAAATAAAATAGTTAAGAACAAAGTTTTTAAAAAAGACTAAAAAAATATAAGCTACGCAGAGTTTTCTGCCGTTTCTTGCCAGTTCCTTTCTATTTAGTCACATTAGGAATTGGATATTATTTAAAAAAAATACGATTCAAAGTGTACTTTGTGTTTTTATTGCATAAACGTATTTTCATTTGATTTGATTTGATTTGATTGATTGTCGAAAAAATCACAAAATCTAGCAATGGGTTATCGTTGAAGGAAGTTTTTGAAAACATAGAATAGTAAACCACTATATCCCAAAACAAAACCCGCAAAAATCTAGATCCAAAGGCTCCAAATTAAACCGTCACGTGACTCAAAACGCTCCAATTTCGGCGATGCGTATACAGGGTGTCCATAATTTACGGCGCTATACAGGGTGTAGTGATTTGTAGCCACCCCACTGGGCTCGGATCAAAGTTTCGAAGCGGAAAGTACCTGTACCCTTACTACTGTAACGTTTTAACTTTTGCAATAAGTGAGTTCGTGTGAGTTGTTAGCTTAACCATATGCACAAAACGTCTATCAGACCGCTAGTGGGAGAAAATGTATGACAATGCTATCGTGAGTAAACTCATTCATATTGAAAACAGTAGTGTTAGTCTAGCACTCAGTAGAATTCACTGAGTGAGACGGGAGAGCTCTCTTGCCCTGATGAAGGATCTCTAAGTGAGCCGAAACGCCGTCGGTGTCTTCTGTAACGGTACGTGAAAAAAATCATTTTTCAATAAGAACATGCGAGCGAAGCTGCGCGCGGAACCAAGTCAAAAGCTTTATCTACATTTTAAATCGAGAACCAGTAGTAATCATATGATGTCCCTTGGGGTTCCATGGGCCGGGGGTCGGGGGGTCTGGGGGTCTGGGGGTCTGTTAGTTTTTCTACCAGCTCTAAGGACAATGTTCTAATACGTTAGAGAATAGAACTAACTTTAGATTGATAGTCGACTGATCTGGGATTTGTTTTAAATAAAAGTCTTGGAATTTAGTTCAGTTTGTAGTTTCCCTTTTTTTGGGTTTGTAGTTTTTGGTTCCAATCTCCATCTTCGGAATGCAAGCCAGCCCCACCAGCCTGTGGTGCACCTTGCTATCAAACCAACGGGGCTAGCGGCCGGATGATTGTGGCATAGCGCAGCCTAATACCAGCACAGCTATATCTCCTGGTCGCCGACGGGTAGCAGCGTTGGCAATGTGGGTGCCCAGCAATTCCCTGCGATCCCCAACCCACATACCTAGCGTGGTGATTATGTGCATATTCTTTTACTTATAGGGAAGCCTATGTCCAGCAGTGGACTGACATATGCTGGTTTTCTTGTTTTTGTAGTTACCGTAGTTTCATAGTATCTACAAGCACGTGGCCCACCCATGTTACGTAAGTAACAATTAATGTTGCTGTGCACACAGCATCATCTATACCAAAACTAAGCAGAGCTTGTATTATGGGAACCACATGACTGGTATACCCACTGGTTTTTTTAAAACACACTTTATACATAGAAACAGCCAGACCGGCGGCGGTAATTGAACAATTAACTTACTGCGTCTCAGGCGAACCGTCACTGCATCACAGAGGCCGTTAAATGATGTTTGGAAGCGCTTAGTCCTGTTAAACGGAATATCAACTTCATGTGGATGGTAGTTAGCAGCGCGTCTGAAGTTCCTATGGAAGAAAGGTGAAGGCGGATTAATGTCATGTAGCTCCTTCGCACACTCTCCGAAGTACTATCTATAAAATATATGCTGTATAACATAGAGATAATTATAAAGAACTCCATAGAGTGACAGTCGTCACGTGAAAACTGACAAACATCGTCCACTCGTATTTGACATAAATAACTATCAAAATGCCAAATTTTCACTAATTTAGACCTTATGTTGCTTGAAAAGTATTCAAATTCCGCAATTCACAGCGTGCGTGAGTTTTGGTGCAGATCACAGATATAGAAGAGAACTAGATGAACTCTTAAAATTCACTATGTTCTGAACGTAAACTTATATACCTGATCTCTACTTTCTTATGTCCATACATATTTGCTAGAAAGAGCTGCATACTTTATCTCAATGCAATTTCTACGGCTTCGTACCAGCATTCGCGTAGCATTTCTATGAAACTGCATAGAATTTTGTTCGAGCACCCTGGTAAGATTAAATTTTTGATCTTATTTGAAGTCGCATTGATATGCGTCTCTTTCTAACTGATGTTATTGGCCATAAGAAATTAGAGATCAGCCGTATGAGTTGATGTTCAGAATATAGTGAATTTTAAGACTTCATTCATCTAGTTATCTTCTATATCTGTGGTGCAAATACTTTATTTATACGTTTTTCACTCTAGAATATAAATATTTCGATGCTGTATAATCATCTATTACACGCAAAAAAGGCCTAAGTATTTTTAATCTATTCCGTAAATACATAAAACCTTGTAACAAGTTGTCATAAACACGCTGTACAAAAAGTGTTAATATTAAAAGCAAAAAAGCCTTTTAAATGATACAGTTGTTAATTCTATTTTGAGGGCTCGACATTAAGCCGTACAGCCGAGTACACAGTGTTATCGCGATACGCTTCCGTTGTACTGCGGATGTTTTGTGCATGAGTGTACTGTTATGGAATTTTTATTTTTGTAGCTCTTTACTGATGTTTCTGGAGTTATTTTGGAAGATACGGTTTAAAAAATATATATATATATACTTATTAGAGATAGACATTAACATTTTCTTTCGTTTTACACACCGACGGGATTAATAATCCAGTAAAAAAATATTTTGTTGATTTGGTTTCCGCCGCACGCCGCCATTAGACTGCAACAACCAATGATATATACGTTGATATGGCAATAAACATTGATGTAAAGTGTTACTATGGCAATAACCCTCATTTTTAATTATTTGACAGTAGAACTGACCAAAAACTTATTGGATATTTTTTTGACGCACTCACTTTAGTCTTTGTACCGAGCGCCATCATCAGACGGCATTCTCCTTTGAATATGTCTCTGTAATTATTCATTGACAGCGATTATTTAAAAAATTGGGAAAATTTCGAGAAAATGCTTATTAGCATATAATACGAGCTATTAACACGGTTTAAGATACCATAAATGTATTATTAGTATTACTTTAAAATAAAAGCTAGCTTTGCTATTTCGGTAGCTGTACAAAATACCGCCAAAAGAAATAAAAAATATCCCTTACACAAATATTGCCAGATCATAAAATCACATAAAACCACCACCGGAATTAAACCCATTGATTGTTAATCCGATGAATTAAAGCTGATGTAGTGGTAACATTATACTGGCAACATTGTTGGTAACATACATAGCGGTAACGTTGGTAACATTGGCAAAATTTTCACTACATTGTCGGTGCGAAACCGAACGAAAACTAGTTTAAAAGTAGATAGGTATACTCACATCTGACCGCAGACGGTAGGGTTGTCAATTTTATTATTTTTCATCCATATTTTACTCTACCAATATGATAGTCTATGTCGAGCAGTGGACTGCTATGGGCTGATAATGATGATGATGGATTTTCATCCATCTTACATCGTGTACTTAGTTTTTAATTGCTGCTAAATTTTTTGTCATTTTTAATATATTGACATGGAGTTTGATAAAATTATTTTGTTAAACAATCGAAAGTGTCACACTTGATGGGCAGACAACACTAACTTATTGCGTGAAGTCGGTGGGTGGAAAGGAATTAGGATCATTCGTCGTCGAAAGCATTAATATACCATTGTTCAGCAGTGGGCTTATACCTACAAACTATATGATGGTTATAAAAAGTATGCATAATTAATTCAATATTCATTATTTAGAACTGAAGCGTTGAGATATTGTTTGGTTTGTTTTATAAAAACCCCTCGCATTTTAAACTAGCTGTTTATCAGAAACAGCCCATAAAAGTCAAAATCAAGAAGTCAAGTCAAAAATAACATAAGACTTTGGACGGCCTAAAACTTGTGCCACTTACCCTTATGTTAAAAAAATACTATAAAACTAGTAAAAACAAATAAAAAAATATTTTGGCATGCTGTACTATCATTAAATTAAAATTAACATAATAAACCGACAACCCTATTACCCAGTTATAACGCATAATATTTGAACTCATCCCATAACGTCACATCAAGCAATTTACGTTAAATTATGATTTTGGTGCATTTTCGATGGCCAAATAAGTAATATTATTTGAGCTCTTTATGAAATTGGGCTAATTTTGTACAATGTAGCATGAAATTTTAAGTAATAAAGTTATTTTAGGCTGTAAAGGTCGGTTAGCAAGCCCTTTTACATAAAATGAAACTAAAACCCAAGTATGTTTTGTGGAACTGACAACGTCATGTCCTAATATTACATTTCAGTGGATTCTCTTGCAAATATATCATTTTAAACATGAATTTCATAAAGACTTACTACTTTTTCTTAAAAAAACAAGAGATACATTGCGAAACTCATCAGGTAAGCAGATCCGCGCAAATAAGTTAGTATCTAGCAACAGACTGAGAAATTAATATTCCATCTTACCCCAAGGACCGTTTTGTAAAATTCAAAACGACATCACAAAATTCGAATTCCGAATCCAAAACGTAAATGCTGCAAACGATATAGCGCTTAAACACCTACGTAATAGAATTCAGAATTGCAATTCTATTAGAATTTGTAGTGCAGCGAGAATCCAATCGTAGAAATGAGAGATTTTCTCTCTTCTATCTTGGATTTAAAAGGCTTGGACCGTATTCTGCAAGTCATAGTGCTCAAGATTGCTTGCAGATTTTGTATAGAAAATTACAAACTAAAAGGGGTTGAACTTTATTTCTATAAAACATAGCGCTCAAGTTAGCTTGCAGATTTTGTTTTGGTATCTTAGTTAATATTGAGCAATGCCGACTTTGGAATAAGGTTGAAAATAGCTTGTTTTGTGTTAGTTTTGCATTTTGCATTTGTGCAGTTGGTAATATTGTTATTGTGGATTTCCCGCGGATTTTCTGAAGAGCGTTGGGTCTCTGGAGGGCACTTATTATTTGCCACTATTTTGGGTGAAAACAGTTTTTGGATAAATAAAGTTCTTACATTCAATTTCGAATAGTTTTATTGCATATCAGCTAACTTAGTATTTATTCAAATCAGAGTTGGGTCATACGTAGTAAGTATAGAAGGAACTTTAAAAAACCTGAGCCAACAATCGGAGTTTTTAGGTCGCCAGAATACCTAAACTTACATCTACAACTGCTAATAAATCTAAAAATACATATAGGTGGACAATGGAATAGGTATTATACAATAAAAGTTTGTTTTTAAAAGATGAACCTAAAGTAGAGTTAAGTAAAGTAAAGTAAAAATATATTTATTCTTTAGTAACTTAAAGTACACTTTTAATCGTAATATTTTTTAACTGGCACCAATTCGTAATGCGACCAAATAGAGAAGAATTTGGCGAGAAACTCTGCTAGGCTCAAATTTAAAAAATATTAAATCTAGAATGGAAAAAATGTAACAAGCCCACCCTATGTGAAGTGGTAACCATTACTTATAAGAAAGCATTGCATCGACGGTCACGCAAGTTTGGAACGTGCCCTTCGATGTAACTTAAGTGGTAGCCATTACCTATAACAAAGTATTGTTTGTTAGGTCACGCATATAGGACGTGCCCATTGATGCAACGCCCTGCGTCCATCAAATTGAGGCATAACGGTTTTAAGCCTCATGTGCCTGTAATGTTACTGGCACCCGCACTCATCAAACTGAATCAGCAATGCTGTCACGGCAGAATCGACTTCACCGGACGAGCCCATGAAAGAGCTCTACTCTTTAATATAATAATCTACCAATAGAACTGCTTTATTTCGCGAACCTACAAAATTAAAAGCTTTCTTATTGGTCGACACTTGTCAAGCTAAGCTTTGGTACTTACGTAGTACTTCGTACTTACATAAATATACGTACCTAAAGTACTGTATTGTAATGTATGAATGCCCTACATTGAAAAGCATTGAAATACCTACTTAACCCTATGCCCTTGACAGAAAAATTCCGAATCCTTAGAAACATTCACTAGCTAACCCTTATGGCAATCGTACTAAGGTTCAAATCTCTTTTCAAATCTCACCCAAGATGAAAAACGTAACCAATACCACCTGTCATGTCACTATTGAAATCCTGAACATTAAACCATAACCAACAACCCTGAGCTCAGAAGCACGAGAAAAACAACCTTATTTCTTTATAGCTAAGTCACATAGCGAAGGTCCAGATAAACTAGTGATGTGGCAAATTATACAAACTCCAGCCAAGCGAGTATAAGCCTTATTGTGAAGGCAATAAGGAGGCGGATTATCTGAAATCTGATAGTGAAGCCTTAGGAATTGAGTGGTTCCCACTAGGGGATGCGTTGGGTCCCATTGTTTTGACCTATATCCGTTACTATCGATTTCTATCAAGTTATTTCGTATTTTTTTCTTTAATATCTCTACTCGTTCCATTTAGGAGTTAGAACTTCCCACAGTTAGAGATGCTGTAGTGCCTAGGACATGGTTACATGGAGTAAGCTCGCTTAACACCTCTACCACTGTCACCCTAATCAGTCTTACAAGAAAGACAGAAATTATATTTTATATATTTTTTTGGATATTAAAAAATCTTGCATACAGACTTGTTATGACAGACCTGTTAAATCCACGTAAAACACGAGCGAAGCCACGAGCGGATGCTAGTACCTTTTAAAGAGGTTAGTAGAGGTCAGTCGGGTGCTGGAAGGACTCCAACGGAGCGGAACGTTTACTAATAACGCTACCCGTGGGAACTTGTACCTTGTGAGAGTCGAGCAAAGGAACGGTTCTTAACATGTATAATTATGTGTCATCATCATCATCATAACCAGTCTATAGTAGTCTCCTGATGGACATGGGCCTCCCCTAATAATCACCATCAACAACAAAAACAATATTAGTAAAATTAAATGCATTTCTTTAGCAAGCGCATCGCTTGAGACGGGCTGGATCGATTTGGTTAATTTTTTTTTCAAAACGTTCGCAGTAGATTTGCGAATGGCTGCTGGTAGAAGCTGGATGCGTTGAGCTCAGGATAGAACTCATTAGGAGAGGCCTATGTCAAGCTGTCGACTGCTGGGGCTGATGTTAATAATGATGAGTACTTCCCTGGACGAGCTCATACTAAAAGCTCTACCTTTTTTATTTTCACTTCTTAGTCTACCGTTGCTATTTTAACTCAATGTTATTTCTTTATTTGTTATCAATACACGGGGAAAAGATTCATAAATCGTATTGCTGGAATGGAAATATAATAGGTCAAAGTAATATTACAGTAAAATGTCCAATACGTTCTGCCTCGTGAAGGCGTGCAAAATGTTTATTAATATCACTATCACTACATACATAGCATAAAACAAAGTCGCTTCCCGCTGTCTGTCTGTCTGTCCCTATGTATACTTACATTTTAAAAACTTCCCAACGGATTTTGATGTGGTTTTAAATAGATAGAGTAATTCAAGAGGATGTTTTATATGTATAATAGATGCATAATTTAGCAGAGAAACGCTGATAATTTTAGAGGTTTTCTAATGTGATGCCGAAAATAAACACATTTTTTTGCGCTTACATTGCAAACACTGGCTGAACCCTACGAGATAGATCAAAATAATGTAATGTGTAATGTATTGTACACCTTAAAATGGTGTATAAAAAGTATCTCCTAGGGTTATCCATAAATAGTAGATTGTTTTACAAGGGACTAAACCATCCCATTATATACGAGGTTGTTATACTCCCGAGCGTAGCGAGGGAGGATGATAAGACCAAGTTATAATGGGTGGTTTTGGCCCGAGTAAAACACTCTACTTTTCACTTCGATTGCAAGAAAATAAAACAATTTAAAATTAGACAATTTTCAGAAATTTTATTAAAATTAATCAACCTTCATGAAACATCACCAAGACGGTTCTATTTTCAAAAAAAAAGATTGACGGAGCACCAAGCAGTCGAGTTTTTATGTAAGAGAACGAATGCTTTGTACGGGCTGATGATTTTAGACAAAAATTAAAAAGAAAAAATACTTTGTAGCCCGAGATATTAAACTCGAGTTTTAGGCCCGCTAAGCTACACTATTATGATACACTTTTTGAGCGTGAAGAGAAGTGAAAATAATCATTTTATACGAACTTTCAACGTTGTAGGCTTAGATTTGAGCGTTGAGTGTTTTTCACATTGCAAATTATATGTCGCTCTTTCAAGAGTAACCTCTAACGAAAACATGTTTCTATTGACAAAACGGCTGTAAACGTTGTATATCTTTATATAGCCGGGGCGGGTCACTAGCTACAAATAAATAACATACGGAACAAAACAAATATAATAGAAATTAACCTAAAGACAAACAAAGCCTTACCTTGCAAGAACATTTTATGAAAGAAAAGTATATGATATTATTAGATATCATTTAAATGAACCCTCGCCCACGCCAGTACAATAAGGCCAACGGACTACATTCCCGCGATGTTGACAAAGAAACAATTTGAGCCTTGTCCTTGATAGTGACAGGACGTGGCGGATTCACGCCTCGCCGAGCACTCCTTCGTGCGCCGCCTTGTCCCTCACGACACGACACACTACACACGAGACACGACACACGACACACGACACACGATAGACTGCTCGCTTTTGAAAGCGTAGCTATCAGGGGCCTGATTCTGACGATTTGATATATTTGATTCTATTATATAGATATGTATCGCGGAAACTCTCAAAACTGTATGAAATTTGACAGCTCTCGCGATATATATCTAATAGAATTAATTATATCGAATCGTAAGAATCAGGACCCAGAACAGAAACCGATATAATAAACATTTTATTAATAATTATTTCCAATTATTTAAGGGCAAATCACGAATATTTCAATTTGTTCAAAAACGTTTTTATTTTAATCTTTACAACCTATACTTAATTATTGTATTATGGTTTTATTTCTGTATCTCTTTTATTTATTATTGGAATTAATTTATATTTTATACACTTCTATTGAACAAGTTCGTAGCAATCAAGTAGGTATCAATCCATCTCCAAACTAAACAAAGGTTATCTGGAAGAAAATGCTGTTTAGCATTAAATTCACCTGTAGACTTGTTTTATCTTACTGCCTAGATCAGGTTATAGTAAAAGTTTGACCAATAATAGCGCGATAGGGTATAATAATGCTTTGTCATTGGTCAAAATTTGATGACCAATGGTTTGTTCTTCTGAATGACTTTTAATTCGCTTATTTCTAGGTAAAGATAGGTTTTGCGGTTTTACCATGGCAACATCTCAATATTGCGGTCATCGTTATGGAAAATTCGTTTGCGTTTAAATAGTTTAAAATGCGTATATCGATTTATTGCTGAATTTGTAAGTCTTAATAACTTTACCCTTGTCAAGAAGCAATGGAGACATGAATACTCGAAAATCCTCTTTGCCGTATTAGTGGAGAAAAAGTAATGCGAAAACGAAACCAAAACCAGACCTAAACTAGAAATTATAGTGTGAGATTGAAAGTGGCTAGTTGTAACTTTATGAAATCGGGTAAAATGGTGTAACTGACTAAGACGTGAATGAGCGATCATCAATTTTTTTGTTTCAAATAGAGTTATTTAGTACTGATATCGTGCCCTACTATTTTTACCAATTTTAGCATGCAAAATAAAAATTTTGTATATTTTGTTCGAAATATTTAGCAAAACAAAAGTTGAACTCGTAAAAGAATAGGATTAGTAGAAATTGTATTAAATAAAAATTTAGTTTTGCTACGTAGGTACGTCGCGTTGTGTAAAGCGGGCTAAGTTAACCGACGTCGGCTACGCGCGACTTCGCGTAACCGCGTAGGACGCACGCTTGACGGAGCACGCGCCTGCTTGCTTTTATTACTTACCGTTTTCACATTGTGTGTACGGAACCAAAGATATTACTTTGGAAGGAAATTTCAGTTCATACATGTTTAAATTTATTTTTTCTCGCCCCACAGCTGAGCAAAGGTCAAGCCGACGTTCAAATATATCTGTCCCGAGCTACCTCGCACTACCCTCTTTTGAAGGCTTCGAGCTCGTCCCGCCAACGCATTCTTGGTTATTATCACACTAATATTACAAATGCGAAAGTTTGTGTTTGTGTATGTGAGTATGTTTGTGGTCGCTTCATGCCGTAAATGTTGAACTGATTTGGATAGCAAAACAACATTAGCAACACAAAAAAAACAACAATTAATAAAATACAAAAATAAAATAAAACATAGAATTATCATGGCGACACTAGGCTAGAGACCGGCTTCAGTACAGCCAGCCAGTGTCGCATGATGGTGGAGCTGATATCTGCAGCCACAACGGCCAGGAGGATGTTGGTGCTCCCGCGCAAGCGGCTCACCAGGGAGCCAGTGCGTTTCCGCATGACTGCATAGAAGTCGTCTGTCCGCGCATCTGCAAACATCCCCGATGCGCTGCAATAGCGTAATATAATCATAGATTGAAATCAGGGATCAGGTGGGCCATATGTTTAATCTTTTTGAAGAGGTTTAGTTGGTCACGCACACTATCTTCTACATGATCTGCCTTGATAAGATAAGGATGAAAATAGGAAGTTTTTTCCCTACAATGGGATTGGCAACATCAACACCAACAACAGCAATCCTACTACCACTTTGAATCGTCAAATCATAAATGTAAAGTTTTCTTATAAAATCTATGACATTAGAAAAAAGTTATGATTGTTCATCAAATTGATTCTAAACAGTTGTTTTGTATAGTCAGAAGGGGTGACGTGAAAGGGGTTACGTTACCCCAAACACGTTACAATGAACGATTCGACTGGATGAAGCAGCAGTGCGTACATCCTGTGACGGTATCAACATGATCGGACTTACACTTCACTTATTTGAGCTTATACACTTGTAAAAGTGTCGTCTGTATGATCTGTTTTGATCACAAGTAAATAGCCACTGCAAAGTATAAAACAAAGTCGATTCCCACTGCCTGTCCAGTATGCTCATATCTTTAAAACTACGCAACGGATTTTGATGCGGTTTTTTAATAGATAGAGTGATTCAAGAGGAAGGTTTATATGTATAATTTGCACCCATGCTTACCGGGGTGGGTCGCTAGTTTATTTATAAAAGTGTGTTTAGAGATAGCTTATTCTACCTACTAACATAATCTACTCTACCCTACCTACTCAACGAACCTACTCAATACAAAGCAGACACCTGTTTATCATTCAGAATTAGAACACACAAGAATCGGAAGCACTCACAACTTTCCTTTCAAAATTGAAAACAAAGTAACAAGTTTACAAATTTACAAGTTTACAATATTTACGAGTCGAGCTTGGCAACTTGTTTTACAATTTACAATTGAGCTGAGTTTAAATGATAAATCTATGGGACTGAGTTTCGGTGGTTTTATTGTTAAAAGTTTGCGAATGGATCTGGGGAATTTGAATCCATCCATACTAATAATTAATATTAATATCCTGTTATTATTACGACAACTTAATTAACTGGAAACTCATAAAATAAATCTTACTAGGGATTATACATAATCCTAGTTAAGTGAAAGTGAAAGTGAAAATTTCTCTATTCAGTACGAACATTACAGTACACTTTGAATCGTATTTTTTTTAATTTACACCAATTCGTAACGCGACCAAACAGAGAAGAATTGGCAAGAAACTGTGCTAGGCTTATATTTTTTTTATTGTCAGTTTTACAATATTTTTTCTTAACTATATTACATTGGTTTTGAGGTAGTTGGGGACAATTTCATCCCAAGCTTTTTTGTCATATAATAATCAAAAATTTTATATTAAGCTTTATTACAGAGGTTACGTTTAACAACATTTTAAATTTATATACAGATAAATTAATCACGTCATTTGGGATTTTGTTAAAACCTAAATACATAAATAATTATCAAAAATATTGTAATAAAAATATATCAAAACGGAGAGCCACCGACCACGGGTCGCTAGGGCGTGTCTAGGGCTGCAGAGAGAGAAACCTCCGCACAATGCGTGCCGAGTCCAGGAGAGCCGCCTTCTGTATCTTAATCCTGCTGCCTAACTAGAGCCTCTTCAGACATTGGTCGAGGCTCTTAGCTATCAGATCGTTCGCTGACATAACTACCGAAACTATTATTCTGACTTAACTGTGTGATTACGTCCCGCATTATTTATTTATTTATTTATTATTATTATTGACAGACAAGAACAAGAAATTTCCATACGAACTGAAAATACCTCGAAGAAGTACTCTTCCGATACTCAAACGGAAACAGATGGATATGTGTATCCTCTCCATGTTTACTTATGGCGTCCAGACTTGGTCCCTTACTTCCACCCAAAGGTCCAAACTTGAGGTCTGTCAGCGCAGTATAAAGGGTGTGATACGCACAGACCGTATACATGACATAAATCTACGCTCCAGAACTCAAACTGCTGATGCAGCTGTAAAGGTTGCGAAACTTATATGGAGGTGGGCTGGTCACGTCTATCGCATGCGTCAACTCATGGGCTAAGATAACAACCCAGTGGAGACCTAAGAACGCAAGGCGGCGCCGCGGCAGACCGAGAAAAATATGGCGGGATGAACTAGACACCTTCGATAGAGCACCCACGCTCTACAAATAGCTCAAGACCGAAATTACTGGACGGATATTGAGAAGGCCTTTGCCCAGCAGTGAGTCACAACATGCTCATCGAAATTGTAAATAAAGATTCACGCTAAAACTACAGAACAGTTTGAGTTTTTGACGTGAAAGAGTTACAAACAAACTTTCTCATTAATTCTCCTTTTATATTACCAGTGGAGCGGGATATACTCATTCATAACATTTCTTATTTACGTCACAGCGTATGGAAGCTGAGAAGGTAATCTCCTTAGCTAACATTCGTTCTTAGAAGTCGATCACAGCGCTTTCACGCTCGAGCGAATCTGAAATGAAATGCTCAGGCTTATAGACCTTAATACAGTGTGGCTCATGCTGAGAGCTATGTAGGAAGTCAAATTGTTGTTTTTTGAGTTAGAGTAATGATTAAACTAATTAAGAATTGGTAGTAAATTAAAAAATTGACGATGTAAAGTGTACTTTAAGTGCCTCATGAATAAAGAGTTTTTTTCGTTTACTTCACTTTAACAATTTGAAATATTAAAACATCATTTTAATATTTAAAGGTAACCTATGTTTATCTTTATTTAAAACGCATATGACACAGCCAAAACTGATTAACTTTTATAGTTTTTCTGCGCAAATATTAATCCAAAGACAATTTTTTACACGTTGTCTGCGGGCCTCGCAAATGATGTTACGTGCCATGCGCTAGTAGGGTGACCCCTACAGGAGCTTTGGTTTTCAGCACTCAAAGTGTTAATTGCTTAATTCTCGTCCTCATTTCATCATGATTTGATGAGCTTTAAGTGACATAGAATAATGTCGCTTGGTATAAACTTGTGTATTTCAATTTACAAATTAATTTACTCGAACGGTTTCCTTGCTGCATAATTGAGTTGAAACCAAACCATTCATTAATTTGATATTAATTGTAGTAGTCATAATAACAACCCTCCAAATAAATTATTTTACTGTAATCATTCCACTGTGGCCTTACAAACTGTGAAATTGAATTGCCACAATCGTTTATACACATTTGTATAAAGAGATTTTGTACTTATTTGCTTGCACTGTGTCTTATAGAAATTAAACGTAATAATTGCTTTTCTTCAGAAAACTTTAAAAAACAAAACAAACAGATGTTTCAAATGAGTAATAAAGTGCTAACGTAGTACTTGTACTTGCACCAAGGTTGAAGTACCTACTTGAAATTAATAACTTATTTTAGAACTTCAATTTGATAAATTTCACCTGCACATTTTTTGCTATTACGATCGAATCTTAACTGCAATGCTTGGCTTTAGCTTCTAACATTTTTTTTTTTAATTTGACACTTTTGAATATGTAACACTTAATTATATGTTCAGAATTTGGATATAATATACTCCTAGTTTGGAGGCCACTGGTTGGCCAACTAGGTGTATATTGTTATTAATTTCCCTTTGGTATTTTTTTTTTTTCTTTTCATTGTATTAAAAATACGATAGCCTTTATAACATTCAACAACAACAGCAACACCAACAGTAACACCAGCCTACATCAGTCCACCGCTGGACATAGGCCTACCCTAACAAGAAGGGTAATATGCCCATAATCCCCACGCTTGGCATGTTTCTCGCACCACCGACGCTGCTGCCCGGTGGTGGCCTTGGAATTTAGCTATTATACTGTTAGGCTGTGCTACGCTTTAATAAGCCGTTTGTTAATCCGTCTTATTGTTATTTTTCTATCCTTCGGTATTGTAGAGGTATGACGACCTCTGTGGCGCAGTGGGCGAAGGTCCGCCTGTGACGCAGAAGGTTGCGGGTTCGATTCCCGCTGCGGGACAAATGTTTGCATGTTCTGCAGATATTTGTCTCGTGTCTGGGTGTTTTCTATGTATGATATGTATGTATTTACAAAAAAAAAAAAATGTATCTAAGTAGTATATCAATCACGTGGTTCCCATAATACAAGCTCTGCTTAGTTTGGGGCTACATGATGCTGTTTGATATCGTCCAGGATTATTTATTTTATTTTATTTTTTATTTTATTATTATAACAATTTGCAAATAAACAACTCGAGTCTATAAAATAGTAAAATAATCGTCTAGGTACTAAATATTGGTCGGCGCTCCAATCTTCCTTCGATCATTAAAGAAGATTAAATTTTAGAGTGACAAGAACATCAAAGTGATGTTAAATCACTCTGACACAACTACGAGCGCTAGTGTACGGTGCGATGAGAGATCAATTGGAAAATAACTGAAGAAAAGGAACTTTAGCACGCCCAGGAATTACGTGTTCGGCGGTCTATCTGTGTTCAATTGATGGTCAAACTATCCTGAATGGATCCACCTGCATCCTCTTTGCCCGATAATCCACGCCTACCAGTCAGCTACTAGTCAACTACCAGTATTGTGCAATGAATATACAACGTCCTGACAATGATGATGATAGTATGGTTACTCTCCCTACTCCCAATATATTAAACACAACCACACAACCACACATCCACACAACCACACAACCACGCAACCACACAACCACACAACCACACAACCACAACCTTTTACTTATCATGGTTCATTGGCAGCAAAATGCTTTCTAGCATTAAGTCCATCAATTGTATTTTTGTAGAGTGCATTAAATATAATAATTATATAATGATCCATGATTCCAAATCAAAACAAAACTCCCTCTCAGAATTAACTCGCAATTAATCCTTGCCTCACCTGCAGCTAAAACGAGCCTGTTTTTTATTTTTCTTCGTCTTAAAATTGTTAACCCCACTTCGGTTATAATAGAGGCTGGGTCATAAGCACCCTTGGCTCGAGACCCACTGAATAGCGAGGGCTCTTTAGACCCAGCATAGATATTACGGGTTAAAATGGCCGCCAGTTTTTTTCGAATTTCGAATTGTCAAGTTAATTGGAGGGCGGATTGTTGAGTTCAATATTTCGTATTGTTTTTTTGGTTTTGTTAAAGTTATTGTGTTATTCGCATTGTTGAAGATTTTATTATGGTACTTGATTTTTTCAATTAGTATGTTAGAAACGGTCGTAGTTTTTATTTGTTAACCACAACAGGGGTTATGGTATTGGAGTGTAACGGTTTCCAACCTCCATGTCCTCCATCTTCGGAACCAAAGCCAACATCGTGCTTTGTACCTACACCCTGCTGACTTAGACACAGGGCTCTGACTGCTGGCGGTTTGCAGCATTGCACAGCCTTATACTGGCACGTTTGCAGCATAGCACAGCCTTATACTGGCACATTTGCAGCATAGCACAAGCTTATATTACTGGCACAGCTACATGCTCAGGCTGGGGCAGTGTTGGCGGTGGAAGAAGCTGGTCCCTACGATCCCCAACCTGCATGACCAGCGTGGAGATTATGGACATGTTCATGTCATTTTTATTAGGGGAGACCCATGTCCAGCAGTGGACTTATAGTCGTCCTTCTAGTGCAGTGCGCGTCATGTGCGAGGCCCGCAGTCAACTTGTTAAACATTCGTAATATAATAAAAAACGCAAGGATTAATATTATAGAGTTCTTAACAAAATATCAACAAAAAATGTCATAACTATCTCATACAGAAACACCCAATCTTCCAACGCAATTAAAAATTACGCGAACTACAAGTGTGTTTGAGAATAGGTTCATTTTTCGCTGAAAAGGTTTTTTTCCAGCGGGACTTAGCTATTCAGATAGCCACTTTGGCCCCTCGGCTGCCACGGAGCTATTGACACTGGAAGACACTTTACACTTTGCAATAGTTATAGGCTAGAGAAGGGCTAGTATACTATTGTTGCCATGGTCATCAGATGACCAACAATATTAATTATAAGAAAAAAATTAAAACAAAAACATAGGTAAGAAGTAAAATTACTTTTAACGCGAGTGGAAGCTAGATACTTAAATATGGTTTTTGGTAGCGTTATAATCCTGCATACTGATAATAATATTTATAAAACAACTCGTTTTAGATTGGTTAAAAATACTACTCCAGTGTTCACCCCTCCTGCACCCCGTCTATTGTAGGGATGATTATTTGCACCCAAGAGGGTAAATATTTATTTGTTTTGGATTTCGATTCGATGGATTGTGTTTTTTGTTCGAGATTGCCCGTCGGGCGTGTACCAGCCGATTGCTCTGGACCTACGGGCAGAATCTTTATTTTGCAGTAAAAAATAATGTATTGAGAATCTCTGATGTTTGTTGGTATTTATCTAACGTATGTACATATTATATGTATACAGAAAATTTATATTTAGATGAAACAAATAATAATTATATTGAGAACTTGATGTTTCGTGTTATTTTTCTAACGTATGTTTTATAGAAAAATCTATATTTTTATCATTATCAGTCAGACCACGCTGTACGTGGTTGAAAGGGTTAAGTCATTTTAACCTATATGTATGCCAAACGAATTTTTAATCATAACGATTTTTTAATTTTATTTTAATATTTATTTGTTTATTTTTGAATAATTTGTTAATGATTTTAACTCTGTTACATTACATTTTAGAAAACCCTTCCATTACATTTACACACATAAATTCGTAGAGTTCTGTTTTTTTCTACAAATGAGACTGGTGCAGAGGGGTTTGGTTTAATTTATAAAATGCTGTATTTTTCCTTTTCCATTCAACATTTTTGGCCTTTTGTTTTGTTTCCACAAAATTCCCGTAAAATATTGCCCACAGTAAACCCCTTGCGAGGATAACAAAGAATCAGACAGCCGTAGAACGGGGTACAAATGACCGTAACGAGCCTATCGAGTATTTATAGGAGACTATTCATGCCACTGGTCATTCAGACCGCGCTGTGGGGAGGAAAGGGTTAAGTCACTCCAAGCTAAAAGTTTTAGTTTTAGCTTAGGCAACATTTTGAGTCAAATTTTATTAACAAGCTATTGCGCGACTTTGTACGCGTTCACTTCTACGCCCCCACAAGTTTTTCCTGAGCTGTCGATTCAACTTGTGTTGATTTTGACAGTCCATCTAAAAGTTTATTTTTATTTTCAGGAACATTAAGTACTTTAATCTGTATTATCTTATTTTATTTGACAGCGTGTATGTAAAATTGATGATCAGCTGAGTAGTTGACGGTTTCAAGCTTTTGTGTAAGGGGCTTCCGACGGACAAATTACCCATACAAACGTAATACCAAATTCTTACCAAATTTTGAACGGCCAATATTGCTATCCCGCCCGCACGGCTGAATCATCCATCAGCTAAACAGAAATAGTATGTGCTTATTGAATAAACTTATTTTGATTTGATTTGCAATAAGCAGTCAGCCGGCCGCCAGAGCCCCGTTTCATGGTTGGCTTGGATTCCGAAGAAGAAAAATAAACTCTTTAACTCTCTTTTTTCTTTTTTGAACTCTTGAAAAATAATATAAAATAAAATAAGCCTTTATTGCTGGTAAGAATATAAAGAGAAATAAATTTTTAACTAATAATCTTAGCCTAAATCTAACCTACATTTTCATGAATATCGTTGATCGGTACAGCCTTTTTTTTAAACCAGCTTGTCCGTCGACAAAGGCCTCCTCTAAAGATTTCCATAGCTCTCTCTGTCTCTCGCCACTTGTATCCACTCCGGGCCAGTGACTCTTTTCATTTCATCTTGCCAACATATAGTTTGTCGTCCTTTGTTCCTTTTGCCAGTTAGAGCTATTATGGTAAATTAATTGTATAAATTAGACCGAAAATTGATGTAGAAAAATTATTCTTACTAACTAACCTACTAATAATTGTACTAGCTGTTTTGACTAAGCTGTGACCGAGGGGTCTTTTAGTCCATGCTGAGTGAAGGGTTGAGTGCGCGTGTGGTGTTAATGATCACTTCAGCATTTTTGGGTTTTATTTGTTTTGGATTAGTTTTTGTCCCCTCTTATCTATTTTGTCTGGATGTTATGTTATAAGTTTGAAGTACCAGCTTTACTTGAAGTCGGTCTTCATCTTCGTCTTCGACATCATCATCATCATCTAGCAGTCCACTGCTGGACGTTGGTCTCTCCCAAAGAGTCAAGTCACTCCTCTCTAGCCAGGGGAGATTCTGACGCTCATCTTAACGCAGTTGCCCCTCTGTAGTGCATCATCATCATGTACATCAACCTGATGATGATAATTATTATAATCTGGTTGTCTAAGTCTCGAATGAATAGATTTCTTCAAGGCAAGCGTGCTCCATCGTCGACTGCTGCTTCGCTTACCATCAGACGAGATGTGGTCAAACGCAAGTTCGGTAGTGGCCAGTCTTTGGTATCAAAGTATTTAGGCCGCCCAAATGACTTCAATATGGAAAAGCCGGGACTCATTACTTAACGTGCCTTCCATAGTAAGAAAGTGCTTTGATCTAAATGCGACTAAATGTTCACCTATCCAAAAAGATCAGATTTTATGAGTTTCGTATTTAGTAATTACTAGAATTTCGCCCGTACCCCGATATAAAATAGCCTGTGTCTTTAACTATGCATGTGATCTAAGTCAGTTCATCCCTTCCAGAGTTAAGTAGGAACAAACTTTCACATCTTTTAGTTTCTCAAGTCATTTAAATATTAAAATTTAACCATATCTCGATACAGGCTCAACATTCTTGCTTATAAGATAACCTAACATTTTCCAACATTGTGTTTGTTTCCACTTTCTACAACCTGAACTTAAAGTTACCTCACAACAAGCTTCTAGCGTTATCTTTGTAAGACGTGCTCGCAGTTTGAAGTAAAAATATTCTCGGTTCAGTTCTGATGTTGTTTGTATACGAGAGTTGGCAGTGCAAGAGAATCTCGGAAAATTCATGCAATTTTAGGAATAGAAGGGTTTCTTTTTGTATACTACTAAGTTAGAAAACTTGCATACGGTCCTCCTGATGGTAAGCGGTTCTTGTAGCTTATGAACGCCTGCAAAATCAAGAAGAATTAAATGCGCGTTGCTGACCTTTTTAAAAACTTTCAAACGCCCTTTTCGAAACGCTGCATATTGTAGTCCCTTGAGAAAACCTCAGCAAGGAGACAATTCCACGGCTTGATTGTTCGCGGGAAGAAATTCAGTTGAAACCTCACAGTGCGAGGAGATTTTGTTTTTTTTATTCGAAAATTTCTTGAGGAAATACACTGACATTTCCTTTAAATAGTTTTTGGAGTATGAAACTGTGGAGCTAATCGTGTCACTAAACAAAAGGTCAGTGCAGCGGGGCCGAGGATTGGAGGACTTTAAATTCACCAATGTAAATTCGTATAAAATCAAATTGATTATTCGGAACAAAAACATGAGAAAGTTTAACAACTCGACTTGTCGTCGCGTCTACTCGTCGAGCTGTCGCTGTCGGCTGTCGTCCATTATGCGATGCTTGCAATAACTGCGAACGTTATCAAACTGAGTAGCAGCTTCCTCCAGAGGCTCAAAACCGAAATGTACATAGTTCTAACAATGATTTAGTTAATAAAAATGAGCATCTTAATACTCCTAAATATTAGAAAATTAAAATGAAAAATGAATTATAAAATGGAATTTGAGGAAGGGGTTCCAAATAGTTAACAATAAGTTCCAAAGATCCCTTCCTCCTCGCATCGTTTTCCTCAATGCTGAGGGTTCGGACCTCTTCCTTGGAATAGTTTTTGACGGACGATGTTACGCCACCGAGACCTGTTGTCAGCGCATTGCAAGGCTTCATAAAAATCGGACACATGGGTGGTGCGGATCTGATCGGGCCAGTGTATCGGACTACGTCCCCGCGGTCTCATTACTTCGATTTTACCCGTGATTACGAGTTTCTTAAGATAACGTTAATCTTTCTGGCTATACGACCAAAATACTCAAGAATTCGTTGAAGGCAGATAGAACATAGCCTAGTAGTTAGGTATTTTGAGTTCCTTGAGTATGGGCATTGGACACGTTTGTTCTAAGAGTTGTCCAGGGAATGCGAAGCATGCGTCCAAAGATCAAAGACCGACAATTGAACACTTAATGTTAGATATCCTCTTTGATGTAGACATGTACTTACATTAATACGTTGGTAAATTTAAAATGCTGCTCTGCCGTCCGCTGATTTGGACCACTTAAATTGTGACAGGATTAGTTCCGCACCCCAAACTATTGTACAATTGTTTTGTTCTATATGTTTTAGTTTGTGTATACTCTGTCTATTTATCGACCTCTGTGATGAAAGTCCGCTTGAGTCGCAGAAGGTTGCGGGTTCGATTCCCGTTGACTGACAAATGTTTACATTATCTGAAGATATTTATCACAAGTCTGTTTTCTGTGTATAGAATGCGTGTATTTACAAAAAGAGTGTTTATGTAGTATATCAGTCATGTGGACCCCATCTCTGAGCTCTGCTTAGTTTGTGGCTACATGATGCTGTGTGATTGTAGCATTTTTTATTTATTTATCAATGTAATATTTAGTTCTTTAAGAAATCTTCGCATTAACATTCTCGATCGTAACGTATAAAGGGAAGTCCATTTGCACCATTTTATAATCCCACTTTATCCCACATATCATTTTACAAGCCTTTTCCTACTTTCTCGAGAACGAAATGAAAAAACGTGAAAACCGCGAAATATTATAATTTACTTTTTTACTGTCGTTTTCGTTTCAACAACCCCAGTTCAGAATCTTTTATTAAAATAATATATTACCTTTCGGCAATCTCTAGCCGATTTATAAAAGAAATATTTTCGTTCGATACGGGCTCCGTAAATCTACCCTAAATTATACCTATCTCTGCATAATCAATCTTCTATTGAAGACCTAGGAATATTCCTTTGCTGATTTAGAGTTGGACTATTTGGGTTACCATTTGAGATTCGGCTTTTTTGATTTGATCGAATTACGAAGCTTGATGCGTATTTAATATGTGTCAACTAAAATATTTAGTCACTTCAGTGTAAAAATATAAAAACTAACTAAATACCTACATGCTAAAATGATATGAACCATCTCAATTTTACTATCGGTAGGTATTGGAATCGAGTGCATAAATGCTTACAAACCAAACAAACACAACCTCTTCAAAATAAATAAGATTTTAAACCTATATTTGTGCAGGTGATTCTGATTTGAACCTTTTAACGGCTCATTAGTGATGGATAAATTAGGTACCTTTGAAAAAACCTAGACTTACAATATCAAATAAAATTTAACTTATTATTCACTAACTTCCACCCGCGGCTTCGCTTACAAAACCTTTGTCCCTTGGGAACTTATTTCTGGATAAAAGTACCCAATGTCTTTTATTGTATTCCTGACAATTTGTATGCAAAATTTCATGGTGATCGGCTGAGTAGTTATTGCGTAAAAGCGTAATAAACATAAAATAAAATAAACAAAAATACTCATTTTCACATTATATATATATATACTCATTTCACATTTTCACATATTTGTTTATTTTTTTCAAATCAAATATATTTACATCAAATATTTTTTTAAATGGTTTCTTATATTGTTAGTATATTTGTTAGGTTTTGTAAACTAAATAGTTTATCCAAAACGTAAGGGTATGTTGATGAGGATGCTGTTGACGTTGACATTTGCCACTTTTTTGCAGATGCGACGTATACTTAGATTGAGCTAAATAGCCGAATACTTCGGGTTCGGTTCTATGCTCATCACAACACTACTTCAAATGTGATGGATGGGATTGGCTAAATATTTCTCTGCGGATATCCAGTTGCATTCGATAGATGGCGCTGAACGGGCAGCCATTATTCTTTCTGATAAGATAAATGATAGATTCTTAGAGCTTTGTTGGGCTAAATAGGTATTTTTTGGTTGAAAATAAGATATTATTTTATCTTGACTATTAGGTCGATCTCGGACATGGCAAGTCCATCGGTGAAACTTAATACTCATGAAACAAAGGGTACTACTGATTGCCAGATACCTAATTGTATATGATAAAACGATAGCAATAATGATTACAATCGTAGAACATAAATAAAAAAACTATTATATATTGCAGTCAAGAGGTAAAATATGTTCTGTTGAGTATGAAAACCACATGAGAGCAAAAACATGATGAAAACTACATAAGAGTATAAATGAAAATTCAGTAAGTAAGTTTTTAATCTACTACAAACAAATAAGGGTAGATAAATAAGTACTTCACATGTTATGTATACATTTTTGTTGTTATACAATATGATTAACTGAATTACGTAGCTGAATCTCATTTGCAATACCCATACCTAGAGGTACTGCAGCTATGGCGAATCTTAATTAATTAAAGTTCTTTAGATATTATCACTACGTAACTAGCACAAGTTTTAATATACAAAAAACCTAAATTTTTAGAATCAACTATATACTTACCTGACCTGTATCTTTATTAAGTAAATATTAACTTGACAAATACATACGCAAATTACACTCACAAAAAAATCCACATCTACCAATAAGAAAAGAGAAATTAAAATAAGTAAGCATTAGGGAGTCCGCGAACGAACTATAGAAAACTAAACATTCCTTGTGAAGGTGCACAGATAAAGAATAGCTTACCCGATAACATTAAGAACTGTTTAGCAATGCTCATATTTAACAAGAGACTGAAATAACTGTACCAAACATTATTGAAAAACTTACTAAGACAATTTAATTTATTTCAATTTCATTTATTCGCAGTAAATATGGTACAGGTACAGTTGTTAAAATACATAAAAAGTGTTTCACACATTACACCAAGTATTTAGCATTCAAAATAATACAATAGAAAAGAATTTATATTTTCATTTTAAAATTATAATAAAAAAAAACAATGTCAAATTAAAAGTAACATAAAATATACAATTAATTAACCGTGTAAAAAAATATATCTAAATATTGACAAACATAATATTACATAACTAATAAAGATAGAAAGTATAATTATCGCATGTACCCATTTAAGTGAACATTGTTCTTTTGAGTCAATATATTCGTTAAACTAATTATAAAACGTAGCTTAGGAAGTGGAGTAAAGATCTCTTAGAGGCTGCTGGTAGAAACCGGATGCGTTGAGCTGAGGACAGGGCGCAATGACTCTCATTAAGGGAATCCATCCAGGAGTAGACCACCTAAGCTGATGATGGTGATAAGCAAATGCTCTAAAATACCAGAGGCCTAGTGGGTGGCAAATCAAATTCTTAAACATTAAAAGTATTTTTCAAACCGTAAACAGCATCCTTGTGAACGGAAAGAGCCCTTTAGGCTGTCTGCTAGTGCTCGTCTGATGTACGCATGTGCAAGTGGGCGTGGGTAATAGATGGGTATGCAGCTTTAGAAAATTGTGAGAATTTAAATTTGCCTTTTCAGCGCTGAGAGAATTTTTTATTTAATATAATTTCGCAAATATTTGCATCAAACGTACCTACTCAATGATGGTTTACGTCGTATTTACTCAATTTTGTGCATTCGTAGTCATCAATTTTATAATTTCGCGGTTTAGCTAAGGTCGTTTTTTAAAATGACAAGCTCTGGCAATGTTTGCCTTTACTATAAGGCATCATCGGGATATGATTTTGGGGCTGTTATCTGCTGCTGATATTGTCTTTTTAAACACCTTGAAATAGATTTCCGCAAAGACTAAGTCTAAGTCAAAAGTCAATGAACTATAATAAGTCACCGTCGTTCTGTAGAAGTGGCACTTTACTATTTCTCAAATATATTCTTATTATAACTAATTTTAACTATTCAAAGTTATTACATATTTTGAAACTTAGCATCCAACTTGTTAATTCACTGTACTCAAACCAGCAAAAAATGAGAATCGAACAAGAATCTATTAAAACAATATTTTTAGAATAAAATGAGTCCAAAGTCAATACAATTAATAGGAATATTAAAATCAAATGGTACCAAAGCATTTTGAACAAAACCATGAAATATTCCAGCGCCATGTTCTAATTTGAATGCAAAGCGTTACATTTAAATTCAGATACGTGCAAAACGTTTACTGTGCCCGGCTTTTGTAATGGCATATTGTAATAGGCGCGAGAACTCGCTAGTAGGACTGGGAATAACGAGTGCAATACAATATTGGATCTGAAATGTAATGTTGGGATCACAAAGAATAACGCAATTGATAATGTTGATTAGTCTAGCTCTAGGGTCTTACAAGCTACAACATCAAACATAAGAGAGAGAGAAGATTCTTTATTCAGCACAGACAACACATAATGAGGTAGGTAGGTAATTACAAGACTTACATAGCTTAAAAATGTTGGCAATATAAATACAGACCAAAAATGTGATATAAAAACCTAGTTACTACTATAAAAATAATGAAAAAGATAATATTTATGAATCATTTTAACATAATATATATGATCATACTGTCAAGAAGTTTACAGACTGATTGGCTGACTGACAGTCAATGCAGCTAAACTAAACCAAAAATAGTGTAGAGGATTTCCCGATATTTAGCTCCTAAAGGGTTGTAGCGGGGTTTTTACGTAGACAAGGTCTCGGGGCGCCAACTTGTTTAATTTTTTTTGTACTTTTTATTCTAAAAGTTTAAATTTTTCTGTTCTCTACCCGACGCGGTGTGGTGCAGCGTCGCGATTTAAATTCCGCCTATCTCTTCGACATCGTGCCACAGTAACTACCAAACACTGTACCTACATACAGAACTCTGAATTATCATTGTTACCATTGTCGATATTATTTTTTCAGCAGTTTCATTCGCGTGTTTTAATGGAGGCTGTATTTTGTTTCAGGTATGTGGGCCGGCAGCCGAAATGCAAGCGAGCTATTTTGTATTCAACATTTTGTTCTACATTATTTTAACCGGTCGTTCGAATCGAATGAAAAATCTGGACCTGGCATCGAATATGAGCCTTTATATCAAGCTCCAAGATACACAATATTTTAATTGCATATAAGTGAAGGTATAAGTAGGTCGTAAGTTTTAAGATTAATTAGAAATTACAGGACTTATTTACCCTTTTAAGGTATTGCAAATTTGGTGGGGTAGAGGGTGCATCTACCGTCATACTTACTTAAAAACGCTATTCACAGTTAACTATTGCTTAAAATTAGACCTATCTCTCCCTGTCATTACCTAACGGTAAGAGATAGCAATAGTCTAAGCATTGTCTAACTTTTGACAGATTTTTTTACTAAGCCACTAATCTAAATAATTTATTAAGTAGTGGCAACTTATCATTGTTCGGACGCTGTAGTGCCTGGGACATGGCTAGATGGATTAGGCTTCAGCACCTTTACAATCCTCTCAGCCTAGTCGCGTTACTCAAAGGAAAGACATTTATTTGAGAAAATTACAAAATAACAAACATGAACCTAAACATAAGACATGCGTCAATACGTATGGAGCCGCGGATTGACTAAGCCGCGGATTTTCTCAGTATGTTTTAAACACCTCGACACTCCAAAAATAACAGGTAGGTATCAAAATCTACCTACGTGGTAAACGGGCAAAATAATACGCAGATTTTTTACCCTTTAGTACCTACAAATTTTTGGAACGTATTTTTCATTGGTAAATACCAGACATGTAAAATACATAAAAATATTGTCTTAATTTGCTTAAATTCTACTAATTGTTATGGCTTTAGGGGTACTACAATACTATAGGTACTATTCTAACTCTGTTACCATCATAACCTGTGATAATAATAAATATATTGAGTATATTAGTTCAGCATGTTTTATCGGTAAGGCCAACAGAGCAAGAAAACAGCTATTAAGATACCAAAGTAAACGATACAACAAGCGCTTCAAAGTAAATGAAGCGCTTGAGCACACAGATCACTTAATAAAATGATCTGACAACCAAGATCCGAAATGAATTGAACATAAACAGAAGGGAGCCTTCCATCCCCTAAAGGTACAACACCGTCAGCAGTTAAACAGTTGTTCTACCAATCACCTTTTTGATGTTTCAACAGAATATACTGCGAGTTAGATATATTTTACTGTACGTAACGTGTACTTTAATAAGTAATAAATTATGACTAACTAAAGTAATTAATAATAAATCATTACTATATAAAAAAAAAACTACTTTATTAAAGTACTTACTATATTAAAGGAACGAAGCAAATGGGATAGTCAAAAGAAAGCCTATGCCAATGAATTAATGATAATAATATTTTAATTTCAGACAACTTAATTATATTTTTTATTTTTTTATTTGCGTCGGTGGTGCGAGAAGCTGTGCCCTGCGATCCCCAACCCGCATGCCCAGCGTGGGGATAATGGGTATATCCCCCTTTATTAGGGGAGGCCTATGTCCAGCAGTGGACTGATATAGGCTGGTGTGGTGTGGTGGTGTGGTAATTATATTTAAGTAGGTACTTCGATTAGATTATTTGTATGGATCATCTTAAACTAAAACATTCAACTTTTAACTTTATATTATGTGTACATGTACTTCTTGAGTGCGTATTTCTAGCTAGGCTGACTAAAACGGAATTGCTTATTTATTTTATTGGGACCAACTTGTTTTTTTGACAAATGTCATTTTCTGGGCGGATTGTGCATTTTTTCAAAAATCCAAAAATGACATTATTTTTCCTTCACAATAAACTTATAGCAGTTTCCTCAGAACAAAACCTTCTAACTACAAAAGCAAAGGTAGCTGCCCTTAATGAGGTAAAATTTTGCCCCACCTTAAGAACTAATTTTTTTGGCACTCAAACATCCAAGGTACTCGAAACCAGGGTTGTTGTTGATGCAGTTCTTAGAAACATCAGCGGAGGCTGATGCTGATTTTGGCCAAGTGCGTGTCTGACTCGCAGACCGAGTTTTCCACACGGCTTTAATGTAGATGGTCCTTCGTGATGTATTAGTTGTATGATGTAGACAGTTGCCATTTCAACAGAGCTTTATACAAACTTCAACATAATGTAACTCATAAGTGAGGTCTGGCTTACCTAACAAATCAAAAAATACTTAAGGCAGGGTGATACGTCTTCACACTAGTGCGTGTAGTGGGTCATGTTGCGACTCGAACAATAGCATTGGAAATCATCATCGATCGGATAGTGATGCTAACGCTGGTATTCGCAACAACCCTGCTCCGAACCTGTTAGACTGACCAAAAATAAACCAGTGATACCAAACTAGGAGTCAGCAATGAAAGGCCTCGTCAGACATTCTGCCAACAATAGCGCGATGAATGGGGTTCAGTCGGCTCCGCTAAAACCCATCGATTTAAACCTTTGTTTGTTCATTGTTTAGGAATGTAGCGGATTTAATTCGGATCGGGGTTCCGTACTTCCGGTGCTTATATTATTAGGGATGCTTTTTGGTTATTTAGTACGTAAATAGTAAATACCAATTTATATGCAGTTTGAATGTTAATTAGTTAGAATAATACTAGTGGAGTGCCCGTGGCTTAGTCCGCAGGTGTAAACTACAATAGTAGGGTGAACACGAATATTTTAACCCGTACATCGTAAGCGTTACAAAAAATTATGGCCAATGACAAAGCGTTATTTTGAATTTACGTTTTCTCATTAGTCAAAATTTTTAGTCTACGATACGAATACATTTTTGATAGTCTTCGTGATCGAGCCTCAACTAAGGCTCAATCACAGCACAGAACAGTATCACTAACTTCTGGCCACAGCTTCGCTCGCGTGGTACTCGGACAAGTCAGCCTATGTGTTAATCCAGGTCACAAACTATTTATATTTGACAAGAGGTTGAGTAGGAACAAACATTCTAACATCCGTATCCTTCAAACCGGAATAAAAATGCTGCTTCAGGGCAGAAATAGGCATGGTGGTGGTACTAATACCCTGAACGAAACCTTCACAAAGAGCTCTACTACTTGTAAAATGGTAGACCTTGCAAATTAAATTATAAATTTGTATCATTGCGTTATATAAAATACTATAGGAACATCAATTAACAAATTTAACGATAACATCTACAGTTGTAACCGCAAAATATAATGTACGGGCCCCTTACACCAGTTGCAGTTGAGTTCCAGTATTTTTGCAATTTTTTTTGAATATCCAACTAGATGGTGCTGTTGACAATGGATCGTGCAACGATGGCATTTCAATTTTTATACGTTTTGTCGCTCAGGCAACTATTCCCGCTTAGGCAACCATCCTGTTTCAATTAAATAAATTTTATTTTAGAACTAGCAAACCCGTTTTAATCTTCGTATGCGTGGTTCTCTCCAGCTACTTAGTTAGATAAGATCCAAAATGTTAGTACCCTTCCTTCTTTCGTAGTTCGCTCTAGTGGATAACCCTGGTGTCGGAGTTTTTAGGCCGCACGAGGGCCTTCGTCAGAACTTAACGACTAAAAAAGCTGGGACAAACATTTTAACGTGCCTTCGAAGCACGGAAGCGCTCAGTTGTAAGTGTCCTATCAGACAGAAAACGGTTACGCGTTCAAGCGTTCCGCATTCACGTTCACTAGAGGGTCAGCCATCTAAACAGTGACCGGCTGAAGTGTTGCTTAACCAATATGCTCTACAAAGAACACCAAAGTAAGCCACGCCACGAGCGCTTGTCTTTTAGTACCGTAATTTTAATGAAGTAAATTCCACCCAATCTAAAGTTGTACCCTTATTCACAACCAATACTCAAATTAAGTACTTCTGCAACATCAAGCGATCCCCTTAAACTGTTCGAAGATTCTCGAACAAAAACTGCTTTCTATGCATACAAAGTGGTGCAAATTTGTTGTGCCCAAGTTAGACTTTTGATTAAGATGAATAAGCAGTTATTTTTACTTGCTGGGCTTTTTTATACACTCATAAAATAAAAGGTTCATAAAACACCCAGCTCTGAGGAGCGCTGCCATTGTAGGTCGCTGTAGGTCGCGAGTTCTTTCCTCGCTCAAGACCAACTTCAAACATCATTTTTTTTATTCACTTAGCTTATGACAACATTAAATCGTCAACTTTTTTGATTTATATCAATTTGTAACGTGACCAAACAGAGAAGAATTGGGAAAAACTCTATATTTATTTGACATACAGAAACAAAACTTTGTATGGTGGTATAGAGATTCTTCTGGCTAACACAGCCTATTTATTAGTAATTATAAGGCCTGGCTAAGGATGACAGTGGCTGTACATATTTAAGTTTATTTATATTATTTGAAAATATTATATAAAACTACCTCTGTGGCGAAGGGCTACGAGAGACACAGAAGGATGCGGGTTCAATTCCCGACGCCAGAAAAATGTTTGTATGATCTGCATAAATTTAACTTAAGTCGGGGTGTGTCTATTCATAATGTGTATATTGGTAATGTAATGTGTGATTATGTCCAGCAATATTTATCTGAATATAATATAAAACGTTGTAGATTTATTTTCCGAGAGCTTTTTAAAGCAAGTTTTTGACGAACTCAAACTTATAAGTGTTAACATTTTGCTCGCTTAAATACATGTATTATGGCATGGCTATTTCCATATACATAAACCATAATTGGGTGTACATGTCCACACGCGAAAGCTAACACCGTGAAACCACCTTAAACCGAAACATTAAACCCCGTAAGTACCACTTACACTGTTTTACACATTCACAACGATCACGTGACGCAAAAACGACTTCTAATAAAATATGTTGCTTTAACACGAACTACAAACGGAGATTTAGATTTAAAAGAGGCATTTGATACTGTAGGTAAGGTTTTAGTGTGGTAAACTTTATTACGGTGGGCTTAAATTCAATTTGCAACAACATCAACATCAGCCTATATCAGTCCACTGCTGGACATAGGAACCGGTTTCACCTCAGGTTTTAGTGTACGTAACATTATTATGGTGGGCTTAAATTCAATTTGCAAAGTGCTGAATAAATAAATCTTGTTACATCATACTTACAGTCAACAGATCTCAAACTAGGCAAAGCCTGTATTACTATTGCATCTAGCATAACTGTAGTGCCTGGAACATGGAGCAGGCTTCAGCACCTGTACCATCCTCTCAGCCTAGTCGGTATCACTAGAAGGACATGCTCAATAGTAACAATTTCTTAGATGGAACAAATACTTTTTCTTTGTATTATAACCGACATAGTTGTCGACATTTTTTAGTAGAATTATAACAGAAATAAAAAAGTTTGGAATACTTAATGGTTGGAATTGTTAGCAGTTCGATGTTTTTACAAAAGCTTAGAATTGACGATAGTTTTTGTGGAAATATGAACTGAAAATGTTATCGCTGCGTGTTTCACTATCCTTTAACAGCTTTTAATACTTTTTGGAGTTTTTCAAAGCAAAAAATAAAATAATGAATGTTTTAAGTTACACATTTTTCGAGATTTTTGAATATAAAAATGTGAAGATAAAAAAAAATTAATACATTTCTGCCAAAGGACTTAGCAAAGTGAAAAATAGTGCAATTGAAAATAAAAGGTCAAGATTGAAAAAAATGTTTTCAAACAAGCATTGTAAAACTCAAAGGAAAATAAAAAACAGCTACAGAAATGGTAACTCAAGGTATTGGATTGTCTCCACACCATTCTACCGTCCAAATAATATAAAAAAAGCCGAAGCTGTCCCTGCCTAACGCCAAAACTACTGAATGCATTGAGCTGAAATTTTGCACATAATTAAGTGGTTTTAAGATCTGGAATAACATACATTATGTACTCAGGCTACTTTTTACCCAGGTAAGCAAAGTTGCGGGCGGAAACTAGTCCATAATTTCAGTGTGCCCCAAGGTACTATTTTTGTTCCCTTAATATTTCTACCTCATAAAAGTATAATAATATTCCGTATAATGCCCACTTCATAAACACAACGTCAAAAATACCCAAAATTGTTTACGCAATGCCCGAACACGATTCCCACATTTATCCCAAAGGGCCTATATCCTATCTAAACACTACTTAGAATAACGCTCTAAATTAATACATAGACGACGTGGACCGTAAATATATTATTTTTATCTTTTAGATTCAAAATGGCAGTTGGAGAACTTATTATTAAATTATTCTTAGCTTTGTTTTAAAATATTCTTTTTTATTTCTTATTTTAATTTTGTTGTTAATTCCCATTGCTACATACAGAATAGTTAAGATGGGGGTTCATGGAGTTAAAAGTAATCGGAGGGGATCATCCCCTATTTATTTAACTATTATTAGGATTTAACTATAGGGATTGTAGAAATGGGCCAAAATATTAACGGAAATTTTAATTTTTTACCCAGAAAAGATAACCTAATATACTTATTGTCTACCATAGGTTATAAATACAGGTAAGGTATGGCTTAATATTAGTTGTATCCCTACAAAAGTAAAGTTATGTTACCAAATGTTACTTACATTTGGTAACATAGAGATGTTACCAACTTAATGGATATACAATAATTTGTAGGTAAATTTATTCATTTTAATTATAAAATGTATTAAAACCATGCAGTCAATTTTCATTTTTCATTCATTTGAAAAATGTTACTTGTCTTAGATACAAAACCACGTACGAATAGCACAAGACCGTGGTGGATGGCACAATCTCCGGGATGCCTGTATCCAGCAGTGGATAAAGTCGGGCTGTGGATGATGATGATGATGGGGTATTATTAATGTTTAACGCAAAATACTCGATATGAAACTCCCCCATCATGTCCGAGGCCAGCAGTGAATGAGTTAAGTTATACTTAGTACGTACGTATGACTACGTAACGTACTAAGTACCTACGTAGTATGTCTATTATTGGTATGAACTTCGAGACAAAGGCAAAGCACAGAAAAATTTACGACTGTGCTATTGTTCAAATCAATTTGAATCTTAAGCCTTGTCAATAAGGTTAAGCTTTACTGGCAGTTATAAAACTAAGACAATTTTCAATTTGAAACTTATGCCTTCGGTGATAAGGATCAAAACTGATAGCCAGTCTATCCAGGGTTGTCAAACATTTCGTTTTATTGCGTTTAATAAAATTTATTATTTGATGACGTTTTTGATGTTTCAGTGTTTGTACTCGTTTCTTTGAAGAGGAAAATTAAAAAAGAATTAAAATGATGCCTATTTGACTTTTCTTTTTGTCTTGTAATTTGTTAATAACTTTTCGTGGAAAAATATTATTATAAACCTAGGCTGGGCTAGTTCGGATTTCTCAATTAACTTAAGCAAGCAAGTAACCTACTCCGACTATTAACTTGAAAAACCGAGTAACTGCGGTGCTCAAGTAATAGTTACTATGGGTATTAAGACCGTTAAGTAGCTTGGGAAGCGAGATAGTGAGGTATCGGACAGCAAACTATGTTGGGGATACCGATATAAAAAAAAATTACTAATCCTTATTCATGCTTTAAAAGGTACGTTTATATATAGATCCCGGCATTTTCAGTCGCTAAGCCATGTCCGAGGCCTTCAAGCGGCCAAAAAACTCCGACACCAGTGTTTGCCATTGCTTATATAAAGAAGAAGAATCCATATATCTTCAATGGGAATCCGTGGAAAGATTATCTACGTTCACCACACCCCAGCCCATATCAGCCCACTGCTGGACTAAGTCCTCCTCTAATAAAGAGGGATATTTCTCACCGCTCGGCATGCGGGTTGGGGATAGCAGGGCATAGCTTCTCGCACCACCCTGATGCCCGTCGGCGGTCAGCAAAATTAGCTACACGCAAACGACTAGGGCGGGTAACCTAGGTATCTATCATATCATACACATAACAAGAATACATTATTTATCTAAACTCTGTAATAATTTATACAATCTTCGAATTTCTTACCAAATTCAATAGCAAATCTTGTCGATCTAAAAGTGCCCAAACAAATAATAAAACTACGGAACCCGTCGATAAGGTTCATTTAGCACTTCCATTATGTGCGTCTTTATAAAAAACTTTACTTCTTATAAAGGATTGTTAGATGTGGAACTCCCGTACCTCATTACCATTCTCCTGCCCTTATCCTACGCTATGTGGGCCCGGTACAACATGTGTTCGCCCTCCAATGTCTTCTGTCACTTGTTATCTCAACGCTCACTCCTTTCTTCCTCATGTCATCGTTCACACAATCATCGTGTCGAATATATTATTTTCACTATTACTAAATGACCTACCAGTTACAGCGCATGGAAGCGAGGTATTCATGTATGCAGACGATGTGGCGGCTATCGTCACCGCGGAGACACTAGATAAGCTCGAGCGGAAACTGAATGAAGCAGCAGAAGAACTTGCACGATGGTTCCATAGAAACGGCCTAGTACTAAATATCAATAAGACACACTTCATTCAGTTTTCGATCGCGGGACGGACACAGAGAAGTCTGTCTGTAAGAATAAATGGACTACCAATAGAGGGCGTCGCATCCACGGCGTTCCTCGGATTTGAAATCGACAGAGCGCTAACTTGGGGCTCTCACATCGAGAAGCTATGCGCTAGACTTGGTAGTGCATGCTACGCGCTCAGTCGGCTGGCACGCCTGGTGTCCCACGATGTGGTGCGCACGTGCTACTTCGCAACGGTACACGCGCTGCTGCAGTACGGTGCCGAGCTATGGGGACGAGCTGCTGAAAGGGAACGCGTCTTCCGATTGCAAAAAGGGCCATACGAGCGGTAGCACGTGTATCGTCGAATAGGATAACGGCGAGGCCCCTATTTAAAAACATAGAAAATCCTCACATTCCCCTGCATCGTGATATTTCAGGTAGCGGTGTATGTTGACCAAAACCTGGAATATTTTCCGAAGCAGGCGGATACTCACGTGCGCAACACTCGTGCGGCTGCGGCCGGTAAACTGGCGATTCCCACGGGCAGACTGGCCAAGTCGGACGCAATGTCACACGTGATGGGCCCCTATGTATACAACGCACTGCCAAACACCGTCAAAAATGCACCTAGCATAGCAAGTTTTAAATTTAAATTAAAGAACTGGCTCGTTGAAAAGACGTTCTACAGCATTGACGAATTTAACTCCTACAATAAGTAGGAAGATGTTTACTTTACTCTCCTACTTTTAACTAGTAACATAGTTACGTAATTTTTAATTAATTAACTGCAATTTTTATGACGTATAATTTGTCATAAATTATGAATAAAGTGTTTATAACTGTTTGGCTAACCTCCACCAGCGCGTCCTACCAAATGTATATCTAACACTCTTCTCGTTAATTGACGTTTATCCCTCCTCATAACATGCCCATACCAGGCTAGCCTATTTCTCCTATATTTATTTGTCACTGGCGCTATTTCCTACTTCCATTGTTATACTCATTAATTATCTTGTGCATATCTCCTCACATCCATCTCAACATTCGCATCTCGTCGCATGCACTCTTCTTTCAGTTAATTCTTATGTCTATTATGAACGTCTAAACATTTTAATAATTAAAGGCTATAAAAATGCTTATTACATTAATATTATTTAGCTTAAAATATTAATAAACTAAAATTGCGTTATGTAGGTTTCACAACTTATAATTTCAAAGTTATTTATTTCAAGTGAGTTTCACATCTACCCTCCAAAATTAATATCGCACATTTTATGACTTTCTCTGCAAGTTATAGCTAACGTAATGACGCGTTAAACTTTCGTAAGGAACCCTAAAGTGGCGTTATGCGAATATTATCTTTATTGCTATGGAGATAAGACTCGTATTGGAATACTATATCTTTATAAATAATGCGGAGCTTAGAATTGTAAGTATTTATATAAAGCGAGTGAGAATTTTAGAACCTATTAGCGATTAAGACGCATGACGTAGCTGGATTATCCTCACATAAACAAACTTTCGCATTTCATAAAGTAGGATCTCAGGTATTACTAGCTACCTGTGGCTTCGCTGATGTATTACCTGGATATAATGTAGCCTTATTGTTACTAATGGACTAAAACAACAACTACAACAAAAACTGGTGCCTATTCATTCTACTGCTGGACACAAACCTTTATGGCGGAGATTTGTCCTCTATCCCCACGCTGGGCAGGCGAGTTGGGGATCGTGGGGCACAGGTTCTCGCGCCGACAGTCGGCGGCCATGTAGCCATGCCATGCATGTTAGGCTGCGCTATGCCGCAATCAACTACCGCCAGAGCTCCGTTTGTTATACAGCTGGGTGCCCGGGCAGGTGACATCGGGCTCCAAATATGGAGGTTCCAACCACTTACACACTGTAAAAAAAAAAAATAGAAAACAGATAGTGGTCATTGAACACTGAAAACACGGGCCTTAGATTCGAGAAAATAGGAATAGAAATCTGAGAATTCTCTGCCTCCTTTTCTCAATTTTAAATGACCCTAACTCTCCACAGTATCTCAAATCTAAATTTACTCTTCTTTCGGACACTCATGATCGCCAGCTTAGGTCTACCGATACACTTCGCCTTGCAACACCGGCTCACTCGAGCGCCTTTCGTGGTATATCTTTCGAAGTTGTGGCCGTGGGCTTATGGAATTCACTACCAGTTCACATTAGGACAGCACCCTCAAAGCCTATTTTTAAACTCCTTGTTCGTGAATTTTTATTTACCAGTTTTGATTAACAGCTCCATAATTACCTACATCTACGTACTTTTATATTTATTCATTAATATACTAATTATAAATACATGTATGTTGTACTGCATATACAGATACATATTTAATATACATAAATATATTTATACATATAATATAAATATTTTATGAGTTTCAAAACTGTTTACATTAAAATTTATTTTAGGTAGTATTAAATTTTTGTCTTTTTTTTTTGTTCCCTTCTGTTAATTCTTTAATATTTCTAACGTTAAGTATGTACCTAGTTTAGTTAGCACGCCAACCTTGCTTTTCTACCAGGAAAGGTTGACTGGCAGAAAATGCTTTAGCATTAAGTCCTCCTTTTGTACAATTCTTTGTTTTGTGCAATAAAGTGTTAAATAAATAGATTTCTACATGAGAAAAAAAATTACCAAAATATATACGGGACAACTCACACAAGGTCAATTACTGATCCAAACTAACAGTGCTTCTACTATGTTCCAGATACTGATAAACATACATTTACTATGTGCCAGAGACTGATAAGACACTCATAAAACTTCCAAACATCCATAACACACCACACAATTTTTTTCCCTAAGCGGGAATCGAACCCGCGACCTGCAGCTCGTAAACCAGAGCTACGACCATCTGAGCTAGAACGCCAGTCTTATAAAAACAGACACAGCACAGAACCAACATTATTATTGTAATATTCTTAAGATTTATGTATCCCAAAGTAATACCCACGAAAGTGATAAAAATAAACGGAAAATAAAATAAACGTTACGTTCATAACGCACTTTTGGCAAGAGCATGTTTCTACATGTCTTGTAGACCGGGAGCCAACATACCCGACCTTATGTCATTTAATTTTTCCCAATCCCGTCTAAAATCGGTTTTTGTCCGATTGAAAAAAGAAATCATGTTTGTTACCTCATAACTTATAAACATACACATTGACATTTATGAACCGATTTCTTTCTAGGAAGATATTTTTCTCGATTAATCCCATTTCAATTTGAAGAAAAATATGCTCGATGTGAGCACGTTACAAAGTCGAATATTCAGCGTATCAGTACAGCGAGCCGTGCAGCTCGATGACGAGCGCCGAGCACACGAGCGCGCTCCACCCGGCTGTCGGTTTTTCGGCGAATCCCTTTCAATTTCCTCAACACATTCAAGTTAGTTACTAGCGTGAGCACTGCTCGGCGTTTTGCAGTTTACCGCAATTATCACAGTTATTAGTTAAGAGGCATGTTGCAAGAGCCGCCACTCAAGCTCGACTTCTACAACCACAACCACTCTGACAAGAGTGTCTGACCAAGAAGAAAAAGTCCTCTACTAACGGTATGTACAAAATCCGCCTCTACTCCTAATCTATTTATTTTGTACGTTATGACGTCTGTTCGGCATTATAAATTGTTGCTTTTAGTCAAATTAAATTCTGTACCGAGGTGCGAGAGAGATAGCTAAAGCCAAAAGCTCTATGTAAGAAAGAGATAGCATCTTACTGACCTTTCACATTTGCGCGGTTTATTGTATCTGAAAATTTGCGGAGTATTTTCGAAGATTTGTAGAATTTGGCGGTAAAATTGGAATGGGAAATACTGGGTTAGTTTAATCAGATACCTAGATCCAAAAGGTTGGGTCTAAATATTTTTATAGTGTTAATTATTCTAAAGTTCTGACTGATTTAAAATATGTCTACACCAGCCTTTATTTGTCCACAGGTGGACATAGACCTCCTCTAGTAAAATACGACATACTCTTAAAATAATGTCACCTAAACTAAAATTTGAGCTACTAAAGTTCCGCTTACGACTCGCCTCCCGTGGTACCTGAATAAAAGAGAGAAGTTGGTTGGAAACACACATTTTCGCATTAATTAGTGTAATACGTGTAAATTACGTGTGATTTTGATCCTTTTTGAAAAACAAACTACGAACGAGAAGAGACCAAGCTATAATATTTATAGTTATAAGCTGTGGAACTTCGTGCTACTAAGTTACAATTATTATCATCAATAAGTCAAGTGTAACAAAATAAACTCTTCTAGGGCTGCCTCACAAGTTGTAACTGTAACTTTACAAGTCAATAAAAAACTAAAAATGCCTTGATTGCATGTTGTTGATTTTTGGGAGTACATTTACTTCTTTTTTGGATAGCATATGAATTCTAACTCACCCTGTATACGTAGATAAGCCCGAATCAAAATATTTTTTTCAAAAACGTAAACATCCTTAGTTATATAAAAGAAGGCCTATGCCGCATTGGGTCGAAAATGGCTGATAGTTATAACATTAAAACCGGTTTGTACCTAAAAAATTGATTATAATTTCTTAAAACTAAGTAAAAACATTAGCATCTACATTATAAAAAATATTTATAAGTATACAAATGTAAAAACCTCTCAACAGACAAATGGCTTGTTTATTGTTTGTGGAGTGATGCGTTTTAATAGCACCCTGTATAGCGTTAAAGAGTGTTCTGTTATTTCTTGTTTCGCCCCATTCGTTTTGATGGCGCTCTTTCAGTTTTATTTCGGTAAGTACTACTTGTACTTAGAAATAATTTTAAAATGAAGTGAGGGAATTATGTATCCGCAATATAATTACTTTAAGAATTGTATTTTCAAATAATTTGCCACACACATACCACACACCAACCTATATCAGTCCACTGCTGGACATAGTCCTCCCATAATAAAGAGGGATATGCCTGTAATCCCGAAGCTGGGCATGTGGATTGGGGATCGCAGGGCACAACTTCTTGTACCGACGCTGCTGCTCGTTGGCGGCCAGGGAATTTAGTTGTGCCGGTGTTAGGCTGCGCTATGCCGCAATCAGCCGCCGCCAGAGCCCCGTTTGTTAGTTAGCAGGGTGCACCGCGGACAGCTAAGGTGGTTTTTATTCCGAAGATGGGTGTTGGAACCCCTTACACCCCACTTTTTAAACCCCAGACGCAAAAAGAGGGGTATTATAAGTTTAACCGCTATGTCTGTCTGTATGTGTATTATGTATGTATGTGTATATGTGACACCGTATTGTGTGGCACCGTATTAGATATTCTATTAAAATTAAAGTTACTGCCAATAAATTTATGACTTTCATTGAATAAAGCCAAGAATACTAAAAGTTTCATAATTTTAGAGTATTTGTAGAAAAATATTTTGTCAACTACATATTGTTATCTGGGTCAACCCCTTGAGTTGCTACAATTAGTTCAGTAGTCCCTTCGGCTAGGTCAAGCCAAGTTTTTAAAACAATTATAGTAATTATTATTCACTTGAAAAAAGTTTGACAAACACATTTCCCAGGCTCGTATCTCAGGCATCCTTAGGCCCAGGCCACATGTAAATGGCGTCAGACGCGGACATGACACGAGTGCCATTCAAATTTCATACCTAAAAATGGAAATAAAGCACAATTTACCACACACGGTATGGCTCGTTTTTTTGCTCGGAGGTGGTTATTACATGGCGAGTTATAATAGGTGTGTTCTTTTATTCTTCAGTAGTCTCTTTAAAATATAAGTTTTTTTTTACAAGTAAGCTTTTGATAGTTTCGATATGCAAAAACATATAAATAGTCAAAAGTTGCATTTATAGTATATTGTTTAGATTTTAAGTACTGTTTGTTTTCCAAATAAATAAAAATGAAATTAAATAAAAATCACGTCAATCATATACCGTGCTTTATGTCAATTCTTTTTGTTTAAATTTGAATTTAAAGCGCCCGTGCCATATCCGTGCCCGACGTAAATGGGGCCTGCCCCTAATACTGAAAATTGTTAATTTTTAAAAATTCCAATTAATTAAAAATAGTATAATAAAATGATAAATAATACAATGAACCACAGAATTAGAATATGATCCGAAGTACAAAGGTCAAAGACCGGTTCCCAACGTCTACATCGTCGTACGTCAACGTTAACGGAACTAAAATGGAGTTAGTAGGACACCTGGCAAGGCAAGGTGATGAAAGGTGGAGTAACTGAATGCCGTCCGAGAACCGGGTACAGAAACGTCGGCCGTCCAGCATCTTGATGGGTGGACGATATTGTATCAACCGTGGACCGAAACTGGATGAGACGAGCTTTAAGCCGTGAGGATTGGTACATACAAAGGGAGGCCTATACCCAGCAGTGGGTGAATGGCCTGTGGATGATGATGATGAAGTATAATATTAACTTTGGTTAAACTGTGTTTTTCTAAGTATTATCTAGAATTCTAGATCCAACTAAACTATATAAAGTTAGGTATCTTTAACACCTGAAGTCTTACCTTGTGCAAGAACTTGCAGAGCCATCTCGAACTTGCACAATCTAATTCAAGTTTATATTGAAAACTCCGCTGCGCTGAATATGAAAGAATCTACTCTGATTGAACTTCTTATATTCAGCTGGAACTTTGAAAATTACTTTTACCTTTTATTAATAACACTCACTGTGAATCTATACTTACAGGGTGGGGCAACATTTTACCTCATTGAGGGCAGCTACCTTTTTTTTGTATTTAGAAAGTTTTAAGGAAACTATAAGTTTATTTTGAAGAAAAAAAACACCGCGTTTTCAGATTTTTACAAAAACTCTACAGTCAGCCTAGAAAATGACATTTAAAAATTAACAAGTTAGTCTCTATAGACTCTATTTCCTATAAGGAAAGTTTTTCCCATGTAATCTACCAAAATTGTATTTTGTCGTCTACTTGCTGTTTTTCATACCTATTTATGTTAATTATTTGTGGAAACTTGTAATCATCAGGGTACATGTAGCAATGTATGTGTGACTGCATGTATTTATTATTATACTATTGTGCTCCCACTTAGCTGTAAGTTTTTCCTAAACTTTAAAAATAAAAATAAAATAAAATAAATAAATCGTAAGATTTTGCACAAGCTCAAATAGTTTTCTATACAATTTCTACAAAGCACTTTCCGCCTCAACATTTCGTCCATGCATTTAAAAACTATTCGAAGCAGATCTAACTTTAAATTAGTTGGCCTCTTTCACCTTCTTCAAGTAAAGTTTTGAATAGCTACTTTCTAAGTAACCATAATAAGCAGGTAAAAGTTACGAATTGAATCGGAAATTTGTGTAACTACTCACAGGATAAGCGAACGAATTCGCAAATCCTTCACTTCCAATCGTTAAATAATACGTCAAAAATGTCGAGCAACATAGATGTCAGCGCTTGTTAGTAGTGTCATTTTACTCGCCAAGTGACCACACTAATGGCCTGATGTTCGCTGTAGTTTACAGGTCAGTTTAACCCATGAGTAGTGCTACTTGAACGACGTGAAATGTGATAGAGAAGTTACGAATCTCGCAACAACAACACCAAGCTGGAGTTAGGCTGCGCTATGCTGCAATCAGCCACCGGCAGAGCTCCGTTTGTTAGTTAGCAGGGTGCACCACGTGCAGGTGAGGTTGTCTTGTGTACGAAGATGGGGTTTGGAACCCCTTACACCTGGAACACGCCCTTACATGGGAATGCTCAGACCTGACTAACTGATATTCGTTAATATTAAATCGGCCTTAATTAGTTTTATTTGAGTTGATTAATTTGAAATTAAAGTTATTAAGTAAATTCTAAGAATATCTTAAAGTATAACTTTATCTTAAGTTCTATCCTCTGAGTTGATCTGGATAAGTTATTGGCTCAATCTGGGATCGATTAAAACTTAGGGACTTCCTAAAGTTAGGTACCGTTAACTGTGATCACAGCTTAGTTAGGAACAGCTCGTCTTCTCCAGCTAAGAAAACTCACTATAATAAGTGCTATGGTGTGCGGTACTTACCCGTGACCTGTACCGTAGGTAAGTCTAAGTACCGTACTTAATAGTCACTTATGTTGAAACAACATAAAATAAATAAATTTATAAATAATTATAAAAAATAAACATCTTCACAATATGGTGGCCTAGTGGATGTACCCCGACTTAAGATCTGGAGGTCGTGGATTCGAATCCCAGACATGCACCAATGGATTTTTCGTTTCGAAAAATTGATGTGCGCATTACACGAGCTCGAAACGGTGAAGGAAAACATCGTGAGGAAACTGGCATGCCCTCGAACTAAAAAGTTTGGAAGGTAAGTGCTAGGTTAGTGATCCAATAAAAGCGGCGATGGGCTTGCAACCTGTCACGTGGAATGCTAGCTGCTTGCAAAAAGTGGGCAATTATCGAACGTAATGTTTGCCTCTGACTACCCCCGTTAAGGTATCCTCAATAGATTTGCGTACTGAGCAATATCTGAAGGTATCTTGGGGAAAATTATAAAGTATAATGTATTGTAGCCTCAAACTAAGCAGATCTTGTTCCCATAAGAAATTAACATAACATAAATACCTAATACTAACGAACATTTTTCTAGCGGCAAGAATCGATGCCTCAACCTTCTGCGTCTCAAGCGGCTCACTACGCCACAGAGGTCGTCAAGTTTTTATGTTATGTTCTATGTTCGTTCTTTCTCCATTCAAAACTACTAAATTAATTGAGCAACAATTTGCTTTTTATTTACAAAAATTACTTTTTATTTACAATTTAGTGTAATTATTGTTTTGAAATTAATAAATAATTTATTCAATAATTTATTGACACAAAACTACATAAGTATACTTCAACACTGAACACAAAGTAATAACCTGTTGCACCCACGCGGACACCGCAGGCAGGAGTAATAGTTTTCGGAACCACAGGCTCTATAACTTGCCTGCGCGTCCAATAAACAGGGTATAGTTCCAAAAAAGATAGGTACATAAGACAATCTTCATATAAAGTGCATTCGAGCAATGCAAACATAGACACTGCTCGCGGACACGATATTTCGGAACAGGTCGGCCCAGTGCAAGCGCGAGTGTCACCCGCTCGAGACACGCACTGTCAACTATTTTGGTAAAAAATGGAGCAAAAAAAGCTATTAGAACTGTTCAGTTCACCTATCTTTTGTGTTGTTTAATGAACCAGCTTTATTACTTGAGCTATGGCCAAACTTTAGGAATTTCTTTGAACGAAGTGTTGGGAGTCATTCAATTTTAGCATCGAATAACTAGAGTTACTTCACTACCGAAAATAGAAGGATTTGAGACGTTCAGTTATTTTGTTAGAGTTGTGGAGCTTGTGGAAGATGAACCGTGTGACGGGCGCTTGTTTGTATCTTGAACAAGTGTATCAATGGTTTTGAGACATATTTTTACATAAAATACATATGATGATACCTACTTTATAATCGGAAACTGTTGACCAGAAGTATCGTAAGTCAGTAAATATCATAAATACAAATACACATAAATAAAACATCATTTATCTTAAGCAGAGCTCGTAATATGAGAATCAGTACTGCGGTATTTTAGGAAAAAAGAAAAATAAGGAAAAAGCAACGGAACCCGATATACATAAATAGACTCTTACAATATCCAACACAGAACAATCCATGTTCACCACACAAATGTTTGTCGTGGGCGGGGATCGAACCCGCTACCTGCAGGTCAGTAGCCAGAGGCAACTGAGAAAAACCAGTCAAAGTGCGCACACAATTTGTAACTCTCATCACATCACACTTCACACTAATAATAAAATGCGAAAGTTTGTGCATGTGTGTGTATGTTTGTGGTTGCTTCACTCCGTAATGGCTAAACCGATTTGCCTGAATCTTGGAATAAGCATAATTTAAGATCTAGATTAAAACATAGGCTGTTTGTTTTTTAGGTAACACGCGAGCAAAACCGTGGGCGGAAGCTAGTTTATAATTTTTACAAAATAAATATGTTAGGAGAATCTCACAACCAGGGGTTTGGAGCTTCATGATGCTGTGTAATATTGTCCAGCATAATGTATTTTGACACTGTGGGAATCGAACCTACCCTTGCATCTCGCCTATCAGACGTCCATTACGCCAAAGCAGTCGTTTTACCAACCATAAAGATCTTTAGATCAATGTATCACATTTATTACTTACAAATCTCAGCACATAAAGCACAGTAACGACGTCTAGCGGCCGATAAAGACAGTTTGATGATCGCTACATTGTACAACCAACGCAATAAAGTTACAGTGCAGTTAACGACGACTGTGTAGTGCATACAGCTTACTTTTGTTGTGGGGTGTATTCGTAGTAAAATATAAGAGTTAGTGCAAAATTGTAGTAGCTGTTCCGATTTGAGTAAGTTATACAGGGTTTAGGAAAGTGCTTTATCTAGCCAGTGGCCTGGCGGCGGCATCTACCAGCTAATAAATCAAAGAAAAACTCACCATCATCATCAGTCTCTAGCAGTCCTGTGCTGGACATTAGGCCTTACATATTGAGCGCCATTGCGCCCTGTCCTCAGCCTTTTGAAGTTCATCATTCAACCTGGCCGGAGAGCGTCCTACACTACCTTTGCCGGGCCGTAAAGAAAAATTACTGATAAAAGAAAAACTGCTGTTATAAAATCAAACGGAAAGAAAGAAAGTTAGAAAGTTTTTGTAAGTTTTGATTTTAACCGGTTGCCTAGGTAGCCAAGAGACTGTTATAGCGATCTAGCGCAGGATCAAGGCGAATGGCAGAATCAATGGGATGCCTATGTTCAGCAGTGGGACGAAAACGGCTGCAATGATGATGAGTAACGTTTTGCCTCCTGATCAAAATCATGAAAATGTACTACTATATCGGGTGTAAGAAGACGTCTACCGAAAACTAATGGTGGTGATACAGCACACCAAAATCCAGCCCAATAAAAATATGTTGTCTGGAATTAAATTATAATACGAGAAAATAGTGTTTAAATATTTCAAAACTGTACGGGACTGCTTACTGCATGCATAATATTGCTGGTTTCTTAAAGTAATTTGTGTTTTGTGTATTTAAATGAGACAGTTAGGTAGATATTTTGTAATAATGTTGTACTATGTGTTTAAATAATTATACTAACTAGAAAAATAATTAAAAGGAGTCAAAAAACGGTTTTTGCTTTTTGCTAAATATCATATAAATTTTGAATCATGGTCTGATTGCAACCTCCCAGTTTTCGGTAATTGTCTTTTTACACCATGTATATTATATACTGTTAACACAACTTATGAATTATAGATATTCCTAAGATTTATTGATACCATTTAAGGGAGGCAAGGCCCTACCTCTCGTTAAAGCTCTATGATGACACAAAAACCAAATCACATCACTTCACAAAATATAATTTATCTGAAATGTGATTCGGTGAACCGATAACTGAACGTACATTAATCATTTACAGAAACGTCGATTCACACTCCACATGATTAGTACCCACTCAATGCTTTTATTTCTTTCTTCCTTAATAACTTCAGACACACTGCTAACTTTCCGTATCAAGTATTTCGGATCAGGAGGTTTTGGAAGCTAAATGGCCTCGGGTACATATCGACTGTAATATAAAATACTCTGAGAGCAAAACGTCCTTAAAAGTTTTCATAGCACAAAGTCCCTGTTGCAGAATATTCGCAATGTAAAACGCCATGAGAGTTAAACGTCCGCAATTTGAAATGTACCTATGCTAGACATTTTTAAATCCTGTCTGTCTAAATTTTTTTTTGAGGATACGTGATACAGAAGGTATGTAAAAGATTCAATTCATATTTTAACATGTAAATAAAAAAAATACTTTTCAAATTTAGAAGGACGACTTGCTCCTTGGTCGTTTTTACGTAATGGTCAAATTGATTAAAATATATTATAACTAGAGGACTAACTATTGGAAAGGCTATTAAGCTTCCAAAACCATTATAAAGAGGACATTTTGCTCTCAGAGCATTTTATATTACAGCAGAGTTACACCCTAGAACATTTAGCTTCCAAAACCTCATCCAAAATGGAATCAAGTTGATATTCCATTTGAGGCTAAGGCTTCTAAACATCAAACGACCTCTGTGGCCCCGCTATTGTGTTGATGATTGCCACCGCGAGACAAATGTTTGTATGATCTGCGAATATCTGTCCGGTGTTTGTGTGTTTTCTACGTATTTGTGTAATATAATATACAGTCATGTGATTCCCTTATTACAAGCTCTGCTTAGTTTGGGATTACATGAAGTTGTGTGGTAGTGTCCAGTATTATTTATTGTTCATAATGAGCATTGATACAATTTGGAATCAGCTGCTAGCGTCTGTTTTTCCATTGACTTTTTTTTTTATATTACTTGAAGATGGAACAAGCACATGGCTCACCTGATGTTAAGTGGTAACTATTCCCTATCACAAAGCATTGCATCGTAGTTCACGTTGTTCCGGAACGTGCTCTACGATGCAACGCCCTACGTCCATCGACTTGAGGCATGAAGATGATAAGCCTCATGTGCCTGTTATTTCACCGGCAACCCTTCAAATCGAAACACAGTACAGCTGCTTCACGGCAGAAATAGGCATGGTGGCAGTACCTCCCCGGACGAGCCCTCCACAAAGAACTCTACTACCTTCAAAAACTTACGACCCTAACGGCTTTAAAAAGAGAGCTATAGACATTTAGGAAATTTCTTTCCATCTTCGATCTCATTCTTGCCCACGCAAGCCGAGCTGGTTAAGAGCTGGCCCTTAAATAATTAAAATAAGAAAATATTTAGGCTTTCCAACCTAAATCTTCGAAACCAAGTCAATCTCGGCTGCCCGTGGTGGCGTAACTAACAAACGGGGCTCTGGCGGCGGCTGACTGCGGCACAGCTAAATTACCTTACTGACGACGGGCAGCAGCGTCAGAGTGCGAGCTGTCTGTGCCCTGCGATACCCAACCCAGCATGGGAATTATGGCCATATCCTCCCGCCTTATTAGTGGAAGCCGTGCCCAGCAGTGGATTTGTTAATGTTGCTTTTATTGCTGCATACTGCACATGCAGCAGAACGTTCAAGAGCACGAGAGGGCATAGCGTGGAGCAGACATGCCCGAGGCAAGCAGTTAAGGTGTTAAAACACAAGGCTAGTGGCAATGTTTCTTCATTGAAATGATTACAACTTACTGAGATATTTATAATATTTGAAGACCCCCCCTGCCGCCCCCCGCCCTCCCCCTCCTCCTACAGTTCAAAGGGATCCCAACTTTGATCTGTTTGTTTGTTTGTGGATTTCGAGATTATTCGCTTGTGCTAATATTTCGGTTTGTGATGCTTAGTGTTGGGAACTACGTTAACGTACAATTTGATCTTACTTTCGCCCGGATTTGTTTGTGAACAACAAAATTACTAAACAATCCTGCTTTTTTATAGAAAGTTCTTCTTTATTTTTTCTTTTCCATAACCTACAATATAAAATAATAATATTCAAATCGGTCGAACCATTTTCGACCTTTTGCGAGATACAAGGCTTTTGATTTTTGTAAATCTACTCTCTATCTGTTACGCGCGTATAAAATAGAAGTGTCTGCCTGTCTGTCTTAGCTGAACTCTGCAGGAAGGAACTTTTTATCCTAAAAAAGGTTCAAAACCGTGCCCTGAAATCCCCATTTAGCATTCCCGCCTGGGAATTCTGGGATTTCCCCTTTTGTATTAGAGGAGGTCTATGTCCAGCCGTGGACTGATATAGGCTGGTTGTTGTTGTTGAATTAGTACTCAGTATAGTACTTATACCTCCTAATACCAACTTCATATGTAGCTGTTGGGTGCTATTTATCAGCTGGGCAATCGCCCAGGTACTTAAGTACTTGTTTACGAGTTAGTACAAGTGATGCCTAAGCTCGACTCAATTCCGGGGGATGAGGGGAGAAGGGGGTAAGGGGGGGGGACCATAAATCGTACCTCGAGACTGATTTGCGAGTTTCCGCTGATGTGGTTGCTGGGGAAAAGTATAGGCGGTAGCGATTAAATTGTGCTTTAAAATAAAAATGTTTTTTTTTTTAATATCTTTTGGTGTGACTATTAAATGCTATATTCTAATTTTAATAATCACATATTAGTAAGTATGTATACGCTGGCTAAATTGGATGAAATAACAAAAACATGCTAATATTAACTAGGTACTATTTATATCTACTATTAGGTACTTTCTATGAGTTATTTTCAGTAATCATGAAATTTCGCAAACCCGGGTACAGCAATGGTAATGGGTACCTATCATCAAGAAATAAGAAAACATTTGTCAAAATCCACACAAAAAAAGGCTAAAGCTAGTAAGCAATATTGATCTATTTTACTTGCTCTCTAATACCATTTTGTATCACTTAAAATCATATAAAAAAATAAGATGACATGCTTTTTTAACAAACATACATACATACTGTCCGTTATTTTATAAATACCGAGGATAATTCCAATACCTAACGTCATTGAGATTACTCCTTTGATGGGGATCCCAGGCCATAAAAACGCTCTCACTTATAACACAGCCCCACCCTTACCCACTAAGGGTTTGGTTAATTGAAGAATTATAGCTACCCTCTAACGTTACTACCTCAAACTCAATAACAACACGCAAGCGAATATTATCCTTATTCTGTATAACATAAAGTCTAAAGAATGTTTAATAAGTATTTGGGTTAAATTATAGCTAAAGAAATGGCTATTGAAAGGTGAAGTTAATAGTTTTGGAAATGAGTAGTTTTCAACAAAATTACAGTTTTTGTAATTGCTGCTTTTAATATATTGCTACTAGCCGCCCGTTCGCGACTTTTACATATGTGGAGCCTGGATTAAAAGCCTTTATGGTATAAATAATGCTGGACATTATCACACATCATGCATCATGTAGCCCCAAAACTAAGCAGAGCTTGTATTATGGGAACCACATCACTGATATACTACAAATACAATTTTTTTTTGTAAATACATACATATCATACGTAGAAAACACCCAGACCCGAGACAAATATCTGCAGAACTTGCAAACATTTGTCCCGCAGCGGGAATCGAACCCGCAACCTTCTGCGTCTCAGCGGACCTTCGCCCACTGCGCCACAGAGGTCGTCGAAGATTAAGAAGGTATCTCAGGTCACAGACTATGTATATTCCAAGTTTCATTCAAATCCATTCAGCTGTTTCGGCGTAGAATGGGAACAGCCAAACAAACAAACTGTAAACTTAACATAATTATTAAACCGTAGTACAATAATGCTATATACATTTATATAGTATTAGTATGTAATAATGTAAAGAGCCCTATTATATCGTCATCATCATCAGCCTACACAGCAGTCCACTGCTGGGCATGCCCCAATGAATGCCATTTTGTATTTGTTTTGTAATAAATATAACATTTTGGATTTTCTACACTAAAAACATCAATTCTCTTTCCATTTCGTTGGAAAAGTTAGATAAAGCAAAATCAAGATGGACGCGTCCCGAAGGGCTTAAAGAAACGAGAATAAAGGTCGACAATCAAAATGTTATTCTATACCCCGGTCTGCTGTAGTAAAGAGGGGATAACACACACGGATCGGATAGATAGACTGCACGATGAAGGGAAAAACTTGGTGGGAGAAACCGAGTGGAGAGAAACTAGGCGTAGAAAAACAAGGAGGGAAAAACCTAGGTGGGAGAAACTAGGTGTGAAGATAAACTAGGTGGCGAGAAACTAGATGGGGAGTAATTACGCGGCAAACAACACGGCGGGGAAAAAAACGAGGTAGAGGAAACTAGGCGGGGAAAATAGCAAGGGAAAAACATGGTGGGCTAAACTAGCTTCGGAGAATAACCAGATGGTAAAAGAAACTAGGTGGGAAAAAACTAGGTAAGGAGAAAGCTCGAAAATTAGAAGAAGTTTGGAAGAAAACGAGTTTAAAAAAAAACCTGACGGGAAACAAAAATTTTCATAAAGCTATTTAAAAAAAGAAGTTGTTTTTAGGTTTTTAATAGGAAAAAGAGAATAAAACAACAGTTTTCTTAAATAAAAAGACAACAAAATTTAAGGACGAAACGCTTTTTGAATAGGTTTTTAATGTGTTTTCACTTCCAAATGGTTGCCCAACTTTCCCAACCGTGTGTATTTCTAGATAAGTCCTCATAGTACAGGCACTCTCTTTGTACTACAGTGCATAATATTTCATATTTCTACTTAATTTGTAAGAACTTTGTAAAATAATATAATTTTCTTTGTATAAATATAACGTTAACATTTTCAAATATTTTATTTCTAGCGTTATTACTAACCATCTTTTGCCCACGGCTTCCCCACCACCACACCACACCAGCATATAACAGTCCACTGCTGGACATAGGCCTCCACTAATGAGCGCCATTCCCTGTCCTGAGCTCGACGCATCCAGCTTTTCGCAAATTGTCAACCCACCTAGCCGGAGGCAGTCCCACACTACGATTGCCGAGCCGCGGTCTCCACCCAAGAACTCATTTACTCCAAGTTTTAGCTGGACATATGCCTTCCCTAATAAAAGGGGATATACCCATAATCCTCACGCTGGGCATATGGGTTGGGGATCGCAGGGCAAAACTTCTCGCACCACCAACGCTGCTGTTCGGCTAGAGGATTTAGCTATGCCGGTGTTAGGCTGCGCTATGCCGCAATCAGCAGGCCGCCAGAGCCCAGTTAAACCTATTTTAAATCCCTCGGGAACAGTACTTTTTTCTGGATGAAACGTGTCTTATGTCATTTTGTGTACTGCTGACAACGTATGTACCAAATATCATAATGATTGGTCGAGTAGTTAAGGCGTGAAAGCGTAACAAACAAGAGAGGAACTAGTCCAGCAGTGGACATATTAAAGCTAGTGTGGTCGCTGAGTAGAAGGCAAACATTATTGTGACTAGAAATCAATTAATTTTCAAAAATATCGCAGCAATTTGTTAGCAAAGTGTTTGTAACTGACATTTGTGTACCGAAACCCTTTTGTTACGGTCCAAAAGAAATCAGGTGTCAAAATTCTTAATGAAAGTCGTTTAGACTAAAATTAGGTTTAAAATTTAAGCTAATGGATTTTTTTACGTTCTCAAATTAAAATTTTCGAGTCCATTATTCTCTAAATTGGTAATTTCAGGGTAAATTATTTTTGTAATTTACTTTTATTGGTGTGTACAGTCATCATCAAAGGTAAAATGTGGATCAAACAAGGTTTCAAAAACATTTTGTAAATGAAAACAAATTCAAACAATTATAGGATGGATACAGAGAGATCACGACCTCTGTGGCGCATTGGGCGAAGGACCATCTTAGACGCAAAGGTTGCGAATTCGATTCCCGCCGCGAGATAAATGTTTGAATGGTTTGCAAACATTTGTTTCTGGGTCTGGGTGTTTTTTTATGCTCAAAACATAATATGTAAGTAGTAGGTATCTCAGTCATGTGGTTCCTGCACCTGCCTAGTTTCGAGCTAGATGCTGCTGTGTTATAATATCGAGCATTGTTATTTATTTTTTGATTGATAATAGGCTAATGTTGTGTATGTTCAGCAGTGGACTTCTAATAGGTGCTTGATGATGATGATAGTGATGATGAATAGGCTAATGAGTGTAGCAGCCATTTTACATAAACTATAATATAAAAAAAAATACATTTATAATAATTTCGAAAACCTGATCCACTTCTGATGCTGACTGTACTTACCTATTTATTTTTGTGAATCACTTGGTGCAAATTAGTAAGGAGTCGTTGTCAAGTTATTTAGTGGAAAAATACTAATTTGGGTCTGCTCACTAATAACTTGATAGTTGATAGGACGTTGTCCTTTGGACAGGAATCTTGAGACAAACTCTCTTGATACAAACAAAAACAACACTAGCCTATATCAGTCCACTGCTGGGACATAATGGCGTTGATACAAAAATACTATAGACATAATCAAGTTCATCCCGTATTGCCAATTTTATAGGCAACTCTATTACATTTTCTCTTCCAACTTTCCTTAAAAACGTATTCGGAATACTAACGAAATTGAATTGCATTGCGAAAGACTGCTTTTAGAAGCTGGATGCGTCGAGCTCTGAACAGGCCGCAATGGCGCTCATTAGGGGATGCATATGTCCAGCAGTGGACTGCTATAGGCTGATGATGATGATGATGAATGTTGCAAACATTTTGAAATAAAAATTAGGCCAATCGATCCAGCTGTTCTCAAGTGATGAGCCTAACAACGAACAGGATTTCGATTTTGGAGCCGTTGAAAGAAATTTTTGGTGTTAATAATACAATTTATCATTTCTTTATTTAGTAGGAACCTTAAAAAACACTCTTCATCTTTTTTGTTATAGATTTTTTTACACCAATTCGTAACGCGAACAACCAGCAAAGAATTGTCAATGAACTCTGTTACAAATATTCTTAACATTGTTGTTGAAGACAGTTTCATCTCAACCTTTTTTGTCATCTAAATAACCAAAAATGTTATTATATTTTATTACAGAGATTACGCTTAATTTTTTGAATTTATTTACATAGAGATTTAGCACGTCATTTTAGGTTTTATTAAAGCGTACACATTGTTACTGAGAATAAGCCTTTTAATGGACGTTCTTTTATCTATTTCACTAGTATTTACTTAGTTATTATATACATTTTTAAGACTATATATATTAATTTGTTTATTTTTTGTTTCAGGTACTATGCAAAAATGTTACAAAATGGATCAACTGCTTGGTAAAGAAGACAGGTAAAGTGCGAGTTGACGCAGCATGAGAATATTCTCATGAACGTCATACATAAGATGAGACGGGAGTTAATTAACATATGACCTAAATAAAAAAAATGTCTACATATAATTTTCTCTAATACTTAAAAATGGAACAAGCACCTGATGTTAAGTGGTAATAGTTACCTATAACAAAGTGTTGCATCGTAGGTCTCTCATGTTTGGAACGTGCTCTAAGATGCAACGCCCTGCGTCCATCAACTTGAGGCATGACGGTGTTAGTCTCATGTGCCTGTAATGTCATCGGCACCCTTCAAACCGAAACACAGCAATTCTGCTTCACGGGAATATGCATGATGGTAGTACTTCCCTGGACGAGCCCTTCACAAAGAACTCTACTGAACTCTTTCTGAACTCATAATGGTTTGGGGAGGTCATGTCATGTTAAAGCAATAGATAGTGTACCTACATATTCTTCTTACTTTTTTTTCCCTTACATGGGGCCTCATGATCCAGTGTGATAGTTTCCAGCATTATTTATTTATATTTGATATGACAAATAAAAGAAATAACTGATGTTACAAAATAACAGCAACAGTAAAACGCTGAAAAAAATCTACTACCGGTAGCCAATACCGGTCAAAGCAAAACAACATAGTAAATATGCTTAGAAAACTCTTTGAACTCGTTATGAAAATGCACTTTTTGATAAAATAGTTAACACTTTATGTAATATTGTACTGAAAGGCCTCTAAGAGCCTACGCTTGTAGTGGCTATCCATTTTCCACTAGGTTTAGCTTTGGGGTTCCTTAGGAATATATTAAATCCTACATTTTCTACTAAATTCGAGATGGCTTCAAAGAAACATGAAAGTATAGGAGGTTCTCTTTTAATTCGGTACGTTAAATAACAGCCGAATCATCCTACTAATATTATAAATGTGAAAATATGTAAGTATGGATGTTTGTTACTCTTTCACGCATAAACTGCTGAATGGATTTGGATGAAACTTGGAATATACATAGTTTGTGATCTGGAATAACGCATAGGCTGGAAAAACTTTTTATGAGGGTACCACGCGAGCGAAGTCGCGGGCGGAAGCTAGTTGGAAAATCATTTGCATATTTTTTAAAAGGGCTTAAGATACTTTTCATCCTGAAAAAAAGTTCTCGTGGGATAGAAAAATTACTTAAACGCGAAGCCTTGCGGGAAAGCTAGTATAAAATAAGTACAGCATATTATTATTATAGTTATTTTTGGTCTCCTTTTCATTTTATAATTCAAAATATTATAAAATTAATTAATGTGATAACCAACAATGTCTGGGCTATCAATGAAAATTAAAATAAATTATTTCTATAGCTTGAACATATTTGACGAAATACGTTATAAATATTCACGGAACTCTCAGCACGTTACTCTCACTCGTCCAGTTTTTTGCATTTGGCGGCCGCTGCATAATGTACTAGCACTCAAGTGGAATTTGCATCTTAGGAACTTTAACTGAGAACCTATTTTAAGATTTTTATGTTGTTTCCGTAAGTTTAAGATATGTTTAGTTGACAATATTTTGTAAGTGTTTGAGTTTATTGATGGAAACATATGTATGTACAACAATATTGGCATAGTGAACTACTGGCAAAAGGAAGAAAGGTCATGGGTTCGAATCTCACATGTAAACTTAGCTAAGTGCACTTTTAGAAATTACCTATGTAAGTACAACAAAAGGCTATGTGCTTACTGATGTAATTATGTAGGTATGTAAAGTTAAGACTTGCCTCTGACTATCCCCTATAAAACATCTTTAGCAGTTTTACATACCATTGCTACAACAAAAAAACACCTGCAATTTATGCAAGTTGTTTCGTAGCAGGAATCGAACTCGCATCTCGTACATGCCACTTGCCTTTTACGTTACAGAGGTCAAATAAAAAAATATTTATAAATTTACTAATTCTAATCTGCAAGAGTCAAACCCGCACCTGAAGTATCCCAGCAATTTGTCCACTGTATCACCGAGATCAATTTATGGGCTAATTTAAAAAACATTACAGATTACAAAAATGTATGAAATAACGCGTTATATTTTAAAATTATATTTTACTAGCTTGCGCCCGCGTCTTAACTTGCGTATATGCGTTCAGCCGTTACGGAGTTATGTGGGAACAAACATACTCACAAACACAAACTTTTGCATTTATAATATTAGTATGATTGGAAACTGAACTGGCGATCATTCAACTTGGCGCATTCGATGGTATGGCCAAATAATGCGAAGAGAAGAAAACTACTCCGTCAAAACAGTCATAATCATTTGAACAATACCCCGAGGCAGAGAAAACCCTCGTCTACATGGTGGCCCAATGTCGAGATTTAAAAGCCCTAAACGTCGCATCTACGATAACCCAGGACAGAGCGTCCTGGCGCCGAACTACTAGAAGGCCCGACCCCAAATGAAATGGGAAGAGGGGCAGGAAGAAGAAGAATAAGAAGAGTAAACTGAACTGGCGATGCAAAATTGAGCTTTAACACGTTGACTGTGGGCCTGGGCAGCGGCACGGCTAGTGCAAATGTGTTTTCAACACTCATTAATTTCATTTCCCTGCCCTTATCCTACGGCACAATATGTTTTCTTTCTCCATTCACTCCTATCAGCTGTCAACTCTGTACTCACTTCTTTCACTCTCATATCCTCTTTCACACATTCCATCCATCTCTTCTTCGGCCTCCCTCTACTCGTACATCCAGTCACATTCATACTCATCACTCTTTTCGTCACATGTTTTCAACATTCATGAAGAACATAATTTTATTTTATTTGACTAGTTTTAACGAAAACTATTAACATTCCTAAACGTAATAATCTTAAACAATTTGAACACCTTGCTTAATCTTTCAACGGATAATTAAACTCGCTTTAAATAACTCGAGGAGATTAATTAAGTGAATTTTGTCACGTCTACTTCTAATGTAGAACACTTTAAATGACACAGTATAATTAATACATTGGCAGTAAGGTAACTAAATAATTCTATTGAAAGATGCAAAAAATGATATAATTTTTAAATTCTAACGGTAAATCAAAATTACGTGGTACATTAAACGAAAATAACAAAGTCTCAAAATAAAATAGTTTTTTTATAATTATTATAAAAAACGAATTGATTTAATCAGGGGACTAAAGTCAGGAGCCCATAAAAGGACATAGGGTATCATTATCATCAGTCTATAGCAGTCCACTGCTGGACATAGGCCTCTTCTAATGAGCGCCGCCATTGTGTTCTGTCCTCACTTCGACGTATGCAGCGTCTGAAAGCCGTCAAAAATTGAAAATAGGTAACTATACTGAAGTGTTTTGGTAGTATTTTTCAATTGTTGGGAAAAATCAGATTTACATAACATATAAATAAGATGTAAATAACGGTAAAACTAAAGTGTACATTGTCATTATCTAAATATAAGGTATCTAGATAAAAATTAATTACAACAATATACGAAACATCTCAAAATATAATTAAATCAATAGCAAAAAGGTTTTTTGATAATAAATTATATAAAAATATTTGCTTACACTTTAATTGTGAGATTTGGGTACAGGCTATTATCTAGAAATAAGTTCTAGATTAATAAAAAATAACTTTAAAGCGAGAAAAGCCGCGTGAGAAGGCTAATTTCCTTAAAAGAGTGACATTTTGATGACGCTTAAGCTGAGTTAAAATCAGTTTATCAAAGCATTAAACTCATCAAAATTAATCCGAAGCCTACTGTCTCAAAACAATTCAACTTCAACTGTCAAAATTTCACTCGACATGTCATCTGTCAAATTGTAAATCTAAGTTTGAGTTGTCCTCAGTCCTACTCAAAGCTTTACTCGGCTGAGTGTACTTGGACCTTCATTCGGCATTCGATGTCAGTGTCAGACCCACTTGGAAAAAGATCTTTATATACAGGGTGCTTGGGTGTAAAGTTGAAGTGGTTGGAGTTTTCGATGAAATTGGAATGATATTTTCTGAATGATTATAAAATTGTTACCCACGAGTAGACAGCTAAGGCTTTATGTGACTTTTGAGTGTTATACAACAACAACACCAGTCTATTAAATCCACTGCTGGATATAGGCCTCATCTATATGAAGTGGATATGCCCATAATGTAAGGGGTACTAAGCTCCATCTTTGTAAGCCAAGCCAACCTCACCTGCCCTTGGTACCCCCTCCTGAATAACAAACGGTTTTCTGGCGGCTGGCTGATGGCAGCATAGCACAGTTAAATCCTATGGCCTCCAATGGGAAGCAGCGTCCGTGGTGTGAGAAGCTGTGCCCTGCGATCCCCAACACGTATGCCCAGCGTGGGGATAATTACATATCTCCCGTCATTATAGAGGAACCGAATGTCCAGCACTGGATTGAATAGACTGGTGTTGTTGTACGCCCATAATCCCTACGCTGCGCATGCAGCTTGGGGATAAAAAAGCTTCTTGCCGATGCTGCTGCCCATCAATGGTCATGGAATTTAGCCGCCAGAGCCCCGTTTGTTAGCTGGCAGTGTACACCACAGGCAGGAGACGTTGGCTTGGGTTCCGAAGTTCGAGGTTGGAACTACTTACACTTACCATAACCAAATAAAAGCCATACTCATTCACAAAATACCAATATGACACCTATAATACCCAGCTCTTCATAAGAAACCTAATTATAATTCATAAGCCCTAAAAGTATACGTAATTAATTCACTTAACGTCCCAAAAGAACGTTAAAGAGCCTTAAATAGGCTCTCACCGCTTACCTAACTGCCTAAGTCAAGCCTGAGTGTGAGAACCGATATTAAAACCAAACCTACATTACATTAACCTACATTATCATGATCATCATCATCAGCCTAGCACATGCTTTTTTTAGTCCAAGGGCATGCCATTTTCATCACGATGTATCATCTTTTGACGTTAGTAACGTTGACGTTTCAACGATTTATCTTACGTGTAAACGTTGTATTACAACTTGTAACTCTAGTAGAACGTGTCTTACCTTAATTTAAAATATTTTGCCTTTGTTTTACTGCCTAAATAATCATTTTTAATTTCATTTCATTTTTCAATACCACGTAATTATTGCCACCTCATTTAGCCCCATAATCATAGCCAAATGTTATTTTATAATGGCTCGAAGCGTGTCCCTGTCATTTAAATGTAAATAAAAAGTGACACGATATTTTAAGGCAATTTTAGCTCCGATCGGAGGATTATAGGACTGTTATGAATACGGTAAGTTTATATCTACGATACACAAAGATAAGCTTATACAAAATGCTTCTTAGCATTAGGTATATGAACATGGAATTGTGTGCCATAAAGACTTATAAATAGAAGTCTATGTTATCCTTCAAAGTTTCAAGCAAGTTATTAGAGTTTTATAATTATTGAAACTGACTGGGTACCAGTCTGTTCCTTTCGTAGAACTTAGAGTAAAACTACTTGTCTTTTGTTTATCGTGATATACTGTCCATCTAAACGTTTTCTAAAAGAGATATCTTTATTGCGATAAAGCCGCCCATTGTACCTTTTTATCTCCATACTATTTTTTAATTCTGATGTACAATAAAGTTATCTATTAAGCGTACGACCTCTAACAAAAGTCACTTTGTAAATGACACCTCGTTTTAATACGATTTTCGGTCTGACATTTTTACGATTTAGAGTTTTTATCAGCTTTTATAGATGTAATGTGATTTATTTGGTTAATATATTCGAATAAGCTGAATAGATGTTCTCTGACACCTTTATAAGTAGATCTTTTTAAGTCGTTATGCAAAATGTAAAAAAAAAAAATCGAATTGAAAATCATCTTTTTTTATCAATAAGATGTTGATTATCTGATTTTGTAAAACATTGACCTTTGGACAGGTAAATCACTTAGTTTTACGTCTGTCTGTCTGTCAAGGCCCTTTTCTCAGGGACGTGTGGTATTAAGTTGAAATTAATATCAAATACTTAAGTCTAGAATCTCTTGGAGCTCAATCAAACTTCTAAGTCAACGCATTCAAATGATACGGCCATTTTGTTTAACACTAGGAAGGGAATCAAAACCTATAGGGTACTTTCCCTGACTAGAATCATGTTTGGCAAAAAATAATGTCTTAAAGCACAAGAAATATTTGAAATCCGTAAAGTAGTTAGTTGGTCGCAATAGAACCTTCAAGTGAGGCAATGGGTGTAAATTCGGCTTAGTATGAAGTTATCTTCATCATGAGTTTCTTTCAAAATGCTACTGACCCCCTGAAGGGGTATTAGTAGTAGCAGAAGTAAATAAATAAATAAATAATGCTGGACACTATCACACACCATCATGTAACCCCAAACTAAGCAGAGCTTATATTATGGGAACCCCATGATTGATAAACTACTTATATTTTTTTTAATACATACATATTATGTATGGACTACACCCAGACAAGAGACAAATATCTGCAATTAATGCAAACATTTGTCCGGCCATCGAACCCGCAATCTTCTGCGTCTCAAACAGATCTTCGCCCACTGCGCCACAGAGGCCGATCATGAATCCCTTCCTTTAAAAAAAAAGGTACAGTGTATGCAGTGGGTAAGCTAAAGTCGGTTAGCTAAAGTAAGTGTATTTTGCTCTAGGTTGGTACTTAAATTCATAAAGTCAGTTCAAAACTAAACGCAATTGCAACAAACTCTCTACATGGCAACAGATGAGCAACATTCTGAACTACCAATAAATACCGATTACGCCCGACTTTGTCCGAAAACAACCGAACGCATCTAGAATATTAGAGAACAATCTAGAACTCGCGGCTTTATTAAATTTTGAAGCACTTGCGTTGTAAGAGCGTTTCCACACTATCCGATACGATATCGGTATCGGACACCGATACTAATAAATAAAATAAATAAATCAAATAGCCTTTATTTGCTGTGACCTTTGCACAATTTCTAATATAATAAAACATAAACTATACTTATCTAAACTATATTAACTGTACTTATTTATATTTTCCTTTATGTATTTATTTTAACACTCATAAGATAAAGAGACAAATCATTTATTCACTGAATGCATGTAAATAATTTACAACGGTCTTAGGGTAAAAAGTAAATAAATTCTGAACAATGTACACTCTACCAGTTATTATCCTGGTGTGCGAATATTTAGTCAAAAATTATAAATTATACGTCATTTTGTCATGATTTATAATACCCACGTTAAAATAATTACTGGTTTAGCACCAAGTCCTAACTACAAACGATTTATGTATAACGTTTCATATAAATCCGTTTAGAAAATACAAACTCTTTCGCTTTTATAATATTAGTCTTCTTCTTCTTCTCCGTATCGATGTAGGTACCCGTTGTAGTTTACGCACCCAGAACTAGCTACATCTATGGCATTTTCAGTGGTCGCGCAGAGGTCGTATATAGTGGAGCACACACACACAGTGGGCAGACTAGTAGATGTGACATAGTCTGAGGATCTGTACCACATTTGCAGCACGTCACTGACTCCTCAATGTAGCCCCATTTACTCATGTTGAGCTTGCAGCGACCTACTTGAGTTCGGAGTCGGTTAAGTGACTTCCAGGTGGGCCAAGGGAGTTTACTACGCGCAGGGAGCTCTTCAGCGGGTTGGATCTCTCTCTCCCGGCGAGCCTCACACTGATTAGAAGTCGTTGCAGCTTTAGTTGATCACAAAACGCTTCGGCGACTTTTAAGACTTATTTGAGCGCCGAAAAGTGGGTCTGTTCTTGCTTAGTTTAATATTAGTCTGAATAGAATCAAGTTATTTCTGTTTTGAACATGCTTTGCAAAATATATTTTGTTAATTTTAGGTTGCACTTGTTAGATTATATGCAGTTAAGCCCGTGCTAAGTCAGTAACATATTTAATTCCTTCTTCATATTTATTTGTTGCGTAATTTAGACGTATCAGAAGGACTATGAAATGATGTTAAATTTATTGTAACTCATCAAAAAGACAATTGAGATACCATTCAGGATTATTATTATATTATTCATTCCAGGTAGGAAGTATTAAGATTTCAGAAATAATATGTTAAAAATATACTTAAGAAATTGATTGATTAACTGTAAAACTTCTACTACTTGTTTTTATTAAAATGTTAAACAAAAATGCACTTGTGTTTTTTATTGAGTAACCAGTTCAAATTTTCTTATTAATGTGTCGTTAAAATCGAAAAAAAAAAAAAACATATTTTATATGTAAGTAATTCGTATTATAATTTCCAAAAAACACGATTTACAAAAAAAACGAGCTAAGCTCGGTCGTTCAGGTACTTTATTTTAATTGTAATAGTAATTTTAGTTGTAATATTTACTCCTAAATTTTATTTTGCATTCAGCAACCAGAAAAGTAATTTGTTGATCTTGTATTTCATCTGGCAACACTGAATGCGCAATTCCTCAGGGCTTCCAACTGCGATGTTGAAATATGAGTTAGTTTCAACTAGTTACAGAATTTATTGACAAATATTTAAATTAAAAACAACAACATAAACTACAAAAAAATAATTGTTTTTACAGTGCTATCTTATCTTTATCCTTCACTTGCGTAATACGGGAACTAAAATGTGTGTCAATACAGGACTTAATCTATGAATATTCAAATGTAGTAATGGGAACGAACAAACACACACACACATACACTAACACACAAAAACTTTCGAATTTATATTATAAAAAAATAATAAACTACATAAAATATTAAGTTTTTTTTTATTGATTTTTTTTAAGAAGTTCTTTTTTTATTGCACTTTTTTATTTACTTCATTTTATTGCACTAAGAATATAATTTATCTTTTTATAACAAAATAAATGTTTGCGTTAAAAATCGCTTTATAAAAGTAAAAATTAAAGATATTTTTTATGTGTAAAAGTGAGAATTTTATAAAAAATCAATACAAAACCAAAGATTCCCAGTGAAAGCCGCGGACATCCACTAGCAGCACGAACTTTGAAACATGTTCCGAACAAGCAGCTTACTGAACAGACTTAAACAAGTTTAAGACGAGACTTTGGATCATAATCATGTTTATTAACATGCTATTTTCCTAAAATAACTTTGTTTTTCGTAACTTTTTCTCTTTGATATTAGATAAGTATAATGAAATGATTATAACAAGCATATAAATAGTATACTTAGTGTCTATCAAACCGTTTTGGTAATAGGCTATTTTTAATAAAATACCAAATTAAAACTATAGAAAATAAAGTTCACATTATAGATAAATGTAACTGCCCTCTAAGGAAAGAATGACAAAACTAGCTGTATTGCTGCGGGTTTGAATCCTGTTTCATAACATAAACGAAGCCCTCGCGGCTTGGCTAAATTTTGTGTGCTTAGCACATCGTCTTGGTTAAGCAACTCTGGCCGGTCACTTCTTGGATGATCTTTAGTGACATTTAGGTCTGAGCGCTTGTTAAGCTTGTTGGTTGGTCCCGGGTTTTCAGCCGTCAAGCCATGCTGGAGATCTCCGGGCGGCCTTTAAACTCCGACACCGAAGTTCACTAAATAGCTTATGCAAGATTTCATAATTCCAACAGTCAACACTAAATGCTGTCTGAATCATTGATTTACAATAATCGGCTTAGGTGTTACTTAGGCATAGGCATTAACTATCTAGATATCGATCTCACTAATGTATGGAAGTGGAGTAACGGCCAGTTAAGTCGCACACTTGAGTGCGCATTTCACATGCAAATAAGTGGTGCTAGACGATAATAGCTCTTGATTGAAGGGCCATAAGGCGCTTCAGAAGATGTGAGTTGTAGATGCATGTAGAGCTAGTTCGATTCCTATAAATAACTGGACAAAAGTGTGATCTAAATGTATAAATTATTATAAAGTTGACTGAATGACTGATATGATAATCAATGGACAGCCCAATCCGTAAGTCCTAAGAGTGGATAATTGGTCAATACAACATTCCGCCTAATCACTTGGATGGGTGACCGTTTAGTGGCAGGGCACTTCTCTGCTTTGCAAAGTACATTGAGATTCGCTAACCGGACCGCTGCAGGTAGTTTCTGGGACAGTTATTTATTATTTATTTATTTATTTAGAAAACAACATGATATAATTTCAGTTTTTTTTTACCTTAAAGCGATGGTATATATGTAAGTTGATTGGTTGTATAATATATTATGATATGTACTACTAATCAATCTAAGCAATTGGTTTCATTAACTACTGTGTACATTAACTGGAGTTTCGGCAGGTTATTGTAAAAAATATGCTCGCTGTTTGCAGCCAAGATATTGAGCATATAGATAGCGAGTGACATGGGGGCAAACTTCAGTAGGTTGGGCACCTCAAGCATGGCATGGAAATAGTTAGATGGAGCGGGCTTCAGCACCTATAACATACTCTCAGCCCAGCCGGTACCACAGGAAAGACATGATCAATGGAGCTGATTAAGGAACGAGTTTTCTAACGATTTTAGCATGTGGTAATTAATGCGCACATCCCAACTAATGTTATAAATTCAAAAGTGAGTTTGTTTGTTCGACAAAAAGCACTCCCAGGATTCGAACCCAGGACTTTCCGACCTGAACTCGTCATGTGTGTCAACATGCCACTAGGCCACCAAGACTCAGTTTAATGAATAAAGTAGCCTTATCCTACCTAAGAGGCATATTTTTATTACATTTATACCGCACCGGGAATCAAACCACAAATCCTCATCTGGCCAGTAGACCACTCGTCCAATGACATTAAAAACTTTATCTACAAAGGCAGCGAAGCCTTTGACACCTCATAACACATATTAAATTACGTTAATATCATTAGACTAGCAAACGGGAAGTTATTAATTAGTTTATTCAAGTTGTCGAATTAACAAGCACCGCGGGAGGGCCGGGGTCTAAGCTACGTCCCCTACGCCAACGCGATCTATTTAAAGTACGTATTTGTTTTTAAGGTTCCATACTACAAAAGAAAAAGAGGTACCCTTTGATGCCCGTCTGTCTGTATGTCTGTTTATAAGACCGTTTTCTTCTAAACGCGTGGATTTATCAAGTTAAAACTAATATCAAATACTCAAGTCTGCAATGCCTTCGAGCTGTGAAAAAGTCTAACTTCTAACTAAACGTAAAGAGACTATCTGACATAGAACTAAAGTTGTCGGCATAGCTCAGAGAATTAGCAAGCTGAAGTGGCAGTGGGATACGATAACCGTTGGAATAAATGACTTCTTGAGTGGAGACCATGGCTCGGCAAACGTAGTGTAAGACGTCCTCCAGCCAAGGTGAGGTGACAATCAGCAAAAGACTACTAGTAGAACATGGATGCGTCGAGCTCAGGACAGGGCATAATAGCACTTATTAGGAGAGGCCTACGTCCAGCTGTCGACTGCTATACACTAATAATCATAATAACCTAATCATCATGATTACCTAAGTGAGCAGTCCACTGCTGGACAAGTGGGGTTTTACACAAAGTAATTAGTTCGTAGGCCCAACTACAAGTTTATATTTTTCCGCGCATCTTTCATTCAAAATAAATACATACATACGCCCTAAAAACATTACCCTCTTTCTGGCGTAGTAGGGTAAAAAATCTAAACCCAACCCACAGAAATATAAACTAAAAACATTGTAGATCTACGTGACGTTAGTGCAAAGTTACGTTGTCAGTGACGTGGACACGTATTTTACAAGATTTAGTCTAGTGGGATTTATTAGTTAATACATTGAACTAATTTTGGACAATGCAGACCACATTATTAAGTTTAAATCCACAAAAGGCTATGCTATGACTATAGGTGGAGAATGCTTCTTATCATAAAGTTTACTTAAGAATCTATAATAAACACTACGTGGTAAAGAATAATTGACATTGCATGCGTGATGCATTTGTTGGGTTTTGAAAACAATTGTTCCATTGTAAGAGTTCTTAAGCTTTCATTTGGAGGCCTCCAACATGGCTTAACGAATGAAAAAGCTACCACCTACAACTTAACGTGTCTTCTGACGAAGGAAAAGGCTTACATCTACATAATGGTCTTACTTCCGTTGTAATCTACTTTCGTTTAAATGCCACTTAGACAGACGCACAGAACACTATTTCTCCTATCGGAGGACAGGCGGCTAACTTTATCGCATAATAATAAGCTACCTCCTAAATAATATTTTTTTATTATGAAATAACTTTATAACTCACTGGCATTATATAGGTAAGTGTGAAGCATCAACGAAGGAGTCAGTGATAGACCGAGACGCTGCAGTTACGCCTCAACTTCATGAAATTTCGCAAAAACGTTCTCAAAAGTACTATTCACATAAGAAAATAACTTTTATATGATAAACCTCAGCGCGAGCAGCCGCAGGCGAAAGCTAGTCTTCAATATGATTTCGTGTAGGAACTGAGTAACATCTGATTATGTAAAGACATAGTTTTTTTATATAAATCCTGTGATTACCGACGAACCGACTGGTTCTTCTCGATCGAAGATTTTTATTTACTTACTGTCTGTCATCTTTCGATGGCTCGTACTAAACGTCCGAATAATGTCGAAGTATATTTATGGGTCTTGGTGTTTTCCAAATGTTGATGGTTGATTTTTTGTTATTAATCAAAGAATAATATTTAGCTTGTAGAAAAGATGCAAACTGCCAATTTTATTATGTAGATGGAAATAACTAAAAGCTGAAATAACCTGTTATATGTAAACTTTTCACAGCTAAACTAACTAGTGTTACATCTAAAATTCAGACTTTACCGCGAAGCCTACAATGGCTAAAAATAATAACAGCTGGTCTCGTCTAACTGTCAATTAGAGGAAGTGGGTTCGAGTCTCGAGTTACAATTGATTGTGACAGAGTACTGCTGGTTTTAATTGCACGTGTGTTTGCAGCTTTATTTATAGACAAGTTGAGAATTTTTAAATGGACGTTTGTAAAAACTTTTGATAGGTTTTTAATTAACTTGGCTTTTTGATATTGGTTTGGTCAGCGGGGTTATTTATGTAATATTTTCCAATAGCAATGCGGTTCAAAATCCTCGTTAAGGATCACCATCATTTACCCTAAACTTAAAATAGCTCACAAAAATTTGTAGTCTGAACAAAGATATAACGCAACTGAAAGTCAGGCATTCCGATCGGTGTTTTGATATAACCAATTAATTTGTCATATAAATCGTAGGTTCAAATCTCCCCAACCTACATTTTTAGCAACGTTTTTTATCTCTAACGTTATTTTTCTACCAGTAACTAACCTAAATATCATGTCCCCATAACAGTCTCATAAAAAGTTTCCATTCGTCACGATAACAAAGTCCATAAAGACTAGTTTATACTCTGTGGTACATACATCACGACCTATTCCAGTCTGGCAATCTTTGTGAGAAATGTACCTTTCTCTAGAGGGTGCTTTGTGACAGGCGCGGGAGGACGGCTGGCTCACTTGCACTGTTCACAAGACAAGATGCCTAGGGATTCAATGCCTAATAAATAGAAACTGAGCAATACGACCGAATAGCCCTAAAACGCTTTGTATATCGAGGAATCAAATGGGCATAATTATAGTGTATTTATATAAATAAAGATTGTTTATTTTAAAGCCAGGAGCCAATTAAAGTAAATAATTACAAAATGATTATATTAATATCACACAAAATAAAATAATGCGAATTATTTTTTATATAAATTAAAATACAACCTATATTTATTATAACTACAAAACAAATAAATTGAAATGACAAATTAAAATTATTCATAATACAAAATAAAATTATTAAAAATGCAAAATAAACTGGATTAAAATTACAAATTAAATTAAAAACAGGCTCATTCTTATTCAAGATATATTCAATTATTACGTTACTTAGCGCAAATCACACAGGTTGTTTCCGCTGCACTTCTTGTAGATAGATTAATTTAAGTTATTTAAGACTATTTAAATAAAGATTATTTTTATTTTGAAACAAAGATTTGAAACTAAATCTGGGCCGTCAAAGGACTGTTGCTACACCAAAGGCGATGCTGATGCGTATCAACTTGTACCATAAGACTAACGTCTTACAAAACTACTTAGCCGTTCTCTCCCGTCTGTGTCTGAGTGGTGATTTGTCGATTTTTTCGTCGCATTTCTGTCGCCCGCGGCCCGAGCACGCGATAAATTGCGGGGAACTGCGGTAAACCATGCTATAATAGCAGTGTTCTAAGGTGTGATTCACGGGAGATTTGTGAGGCCTTCTACAGGGGCCTTTAAGTTATTGGAAGTTCAAAAATACTACGTAAATAATAAGATTAACGTTTATTGAACCAAAAAAAGTAGTAGTACAATCTATAATAGTGCTTGGCAACAATTAGGTAAGTACTCATGCTAAGATACATATACTATATTTATAGCTAATCAACATTGATAACACTCCCATACTAGGATCCCTTGTGTCGTGGGTCTAGTCTTTGTTACTATGACTTGTTATAAGACTTGTGAATGTACCTTGACAGTCAGCTGCACACGTACTGTCTAACTTTCATGTGGGTAAGGCCGACTAGGCAGACAAAATAGAAGGTATATAATAGCATAGGTAATGAAACCTACTCCATCAAGTCATATCCTTGGTCGCAGGCACTATAGCGTCCCCAACAGTGAGTGAGTGAAAATGACTACTTGTCAATATGTCTATAGTTGATTATAGGAAACTTGTGCATTGACATCTCTTTTAATTGAACTAAACTAAACCGGTTATTGATACGGGAGATCCACTCTGAAAATAACATGTCCCATTAATCTCAGAATATAGGTATTCAATGATCTTTAAAGGGGCTTTTTTTTAGATTTTGTTTTTCATACTTGGTGATCACGAATAAAGACTTATAAAAGATCAAAACTCACATTATTCAACGGCCAACTCATTATGCAAGTAGTTCCGTGGTAATCCGCTAGATGTCACTAAAACAAACTTGCGCTCGCCCTATTACCCATAACTTTAGCTAACATAAGCACAACTTAGTTCAAACGGCGAACTTAAAACATACTTGGACTAAACCCCCTTGGATTTGCATAATATAGGCCCCTTGGCGTATACTAAGAAAATAAGCCTATAGAAATGAAACTAAGTTTATAGATATCTGATGTCAAACAAAAAAAATAAAGGAGTAAAATCTCCTATAAATTTTATACGTATAGTGAAAGTTAAAATTTAACAGTATCAGGATATTTAATTGTATATATTGTCATTTTCAAGTTGTAAATACATTTGAGAGCTGGGTAAGGAATCTAATAAGCTTGAGGTGGGTGGGTCAGCACTCAAAGTTAATCTTAAACAAATACTAGCAGTCATTATGTGGAATACTCAATAGGTTCAATACGCTCAAAATGTTGACATGTAAAGTTGGTTTAAAATTATTAGAGATTATTCGAAATGTCTCTAAATAGCCCGCACTTGGCATCTTAATAGTCCTGCATGTTGAGTATATTCATCATTTTTTTATGTCACCTAAGATGGTACTAGCACACGGTCCACTTGACGTTAAGTGGTAACCAGTACTTAACAAAGTATTGTTTCGTAGGTCACGCATGTTTGAAACGTGATCTACATACGAAACATCGCTCGGCGTCCAATCAAAATTGAGGAATAAAGGTGTTAAGCCTCATGTGTCGGAAATTCACGTCAGAAATAGGCATGTTAATACTTTAGTAGTGAGCCCCTCACAAATAACTCTACTACTATTTAAAAGTCTTTCACAAAATGTTTGTTTTATTTCATATCTATGCGATTTATTACTGTATGCAATGCGCTTGGGAAAATATAATTTGCTATACTCGAGAGATTTACATGTGTTTAATGGGAACTTGAATATTGTGTTTCAGTTTGCAAACAGCTGTTGTCTTAACAAACTTAGCTTTCTCAAGGCGTCTAGATTATACAGGTACGTTGTAAATAAATAAAAAAATTATGCTGAATATTTAAACACGATATCTTGCTCCAAAGTAAGCATAGTGCAAGTAGCTTGTGTTATGGGAACCATTAAGATATCTCGATGATATAAACTGCATCACTGTTTGACTTATGTACTTTATTGTAATACATACCTCTTATTATATATAGTAAACACCTAAAACCGACTACCCAAACCATTTAACAAAATATGCAAAACATTTCTCCAGCTGCGGGAATCGAACTCACTACCTATTGGGTTAGACCGATTGTTCACCCATTGTGCTGACGAGGTCATTGAATGTCTTGTTTGATATATTAGAATGACATCTGGTGTTGCAGGTGATCCATGGACGTAAACACATACAGTATGAGCTTAGTGGCCAACTCTAGTGTCTGAGTTTTTACTAAAAATATTCATTTAGATATTTAGATATTTATTCATACAATTCTAACACAGCATTACAGTATAATACCAAGGCGCTATGATATACAATACAAACAAAAGAAAAAGAAGAAACCTTAAACAAAATGAACATAAAACATGCATAAAAATTATGAAAGCAAATATAACAAATATCAACAGATTGTACTATTCCTTACACTATCAATCATCTCACAAAACTTCATACATACTTCGCACACTTCAGTCCATCGGTCAGCAAACAGATCACACAATGGTGCTGATGCCAGAAGCGCATTTAATAATTTTAGGGCTCGAACGAGAGGAGAATTGCTGTGCGCCACGGTGCGCGTCCGTGACACCAATCAATCTCACTACTCGAGACACTAATTCAGGGCAGTCAGATACACCGCGTAATATTTGACAAGCGGTTGTCAGTAGGTTCACATTCACAGGTTCATATTCACTTATTTAACCATTATAACATTGTTTGTTGTACAAGGCAAGTAATGGTTTACAATTCATTCAATAAAATCAATTATGTAAATAGTTAAAATTTAAATTAATATAATAACATAAATAAATAAAAAAATACATTAAAATAAGGTTGATTATGTAGAAATATTACCCTTTAAAATCTTCTGAATACTGATATTCTTTCGTAAACTGACTGACCGTCGGACTATCTGATTTAACGTATATACTATCCCACCCAAAAACTCTTATTTGAAAGTTATGTAGACCGTAGGTACTCAGGGGAGCACAAAAAACACAAGAAACTAACGGGGTAGAAACAAAAGCTTTTGGAAAATAAGTACAATTCAAGTTCAATTATTATTCAAGTTGTAGTTGTAATTCATTAATATTCATACCCCTGAAAAGGCAGATTTTTAGGTATAAATTTTGTAGATATAAATTTAGCATTTAAGACCTTTTTGTTACCAAAAATGTTTTGAATAAATAATAATTTGATTTAAATTTCCACACGTACGAGTACTATTAATCTAAGGTGAATACTTCTAGATTAGTACGGTATCCAAACCCACGACCAGAAAATCGGCACCCACTACACCATCAATAGAAGTTCCCTAACTGTGATGGTACAAAGTTACCTAAACACACTAAACAAAGTTGCCAAAATAAGCTGAACAGCTAAACCAACAATGGAAATTGACAACTAACTTTAACAATATAAAGTTGTTTTTGACAATGTCAAAGTTGGGGATGTATGCACGTGTTGTATCTACTACTCTACAAGGTGTAACGGAATGTTTTAAACATTTACAAATTATTTGATTTAACGTTGAAAGCAGCAGCATTGCTGTTTTTCGGTTTGGAAGGTGCCGGTAAAATCACAGGCACAAGCTTACTTTCATCTTACCTTCATCCTCAAATTGATAAAATCAAAGCATTAATTATAAGGGACATTCCAAACATGCGTGACTAACGATGTAGTACTTAGTTAATGGTTACCACTTACCACTCATAAAATAGAGAGCCGTGTGTTTGTTGCATCTTAAATTATTATAAGAAAATCTTCCATTATTCAGTTAAACATCTAACTATTCAAAACTAGAAATATATTAGTAATTGACAACCTCTATAAGGCACGAAGGCCCGTCTAATGTATTAAAATGTATTATACTTAAATATAGTAACATATATAGAGTATATCAGTCATGTGGTTCCTATATTATAATCTCTGCCTAGTTTGGGGCTTCATGAGGCTGTGTTATCGTATACAGCATTTATTTTAAATGTTACAAAAAAACAATGAAAACGCTATTAAAAATATGTTATAACTTACCAGTTAGAATATTAACACGTTTATTACACAAACGACAAATTCTCCGGATTATAACTACGGAACTTCCGGAATTAATATCCATGCCCAAATGCACCCCGCTCGGGATTATGCCCATTCAATGCCCGTACCGTGCTATTGAGTTAATATCTCATTTGGGTTTAGATAAAGACGAAGTGAGATAGCTGGGTTATTTTGAAAAGACTTTATTCTTTAGATTTTTGCAAGTACTTACTATTACTATTTATTATTATTAGTAAGTACTTACACACTATTTTTAAATTAGCTGTACTGTGAGTAAATAAATCAAAATCAAATCAAAACCATTCAAGATGAAGTAAAATTTTAGATGAAAATTTTATAAAACTTTTGAATGTTTGAGCGTAGACGAGGCTGGGGGCCTCTACCTACGTTGGTTGGTACTGATCCGACTTCACACAGATGAGTAAGTACCTAATTTTTTCTTTGAATCAAAAATGATAAATAATAAAGTAAAGTTTATTTCTAATAAAACTGTAAACTACTGCTAAACTAGTACTGTAAAACTGTTTGTTTTCCCATTAAATTATTTATTTAATTAACTGATAAAACCCAAGGTGGGCTACCAGAAAAATTCAAATGCAAATATTTAGAATAGCATAAAGAAAGAAAAAATAAATTTACTATTTTTTCTTTAAATTTGTATTATATTTGTATTATTAATAAATAATATATAATATATATATATATACATATAATAAATAGTATTATTATTGAATTGGTTGATTTTTTTTTAAAACCTTCGTTCCATTGCTGGCCAATGGTCATCCCCCATAGACTTCCAAACATCTTTGTTCGGAGCTACGTACCTCCCACCACTTTCTTTTGAAGCGATCAAACTCGTCCCGCCAACGCATCCTAAAATATAATAAGATAAGATAAGATAATTTAAAAAAAACACTACACATAGTACAAAATTAGATTTAACATATAACCTTTTTTATTTATATCCTTTTTTCTTGAAGTGTCAAGAACAACGGTAAGGCAGCTACGGCGTAGCAGCTACGTCGTAGAGGTGTTTGGCTACGCCGTTGTAATTATTTTCTAGAGTATCTGAAATTGTATGAAACCGATTGAATTAAAAATGACACCAATTTGATTAAAAATAAACTAGCTGACCCGCCCGCAACTTCGTTTGTATGTATATCTGTATATCACAATCTGATAAATGGTTTTGGAACGCATATAAGACAAACATACAAACATTAATTTATATTTATATGATTAAATAATAAATTATTGCTCGTCTGTTTGGTAAAAAAATGGTGAAACTGAAACGAAAACAGAAAATGTAATACAGTGACCTACTACTCTTAATACAATTACTGGTGATCTAGCTATTCTAATTAAGCTGTGGCTGAGTGGAGATTTCTGGATTATAAGGAATTTTGAGTAGTATGCAGTTTGTTTGTGATTTTGAAGTATGCAAGATACCTTTAGGTTAGGTACTTTCCTTCACATATCCTTCCTTTACATCCTTACATGTAAAAGCATGCTTCGAATTAATACCTTTTCTACACGTAGATATGAAATACATATGCTTACGTCAAGCGAACATTACCCGTACGAGTTGCACAATTCGAAAACTTTTTATAATTTTTAAGCTCAGTTTAGAGTTCCTATTTTCGTTAATTACGAAACTTAGTTGATACACATTGCAATCTACAAGAAAAATACATTTCTTTTATTGTTGGATCAGTTTTTATTAAAATCAGTTGAGTAATTGCCAATAAAGTTGCATTAAAAATCAGCTTGAAAACGAAAATTATGAAAGTTCGTTACGTGTAACCCATACTCGGCGAGGAACTATGTAAATACATGTACCCCTAGAGGTACACGTGATACATGGTTCCTCGCCTAATTAACGAATTACTCACTATTGTGCGTGATAGCATAACTATTTTTTAAATGATACTTAAAGATGGAACAAGCACATGGCCCACATGATGTTAAGTGGTAACCATTACCTATCACAAAGCATTGCAACATAGATCACGTTTTTTGGAACGTGTTCTACGATGCAACGACCTGCGTCCATCAACTTGAGGCATGATGATGATAAGCCTCTTGTGCCTGTAATTTCACCGGCACCCATACCCTTCAAACCGAAACACAGCTCAGCTGCTTTACGGCAGAAATAGGCATGGTGACAGTACACACCCGGACGAGCCCTCCACAAAGAACTCTACTACTACTAAAAGTAATATAAAATTTTAATTAAATTCATATTTTTTTATCTTTACCTAGCTCCGTTGTTAAAGTAGACTTGAACCTACCAGGTAAATACATTGGTTGGTTGTTGCTATAAAAGAAAAGTTCAAATTAAAAAAAAGTTTAAGTTTCAAATTTTAAAAAATATTTTCAACATTAAAAAGTTACTAATATTTTTTTTTATTATGAACTTCCCATTCTGATGAAATGATAAGAAAATAAATTTAAAGAAATTGAATACTTATTTATTAAACTTACATAGATACTGATAACATACAATATTGATATGTATTCAGAATAGCCGACCCGTGCGCAAATATGCCTTTGCAAGGATTCTTTTCCATTTATCAAATCCACGGTCTTCTACAAAGAGCTAGTCCAGTTGAGGCGCGAGTCGAGCCACGCGTAGCCTATCATATAGACGGATGTCACATTGCACGTGACATATCGCAAGCGTGATTGGCTACGTACAGGTTGAGTCGCTCCAATCGCTCCATTTGCACTAGCCCTAAGTATGGTTATGTATGAGTTAGTTGCGGAGGACATGTTATATATGTATGTTTTCCTCTTGCCCAATTGTAGATAAATAGTTAGCTAATATTTTAGGTGTTAAATATTTTAGTGAATTATAAAAAAAACATTAAATTAATTTCGTAGTTTTAGCGTGATCCTTAAACATTTAAATATTTTTATTGTAGTGATATTTGGTTGAAAATAAGTTATCTTTTACACATTTATTAGCTTCGTAGAGGAAGTGATTTAAAAAAGGCTTTGGAGCGATATATTTCTAAATCACATTTTCCCAAAATTAAATAAAAATTAATAATTAATTAATAATTGATAACCTTTGTGGCGCAGTGGGAGAGACAAAGAAGGTTGCGGGCTCGATTACCACCGCGAGACAAATGTTTGATGTTTGTACTTACTTTTATCAGAGCTGGGTGTTTTGCTAAGTATGATAATGTTTGTATTTAAAAAAAAAGCCATGTGGTTCCCATAATACAAGCTCTGCTTTTTGGGGCCATATGCCTTAAATGTGATGGTGTTTTTATATAATTATTTTTACATACTTATTCATTTAATTCAGTAATAATTCTCAATCTCTAAATAAATTTATTTAAGATTTCACTACGATAAATGCGTGCTGCAAACACAAAATATACAGAAAATATCGACAAAATCCAAGATGGCCACGGCGTTTGACAAATCGCTGAGAAAATAGTCTATTACAGAACTAGAGGGCGCCACTGTGCCATCACTCACTGCTGAGAGTGCGAACTACTACGAATAAATGGATGTGGTGGAAAAAAATCGATCGGTCTAATTCGTTGCGTTCCATATGACAAAGCTATAAACTATGACTTAAAATTTTGAGTAGAATGTGGTAGTAACCTAAATCCATAATTAAATACCATTATAGACAACTTCTTCAATTGACCTCATAGCGTAGTTGGTAGTAGCTCTGCCTTTTGAGTTGCAGGTCGCGGGTTTGACTCCCGCGAAGGACAAACATTTGTGAACATGCATTTTTGTTCTGTGTCTGGGTGTTTTATAAGGAACTATTTATATTTATCAGTCTGTAGTACATAGCCAAGGCTCTGCCTAGTTTGCTATCAGTTGACTGTGCGCAACATGTCCCATATTTTTGTATTTATTAAAAAAAACTTGTCAAGATAATATGTCTATTCTATACCTTCCAAGATCCATGTTAACGAGTAGGGTATGGGATAACAAGATAGGGTAACAAAGAAATAGTACAGATATGTTTCGTATGGTTTATCTATCGTGATAGATACGGTGTAAGGATCATCTGTAAGTATTGCTATCATTTATCACACTAATAGAAATGCGAGTTTGCATGTTAGTATATTTGTTCCAATGTTATGTTTGTATGTTAGGACAGAGCGCAGTGGCGGTCACTAAGGGGGGCATATGTCCAACAGTTGACTGCTATAGGCTGATGATGATGATAATGATAATTTCCGGAACGGCAAAACGCATTTGGATGAAATTAGTAATGTATTTAGTGACTCGGATAAAAACACACGCTTTTTTCTATCCCGGTATTATGCGAGCTGAGCGGCAGACGGAAACTATTATTATTAGTTGTATGATATATACAGGTTTATCTTTGTGTATTTGTATGTCTGTTCACTCTCAACTCTGTAACAGCTAAGAAGATTTGGATGGACTTGGCACTAAACATTGATAACGAGGACATGTTCCTCGTGTAGTGTTGGGGTGCACTAAGAAATAATTCTAGAAATTCAACCCCTGAAGGGGTGCAGCGGGGAAAAACTTTTACGACGACAACTACCCCTTACTAGTCTATACTATAAACTAACAAATGTTTATCTGTATGTCAATTACGAATATTTCAATTTGACGTATTGTAAGCGTATCGAAATTTTGACCAATGACAAAGCGTCATTTCGAATCTATGCTTTCTCATCGATAAAAATTTTACGACTACGATCCGAATAGTTGTTTGCTAGTCTTTGTGATTGAGCCTCCGTTTTCCAAACTTTCCTAGTTATCGACTTCCAGCCAGGTAGAGTGACGATCTACGAAAGTGTGTCAGATGCGTCGAGCTCAGGACAGGGCGCAATGCTGCTCATTAGGAGAGGCCTTTGTCTAGCAGTGGACTGATATAGGCTGAAGATCATAATGATGATGACTGTGATCCACAGATAATCTATCACTTTCAAAGTATTTCCTCGTATCTATCAAGTTTCTGGTAAAAAAATCTATTATCCCCTCCCCATAACCATTAGCGGAGTTCGCAAAAAGAGTATTATTGTACGTTGATGTGAGATCAGTTATTTTGACCTACTTCTTTGATTTATTTGTACGACGGACTGTCATGTTTTTAGGGTGACGTTTCCGAATAGTGAAATGGAACCCTAATGGTGGGACTGTCCGTCTGTTCGTCCGTCACGGCTTATTATTACAGAAACTAGTGATGCTATCCATTTGAAACTAGCTATAGTTATAAATCTTACTTACCTTTTTGTTTCTTCTTTTGAAAATGAATAAGAGGTAATCATATATGGGACACCTCACACGCAGTTAACTGATCCCAAACTAGGCAGAGCCTGTACTATGGGTACCAGAGACTGATAAACATACATAAATACTTACAGAACACCTAGACAAAGAAGAAACATCCATGTTATCCATGTTCATCACACAAATGTTTGTCCTGGGCGGGAAGCGCACCCGCGACCTGCAGCTTAGAAGGCAGAATTACTACCAAATGAGCTGAGGCGAGTCTTGAATATTTACTTTTTAATTAGGAAGTGGAAATTGTAATATTTCAAACTTACCAGTTTGAAACATTACACTCTCCACTCCCCAATTACTATTCAATTATTATTCAACCTAGTGGTACCTACTCTACTATGTTGAATATTACCCGATTCAACAGTTCTTCATGTATGTTTTTTCCACTCAAATAAAAAACGTTACTTGTGGACTGAAGTCGATATCATATATATATTTTTGACATTTCATTTTTTCGATATTTTAGCAAATCGTAAATTTTTAAGCGTTTTTTATCAATAATGCTGGACTCATACACACACAACCTCATCTCATCATTTGACTAGCTTCATAGCTTAGTTGGTAGTGAGTAAATAAATAAATTCTGCTTTATTTTGTCTTTTTTCAGAGGTCGCCGGTTCAATTCACGCCCAGGACAAACATTTGTGTGATGAACATGGATTTTTGTTCTGTGAATGGGTGTTTTATAAATACATATCTTTGTATGTATGTTTATCAGTCTCTTTATCCCAAACTATGTATCTAGTATCCATACTATAAAATAATACTAAGCAGAGCTTGTATTATGAGAACGACAAAACCGATATACTAGATATATAGGATTTTTTGTGAATATATACAAATTATACATTGATAAAACCTAGACCTGAGAAAAATATTTGCTAATCATAAAAACATATAATGGTGGCAATCGAATCCGCAACCATTTTTTTGCGTCTCTGCCAGCTATTTTCCTAATACGCTAATGAGGTCTAAATCGCTAGTTACTACATCCACGGTGCCTAAATATATTAGAACCTCTTCATCCTTATCTAAATTACCTTTTAATTAACAGCAGAGAATAATATTCACCATTTTGTAATCTTTAATTAATCTCAAACAAATAACTAAACATGAACATCAATCAAAAACTCGCGAAGCGTTTCAGGAAATTTTAAAATTTTCACTTACGTCTTTCCCAAACTTACTAACAACTCGTATTAATCAAAAATACAGCTGTCTCTTTCTATTTATTAACGTTTGGGGCGTACTCAGGGCTGGGGTAAGAGGGCACTTGACCTCGTCAAGGTCATCCATCGAATACATTTAGAACTGGTAAGTTAAATCCCCTTGCGGCTTCTTACTTCGTACCGGGTTAAAAAGATTAAATTGTAATCCGGGTTGCAAACTATGTATATTTCAAGTTTCATCGAAATCAATTTACCCGTTACGGAGTTGAGTGGGGACAAACATCCTCACATACCCCACAAACATTTGCATTTATAATATTAGTTTGATTTATTCATTGTCTCGGCAAACGTGGTGTGGCCCTACTGCCAGGTGCAGTGACGGTTTGCGAAAGACTGCTGAAAGCTAGACGTGTCAAGCTGTAGATAGGGTGCGATGGGTGTTTATCAGGGGAGGTTTATGTCCAGCAGTGGACTGCTACGTTGATGACGACGATTTATTATTTACAACTGAGATAAATATTATTATTAATTTCCCAATACATTTTATATTTTTAGTGGCCTAGTATATTTTTATATCAATATTTAATTTGAAATGTATAATTATGTGTCAATGTTACTTTATTCCGGAATATACATGATAAACTTTTTTTTTGCCTTAAACTTCTAAGCATCGTATTTAAAAACGAATTTAAATGTAATCGTAACTCAAGCTTAAATGTTATAAATGTTTACCTGTTTAAGAAACCTATTCAAAATCATTTAAAAATCATCTAAAACACGATGTCGTAAATTCTGGATCGTGGATCGTGGTAAACAAAAAGCCCCTTTCGACCTCACTTAGTCCACCCCAGGGGCTACACGCAAAAGATGCTAACTCCAGATTTATGTTTGTAGATTAGCGCGAATTAAAAAGTTGTGGCCTCGTTTCGGCTGTGGAAGTGAAAAACTTCGTGTTTCGGAAGTGTTGGGGAAATTCTGTTGGTAAAGCTGTGTGTTTTTGGCTTTATTGTGTGGGCATTGTTGCATCATCATCAAGAGTATTCGCACAAAATCTCACTAAGAGCCATCGCAAACTGGGCGATGTCACCGTGTATAGTCGCCGCGACAAGACGCGGCGGTGTCTTGTGCCGTGACTAGATGCGGAGCTGTTTCTTGCGTCGGCAACTAGTTGTTACGGCAGACATCGTGCATGAAGCGATCATTAGTAGTAGAATAGAGACTCGACAAGTAGCGAACGAGCGTGACTCCCCTAGCTTGTCGTCGCGACTCCGTGACTCTGACGCCAAGTGTGCGGAGCTTTGAACAAAATTTATGAAATTTGTCGGCGGCAGATTGTCGTCGCGTCTAGTCGCCGAGCCATCGTCGATGTCACGTGTCGCCTTGTGTGCGCCGCTTGTAAATGATTGCGAAAATTTGTTAGTGTGTTTGATCCCACTCAACGGCTGAACGGATTTGAATGAACTTGGAATATAAATCGTGGCCAAATAACGGTCATAAATATCCATATACCATGAAAAACCGCGGATGGAAGCTAGTACCTACTTCATACTGTTCTGCATTTTCTTTTTCTTGGCGTAAAAAATAACTGTTTAATAAAGGCCTAAATTAAGACTTACTAATGAATTTACGGTTAAGGTGGAACGAAATGGGTTGTCCATGAATTTATTGTTGTGGTTTTAATTTTTTCACGAATCCTCATAAAGTGAGGAGATACCTTCTGACGGCCTCTGTGGCGCAGTGGGCGAAGGTCCGCCTGACACGCAGAAAGTTGCGGGTTTGATTCCCGTCGCGGGACAAATGTTTGCATTATTTGCAGATATTTGTCTCAGATCTGGATGTTTTCTATGCATAATATGTATGTATTTAGAAAAGAAAGTACTGTATACAAGTAGTTTTACAGTCATGTAGTTCCAAACAAGCTCTGCTTAGTTTAGGGCTACATGATGCTGCGTGATAGTGTCCAGCATTTAAAAAAAACCTAATCCAAGAAAAAATACTTATATCAGTCACGCTAAAACAACAGGAAATTCATAATTTGTATATAGATATTCCTGGTTTAGAATTACATTTGTGCAAAATATCAGCTCAATCCGTTCAATATGATGACGATTATTGAAGATAATGACGACCTCAGTGATACAGTGGACGAAGGTTCGATTCCCACGGCGAGACAAATGTGATATGATATGCATATATTTGTTTCGGGTCTAGGGTTTTTTCTATGTATGATATGTGGCTAAGTGATGCTGTGTCATAGTTTCCAGCATTATTTATTATTATTTTATTATATTTATGATATGTTTGGCGTGAATAGGATCAAATATTTCATATTATTTATTTTTTCTTTAGTTTTTGATTTTTAGATTTTTCGACATATGTATTTGAATATTAGCAGCTATATGTCGTATACAAATCTCTTAATATTAATATGGCGTCATTCCGCTGGCAGTCTGTTACGTCATCATCGTTACCGCGATAATGTGACGTCACAGCTGACGTCACAGCCCCTCATTTGACTTTTTCTGATATTAATATTAGGGGATGACATAGTGCGATATTACATGTGATAAATTATAAATTCTGAAGGGAATATATTGAAATAATTTATATTTTCAGGATAAACAAATGTTTCAACACAGTTACCATCCCAGCTCATGTCTGTCCACTGCTGCACCTCCTAGTAAGAAGGGGATTTTGCCTATTATTCCCACGCTGGGCACGTGGGTTGTGGAACGCACAGCTTATTAGGCCAGAAGATTTATATGTGCCAGTGTAAGGCTGCGCTATGCTGCAATCAGCCAGTCGCCAAAGCCCTGTTGATTTGTAAGCAGGGTGTACCAAGGACAAGTGAGGTAGCATTGAGCTCCAAAGGTGGCGGTGGGAAACCCTTACACCTCAATCAAATCTAAATATTCGCCTTTTAAATACCAGTAAGAAACTATCATAAAATAATATCGAGTACTCTGTATAGTAACAGTCTCCAAGTGAAGACTGTCAGAATTTTGAAAATTTTGAGCTTCGTCGATTAGTAGTTTAGTATAACCTGTATAAACATCACAATGACATATTTGTACTATTTTAGACTTTAGATAGGCATAATAAGCAAGCTTGCGCCGAGTTTTGGTGAAGACATTTATTTCGTCATTTGTGGCTCTAGAGTATACTATATTGATGTAAAATAATCAATTTAAAAACAATTTTATTAAATACTCATTACAGAAGTCTGCACAAATTGCTTAGCAACTACAGTGTATCATATCACAAGTGTGACAATACATAAAACAAGATAAATCTTCTAATTTCATCCAACAGCGCTCAATCACTATCCAATGAACAAAGCGCATTTATCTGATACTTCACATAATTTATTTCCCTGTACTAAAATACGGCATAAATACTCATAAAATTTGGCAGTCAAAACTTGATGAACAACTCACGTTATCACAGCGTATCCATTTATTAATACATTTCGGTTATTATTAGAGCTAGTATGATGGAAGCAACATGACTGATATTATAGGTAGGTACCTTCTGTTTGTATAAATTGTAAATACATAGGTACATATGAATTGAAAATACTTAGACCTGAAGCAAATATTAGCAGATCATACAAACATTTGTACCGCGGCGGAAATCGAACCCGCAACCTTCTGTCTCTCAGGTTACAGGTGGGCCTTTGCCTCAGAGCCCTCAATTATAATTATGTCAAGCGCCTTCTACCTACTTATTACATTATATCAAGACACAAATCTTGAATCTTATTGATGAAAATAATATAATTCGTTATGTTTGTAACGGACCTTAAATTGAAGGAACGGTTACTTTATTTAATATAGATAAATCAGCTTCTAAAGTGGGTTGATTTAGGGTAATAAATATATAATCCTGGGCACCATCAAATAGCATAATGTAGCCACAAAGTAAGCAGAGCTTATTTTATGGGAACCACATGACCAATATACCTACATAAGCATTTTTTTTGTAAAGACATTATTTTACACAGATAACACCCAACCCCAAAACAAATATTTGTCCGGCAGTGGGAATCGAACCCGCAACCTTCTGCGTCACAGGCCGGCCTTCGCCCACTGCGCCACAGAGGTCGTCATTTAATAAGATGAGTTGTTCCACAGACTTGTTAGTTGTTCAGTTATTTTTGATAAAATAGCGAATTTTGTAAATAGAACGTCCGCCATGATTAATTCGATATTTGAGCTGAAATATGGCCTCATGTAGAACGTAGTGACAAAGTGTCAAATAAACAGTAATACAACTGTAGTGGTTGTCCAAACACGTCCCTTGAGGGCTGACCGTGCCGACCCAAATATGGTTTTAATCCGTCGATAGACGGATTTATTTTGATTATACTATTTTTGGATAATACTACCGTAAAATGACTAATTATGGAGTTACAGCAGATGATTTAGGCCCCTCTAATTGATCAAACGGATTTTATAATATCCAAAAAATTTCGACTCGGTTGGGATTTAAACTCGTGGGTTCAAATCCCGACTGAGTCAAAATGTTTGCGACCTAACTTACTCATATTACTTATCTATATCCTATTTATAATGTGAAGAGCAGCTCCATATAGGTAAACTACGGATTAAAGGCGTCACCATCATCATCACCGTACTAACACTGTTAGTTGCTTGCCATTCTAATTGGGGTTTTCAGTTGTATGATATAAAATAGGTTTTGTTTTGGCAAATGAATATAAAGTTATGAAAAAAAAACATTTTATTGGCTGTATCGGTGCTGTGCAATGGCCACCAATGATGCAGCATATACCTGTTTATTTTAAACAATGCCTGACAATGCAATCACCGACCAGCGCCAGCGGGGTGATCGGCTAACTCTGTTGCAAAGAGAAATTATTGAAACTGGTCCTGTTTTTACAAACTTTGACATTCATCTGTCGAAATTCAATTAGAGTCATTTGACAAACTGTCCCAGTTTGTAAAAACAGGACCGGTTTCAATCATTTCTGTTGGCAACAGAGTTAGGTTCCACCCCGCTGATCATGCGTGGTTATTGTGGAAAACCCCACCAAGTAGGTATGCTTTGTATAAATTCCGTAGTGGATTCATAAATGACTTCAAGTGTCAGTTCAAAACACGAAAAGTAATCATTATTTCTACTATTTTTGAAAAAGATTATTATATTCAAAATTGATCTAAGCAGTTTTTAAATAATTAGCAGAAGCATGTTGCCCTACTGTTTTTGATTGTCTATGGTACTTGAAACACCTGTCTATCTAGAATAGTGTTGCAAATTTGTCGATACTTTGTTGTCGAATTCCAATTCCAGCTAATTAAGTTTTCTTATTTCCCTGTATTTCAGAATTTCATCATAGTAAATTTTTTGGGTTAATGTTTCGCTCTTTTTTTCCATTTAATTTCGGGAATTAAATGGGAAAAGAGCGATAGCGACATATTTAATAAAGAAAAATGATAAAGGCAGTAATATTAAATTCAACCTGAACTCGCTCTTCATTTCAATTTAAATTTATCACGAGAATATTTTTATTGAATTCAGATAAGGTGCTTACAAAGTATTGTACTTTTACAATTATGGGATATAAAGTTATACACCTAAACGATAGCATAAAAAAGCCTCTTTAAAACTACAATAGTAACCCACAGGCAACATTTACAACAAATAAATAAAAATAATTAAAAAGTAAAATTAATGCAAAGAAATTAGACTATCAAAACAAAAATTCGTGTTAATTATCAAGCGGAATTAAAAAAATCATTGATAATTTTATCTTAGATATATTCGTCGTCCCATCCCTAAACAGATTAGAAGTGCCCTGCATGTAGCGCTGTTTGCGCACCAATTAGGCCCGAGACAAACAAACTGACAAAAATGTATGTGCAGAATGTGGGCCTTATTGTGAATTGTTTTATTTTGGTTTTATTTTTTGTTACATTCCTTGCTTCTGTGATCGAAGATAGGTCGTAGTCGCTCGTGGCGTGGCTTAGTGCCTTCACAGATGGGCGATTTAATCGCACGATTGACATGCGTATCCAATCAGGCTGAATCTTGCGGAATGTGAGGTGCGTTTATAAATTAGCAAACCTGATTGGAAACGCAACGCATGTCATCGAGTCAACTCGCGCGTAAATCGCCCATCTGGGAAGACTCTTTCTCTTTCTTCTTCGGTGGTCCTAGTAGATAATATACTTGGATGGTTGACCGTTTAGTTGCATTTAGGTCTGAGTGAGTTAGAGCTTCCATGCTCAGGAAGGTACCAGGGAGCATAAATGAAGAAGGAAACGTATTGATATAGAGTGGCACATTGCTCGAGGTACATTTAGATCTTAGAGCTGCCGTGCTTGGAAGGGACCAGAGAGCTCAAACGAGAGAGAAAACGTATCGATACTGAGTGCCATGTTGATAGGGGGACATTGAAATCTAAGCGCTTTCGTGTTTAAGAGACCTCAAATGAAGAAGAAATCGTATCGGTATTGAGTGAGAAGGACATAAGGTTTGACCCTTGGATCCAGACTTAAAGTTTACGAGGGATAGAAAATTTACTTTAACGGGAGGAAAGCCGCGGGTAGCTAGTCTTTGTTAAAAAAACATGCCTCATTCCATGATCAAGCCATATAACTTAAGAACGACTAAACTGATTCGATTAATCTTTTTTTAAGTTTTCTAATACTTTGTAGAAGGTTCTTAAGGAAAAAAAATAAGGAAATTGCGGATAAAATCAAAAAACTAAACAACTATTTTAACTTGGCGCGTTTGACTCAGCTTGTGCCGTAACGGCCCCAAGTTTTATTCCTACCTACCTACTTAGGTAATGGGCAGAATAAAACAGGGTATCGACATCGAGATCTGTATTAATTACTAATTACTATTTTAAAAACATACAGCCAAACTAGCCAGACGGAGGCACATAAATTTATAAGGTGTGGGAACTTGACAATCTGTTTCTACTTCCACTATAGCACCGAGAAGTACTTCCCTCGTATCCAGCCGAATTGTGCAGGGTGACTCCGGGACACCTCACTAGTTCCGCGTGAGTGTCTGGCAAGCTCTCGTCTCCTTGCGTAGCTAGGCAATCGCCTACAAAATGACTTTTTCTCCTCCCTTTCCTTCTTTCGATAAGCGCCCAGCAGCAAGGCAGAGAACAGAGCGGTGGAGAGATTCCACTCCGAGCGAAGGTTCCCTATAACGGGAAACACTTTCACCAGTTTACTTTAAATTTATATATCTATTAAGATTAGAAGTTTGAAAATTATAATTTCGTCAAGCCGGCTATGGCGCACGGAGCTTGCGACGAGCGGCGTGGTGTCGCCTTTGAGTGGGTCTAGGGTCGACTGGCTGTGCCGGCGCATACTGACTGTCCGCGGCTTGCGAGCGTAACCGCTGTCCCCCGCGACCCTCCCAAGTTTAACCCCGTGCGTCGCTCATATCTAAAATCAGTCTCAACGCGCAAGCTAATAACTATTTATTTTGATACCTACCTATGTACAAATACATACAAATTAATCTAATTAGGTATAATATAATTATATGTAACACTTCGTTACAAGCTACACAATAGTTAATCATGATATTTCGCATACTTGTAGTCATGGGAACAGGAAAGGACATTGGGTTTTTTTCATCGAGAAAAAAGTACTATTCCCGAGGGATCGAAAAATAAGCAACTTCAACCATATATATATATATATATTAAATTTTGTATGGGCTGAAGTATCACGAGATCGAATGACTTCACCGGTTTCGGCAGAAGAACAGCGCTGAGTTGCCTGCAAAAAAAAACAATAAAAAATACGACTTTCCACGTATTTGTTTTTAAAAACTTTACAAATGAGCTTGCATTTGCCACTTGTCATTGCGTCCAATGCTTGTTTATTAGCCCACTCGTTTATAAACGAACTGGTTTATAAATGAACCCGTTTATAAACGAACTCGTTATAAACTCGTGTAAACACAGCTCGTAATGAACAGTCGAGACGCGTCTAACTTTTCTAATATAAAACTTTGGGGTTGCGCATACGATTTCGCTATTTCTGCTATAAATATTTTTTGATACACAAAAAATGTTTTACAGTTTTGTTTGACTATACGTTGCTTTGCTTTGCCGCAATGTTTGAAAACGAAAGTTTTCAATCAGTGCGTCCTACCCGTCATGACATACGGAGCCGAAACGTGGACAATCACAGTACGGCTAGTCCACCAGTTTAAAGTCGCTCAGCGAGCTATGGAACGAGCTATGCTCGGAGTTTCTCTGAAGGATAGAATCCGCAACGAGACTATCCGACATAGAACTAAAGTTGTCGACATAGCTCAGAGAATAAGTAAGCTGAAGTGGCAGTGGGCTGGCCATATCTGCCGAAGAACCGACAACCGCTGGGGCAAACGAGTTCTTGAGTGGAGACCGCGGCTAGGCAAACGTAGTGTAGGACGCCCTCCGGCCAGGGTGAGTGACGATTTGCGAAAGGCTGCTGGTAGAAGCTGGATGCGTCGAGCTCAGAACAGGGCGCAATGGCGCTCATTAGGGTAGGCCTATGTCCAGCAGTGGACTGCTATAGGCTGATGATGATGATGATGATGATGATACGTAGCTTTGCTTACTTATTGGTCGTTCAATATGATTTTTTTGTGGTACTTGAAGATGGAACATGCACATGGCTCACCTGATGTTAAGTGGTAACCATTACCTATCACAAAGTATTGCATCGTTGATCACGTTTTTTTGGAACTTGCTCTACGATGCATCACCCTGCGTCCATTAACTTGAAGCATGAATATGATGAGCCTCTAATGCCAGTAATGTCACCGGCACCCAAACCCTTCAAACCGAAACACAGCTCAGCTGCTTCACGAGAGAAATAGGGATGGTGGCAGTACTTCCCCGGACGAGAACTCCCTCCACAAAGAATATTTTTATGTTCTAGGGATTTTGGCTAATATAAAAAATCCAAATTAATGCCGGACACTTTCACACAGCATCGTGTAGCCCCAAACTAAGCAGCGTTAGTTTGTATTATGGGACCCACATCTCTGATATATACTACTTATAATAATCCATTTTTTGTTAATACTTACGTTAATATACATTGAAAACATCAAGACCCAAGTCAAATATTTGCAGAAAATACAAAAATTGGTCTCGCGGCGAGAATCGAAGCCGCAACCTTCTGCGTCTCAAACTTACTTATGCAAACTGTGCCATAAAAGTCGTCAATATTAATAAAAACATCTTTGCTGCAATATTAATACAATATCTGACGGAATTTTAACCCTTTCACGCACAAAATCGATACAGAAGGTATTCTAGTATTTTTAGTGAATTAGAAGGTTCATTTTGATGTAATTTAACAATATTTATTATAAAAATCATAAATTATTTGGTAGATTTTTTGGAAATCCTTGGGATACCGGTGTCCCAATATGCGCCAAAGGTCAAAATAATATGTAATTCTTAGGTTTATAAAAGACATGCTATTTGAGAATACCAGGGTATTTTTGAATAAAAACAGTGCTATTATGTACAATAATAATATATTATAATTATACTATGCTAATTTAATCATATTTATTACAAGTGAAAATCCGCAAATAAGTTTCACCCTGTTGTGAGACACAGGTTTGTGTTCACAAACATCTGCCTTTGCACAATTGACGCATCATTTTTGGTTTCTTTTACCATGGTGTGAGCCGGTGAAGATCTCTTGATTTCTGTATCTATTCTTTTTAGGGTTACGTACCTCAAATGGAAAAAGAGAACCTTTACAGGATCACTGCGTTATTTTTTTCTCTTTTCTCAGGAACAAGACTCTTTTCTCAGGAATCCGTGGATGTATCAAATTGAAATTAATATAAAATACTCAAGTCTGTAATCCCTTCGAGCTGTAAAACAATCAAATTTCTAAGTCAACGCAAAAAAGATACAGCCGCTCAAGACGCATGTTAGCAATTTATCACACTTGCAAGGGAATCCAACCTATAGGGTACTTCCCGTTGACCTAAAATAATGAAATTTGGCAAGAAGCAATGACTCATATAGCACAAGACGTAAAGGAACATTTTCGAAACATTAAATTTATAGTTAGATCACAAAAAAATGATTTCCTAACTACAAGTTTGTACAGAACCCCCGGTGCGCGATTCCAACTTGCACTTGGCTTGTTTTCCTTTTATTGACATGGCTGGTAGGATATTTTTTCCAAAATAGAAAGCAGGGGCAGGTTTTGGAACATTCGTAGTTTCTATACCCTGTACGATAAATGTCTGATCTTCATCGCCCAATACCAGCGCATCTTCATACCATTCTCATCACAGACGCTGGTATGGCCACAAAATATTGTTCAACTTCGTTGAGAGCATGAGATTATTCTCGTTGAGGTCAACGAAAATAATCTCGTTCCATTATGAGCCTAAAACAGTGAAAAAAGCTTAGTAACTGTTAGTAAACGTACATAAAATGCTATACAAAATATACTTGAACATTATAAAGTATTTGACCTATGAAGCATATTGGGACACATACTTCCCCTAAACATTATATGGTCTTTTAGTTACTTTATTCCTGCAAATTGTTGTAAAAAGCAATAAAACATAAATGTTTACTTACCATTGTATAAAATTTTGGCACTAAACAACCACAATAACAATTAATAAATAGTTTATTTTATTGTTCAAAATAATACATTGATGGACGCCAAAACATCAAATTTGAATTATAAACTTTTGTATTTTTTTCGCACGCCGTACATTTTTTACCATAAATAATAAAGGATATGTTCAAAAATAAGTGCTTGGACTTCCAATAACAAAGAAGTTTGGCATATTGTAGTGAAAAAAGTTTTAATATAAATCAGGGACAAGGGTGTCCCATTTACGTCAAAGGGTTAAGTCGCTGGGATCAAATCTGCATCATATAAAAAATATTTTTAATTTCGACTACCTCTGTGGCGCAGTGGGTGAAGGCCCGCCTGAGATGCAGAAGGTTGCGGGCTCAATTCCCGCGCTTTCCAGAGGGCCTTCATCAGAGTGAGTGAACGAGTCCCGTCTAGCACTATGTATGAACCCCAAAGAAAGCTCTCTGGAAAAATCGTAATGCCGTCAGTACCTTCACCGAAGTAACGGTACGCGAAAATTCCTGTTTTTCAATATGAATGAGTTAATTCACTTAAGCCTTAAGTAAGCGAAGCGCTCGTGGCGTGGCTTACTTTGGTATTAGCCAATCATCTGAGTTAAGCAACACGCCACACTACTTGACGGATGGGTGACCGTTTAGTGGCATTTAGATCTAAGCTCAAAAGGCACGTTAAGATGTTGGTTCCGGCTGTTTCGTTAAGCCATGTCGGAAGTCTTCGGGCGGCCTTAAAACTCTGATTTTAGAGTTCTCTATCTCATTTTTCTATCTATCTCTAGCAAAGAACGAGAATTAGAGTAAGTTATTTCATTTCATTTCATTAAAGTTTCATGAGTTACACTTTATAATGCTTTTGAGAAAGAGTAGTGGAAGATCGCTAAAGGTAAGGATGAATGGGAACGTTTTGAGGAGGCCTTTGCCCATTAGGACGAAATAGGCTTGTCAAAATAAAGCAACATTGTTGTTTATTCTCTGCCTTAATATTATTATGTTCTAATTGTGGAATATAATCTATCGTGCTCTCCACCCACCGAGGGCACATACAGACGCATGCATCTGGATTCACTCATCAATAAGTAACAGCTTACCGATAAATGAACCGGGAATTTACCAGCTACATCGGGAATTGCCCGGCAATTTATGTAGCGATAATAATGTTGCCAGAAATAATAGGTCATAGCTTACTTTTTGGGTCGTTCGCTATATTTTATTTTGTTTTCGGAAAATATTTTCGATGTTCGTTAGATTTGGTGGTTTTTAGAAAAAATAAAAAATAGTTATGATTTATTAAACAAATAGTATTGATAAATTGCCATTTTTTGTAAGTAAGTTTTCTTTGACGTAAGTATTTATTGCCACCACATAGCTGGTAGATAATGCTTCTTAGCATTAAGTTCTCCTATGTAGGTACATTGAATATTGTGCAATAAAAAATATTCTATGTATCTATTTATCTATTCAATATAATATTGTATGTATATTAAGTAAGCCAGCTATATCGCACTTCTGGCGCTCCGCTGCAGCGTGTCGTGGCGTACGCCATGCGGTGATTTAGCAAATCATCTAGGCTAGGTTAAGCAATACTCACTACCTGGATGAGTGACCATTTAGTGGATTCTAAACTGACATAGTTATTTTCACAAGGAGGCTTAGTATGGGAGGATTGAACAAAAGTCTGTGCCGTCTCCTAGATTTGGTTCAGATGGCTAAGGTTGTGTCTCGTTTACTCTTTAGTTTTAAACATAAGATGAAACAAGACACAACCCTATTTAGGGCATTTTCACTAAGAAAAATCAGGCACAGTTTTTATTTAAAGCGCGTATTCCCGAAATACGAAGTACTATTATTATTTCTATATTTTTTTCACTACTAAAGTTATTTCAAACGCCGTATTTGCCATATTTTTAAAAACAAAACAAAAAAGTTTGTGTTCAAGAGGTCTGATGTTCCCAGAACTACTTACTAGTTATACCTGAATCGCCATTAGTGCATACTATCTTTAATGCAAGTATTGCATGCAATTATAGCAACATTTGTTCCCAACAAGAACAATGTAAATATCGTATTAATTGGCCCTTTCATTGTTTAACGAATTCCACTAAATGCAATATTAATATTCACAAAAACTATAAAATAACTTCGTATCATTTTGAACTAATAATAAAATACCAATATTTTGAGATACAATTCATTTGAGCTGAACTACTTAGAGTTGAGCTCAGGAGTGAATGATTTATGAGCTATTTCATTTCGAGATGGATCTGAATTGTTGCAACTAAGGTTTTAACATTTCTGTAACAAAAACGTAGGTAGTTGGTACAATATTGAAAATTGAGTCACTCATTTATTTATTGAAAAGGTTTACTTGGTAAAAGTAAAGGTAAACTACACTTCGACTACAAATGCAGTTTTAATGCAGTTAATACGACTGCAATAAAACTGCAACCCAACCGTGCAGCCTGATTGCAGTTGATGTGCAGTTCTCACGACTGCAAGCTAGGAGCATGGTCGACGTGCAGTTCAAATGCAGTTGGCTGCACGGTTGATTTGCAGTTATTGCAGTCGTACTAACTGCATTCAAACTGCAAATTTGCAGTTGGAGTGCAGTTGAAGTCTAACTAGAGCCTTATCAACGAAATCAACATGAAATTGTGCTAAAATCTGAATCTGTTCTTGAATCTGAATCTGTGCTTGAATCTGAATCTGTGCTTAAATCTGAATCTGTGCTTGAATCTAAATCTGTGCTTGAATCTGAATCTGTGCTTGAATCTGAATCTGTGCTTGAATCTGAATCTGTGCTTGAATCTGAATCTGTGCTTGAAATCTGAATCTGTGCTTGAATCTGAATCTGTGCTTGAATCTGAATCTGTGCTTGAATCTGAATCTGTGCTTGAATCTGAATCTGTGCTTGAATCTGAATCTGTGCTTGAATCTGAATCTGTGCTTGAATCTGAATCTGTGCTTGAATCTGAATCTGTGCTTGAATCTGAAACTGTGCTTGAATCTGAATCTGTGCTTGAATCTGAATTTGTGCTTGAATCTGAAGTGCTCTTGGCGTGGCTTACGTCGATGTTCTTAGCAGATCGCCTTGGTTTCCTTAGTTATGCAACACTCCTCCCAGTACTTCTTGAATGGGTGACTGTTTAGTCATTTCTAGATCTGACCACTTCCGTGCTTTGGAAGGCACGTTATGCTGTTGTCCCGGCTTGTTGTTGTCGCCAAACCATGTCGGACGCCTTCGGGCTGTCACAGTCAAACTAATATTCGATAACGAAACAAAGATTTTTGTGTTTATTCTTGGATATCCTATAAAAGAGGAACTATTTCTTAAAAGTACCGAAGTAATAAGCGGTAAAAATATAAAACCAAAAAATATATACAGCTCATTAAATTTGAAGTTTTCCGGGCTACTCATTAATTCCCAACTCTATCGTCGACTGAATATAACCTACTTCCGGTGCATTCCTGCAGACCGTTACGTTTGTAAATATTGCAGGGGATGAAATGAAATAGCGTTATAAATAATAAAAGGTTTGCTATCCCTGGTTTTGGATTGCATTCCTTAAATGAGGGCGATTGGAATGAAGATTGTTTTACTGACGATGCAAAGCATTCCTAGGATTTTATTATTTATTTAGTACTTTTTAGTTTTTGTACTTCTTCTTCTTCAGGCACTGTCAGAATTACCAGCGCTGCGTATCTCCTTTATGGCAGCACAGTGCAGCAATATGTTGAGAGGCCTTTTGACCCTGCGCCTGTCTGCCTGTATATTCATTTACATTCTTTACTTATATTTCAAATTTTATTTCATAGTTTTTAGGGTGCCGTACCCAAAAGGTGAAAACGGGACCGGTGAAATAGGGATTACTAAGACTCCGACTAATAAAATAAATTTTTAAATTGGGCTCCCATGCAACGGTACGGTACCATTCGTGCTCGAGGCCAACTCGCACTTGGCCAGCTCTGGTGAAGGCCTTTGACATAGCTTAACGGCTGAAAAAGCTGGGACCAACATCTTAACGTGCCTTCCAAAGCACGGAAACAAACAGCCTAACACAAACACAAACTTTCATATTTATAATGTAATAGTGATTATTATCGTCTCGGTGAAGGAAACGATTTAAATGATAAAGTTTCTGTTTGAACTAAACTAGGTGACAAATTTGAAAAGATATTATGTTTATCGATCAAAATAAGTTTATATCAACAATTTTAAGTCATTGCGATTCTTAGACTTTACGGATGCAGAAATTAGTCGCCCTTTGTTTTTACAAAAGAACAAATTCTACAAATCGAAGCATCAAAGTGGCGTGGCTTGCTTCGGTGTTCTGAGCCGATCATTTGCATTAGGCAACTCCGCTCGGTCACTACATGGACCGACTTCCGTGCTTTGGAAGGCACGTAAGATGTTGGTCCCGGCTTTTTTGCTAAGCCATGTCAGATGCGTAAGGGCGGCCTAAAAACCGACACCAGAGTTGGCTACACTAGCTCATACGAAGAAATGCTCAATTAAGAAAGAGTCTTTACACAATTAATACAAAAGTACCTGGACGACCGAGCTTTGCTCGGTTTTTTTTTCAAACCGTGTTTTTGTAAATTATAATACGAATTACTTATTGATAAAATATGAATAATTTTTTTTTCCATCTTACCGACACATTAATAAGAAAATATGAACTGGTTACTCAATAAAAAATCACAAGTGCATTTAGTTTAACATTTTAATAGTTAACAGTAACATTTAACAGTTAATCAATCAATTTAGTAAGTATATTTTTATCATATTATTTATGAAATCCTAGTACTTCCTGCCATACTATATTGTGGGTTTGTAGAGGATTTTCATTTGGAAGGTAGACTTTTACCATGACTACTTTTGACTTTTTTGCCATGCATAAAGACCGGACTGGAGTTTAAGTGAACCTCAACAAATTCGAATGTTTGCCCTTGGGATTTGTTAGAAAATGCTACGTTTATCATGCCATGCATGAAGACTGGACCACTGCACTTTACGTCAACCCCAACAAATTCCAATGTTTGCCCTTGGGATTTGTGGACAGTCATGGCAAATGCAGATCTAACGGGAAATTGTTGACGCTGAATGATGCATCTCAATTGTCCTTTTGATGAGTCAAGGGTTACTCTTGGTATATATACTTCTTTGCCAGATTGTTTACCAGTAACAATTTTTGCCTATATTATGTGTTTGCACAGACTCGTTACAATAAGTTTTACCCCATTTCATAGTCCTTCTGATACGTCTAAATTATGCGACAACATTATCAACGCATTTTTTTCAATTTTAGTTCGTGTGATGGCAAGTCTAAAATGTTGACACTATTGAGAAATTTTGTTATTAATTTTACTGCTCCTTCAAGTGGTTGAGTCGTGGCTTTAGTAGATTTTGTGCTTACTATACTTACTATAGTAGAAGTATGGCAACTATATATTTTTTTTTTCAACATCTTTGTTATGAGGCTTGAGTATTGCTCTGTATTTCATTACTTCATAATTTCCATTGACTAAGCAGTTACCTAAAGGCCGCTATACTTACATGTTGATCGAGTTTAGGTCAATGCGAGCGTAGGCAAATTGATACATGAAAAGAGCTACCGTCTAGACGTTCGGCAAGTCTATGCAAACTATTGCAAACGGTCAATGTAGACGAGTTTTGTGGACTTGCCCCAAGAAAGCTGCCCACGCGTTGTGCGATTGGCCAGGTGCATACGAGCGCCTTTGATTTGTGCAGAAAAACCGTCACTGCTCCGAAGTGAGACGACTGGTCGCGAGCGACTGCGAGTTATGACAATACCTACACGCCAAATGAACTCTATACACGTTGGCGGTTACCTTTACTTGGCCAGCTAGGCGAGCGACACCGAACAATGGCAAGGCAAGGGAAATATGTTATCTATACGTTGGTGTATTGGCCTTCGCTCGGCAAGGCTCCACCAAAATGTATTGCAGGCTTAATACTTCATAAGATCCGGGCTGCGTGCTGGCCAATTCACGGTGCGTTTTAATCTCTTCGCAATATGGTCGAACTTGTGCAGTGGCGCGAGTTCGGCCATTATCTTGCATTAAAGTTGAATTTTCCCCTATTAATCCCATGTAAAGTATCACGTGAGTTTCTAAAACCTCTATTATACAGCGTCTTGCCGTCAAACCTCCTTTTCATGTCCCTATAAAACCTTCTAAACCAAACACTCTTTGGTTTAGTGCTGCTTAAAAACGCCATCTATTGTCAAGTAGCTTTTAGTGTTGTGGTGTCAGCAAAACAGTTTAGTTTTTGTTTACAGATGCTCGTAAACGGGCAATTTTGTCAATTTCTTGCTGCAATGGTATAGCCACCAAACTGCCGATTGAATCTCTCACAAAGTGCAATAATTGCAATATTGTAGCCCGGCAATTTTGCAGCAATCGCACTACTGAAATATATTTCAGAATAGTCGCAAGTATTTAATGTCTAGCCGGCTAAATTGAAAATGATTTATCCAGCTTTGATTTCACTGCAATATTGCCGTATATCGTCTTTGCTCTGATGTTTAGGTGCATCTCATTTCCCTTGCTCACCTCCCCCCACCTCGTCCTGTAGCTGCCACTGCTGTCTCCTCAATCTAACCGCAATACGCTCCGCGTGTACGGATAAAACTCCTCAGCAATCAGTTGCTGAATCTTCAAGGGTTAAACTCGGCAATGTCAGCTTGTATTGCAAAATGAAGATGCATATAATTATACTGAGCAATATTGGTCGATAAAAATAGCCCAAAAATGCAAATTTTGTTTGCAGGCCTCTAAAAAATAATAAAATAGTATTACTACTCGCCCATAGATGACAGAAAGAGTCATAATCGTATTCTAATTATGAAAAAAAAATTTTTTTGAAAAGAGCTTTTAGGCAATTTAAGTAAACACGTGAGTTGAAAAGACACATATATTTTATCAATAATTTATATAAACAATTAATTTTCTTGGTCTTACCTCAAACCAAACATTCATTGGCTTAGTGTTGCTTAACAACGTCATCTTTTGTCAAGTAGCTTTAGTGTTGCTATGTCCGTAAAACAGTTTATTTTTTGTTAAGCTGACAGCATCGAGTTATTATAAATAGAGGCAGAAACGCGGAAAAAGAGTATCTGCACCAAAACCTACTTATTTACTTAGACTTAAGGTCTAAATTAATGCAAATTTGTCATTTTTAAGTTGATTTATGTCAAATACGCTTGGACGATTTTTGTCAGTTTTCACTTGAAGACTGTGACTCTATAGTAGTATATACTAACTCGATGTCTGGTGGCCCTAGTTGCCAAAACAATAGTAATACTACTCGCCAATAGATGTCAGGAAGAGTCATTTTCGAATGCTGATGATATTGTAGCAGCTTTTTTTTGGATAAAACAACATTTTCTATTAATAAAATCCAGCTAGATCTACTTATCACTCCCAAAACCCCCTACATACAAAATTTTATGAAAATCGTTGGAGCCGTTTCCGAGATCCAGATTATATATATATATATATATATATATATATATATACAAGAATTGCTCGTTTAAAGGTATTAGATATTAACCATTTTTGTAAACACTATACTTAACTATAAAAATAATAGTAAACTAATAATTATTATTGACATTAATTATGCACTTACTTCTTTACTTTGAACCTACGAATTAGAAGTCAAAACACCCTTTTAGCTATTTGTGAGAGGTTTATAAACCTTTTTTATAATAATATAATAGTTAAATGGTTATAGGGTAGAACTCATTATTAATTTAAGTAAGTATGATTAATTACTCTAATATTTTTCTAATATACATATTTATCTACGAATAGTACAGAACTTCCTTAGTTAAGCTTAATTTATTATTTATAGTCGATATGCACAGTCGAATTGTCGAACAATATCTATTTAAAACTCTCATCTACTATCAATATAAAAATCAAATGCATACAACGCTTAAAATCGCTTGCGTAGAGTTTTTAAAATCCGGTAGCGTGTAGTCCATCCCTACCACCAAAACAAAACGAAGATAATATCCAACAACTTTACACCATCAGTACAAATTATTTTAATTATTTCGAATTGTCAAAGTTTTATCATTTTCGGCGCAGCAACTCTGTCGCGTAAATTATTCAACCCGTTTTGTTGTAATTTCATTTTAGTTCGTAACAAAATAATATAAAGTGGATTTGTGGTTTAATTTCTGAAGCAATTTCTAATTGCATTTTGTAAGTTACGAAATTTCGCAACCTTGACGAAATTCCAACAAAACCAATGTCGTTATGGGAGAGGACATAATCACCCTTGGTTCTTATGAAACCCCCAAAACTTTGAATTCTTATGTTTCCATATCAAAGTACTCAGAGTCCATTTCATATTAAATTGATAATGTATGTTGATTGTATGTATGTTTGATATATTCCTTAAATACTATTGCAGTAAATAACTTATCCATTCCATAAATTTGGAAAAAGTTACAAGTAAAAATCACCAATTTTCTATAGTCATCATCATCATCATCAGCCTATAGCAGTCCACTGCTGGACATAGGCCTCCCCTAATGAGCGCCATTGCGCCCTGTCCTCAACTTAAGTCATCCAGTTTCTACCAGCAGCCGTCACTCCACCTGGCCGGAGGGCGCCCTACACTACGTTTCCGGAGCTGTGGTCTCCACTTAGGAACTTGTTTATCCCAACAAACTATTATTTCACCTAAAATAATTGATCTACTACTTCTGCTTCTACTTACTTACTAAATATACTTTACCACTATTAATGGTGTTGTTAACTGTACTTTAAGATGTTTGTTTCCGGCTTTTCAGTCGTTAATCCATGTCGAAGGCCTTCGGGCGGGCTCAAAACTCCGATACCAGAGTTGGGCACTAGCGAACTACGAAGAAGAAGAAGTAGTAGAATAAGAACTGTACTTTAACACTACTAATGGTAACTGATAAATAAAAAGTTGAGCCTTAGGTTGATAGCTAATTGTAAAAATAGCCTTTGACGAAGGAAACTACCTGGACCAACATCTGAAGTTGTTTTAAAAATGCATTCTATTAAATATGATATTATTAAATATGAATCAAAGTCAAAGTCAAAATTTATTTATTCAATAAGAATTTTAAAGTACACTTTGATAATAATTAGTGATGTCATTATTAAGATTAACACCAATTATCTGCAATCGTAGTGTGGGAGGTGTGTAAGGGTTTCCAACCCCCATCTTTAGTGTGACCATCTGGAGTGACGATGCATTGTAGGCTGCCAGCTTCTGCCAGCTGGATGCGTTGAGCTGAGGACAGGGAGCAATAGCGCTCACTGCTAGCTGTAAACTGATATAGGCTGATATTATGATGATGATATAGATTATTTTCCAAGCGAACATCTCAATCGACTAAGAATATTAACTAGATTGTAATAAAGTACAAATTACCCTGACAAAATAAATTCTCGATTCCAAACTTTTTGTCTCTCGATCGACCTACCGACCTTAAACTTATCGAAAGTTACGCCACATAAATTGTAGGCCAATTACACTTGGTTTATTCACGAACTTTTGGAAAATATTTCTTTTTTATTGCTTTAGTTTAAAGGGATGTGTTATTTACTGCTAGATTTGGGCCCTTGTAAGTTAGGATGGGTTTTATTGCCGTGAAATGTGTAAGAGATGTGCTAGACGGTGCGTTTTGTACGCAGGTTGTATATTAAATAGGTTGACGTGGTGTACTGGGATTAGTTTACCAATAGCAAATCGAAGGCCAGTTTGTTTATAATAGTAACCTGTTAGTAAATCTGTGTTAAGAATATAGGTGATCTACTCATTTATTAATAATTCATAGTGTAATTGCATCTATTTACTAGAATACAGAGTAAAATAATGGACCTCACTATTACTATCAGGTTACTTTTTTCTTCATTATATTAATAATAAAGATAAAACTCAAGAGTTGATTAAGTTTTTTGAATTTGTTCTAATAACGTGTTAATTAAAAATATAGTAATTTGTTAAAATAATCTACCTACCTTATACTTAATACGTCCCAGCTTCTAAAACTTGTTGATTAAGAATTGTTTCTATATGTTTCAGTGATTGAATAAGTGAGTTTGATAAATTATCGATCTTTGAACACATGATTTTGTGTAAAATGTATCTATAATATTGACTTGAAAAATGTTTTGGCTATTTCAAAGATAAAATATTTAGTACAAATTCCAAATAAAATATTTAGTTCAAATTCATTCTGCTTGGCGCTCGGCGAAGCAACACGTCTGCGAATTTTTGCGGAGTGCCGAAGGCGGACAGCGAGTCTATCGTTTCCTGATGATGCCTTATGGGGAAGGCGAAACATTGTCGAATTTCTGTTGAGTTTTTATGAAACTCGTCAGAGAGAGTTGGCGGAATTTGTACTAAATATTTTATCTTTTAAATATCTTATAATGGATTTCCGCAGTCACGCCTGATTCAATTCATTAAATTTTTTGGCGCTCGGTAAGTCATTTATTCATTCAGTCATTCACCAAACTCGCTCGTCCATTGCGGCGTACTAGGTGCCGCGACTTTAGCAGGCCAAAGGGTTCATATCTATTATACGACTAGCACAAGATCGTTGTGGGTGTTACAAACTTCAGGAGGCCTATACCCAGCAGTGGATAAATTCAGACTGTGAATGATGATGATGATTAAAATTAACTTAAAATTAGTAAAATGGTACCGCGTCGCAGTCCGTAACCGCATCTTCCCCGCACAGTGTAGCAAAGCCATTATCTAAGTTACTTTTATTATCGCTTAAAAAGAATTGTCAGATATTTTGATCGTCAACAGTTTATTTGTTATAATTGTTTTGTGGTACTCCATCACCAAGTTGTTGTTATTCTTTTTTAGCAGATTGAAACCTTTTTTGGTTAAAAAAGTTAGATCATAAATTGTCTGTGAGAGGTTGTTACTTGGTTCTGTTGGGGGCTGTAACAAGCTAACGACACGCCATCTAGTGTGGAATAAACACAAAGCGTGGGTTGGTAATTTATTAAATGAATTTGAACATCGCTTCTCATAATAGAACTACGTCTTATTAAAAGACCTCGTCAATTTAAGAATTTACATAAGAAATGGGAAGGTATTGACTCCTAATATACTACAGCCAAAAAAAATTGTATAACATAGCCAAAAGGGCTTTTCATTGGTTTGACAACCAAATTGGTTTTAGTCATCGTTTATCATTAATCGTCGTCATCACTACGTGTATGTAAATGTCAATGTCCCGCGTATCAACATATATTTAACTGAAGGAGCTCGATTTTTAACCTGAACTGTATCTAAGATGGTTAAGGCGACTGAGGTCTCCCTGTCGCTCGCACTTTTCATCGTTTTTGAATATATAAATTAACGAAATGTATTTAGGCAAAATAGCAAACCTTCACGGCCGGCCAATGGAAAATAACAATACAAAGGCTCAGCAATAATATCATTTTGATTATATCACGTTTTCTTACCAAAAAACTTGCACCAATGTGATCAATTTATGTGCAAATTTATTGGTAGGAAAACTAAAAAAATATTCTTGCTGAACCTTTGTATTGTTATTTTCTAGGCCGTGAAGGTTTGCTCTTTTGCATAACTAAATAAAGTGATTTTATATCTTCAAAAATGTTGAATAGTGTGAGCGAGAGGGAAGTTTGACCCGTATAGTCGCCTTAATAAAGACATTATCTTATCTTAACTCTTTAAGAGTTCAATAATGCCCATTGATGAGTTGATAATCATCATAATCATGATCATAATCTTTATTTACCTTTAGACATATTACATGTGCTTAGATACGTCAGACAAATTTATAGCAAAATAGTATACAAAATTATTCACTACTTAAAATAAAAACATTATATGTATAAAGAATCAGCTTATTGCTTCGTTACATTTTATAAAATCTATTCCTTTGAATAGACTATTAAAATAATAAAATTTAATATAATAATCGACTATCATTTATGATTATCACAAAATATATATTTATCAGCCGGGGCCTCGTCAATTTTATAATAGCTCTTGTTTAATAATATTTTTTTACATAATTCAATACATCAGTGTCACTTTTATTTCTTATGACAAGTGGAATACAATTATACAATTTTATAGATATGGAAATAAAACTTTTTTCTGTCTTTGCTAGTCTAGTATAAGGTGCTACAATGTCTTTTTTACGTCTAGTGTTATATCTATGCAATTCCTGTTTTATTGTCATGTGACTCAGATTTTCTCTTACATAAACAATGTTTTGGTAAATAAATTCACATGTCATGGTCTACAAGAGTCCATCCTATTCATACCTAATATATACCTAATAGAACGTTTTTGAAGAATGAATATTCTATTTGAGTCAGCTGCTGTACCCCAAAAAATTATACCGTACGTCATAAGTGAGTGAAAGTAAGAAAAATAAACGTCTCTGGCTGGTTTAGTATCACCTAGCTCCTTTATTTTTTTAATTGCATATGTTGCAGATCCCAACTTCTTTGTTAACTCATTTATATGAACTGCCCATGTTAATTTTGAGTCTAACCATACTCCTAAAAACTTCATTTTATCAGAACTAGGCAAAGACATATTACACAATGCAGTTTGAACTTCTGTATGTGGAATAATCCTAGTGCCTAGCCAGAATTCAAGAACATGTGTTTTGTCAATGTTTAACAATAAATTGTTGGCTGAAAACCATTTGTCTATGTTCGGTATAATATTTCTAAACTTATTAACAATATTTTCATTTGATTTGTCCTTTATTATATTGAAACTTATGTCGTCAGCAAACAAGACCATGTCGATATCCTTAGAGACTACAGAGATATCATTTATATAAATCAAAAATAGTAAAGGACCCAATATTGACCCCTGTGGGACTCCTCCCATCTTAATAAAACATTTATTTGATCTCACTCCATTCATTTCGGTGACCTGTTCTCTATTTTCTAAATAGGATTTAAATATTTGAATATTTATTTGATAGTTTCAAATATCCCCATTGCTGCTTCGATTATCTATGGCGTAGAATTATATTAATTAATAGGGAAAACATGAAATCTCCATTAATAAGATGAACGCTGGGGTTGGTAATTTTATACATGATAATAATATCATTATCAGCGATAACAGCCCACTGCTAGACATAGGCCTCCCTAATGAACCAAATATACAAGCTAGTGTTTCTTTTTAACTCCACAGTTATCTAACTAATACGAAGCAGGAATATTATAATTATTCAGACAAATTTTAGAAGCCTAGGACTTAGAGAGACTTGTAAATCTACTTTTAAAATCCAAAAAAGCTCTTTCAAGTTAATATTTTATTTCCACCGAAATCTTCTGGCCATTTAGCACAAGTAAAATTTTACGTTCTGATTACGACGTCATGAAGCCCCGGCTTTATTTAATACCTAATTAAGATAATAGGATCAGCCTTTATTTTAGTTAATGAAGCGAACCTTTTCGAGAGTTCGTGTTATTGTAAAATGGGACGCAAATAAACGACCTTTGAAACATGCTCCAGGGAAATTGGGTGATGAATTTTTTAGATGAAATTTTATTTAGCAATCAAAGTGTATTGTTTCAAAAGTAATATTGTTTGATAGCCCTTTCAGTAGTTATTTGTCTTGTAAAGGCAAAACGAGAAAAAAAAAATATTTCGGTCGTTTGTTAGTCAAGCACGCCTAAACAGAGCTATTATTGATAAGTAAACATCCACCTTATGAACCCAAGCCCACCTCACCTTACTGGTGGTGCACATTTCATTTCCCTGCCCTTATCCCATTCTAGGTAAGGCACAACATGTTTTCTGTCTCCATTCACTCATATCGGCAGTCAACTTTGTATTCACTTATTTCACTCTCATATCCTCTTTCACACAATCCATCCATCTCTTCTTCGGTCTCCCTCTCTTCGTACATCCAGTTACATTCATTCTTTTAGTTTTTCGGCTCTCTTCATCACATGCCCATACACCTTGCACCTTGCTAACTAAACTACTGAATTGAGAACCTCCATCTTTTTACAAACCTGTTAAAAACGAGTTTCTGGCGGCCAGCTGATTGCATAGCGCAGCCTGACAACGGCACAGTTTAATCACATGACCACCGATGGGCAGCATCGTCGTTGGGGCGGGAAGCTCTACCCTGCGGTTCCCAACTCACGTGGGTAGTATGGACATATTCTCCTTCATAAAGAGGATCCGCCCAGCATTGGGCTGAATAATAATAATGCTGGACACCATCACACATCATAATATGGCCCTAAACTAAGCAGGGCTTGTGTTATCGGAACCACATGACTACTTATAAATGTTTTTGTTTGTAAATATATTCATATCATACATAGAAAACACCCAGGCCCGAGATAATTATTTGCTAAAACATTTGTCTCACGGTGGGAATTGAACCCGCGGTCTTCTGCGTCTCAATCAGACCTTCACCCACTGCGCCACAGAAATCGAAATAGACTTTGTTCATAGATGTTTATTTGTTAATAGACATGATATCCAACCATGCAAGCAAAATCATTGAACGTGGACACTCACAGCACGGCTAGTCCACCAGCATAAATTCGCTCAGCGAGCTATGGAACGGGCTAAACTCGGAGTTTCTTTGAAGGATAGAAAACATAACGAGTATATCCGACATAGAACTACAGTTGTCGACATAGCTCAGAAAATTAGCAAGCTGAGGTGGCAGTGGGCTGGCCATATCTGTCGAAGAACCGATAACCATTGGGGTAAACGAGTTCTTGAGTGGAGACCGAGGATCGGTAAACGTAGTGTGGGACGCCCTCCGGCCAGTCGGGGTGACGAATTGTGAAAGGCTGCTGGTAGAAGCTGGGTGCGTCGAGCTCAAGACAGAACACAATGGCGCTCATTAGGGGAGGCCTACGTCCAGCAGTGGACTACTATAGACCGATGATGATGATGATGATGAAGCAAAATTGCTGACTGAAACTAGTCCTCAAAATAAAGTTCAAAACATAGTTTCCAGTAACAATAGTGAATTTAGTAACTTTTTAACTATTTTGCAAAAAGTTTTGAAACAAAGAGCTCTATAGAGTGAAATTTACATGAGCGCTTGTATTTTAATTATTTCTAGGGCAGCAACAAGCTCTATTAGGAACATAATCCCCTCTATTATAGGGGGAGCGAGTTATAGCGGTCTGTAGTGTGAGAGCTAGTGTGCTCACTGCTCATACGAAGTAAAGGCTCGAACACAGTGACTGATTAGAGATACGATTGGTTTTTACTTTCTTGCGTTTTTAGAGTAGTTTTCTGGTTGTAAGGGCTTCCAACCTCCATGTTCGGAACCTCCTTTGTCGGTATGAATATACGTTACGCATGTCCTTTGTTTGAGAGATCAGGGTGCCTAGTGCGATTTTTTTACCAACTCGATCGCGTTTGCATTTACGCAAATTTATATGGAATCGAGGTAGCGCCATCTACTGAAAAACGCGTGGCACTAACTCTTTTCCATATAAATTTCCGTAAAAACAAACGCGAGCGAGCTGGTAAAAAAACTCGCACTAGGCACCCAGGGTGCTTAGTGCGAGTTTATTTACCAGCTCGATCACGTTTGCGTTTACGCAAATTTTGTATGGAAAATATTTAGAGTACCACACGTCTCTCACTAGATGGCGCCACCACAATATCAATTGCTAGGTAAGCGGACACGCGACTAAAAACGCACTGTGTTCCGACGTACGTCAGGGTTTATAGTATAGCTCTTAAGTTTTTCTTTTTGATTTAAAACGTGTATGTATTGACTCAAATAATATATACTTATTAATACATAACATTATTGCATGCAATTGAAAATTGAATTAAATTTGAATATTATGAACACTAGCGTTTTTTTTAAATTGACCAAACGATAGATCAAATTGATAAATAAAAGCTATATATAATAAAAAGCAGAAACGATTTATTTATACGTTATCTCGTGCTGGTTTATTTCTGTTCGTTCGTAAAATAAATGGTCTGTGTTGAATTATCAAATTCCAGTAAACTTTTATTTTACGTGTCCTTAAATATACATTGAAATATAAATATAAATACACACTTACAGAATAGGATTTAGGGTTGCGGGTTCAAGTCCAGTTAGAGTCGTTTTCTTCAGGATATTTTGTAAATTTTTAATTTATATATTTAATTATTTTAATTTTTAACGGGTCGATTCCTCCTGGTGTTATAGACGCCTATCGTCGTATATATCGCTTACCATCAGGAGGACCGTATGCCTGTTTGCTAACATAGTAGTATAAATAACTCCTTTGCCCTTACATTATAGATAATTTCGATCCAATCCATCTTAAAGTATTGTCTGGAAGAGATCGTATTAAGATAAGATTGTCCATTATAGGCACTTTCACTATTGGTATGGTCTGTTTTGTTAGTTGGTGTGAGTACAATAAAGAGTTTTCTATACATATATCTATCTATCCACTAGCTTCCACGCGCGGCTTCGCTCGCCGGTGTTGTACCCGGATAAAAAGTAGTCCAGGTGATAATGCAGCATGTATATTCCAAGTTTCATCTAAATCCGTATACTAGTTTTTGCGTCAAAGAGTAACAAAATATACATCAATCCATACATGCATACTTACACACTTTCAGATTTATAATATTAGTAGGATATGTTAGACATTATTTAAATACATTTTTTGTTTAAACAACATGTTTTTAAATAATATCTAACATATCATAAAAACATGTTTTAAACAAAACCTTCTTTTTATCATTTTATAGGTATTTTTATGACAAAATAAACAGAAAAAATCATTAATTCAACTTTTACAAACAAGAAATATGACTAGCAGTAAATCGAAAATTGTTTAAAAGCATGAAAACATCACACAAAGGGCAATATAACTTTTTATAAAGATTAAATTGCCATAATTCCACTTCGCAGCAGGTTTGGGAAGTTGCAAATCCTTTCTGACGTACAAAATAATCAAACTTTGTTCCCAAATCCACAAAACTTCACAAAATCGCTTCTTCCCCCACCACGCTCGCAGCAGCCTACACACACAGTCATGTACCGGAGTCAAATACCTAAAGATAATCTTTGATTAGTTAGAAGTTTAGAGTTCTTTGAGCGCTTATCCGGGTGCGTACTACCTATCACCTTGCCTATTTTTACCGTGAAGCATTGCTTGGAAATTACAGGCACATGGGGCCTATTACCTTCAAGCCTCAAGTTGATGCATAGTAGAGCACGTTTCAAACATGCGTGACCTACGAAGCAATACTTTGTTATAAGTAAAGGTTACCATTGATTTTTACCTACATCAAATTGTTGCAGTCTATGTATGTACAGTACATACTACTAATATATTTAAATTTTTACAATACCTTTACGGTAAATATCTGTTTTGACGTGTAATACTCTTACCAAATCAATGATTATTGATTATTATTGATTATTGATTACATCAGGAAGACCATGTGCTAGTTCCATTTATAAATAAAAAACAAGTCACAGTTAAAGTTACATTCATCGAAATAATGCTTACATCATTTTAAGCAACCGATCGTACTATACCGATCATATAATTTTGAAACAATAAAGACGTGATGTTCTAGTGTGTAATAAATCTCTATGATTTTGTTTTATAAATAGTTTTTTATATATATTTGTATTGACTGATAAATCCGCCCTATAAAGTCCTTGTTTTGACTGCGTCGTATGTATGTCTCGGCTCACGGTAGCCGGCCATGTGTCCTTTTAACTCTTACATAGAAAACACTGGTAATTTTGTTGCAAGAAAAATGCGCTATAATCCCCAGTTTCATGAAAGCAGCTTGCGCAAACTCTTGCGAGCTAAATTTCATGTAAAACTTTGAATTTCTTTAAAACGGCACGGAATTTAAATTAGACGTTGCTATTTGAACAATTTCAATGTGCATTTTTGTTATATAATTTTAAGTGGAATAATGCGAGCTTAATAGAATTTTATATTATAGTTTTATTTATATTGAGTTTTCGGAAAGATCATAAATAGTTTCTTAATTTTCATCAAAATTAATGACAGTCATATGTCAGTCTCAAAATTATGAGAACCCCCTTAGAAAATTAACGTTGTAGTTTAAAAGTTTAAATTCATAATATAATAGGTAATAATGAATAATTAATAAAAATTATAATCAATGTAGTAATTTAGATGCAATCGAAGATGTAACAAGCAAATAGTCCACTTTATGTTAAGGAGTAACTGTCACCTATAACAGAGAATTGCATCGTAGGTTAAAAAAAAACAAAATTTAGCGTTCTGTTTTCCAATCATCTAACAGATAGTACCTAATTGAACTGTTAAGTCCAATCATCTAACATATAGTGCCTAAACGAGTTGTGAAGTGGCAACCGCGTCGCGGCAAGATTTGTGGGCTCTGGCCAAGCAGAGTTACAATCTGCTGAAGGCTCTTGGAAGAAGGAAGCGTTGAGTTGAAAACAAAACGTAACGGCACTTATTCATGAATGGAGCTGTTTTCTATTGCGCTGTAAAAAAAAAATAACCCTATATATAAATTATATATAAATATTTCTCAGTATCCTGCTTGCCACTAAATGATAACTTGTAACCCTGAAGGCTAGTTGAAATTGGTGACTGTTGAGATATCTTATCTTATCTTATTATTATGGCCATATCTGTCCCAGAACCGAGAACCGTTGGGGTAAACGAGCTCTGAGTGGAGACCGCGGCTCGGCAAACGTAGTATAGGACGCCCCCCAGCCAGGTGGGGAGTCGATTTGCGTATGGTTACTCGTAGAAGCTGGATGCGTCGAGCATAACAGGGTGCAACGGCGCTCATTAGGGAAGGCCTATGTCCAGCAGTAGACTGCTATAGGCTGATGATAATGATGGTGACCGTTAGGAAACAGTTCTAACCAGTCCTTTCTTCCACAGAACACGCATCAGCCCTGGTGGGTTCCACGGCCCGCCTGCGCTGCCGCATAGATGGCGCTTCTTGCGGAGAGATGCACTCCATCAAGTGGTATAAAGCTGACGCGAGGGTCTACGTGTACTCTGCGCCCAGGACTGGAAGCCACGCCATCAACCGACCTGAAGGGGTTATGATGGACAGGTTAGTCAGTAGATATAGTTATATATTTACTTTACCAACGGATGAAAGGTACTCTATGTCTCTGTACTCCTGACAACAAGGTACGAGTATGCAAAAGTTTATGATGATCAGACGAGTTAGAGTCATAGAGTACCTTTCATCCAGAAAAAAGATTTTTTTATATTGAATAGACGCGTTATTATTATTATTTATTATTTAGGCACAGATCCTACTAATTTCATGAGATACAGCCTGGTGACAGACATACAGACAGACAGACAGACGGACAGTGGAGTCATGATAATATGGTCCTGTTTTTGCACTTTGGGTACGGAACCCTAAAAAGCAATAACGATCTTGTTCGACCACGTACGCTAAAACCCTTCGTTAACGTTCTCGGGACCGCCGTGGCAAGCCTACCATACAACATGGCCCTTTTAGTCATAAAGCCATGTTAGAAAGAGCTCCGGGCGGCCCAAGAACTTCAACACCAGTGTAGGTTAATGAACTTTTATTACGTAAATAAATTAACAAAGCTTTTCAAATTGTATTTTAAAAATATTAATAATCAATTGATGTATTTAAATTTCTAATTTTATTTTAATGTATGATTAATTTTATAATGGTAGAGGAGAGAGTTCTTGATTATTTTGCACGAGATTTTAAATGAATTTATGTCTAAGAATTTACATTTTTTGTTTAATTGTATGTATGTAAAACGTGATCTACGATGCAATGCTTTGTGATAGGCTATGGTTACCACTTAACATCAGGTGGACCATGTGCTTGTTCCATCTTCAAGTAGTATAAAAAAAATTAAGTTTACCCTACATTGTTCACTCGAATGAGTAATTTGTGATTGAACACTTATACTTATACCTAAGATCACATACTACATTTACAATAAATAAAATTGTTTCAATGGTTTCAAAGGACACCAGTTTATAAAAAGATGAACCATACAATCTACATAGGAAAGCAGTAATGGTACCGACGGTACAATCTATCCAATCAGAATGGATGCCGGTACAAATTGTCCGACTACACCGGTTTAGATTAATGCCAGTACAGGACCATGTGGATTAATAGCGTCGTTGTACTGGCACAGTGTAGGTTAAGCAGAGATACAGCTCCGTAATATCTTGTGTTCTCCATAAATTTAGTATATTACTAGTACATGACCACTTAAAGGATCTCAAAAATTAAAAAACTTTTGGATCGTCAATTTACTATGTTTTGTTTGCACATGCGCATCTGTGATGAACTAGTGAAGAACTAGTGACCAAATCAGGGGCCACAGATAGTTTGACAAAGTGCTTGTCAAATTTACAAATTCAAAAAGTTTATCATAGTCTTTCTCTTTTTCACTCATGAATGATTCATGTATAGCCATCTTCTCACCGTCATTTCCATGCATAAACAATGTCAAAAATATTGTAACGGTGTCTAATCAAACTAGTCAGTCGAGCAGTCGCACAACTGTTTCAAAACGTTAACGATCAACAAGTCGGGTTAACATGTTAATTTCGTGGAACCGCATGGTCACAACAACAACAACACCAGCCCATATCAGTAAACTGATAGACATAGGCCTTCCATAATAAAAAGGCAGAAATGCCCATTAATTTCACGCTGGTTGAATAACGGAAACTGTACCCTGTGATCCCAAACCTGTATAGGTTCGGGATCACAGGGTACAGTTTCCGAACCCCGATGCTGCTTTTCGTGAGCGATCAGGGGATTTAGCTATGAGACTCTTAGGCTGCGCTATGCTGCAATCAGCCGCCTTCAAACTATATTTTGTTAGTTAAATAAAATAAATAAATAAAATAAGGTACGCCACAAGGTAAGTCAAGATATTTAAAAGATAAAATATTTAGTACAAGTTTCATTAAAACTCAACAGAAATTCGACGATGTTTCGCCATCCCCATAACGCATCATCAGGAAACGATAGACTCGCTGTCTTTTAGCTAATAAGAAAGTTTGCGTGTGTGCGTGCCTTAGTATGTTTGTTCCCACTTCATAACGGCTGAACGGATTTGGATGAAACTTGGAATTTAGACTGAGTTCATGATCTGAATCATCATATAGATCCGTATCAAGCGAGCGAAGCCGAGGTAGGAAGCTTTTTTTTCACCATTAAGATGTGGTTCACTTTTAAAAGCAACAATATCTTTTATGACCTTCTGTTGTTGAGTACACTGTGCCACCGTCGCGACGATTAAGTCATGTGTAAGAGATAGGACTAGTTTTACGGCAGCTATCTTTAAAATGGCCTGTTATTTATCCTCGGGTTAAGCTTTTACTAAAGAAACTTGGAAATGATAGAATAAAGAAATTGGCGTATTTTTTGCTAAAATGTTAAACTACACAATCTTTAGCATGAAAAGTACACCCCAGGTACTTTTCATGTTAAAGATAGTGTAGAGTAAGTAAGTAAAGAGTTTCATCATCATCATCAGCCTATATCAGTCCCCTGCTGGATATAGGCCTCCCCTAATTAGCGCCAAGTAAAAAGTTTATTTTGACTAAAAACAACATAGTAACATATTAGTTTAGTAGAAGTTGTATTAAAATTGTATATAAGAAGATGGTCGTAATAATATAAATTGCATTTTTTTATATACGGTTGTATTTGCCTATATGTAAGCCTTCCTCGGTATCCTGCTAATTGTGTTTATTTACCTAGCATAGAACTGAAAACACAAGATTTGCTTTATTAAAAAAAAAAAATGTTTCTGTTTAACAATTTTTTTTTGGAAAATAAACCAAATCTTTGTGAATAGCATAGATTTCAAAACTAAATTGAAATGAAAATCCTTGTTCAAAATTTGAAACGTCGTCAAAAATATTCATCAAATTTCAAATGTAAGATCCGTCCTGGCCCAATTAGGATTCAATGGACGATCGAATATCCGGCACAGACCGTACCAAACAGCTGTGTCACTATGAGCTATGTGTGTTTTTTCTGCTTTTTTTTTAGCTTCTTACTTTTGCTGTTATTTAGCAATTCAATTGTTTTTTTTTATATGTTTTATTCAATAGGAAAATAAATGCACATTCTTGGCATTACTCCTTACTTGCTTCCTCCTCACTTTACCTATTCTAAATGATCATGGGAATGCTCCCACTCTTCTAAATCAATAATATTTTATTGTATTTTTTTTATAATTATATAATGCTTTACTTTAGCTATATTATGATGATGATAATTGATTTGCAAACCTTGACTTGCCTTGTATAACAAAAAAATTATAATGGTTAAATAATTGAATATGATTATGCATACTTTAAAGGAAAATTAAAAAACAAACAGGACAACACGTCATGCAACATATTAAGGGAAAAGAAAGTAAGAAGAATAAACTAATGCTATGTGTGTATGAGTTCGAATAACTAGCTTATTGAAATAATCAATAATAATCATATGAAAAAATCAGGATGGCATGACGTTTTTAAAAATCCGGGAACAATATCTTAGTGTGACTTCAGAAGAACGAAAGCGCTCAGATCTTAATACCGGGAATAAACCCTCACTATTTGCTTCTCAGCTATTTGCCCATTCTAACAAACTTACCACCAGCCTACATCAGTCCACTAAAAACAAAATTTATTTATTTAATTGGAACTTAAGAAATACTTTAAATCATAATTTTTTTATTAGCACTATTTTGTAACGCTACTAAACAAAAAATAATAATTGGCTTGAAACTGGGCTCAGCTTATTTTTTTAATATTACAACTCTTGAACATAGGCTTCACTTATAAGAAGAGGGATGTGATAATGTGAACAATATTCATAATAAAATTTAACAAACAAGATTAAGTTATTGACACCTTAGTTTCTCAGTTCCAGTTAGGTCGACATGAATAAATTACGCTTTGACTACAAATAAAACCACTTAACAACAACTCCGGCCAGTATTAGTCCACTGCTGGACATGGGCCTCCCCTAATAAAAAGAGGGATATGCCAGTAATCCCCACGCTAGGCATGCGGGTTGTGGATCGCAGGGCACAGCTTGTCGCACCGCTGACGGGCGGCCAGGGAATTGAGCTGTGCCGGTGTCAAGCTGCGCCATGTCGCAATCAGCCGCCGCTAGAGTCCTGTTTGTTTGTACACCACGGACAGTACACTGTCACTACGATTATTTGCCCGTTGTGCCGGCACACAGATTGTAGCTGTTTGTGTGTAAGCTGTGCCTTCCGTCCGGAATAGCCTTACTTCAAAACGTCGCCATTCGACTGCGTCCGAATTTTCCCCGAATACTACTGCAGAGCCGAATGATACGGATATTCACTGTTATTAAATTAAATAGGTTTTTTAAACTGTATTTAGGGCAATTTTTTTAACTGTCAGATAGTTCAGTCAAATCTCTGTGGCGCAGTGGGAGCCGGCCTGGGACGCAGAATGTTGCAGGTTCAATTCCCGCCGCGAGACCAGTTTGAATGATATGGAAATATTGGTAACAGGTGTTGTTGTGTGTGTATTATAAGTATGCATTTACAAAACAAAATAATATATCAGTTCTTCTAAACAAATATCTGCTTAGTTTGGGGCTATGTGATGCTGTGTGATAAATAATCATTTGTTTATTCGAGTCGTTGAACGTTGAGACCGGGGCTCGGCAAAAGTAGCGTCGGACGCCCTCCGTGGTGATGATTTATTTATTTATGACAGGCACGTATTAATCAAATAACGAAGCCTGCTTGGCTATGGGGTTCCAACCCCATTAGTTAGTTATAAGGGGTGTAAGGGATTCCAATTTTCGGAACCCAAGCCATCCTCACGTGCACGTAGTGTACCCTGATAAATAACAAACGGGGCTCTAATGGCCGGCTGATTGCAGCATAGCGCAGCCCGACACCGGCACAGCTAACCCTCCTGGTGGCAGACAGGCGTGGGTGGTGCGAGAAGTTGTGCCCTGCGATCCCAAACCCGCATGCCCAACGTGGGGATTATTAGCATATACCCCTTTATAAGGGGAGGCTTATGTCCAGCACAGTAGTGGACTAATATATGTTGGTGTAGTGAGGTGTGGTGTGGTGTTGTGTGGTGTGGTGTGGTGTGGTGTGTGGTGTGGTGTGGTGTGGCTGGGCTATAATCTGAAAGCTTCCAGTTGTAAGTAGGTATAATTTCAGTACAATAACTACGGCATGATTCTAACTTGGCTAATTAACTTGGCTAATGAGAACTTCAAACTTTGTTCTAACTGTTACACTTGCCTAGGAATGGAGCAAGATAGATAGTTTGTTTTAAAGTAGTTATTTTATTACCTTGCTCTTTCGTTTACTATGATGACACTTGCTTAACAGCACTAAGTACTTTATTTATTTGGCTAAGATGGGCTTGGCGTTTCTTGAAAAAGAATTACGAGTAATTTTCTTTTCCAAAAATATTCATATTCATATTCATATTCATTTATTCATGCTTCAATGTCCTACATTAGAGTGGTATAGCTTAGGTCTAGTATAGCTTATGAGTAGGTTGTTAGGTAAATTGACCCTGTCAGGGCACTGCAGGAAAATAATTAATTTACAGTAGTGTCAAATGTATGTAGGAACAAGTTGTGTCAAATTATTCAAAGCTTATTCATTAATTATTATTAAATTACATATTTATTATTATTATAATTTAAACAAAAAGGTCAAAATAACATGTAATAAATAACTGTAATTTAATATGTCATCATATAAACTATTCAAAAAAAAAAAAAAGGTTAAAGTAAAATAAAATAAAAAAATGTCAAGAGATGAAATAAAATTAACAATAATAATAATGTCGAAGTCAGTATACGTTTTATGTGAAGTTGGGTGATTAATCATTAATTAATATATTTTTCTTATTGTATAATGTTTATTTCTACTCAATCTTTTAACACACACACACACACACCAGTCTATATCAGTCCACTGCTGGACATAGGCCTCTCCTACTAAAGGGGGATATGCCCGTAATCCCCACGCTGGACATGCGGGTTGGGGATCGCAGGGTACAGCTTCTCGCACCACCGATGCTGCTGCCCGTCAGTGGCCAGGGGATTTAGCTTTGCCGATGTAGGCTGGTAATCTTTTAACGGTTGGGATTAAAAGTATATACGTAGATTAAACAGCAAGTCTAGAATACTGCGTTACACGGCGCAACGCAGAACTTTCAGCGCATACGGCTTCGTACGAGCATTAAAAATTTCCTCGATGCGTTGTGTCGTAGATTTTAGCAATGCATCGTCGTAACGCATTGTTGTGGTCTTACCGTTTCACTACTGTCTATTTTTCGACAGCCTCTTATCAACTACTTGTGACTTATAGTTTACTAAACTGAACGCAAGGGACATTGAATCAATGAGTGGAGTACGGATATCACCGAATAGTCAAAGTTTACATTTTACACTTTATAGCTACCCTACCTACCTTACAGGGTGAATCACGAATATGTAGTATCGTGAGCGAATTTTAAAATGTTGTCCAATAACAACGCAATTTGAATTTATGCTTTTTAACTGGCCGAAATTTCACATAAGAGACCGAAGCAAGAATATTTACCACTTAAGTACAGGTGGGCCATGTGCTTGTACTATCATCAAGTACCATAAAAAATCTATGCATATTGCAATATGGGAACAACGTATAAACTTCTAATAAACTTTTTAAACTCATAAATAACATAATAAAAACTAAAAAAAACTCTCAGACCCGAGACAAATATTTACAGATCATACAAATATTTGTCTTGCGGCGGTAATTGAAACCTTCGCCTACTGCGCCACAGAGTTCACCAATGACGTGTTATTTCATTGGTCAAAATTTCACGACACGCTTACAATAAGACTATTATCAAAAGATGCGTGTTTTGGCATCTGATAACACCTTAGAGATAGGGAACTCTTGTTGATAATTTCGGTAATAGGCATTTTGGAAATACCACTTCTAATTAATTCAATATCTCCGACAGCTAGACTCGAAGTAACAACGTAACAGTTAGCAGTCGGTGGCGAACCGATAATTTTTACGTTAACCGCGGGATTACAGTTCCCAACTCAAAGTTTAAATTTTAACTGCTAAGTGCCGCACTCAGAAACATTTGCGTTTAGCAGCTTCATTTTACTTAGTCTTGGTTTTGTCTTGGCAAGGTTTATAGGCCTCTGGATTTTTTACAGTTGATGTAGTGATATCTTTTTATTTAGATGATGTCAGTGGATCATTGGACTAGTAGCCGGCTCAGATACAAGAGGTTGCGGGTTTGATTCCTGCGTTTCTTCCTTCTTCGTATGAGTATGTAGCCAACTATGCTGTACAATGTCTACGTTGTAAAATGGTCTTTTAAATGCTTAAGAACAATAATAATAATTTATTTCTGAAGAACTTTTCACTACCAGCTATATTTTAGCAAACAAAGTCAGTGACAACAGCTAGTCAGTCAAAGGTGCAAACGTGTTCACCACGCAATTACATCGACAGGGCAATATTGTACGTGAGGTGATTACAGACGGAAATAACACCCCCGTACACCCCATCTCACCCCGCCCCCTTCCCCCCAGAGACAAGTGATGTAAGATTCTATGATGTTATCGCGTTGACAAAAATTGGGTTTGATTTCAACCCATATTTTGTACCCAAAGTCAAAAACTACTCTAAATCTTTGAAGCACTCGGGCGTGTTCTTAGCAGATCATCTTGGTGAAACTCACTCCGCCAGGTCACTACTTGAATGGGATACCGTTCAGTGGCATTTAGATCTGAGCGTTTCTGTGCTTCGGAAGGTACGTTAAGATGTTGGCCCCGGTTTTACAGTCGATAAACCATGTCAGCATCTATACATATAAAACGGTATTAATGGTGCCTGATTGACAATCAACGCAAAGCCTAAACCGGAATTTCTAGCGAGTTGAAATCTACCTACTTGTCTTTGAATACCTTCTTGTGTTCCTAGCATAGTGTAGGGTTACATAGATAGATAGATATAAATTATTTATTTTACACCAAAAATATCCAATAATTTGCAGGAATATTCACCATTAAAATTACTAAAGCCTTATTACTATGGTCTTATTACTAAAGCGATCTCTTCCATAGAACCTTTGGATGTAGATTTGGATGCATTAAGAAAGGATTTCAGAAATTCAACTCCTAAAAGGGTGCAGTGGAGAAAATCTATATGTAGACGAAGACAGAGTACATATTAGTAGTTTGTATCAGTCCACTGCTGAACATAGCCTCCATTTAAAAGAGGGATATGCCCCTTATCCCCACGCTGGGCATGCGGTAATTTTTATTTTTTTTAGTTCTCTAGTAGCCAACTCTGGTATCGGAGTCAGGACAAATGAAGGCCTCCGACACGGCTTAATGGCTGAAAGAGCCGGGGTTAACATCTTAACGTGCCTTCCGAAAACAAAAAATAAACCTACCCAATAGAAAGGCACTGTGCGAGAATTGTGGGAGACCGCCAAATACTACGTAAGGCCTTTGCCTAGCAGTGGGGCAAAATACTTTTATTCAATAAGCACATAAAGTATGTACACTGTGAAACGTCAATTTTTTTAAATTTAAATTAACACCAATTCGTAATGTGACCAAACAAGAGAGAAGAGGAGAAGAATTGAAAAGAAACTCTGCTTGGTTGATATTTTTTTAGTCTTATTTTTTACAAACTTTATTCTTAACTATTACTTTGTTTTTGAAGGAGTTGGAGACAGTTTCATCCCAAGCTTTTTGTCATATTATTAATCAGACATTTTATAATAAGCTTTATTACAGAGGTTACGTTTAACAACATTTTTTAATTTATTTACAGATAAATTAATAATCATAATGATGACGTCTTCCGGTCAGTGATAAACCTCAAAAGCTTGTCCAGAAGCCAATTTTAGAGCTTATTATAAAAGGCTTTTACCTGCGAAGCCTTTGTAAAGTATTTCTCTATAGAATGATACTTTTAAATCCAGAATTACTGACATTATTCCCATTTAAAGGTGCTAAACCACTGCGGCTGATGTTTAGTGAGCGTACGCCGCTTTGTAACGTTGTTTAATATAAATTTTATCATTAAAAAAATACCCTGGTTTATGAAAATCTTGAAAATTTTTGGATTATTTAAAACATTTTTTTTCCTTACATAGGTACTTTTCATAATGTTGCAGTGTTATTTTAACAACAAGTTAACTTATTTATTATAAACATCGAATAAGCACAATAAATTTTTTTATTGGATCACTATGAAAAATATTTTTTTTTGAAATTATTTTTATATTTTGTGTATAAAATAATTTTAAATCTTTTATTTAAATTAAGTTAATCAAAAACGAAATACATTAAAATAAAATTACATGTACTCGAAGTAAACATTCTCTCGTTTCACGCAGTTGGTTTGTACTTTAGCTGGGGTACTCCAGCCTTCGCAAATTTCTTTCCTGTCAAGCACGTAGTATCTTGTGTACTACAGTTGATTTTTAGCTTTACCAAGAGGTATATTCCCTCATTAAGGCGGGGAACACACTCCTGCAATTTTAATGCACTTAAGGGGAGAATGGACAAAAATAGACGCTTTTATGGTGGGTAGGGCAAAATAATGCTTCGTAACCTATTGATTTGATCACAGGATTTGTTTGAGTCCAGAAATATAATCCTACTTATCATCATTATCATCACCCGATTCCCAACTTCACCCACAGCTGGGTATACACCTCCCTTTGCATGTGCTAATCTCTACGGCTCAAAGCTCAAATATCCTACTGTTTATTATAATTAATCCGAAAGTTGTGTGTGTATTTTTGTTCTCGCCATGGAAATAAGAAAAAGGGGGATGTAATTTTATTTTTATTTTATTTTATTTTATTTGGGAAACAAACAGTATATATTACAATATTATAAAACTATAAAATATAACAAAAACTAGTGAAGTTTCCTCCGTTACTTAGCACATTATGAGTAAACGACATAAAAATTCAATGCAACAAACTTACATAAAACAAAATTAACAAACTTAACATCAATTTAAAAAAATGTATATAAATTTATTTTAAGTGCGTAATGGGTTTTTTTATGATTCCTGAAGATGGAACAAGCACATGGCCCACGTGATGGTAATGGTTACCACTCAACACAACAATGCTTTGTGATAATAAAGCATTGCAACATAGATCATGTTTTTTGGCACGTGCTCTACCGATGCAACGCCCTGCGTCCATCAACTTGGGGCATGATGATGAGAAAAAAAAATGAGAATGAATGTGACTAGATTTACTATTAGAGGCTGACAAAAAAGATACCTTTATTTTTTTTTTGTAAAAACCTTCATCATACATAGAAAACACTCAGACCCGAGACAACCCGAGACAAATATTTGCATAATACAAACATTGGTCCCGCGGCGGGAATCAAACGCGCAATCTTCGGCGTTTCAGGCGGACCTTCGCCCACAGCGCCACAGAGGTCGTCAATTATTTTGACAAAACATAATTTATGTTTTGGCAAAATAATTGACCTCTTTGGCGCGAAAATTTATCAGTTCAGTCTTTTTTAAAATCACTTCCTTCACAAAGCTATTATTAAAACGTCAAAAAAAATAACCTGTCATATTTTCAACTGTCAAAGTTGAAGTGAAATCCGATAAAAAGCGTCAAACCCCCTGTCACCAAAATTACCACCTTCGAATGAAAACCTGTCATTCAACGTCTTTTGTAAAATGGACTTTATTACAAAAATAATAAGCTAGAATATGGTTTGAATAATAATTTTACCTATTGAAACAATGTGAACTGACTTTTTGAAATAGAATTAAACTGTCAATCTATAGTTATAAGTTTCAATATCGCTTGATATACAAATAAAAGGGTAATATGAGAATTTTACTTCTTTAGTTTTGAATAGAAAAATTACACTTTTAAGTACCTAAATAATATGAAAGAGTTTTTAAGAACATACTAACTTATACTATTACTAGCTTCCACCCGCGGCTTCACTATATATATACACTATATATAGATAGTATAATGTGTCAATCCAGGTCGTAAACTATGTATATTCCAAGTTTCATCCGGGCCCGTTCACCCGTTACAGAGTTGAGTGTGAACAAACACACTCACACACAACCACACACACGCAAACACACACAAAGGATGAGTTCAGCAGTGTAAGTGAAATGTTAAAACCAGAAAGTGTAAAATTAAAAGCAGAAACTGTCACAAGCAATTTTCTTATAGAGGGGGATGAAAAGCATAGTGTGCCACATGGTACCAAAATTATTTCACCTCGAGCGAAGTACTTTTAATCCCTTGCTACGCCTAGGATTCTACTTGAGAATCCCTCGAATCTTATACTCTAGAATCCTTTGTTTTGCTCTGTATTAAAACAATCGCTCTCGCCTTCAATATATTATTTTGGTCCCTTGTGACTCATTTTAATATTGTGAACTTTCTGACGTGTTTTCATCACCGTTTTTTCTGAATATAAAAAAAGCTATTCGAAGAGATCATGCATGAGATTCGAACCTAAAATTTTAGATCAAATGACCAGACATGGGATGAACCCACAGTCACCTGATCAAAAGGCCTTACTATGGTAAATCCTACTGACAAATTCAAAGCATTAGATTGAACGGATTGCGTCGGATTACGTATACTGATGGGAATTAATTCCTATCGCCTTGATTGGCGAGCGTCTATCGCTATCGGCCTTCGTTTAATTAATTCTGGAAGTAATCGGTGGTTAATAGGATTGAGAGAAGATTAGTTTAAAATAAAAGTGATATTTTTTGGGTTTATTTTGAGTATTTGGGCCTCGAACGGTACCATTCTCTCCTATGTGACGGCAATTTGACGGCCTCTATGACAAAGTGGGCGAAGGTCCAACTGAGAAGCAGAAGATTGTGGGTTCGATTCCCACCGCGGGACACATGTTTGCATTATTTGCAGATATTTGTCTCAGGTCTGGGTATTTTCTATGCATAATATGTATGTGTTTAAAAATATGATATAAGTAGTTTATCAGTCATGTGGTTCCCATAATACAAGCTCTGCTTAGTTTAGGGCTACATGATGCTGTGTGATAGTGTCCAGTATTTTATTACTATTTATTTATTTATTTATGTTGTGGGTATCAGGAACTATGAGTACAACACGGAACCACCATGTAGGTACCTGGTACAAATACCTGCAGGTAATGCTACTGCTACGTTTTCGTTTAGTTACGTTATGGAGTTGAGTGGGAACAAACACACACAATTATACAATTTATAATCTTAGTGTGATGATAAGTCTATCTACTTAAATATTTCTCGTATACTTATTTTCGGTGGCACCTCATTGTATATTCTATTAACGATACACCCTTAAACCAATTTGAAACTTTATTACTTAGTAACAGAACTCATTTTACCAAATCATGTTAGCTTAAACTTTTTCTATTAATAGGGTATAGTCTAGACTTGAGTTTTAAAATTCACAGCAATACGTTATTTTGTAAGGGTTTGTTTTACAAAATAAGGTTATTATTATAGGTACTGTGTTTTCTTTTTTAGTTATTTTAAGTATATTCGTTTTTTGTTTTTATAAAAAGAAACTAAAAATATTTTGGATCTCATGGGATCATTTTATCAATAAAAATATTTAAATAAATATTCGTAATTAATAAAGTTTTTCTGATAATTAGGTAGGAAAGGTAGGCAACATACCAACTCAAATCCTTATTTAGCTAAAATTCAGCTTTAATTTACAGAAATGAGGCGAGCAAATTGAAAATTTATCAAAAGAATTTCAAACAAAGAATTTCGGCCGAATGCGAAGTGCCTCCGCCATTTTTCATTTTCTGTCGCAAAATAAACAAAGGCAAATAAATAACGTGGACAAAGCACTGAAAAGTCAAAAAAGTGAGAACACAAAAAAACACACTCAGTGGTTGAGAGTAGGTTTAAATTAATCACTTCTTAACCCAATGTTGTGTGTTCGTAGATCATTAGAGGCCAACTCTGGTGTTGGAGTTTGTAGGCCGCCAGAAGGCTTCCGACATGGCTTGACGACTGAAACAGCCGATACAAACATCTAGTAGATATGTAGGATATTGTAAAAAAAATGCATGTCAACTACTACTATTAGTATGTCTGTCTTTCGACCATGATATAACGAGGCAAGTTTTTTGTTGTATGCTTCATTTAAAAAAATTACACAACCAAGTGATGTATGTTCATTTGGTAAAATAAATGATTATGAGTATGAGTACCTTATCTAGTAAAGCATGGAAGCGCTCAGATCATTATTCTTCTAAACGGTCATCCATCAGCGTATATATAGCGACCAGGCGATGCTGAGCAAATAACACTGGAGGACACGCCACGAGTTCTTATTTTTGTAGCTTGGTGGTTCAGGCAAGGAATTTAGGCACTCTACTTCTTTCTGTGGATGTCTTTAGGTTACTAAGGGCACAGGGGGATGATCAGGCGTTGATTAAGTAACACTCTGCTTGGTCATTACTTGGATCGGCGACCGTTTAGTGACATTTAGATTTGAGCGCTTTCATGCTTCGGAAGGCACGTTAAGATGCACTATAAGAGGTCTTCGGTTGGCCTTAAAACCCCGATACCAGAGTTGGTCACAAGCTCATACGAAGAAGAAGAAGATCTATTCAACACCTACTTTGCGATATGGATAGAAGTATTTTATTTCATTTTAAATTGTTCAAGTTCTTCACAGCTTAATAAGCATTTTACCTAGATTGTTTACGTATGTTTGTATACTAAACAACCGTAATATAAGTTTCAATCACATAATAGGTAGTTACATAAAGCGAATTCTCCGTGCGAGATTTAACTTTGTTACGGCACACATGCGAAGACCAACAAGACGGTCTGTGGTAACATAGTCATCATCAACCTGTGGCAGTCCACTGCTGGACTTATGTCTCTCTTAAGGTTACATAGTAACTTGGTATCTTAGTATTTTCGAAGTTTATCTACTGGTAACTAACTAAATTTATTTTAGTTTAAAGAAAAAATAACAATAATGGCATTTTATGACGGCCTCTGTAGCTCAGTGGGTGAAGGCCCGCTTGAGACACAGAAGGTTGCGGGTTCGATCCCCGCTGGGAGACAAATCTTTGTAGATCTGCAAATATTTGTCATAAATTATGTATTTTACATAAAATATATATGTAAGCAGTGTATCAGTCGTGTGGTTCCTATAATCTATAGGGGAGCTCACCTACCTGCCGCAATGTGGTTTTGAAATAATATTTTTTCAGCTATTTTTTGAGTCAAAAAATATAATGCAATAAACATTGTGGACGATGCATGCGTGAGAAGCGGACTACATGGTTCTATTAAATTTATTCAGATGTGACATCTCATGTAATTTTTGGCAGAAATTCACTCATGGTAAGTTCTTTTAAAGATAAAATATATATTTAGGTGTATCAGTCGTGTGGTTCCTATAATATTCTCAGCTAAGTTTGAGCCTAGATGATGCTGTTTTTTTTTATATACTACTTGAAGATGGAAGAAGCACATGGCCCACCTGATGTTAAGTGGTATTTTAGTATTATTAATTTATTCATAATATCAGTCCACTGCTGGATATAAGTCTCCTCTAACAACGCTGAGGGTTGAGGATCGCAGGGCACAGCTTCTTCCGTCCCGTCGGCGGTTGTAGTTGGGGGCGGGGGCAGGGGATGTAGCTTTCTTTTGACATGTAAACTTGCCAAAAGAAATGCGAATGACAGCAATGCAGTCCAATTTGTAAAATAAACCACCTGCGCCCAAAACGTCCCCGAATTTCGGGAATTAACCTAAAAACCGTAACTACCAATACAAATCAAAGTCGAATAGCGGCGTAATGGCCCGATTCAGATACAGCGGGGATTTACGGTGAGTAATGGTGCTGATACTACCCGAGTACTACCCAGTGTACTACCCGAGTCCCGGTTTTGGACTAATCAACTTGATATTGCGTGTTGGGAGTGGTAACTATGGTGAATTGTCTTAAAACATTGTTATAGACGATATCTATCAATGAGCGGAGGTAGGGCCAAATCAGCCAATGACATCACAAAAATATGACGTGATTAATTCTTTGCTATGTTTCTGTTGGTTTACTTACTTCGGCTTTGCTCACAATAATGGTATTATTCTATTGCGCAGGAATCCTATTTGTTTTTTGTATTGCTGGCAACATATATGCAAATTTTCATGATGATCGGCTGGGAGTTAAGGCGTGAATGCGTAACAAACAAGCAAACAAAAGAAAGTCATTATTAATATTAGATAGGATTTTAAACATCTCTCCATATTAGATGACCGCGATGGTGCATGAGCAAATAAGTGACTGAGACGCATGAAGTGAGGGTTCAGTGCTCCCTGCGGAGCAAATGTTTTCATGATCTACAGATTTGGTATCGTTGTACCATGGATGGTGTAGTCATTGTGTCTGATATCCACAACACAGAAGAGCATCCTTTTTATGTCAGGATCTTGTGTGACTATTGAATATCATCATCATCAGCCTATTATATAGCAGTCCACTGCTGGACATGAGTAGATATGCTTTCATATAAAGTTAATATTTTTTTCGGGATCCCCATCTTTAGAATCAAAACCAGCCTCACCTGTCCGTAGTGCACCCTACTAACTAACAAACAGGGTTCTGGCAGCCGGCTCTGCAGCACAACGCAGCCTAACAACGCCACTGCTATATCCCCTGACCGCCGACGGGCAGTAGCGTCGGCGTTGTGAGAAGCTGGGTCCTGCGATCCCCAAACCGCATACCTAGAGTACGGATTATAAGCATATCGCTCTTCTTTTAAAGGTAGGTAGCAGTGCATTGATATAGTTTTTCGTTGTTATTGATATGTTTTAATAACTTTCCTCCCACAATATTTCATTTTTCTCTTTTAATTCCCTCACCACATAAAACTATGCCATATAAACGCTGTATAATTGGCGACACATCTGACGCTTGTAAAAAGGTTCATTTACCGGTTATTTATTGGTTATTACAGCTGGAGTTATTTTCGTGCACGAAAATGTTTGCAATCTTTCTACTTGGTTTGGTGTTCCGTATAGTTTTGTTTGAAATCTAGATTTAAGTTATTTCACTGGGAATAATTCTGATAATATGCGCCACTGAAAACCAGCGCTGCAGTAGCTTCCATGCTTCTGCAGCATATGCTGAGTGGCGACCTTTTTGTTTCACTATTTCTCGTATTAGATTTAAGCATTTTACCATTGTTTACTATTGTTTATTTCTAAACGTATTGTGTGACTCAAATATTTTTTTCTTTATCTTTATAATTTTTGCTAACCGGACTGGACCTGGCGCGAACGAAACCTACTTTAATTGAGAGTTTAAAAGTGGGATGTAATTTACTTGTTTTCAATATTTCTTGATTATACCTATATAGATTAATTGGTTGATTATGTGTAATAATTTATGTTGAATTTTCGTTCAGAATACGTAGTCTGAATAGACAGATTTTGCACACAATTACCATAATCCAATATGTGTACTGCTATTACGCGTCCACCACCCGCCAAGTTATTAGATAAATACACATAAAAAACTGCAGCTTCCCATAAACTTTACGATACCATAAAATGGTTTCTTCATTCACCTCGCTGTACCCTAACTAGAGGACGCGTATAATGCATAAAAACTGCATAAATGGCATTTTTATTTCTCAGTTTATGACCTCATAAATATTATAAAGTACCGCTCTATGCCCGTACGATACCGGTAAAGATAGGTACCGATGAAGGTATCGCATCAGTTTATTTGGGTACCGATTTCCATGCACTCTTTTGAATTTATTAGACAGTTTCGTTGGTTTAGGGTTTAGGGTATGATATTGCTAATATCGGAAATAGGGTAACGGAAGTATCTTGATATAAAACGTTTTATCGTATTTTTTTGGAACTCCGTCTGAAATCCAAACTAGTTTGAGCATTTTTTACAAAAATAAAAATCCTTCAATGTTGCATTTATTTTAACATCGAAGACTTTTGAGAAGACATGCAACGTAAGGAAACCGGTATAGTCATACTTGTTTGTGTTCATATTAGATTTTAGCATATCTTTTATATTGTGAAAGACTCAATTTTCGTTATTTTGGCTATTGGACATTTGGTTAATTCGAGTATACTAGACATAGGCGCACAGAGTATATACAAAACTAATATTTACAACACCAAATTTAACAGCACACTTCCACATTTAGATATTTCGGCTTGAAATACCTTAATGTAAAAATGTTGCACCTACAATTCAGTTACCTCTGGCCGTGTACAAAAATGATTTTCGTTACAAAAAAATTATCTGCTTATTACCGCGTGCTCAAAACGGTGAAGGGGAACATTGTTTGTATTTATAAACGATTCCTGTGGCTTAGTCAGCTCTATATGTATTATTATTATGCACTAGCTTCAGCCCGCCGCTTCGCTCGCGTGGTTCCTGGATATAAGTAGCCTTTATGTTAATTCAGGTCACGAACTATGTATGTTTATTCCAAGTTTCATCAAAATCCATTCAGTAGTTTTTGCGTGAAAGAGTAACAAACATCCATCCATTCATCCAGGTCTTTCTCTCAGAGGATAGTAAGTTTATGTGCTGGACAAGTCTACTTCAACAAGCTATGTTTCAGACACTAGAGTGTAGGATTCAGTAAGTAATTAGAAGCGTTCGTGGCGTGCCTTACTTTGATGTCTTAGCAGATCATCTTAGTTAAGCAACACTTTGTCCGGTCATTACTTGGATGGGTGACCGTTTACTTTATAATCTGAGCGTTTTTGTGCTACGGAAAGTACGTTATGTTGTCGGTCCCGGTTGTATTCGCTAAGCCATGTCAGAGTACCAAGCAACCATAACGTGTCGGAGTTAGCTCCGACACCAGAGTTGGCCACTAGCTCATACGTTGAAGAATAGAAGGAAGGAAGTAATTGACTATTAGTGACGGTACGACATATTCATTCATCATTGGATGTTCACCTATTTCAATGCAAAATCAGGTAGCCACAAAATGGTACATACAAACGTTCGGGAACGAAATTAAAGCGACATTTCCCGACGTGTACCAGCGCGGTTAACTGCAATTAACTCGCGAATTCTAAAACATGTACCGGTTTCGGTACCGGTATTCGTGAAGTGGTCAATTAGTACTATCAGAGTCGTACCGGTGCAATGTAGATCGGGAGATTACTGTAGGTAGCATACATAATCGGAAACTACTTCAGAGGCTAGATCACGAAGACTAGCGAAAATTCGCATCGTATTTTCGTATTGTTCAACTCGTACTAGGGGTACACTGTACGTACATTAAACAATATGTCAAAGATGATATTTTTAACCAACTTCAAAAAAGGAAGAGGTTTCTCAAATGGACCATTTCATTTTAGGACCTCTGTGGCGATTCCATTATTCTAGTGGTTGATTCTCACCGAAAGACATTGTTTTTATGATCTGCAAATATTTGATCTAAGTTTTTTCTAGTATAAATATAATGTATTTATTTATTTTTTAAAAAGCCCACATCGTCGCATGTATTTACAAAAAAAATTTATTTAAGTAGTATTTCAGTTATAATGATTCTACATACTAGATCTGCATAGGTCTTAGGATTATGCCGTAGCCGGCATATTAATTTTATTTTCTAAAAACCTTATACAGCATCGGCAGTGCAAGAAGGTCTGCTCTGTGAACCCAAACCCGCATGCCCAGCGTGATGATTCAAAATTCAAAAATTCAAAATTTGTTTATTCAGTTGGACTTTCTTCACTTTGAATCGATTAGGGGCATATCCCCCTTAATTGGGGACAAAAATATTTCGTATAAATTCGGCCAACTAAGTAGGTGGAATTTGTACTAAATATTTTGTCCTGTAAATATCTTGTAATGGATTTCCGCAAAGTCACGTCTGAGTTAAATCATTAGCATACCTACAGCATACATACATACAGCATACCGTTGTGGTGGAAAACAGTAAGTATTATAATATTACATGTATACTAATGAAGATAAAGATGTTTATTGTCAGAGATGATAATAAAGATATTTATATAATGCTGTAATACTTGCATACGTTAGCTCTCGCTTTATTTGCACCGGTACCATGCCGGTGTTACGAATTTGTAGTTAAAGTGGTGAGTAGGAAGTTGGCTGTTTTTGATTGTTTTGGAGTAACTCGAACATTGGGATTGAATACATTTTTGGAATGGAAATCGTATTGTCTGGATAAAAGTTTTAATCCGAAAATCAAAAATATATTCGATAGTCTAAAAGTGCATACTTATAGTATTTTACAATGGAGTACTTCTTTCCTTCCTCGTATGATTTAGTGTCCAACTCTGATAAGGAGTTTTTGGGTCGCCTGAGAGCCTCCTACATGACTTGATGACTCAAAAAGCCGGGACCAACATTGTAGCGTGCCTTCTGAAGCACGGAAGCGCTCGGATCAAAATGCCTCTAAGTCACCCATCCAAGTAGTGACTGGGTGGAGTGTTACTTAGGAGTAGCAGTAGGAGTAGGTAATTATAGTTCCTGAAACCAGCAATACAGAAGGAAGTGTAGTGATCGCTCATGGCTATGTATGTATGTATGTATGATTGTTTGGTGTTATGTTATCGATTCAGTAAAGATAGGTAATACTATATTAGAGATAGAAATCTTCTATTAGAACCTAAAACAAAAATGTCAACTTGCTGAAGGAAAGCATCGTGAGAAATCCGCCTCAAACTTATAAATAATGTCTTTCCTGAGGAACCGACCAGGCTAAGAGGATGGTATAGGTGCTGAAGCCTCCTCCATCTAACCATGTCCCAGGTACTACAGCGTGTCCAACAGTGAGTAAAAAGGTGTATAAATCTAGACTTTATACAAAAGTAAGTAGGTGTTATTTTTCAAAACTCCAAAATTGACGTAAAGTTTTTGGAGTGATGCCAAGTGAAGTCAGTATTCCGTATATCTTTATTCTTGTTTGAACCTGCCTCGTCTCGGTCCGGACATGCGGAAACTCGATTGATCTGAATAGATTTTTATTGCGAAATAGATTTATTTTGTTTTTATAGTTGGGACAAGAGAGAAATAATGAAAACCCTTTTTTAAGCTATAAATAAGGAAGTGTGTTTATTTGTTACGCCTTCATGAATAAAACTATACCAATTTAAAAAAATATATAGGTCTAGCAGAGTTTTTGACCAATTTTTCTCAGTATGAACGCGTACCAAATTTAAAAAAAATACGATTTAAAGTGTTCCTTATAAAGTGAAAATTAATAAATGAATTTTTAATTTGATTTTGAAGAATTTCTAATTGAGATATTTTACACTTTGGGAGGAAAGAGCACCTACGTACATAAACAAATTTACCTATATACCTTTGTCCTACAATATGATTGTTGGGACTGACAAAAACAACAACATCGACATCAACACAACATTCAAATTAGCTTTTGACCCCATACTAGGAATTTATGTCGTGAATATCAGGAGTACCAGAGTCTGAGCGCTTCCGTGCTTCGGAAGGCACGTTAAGATGTTGGTCCCGTCATTATAGTCATTTACGTATGTCGGAGAAATTTGAGTGACCTAAATACTCCGACAGCAGAGTTTGGCCAGCTCAGAATACGAAGAACAAGAAGAAACCGTCAGAACTGTCAGGGTCAATTCATGCTAGCGCAAAGTCGAAGCACATTGAAGCGTCAAATTCTTCACAATGAAAGCAAAGTCGCACGAATGCACGCGTATTTCCATGATTTTACATTGAATATAGATAGACACGACGCGTTAGTTCGTGTAGTAGCCGCTTGCGCGCACCAATCAGAATTGATCGCGCTCAGACGCGCGAAATCTCACGAATGCGCGTGAATTTACGCGTCTTTTTTATCTAAGAATAAATACGTGCATTATCTTTTGGAGATAAGGGTGAATATGCTATGTTCGGATGGTTATTGCGTATGTTTCGGGTTGACGCTTCGATACGCGTCGACTCTGCGCTAGTATGAATTGACCCTTAGACACAGAACAAAATTTAAAATTTGTAAAATTTGTTCCACAGTGGGAATTGAACTCGCATCTGTATGTCTCAGCGAAAAAAGCTTAGGCTTTTTAAAGCTCAGTAATTCCTAAAAGCACTAAATTCCGGTTCATCACAAACGAATCACTAACAGAACGTTTTGCATTTCTATTAGCAGAGCACATCCATTTTGCGAGCTCCAACCGGACATTTCTGGTTAAAACCGGTATTTTCCGGATGGATGGTGTACCGGGCACGGTGATAGAGTCGGCTGGCGTAAGGTTTAGCCGGACAAAACCAAAGGGCTCACAATCAAAGGTCCTGAGCGGGACTGTCCCACAAGTCCAAACGTGTTTGTGAAAAGTAGGTATATTAGAGGTTCTCCTGCCAAGTCAGCAAGAGAATCTCTAAAAATCCTCTAAGAAACTAGAAAAAGTATTGTCTATTTTTATATTCAACTAACTTCCGCCCGTGGCTTCGCTCGCGTGGTACCGGATAAAAAGTAGCCTATATGTTAATCCAAGTCACAAACTATGTATATTCCAAGTTTCATCCAAATCCGTTCAGTAGTTTTTGCGTAAAAGAGTAACAAACATTTATCCGTACTCACAAACTTTCGCATTTATAATATTAGTAGGATAATAGGACAGGATAGTAGGATAGGATGGGATGGGACTAGCGACTCGCCCCGGCTTTGCACGGTTTCAAGTTATACACATAAACCATCCTCTTGTATCACTCTATAATCTATAAACAAAAACCGCATCAAAATCAGTGGCGTTGATTTAAAAATCTAAGCATACATAGGGACAAACAGCGGGAAGCAATTTTGTTTTACACTATGTAGCTGATGATTTTTCTAGGTCACAGAGGATTTTAAAAGCATATGCAATGGGGTTGTTTTGTATATGTCTGTGGACTGGTCGTGCTCTCTATCTACAGACCACATTGTTGTTTGTGGATTGTGAACCCCATTTCAGATATGTTTTACTATGCTGTAATCACGCTACGGCGTAACAATGTGGATAAAATTGGACTAAAAACATGAAATCCCCATAAATAACTTAGATCACGTTTTGTGGTCGAATTCATGGGGATAATTAAATAATGCGGGACTTAATCACACAGCATCATGTAGCCCCAAACTAAGCAGAGCTTGTATTATGGGAACCACATGATTGATATACTACACATATTTTTTTTTTATTTGTAAATACATACATATCGTACATTGACTTAAATTGTAAATACTTTGTAATAAATTTAACGAAATTGTTGAGCCAAATAAAGTTCTGTTTTATCTTATCTTATCGTCTTATCGTATCTATCTAACTTCTAGCAAGTACTTATTTAGCCGCATGAAAATACATAAATGTTACATAATTTTTTATAGTCTAAACTATAATGACCAGAAAAGCCGGATTAATTACAAGAATCCAAGCCGGCCTTCTTACGTTCCAATTTCAACTCTAACAACCCCGATTGAGGTCAGGGGACCAATGTTATTTACTTACAAAAGGGTGAAAATGTTTATATTTTTACATTTTCCGACATGTTTGATGTGGGACGTAGAAATAAAACGTGCGTTAAAATGTTGGTGTAATTGACTACTTTGAGGTTATTTTTGGCGGAAAGTATAGCTGTCATTTTGTTTGACAGTAAACAGCCTGTTCATTCTACCATGTGCATTTAAAAAAATCATCTTAAGAGATTTTATCACATTTTTTTCTGTTCTTAATATTAGATGTCCTTTTTTCGAATGTATGTATTTTGATATCGACAACTAAACGAAACAGATGGTGCTTAACAAAGAGGTTGCATGGAAACTTTTTTGTTGTGCTAAATATGAATTTGACACCAAATTATATAGATTTCAAAGTTACTTTATCAGTTTTATTATTTGATGTATGGAACTACTTAAAATTGAATAACATTGAGCCACTTTTCTGACATAAATGTTCAATTGTCAATTCCCCCATGTAAAATGATTTTTTTGTGCAATCAAGAATCGTCTATCTATATTGACACGTTGTAATTTGGTCGGGAGGTTTCAGGTTCCCTCTGAAAATCATCGCTGCTTAGCCCACCCTGGCAAAGCAGCATCAAGCTGAGAAGGGACCGTTTTGGCACATACCGTTGCAGCACGGAAAACACCCACACAGCTATAGTTTTACTTTATGGTTCTTCCCAGCTTTAGTTTATATACAAATAGTTTTTTTTTCTGTGAATAATTCCTTTGTTATTTTACTGTAACTACCTATTTATGTACCTACTTGTATATTATGGTATTATACGTTTTTCTATTTTTCTGTGCTGTAATTGTTAGAGTGAAATAAAATTCTATCTTCTATTCTACCTCTTATCTTATCATATACGAGTATATTTTGAAGACAAATTCGCTAAATCTACTTTATGTAGTAGGTACTTGATTCTTGTATCGTCGAATATTTTCCAAAATCAAGTTTTCCTTCGCAATTTACAAAAAGTCAGTAAATATTGTCAATGACATATTGCTTTCTGTGTAAACACGAATACAATGCAATATTGCTTGTATCGTTTGCGCTGCAAATATGAGTTGACCTGGATAGATATTGTATCTCGCTGGAATCACGTTCTATTTACTCCATCATCAGCCTATAGATTCTACTGGAAAAGACTCCAAATTTTACACATAATAAAATTGTTATTTAGTGATACAGCTTTTTGTGAAAGGCTCATCCGGGGAAATACCATACTTATTTTTGTCGTAAAGCAGAATTGCTGTTTTCGACAGTCGACCTGTTTAAATTCGCTCAGCGAGCTATGGAACCAGCCATGCTCGGAGGTTCTTTAAAAGATTAAAATCCACAACGAGACACCGAGACGGCAGAGAACAAGGTGGTCGTTTACATAGCTCAGATAATTAGCAAGCTAAAATGGCAGTAGGCTAACCATATCTGCCGACGAATCGACCACCGTCGGGGTAAACGAGTTCTTGAGTGGAGACCGCGGACCGGCAAACGTAGTGCCACCCTTCGGCTGAATGGAGGGACGATCTGCGAAAGGCGTACCACTAGTAGAAGCTGAGGACAGGGTTCAATGGCGCTCATTGGGGATAGCCTATGTCCATCAGTAGACTGCTAGGTTGATGATGATGAGTGATGATATTTTTTTAGTGGGTAGTTTTGCTAAAATTAAGCTAGAATTGAAGCAACACTCCAAATTTCTGCTTTCTGCCTGCAGTGGTTTAGGCTCTGCGTTGATTACTGAAAAAATGCCTTCTCATATATATATATATACTTACACATTATTTTACCTAAATCCCTAGTATCAATGAAATATAATGAAATGAAGAAACTAGATTATGATAACTTTAACAAATGTTTATTTTAAACATTGGTTTATATTATGGCAGTTTATTTTTGGTAAGAGTCCATCTAAACAAAACGGCAGTATTCGACGCGCGTTGTACAAACGTTTGGTCAGGTCCTGTCCTGTTTATTGTCGCCCTCAGGGGCCTTGAATAAATTCTAGCGAGGCCCAAATCATACGAAATAGCTTTTATTATAGCTAGATCGGAAAATATGGAAAGAGGTAAGGCTTTTGCCCTGCAGATGCAATAAGAATATTTAGACGTTGTGGCTTAGTAGGATGTTCTACTTTTGGTTCGAATATGTTTAGTCAATGGGTGGGAAAGGTAGAAACTACTACAGCTACTAATAAGTTATTAATTAGGTGCCTAAATTATTCATCATCACCATCAACTGCCCACTGCTCAACTCATTTTACCCATAATTTCTACCTACTTAATCTACCTTAGTTGTACCTTCTTTGCCTTCCATAGTAATTACTATCAAACTAGTTCTGTGTTTTTTATATTTTTCCGTTGTAGTCCTACTTGTTCTGAGCTCAGGACAGGGCGCAATGGAGCTCATTATGAGAGGCCTATGTCCATAAGTGGATTGCTATAGGTCGATGATGATGATGCTGATGATGTCTTACCTAGATTATAGACAACTAACATTGTAATTATGTACATATTCTTAGTGCATCGTGCTACATCCATCATGCCGTTCGACCATCGGGAGGGGGGGGGGGGGTCGGCCTCCTGGCTGTTGAGCATCTCTGAGCTACCACACTCTCAGTCCATTTTCCGTCATTAGCCAAGTGTCCTAAAAAAAAAACCTATTAAAATATCTTTTCATGTAAACAAACTCTTATATGTACAGACTAAGCTTCCCCTCTCGTTCTATACAATCCAGTCCATCTAAAGGTTGCCTGGAAGAGATCGCTTTTAGCGATAAGGCCGCACATCGTATAACCACGTATTCGTTCTATAGATTTGTTTGTTTATTTAAATGTTGTAATTTTTGGTGTACAATAGAGAGTTTTCTATTTATCTTCTATCGAAGCTTAGAAAATGGTATTTCAATGGTATCAGTTTTCTTAAATATTTCTTAATATTTAAGAAAACTTTTTTGTTGTTCAATTCAAAATAAATCTACTGTTTCAATATCATGTATATCTTTCTGGAAGGGAAGCGTTTAGTCGTATTTAGATTTAAAAGCTGAAAGTAAAGTGAGCAATCGTTCTGTACGTTATCTTCACGTCAGTCTACCGTGTCTCTATTGCTATGCCGTAGACAACTAAGGCGTAGAATGTCTACACTGTGTAGCTTGTTCTACGACGTAGCTTGACTACTGCATAAGGCGTATGTTATCTACAGCATAAGGTGTAGCTTGTCTACAGCATAAGGTGTAGCTTGTCTACGGCGTAGCTTGTCGGTGTAGTGATGTAGATAACATTGGAATGATCCCGAAATGGCCAAAAGTCGGAGGTTACATCCGCCCAAAGGTTGTAACTTGTAACCCAAAACACGCCTAAACAAATAACCTTTCAGTGGGAGAACCTCTCTCGTATTCAAAGCCTGTATTGATATCTCCGTTATTACTCACTATAAATATTGCCAACCCACACGGAATAAGTAAAACACTATTTTCTAAGGTCCACAAGTCAAGACATCTGTCACTGTCACAAATGTCAAAATAACAGGTGCCTATCTTGATCTTGTAGTGGGCAATTTTTCAGATAGCATTTTTTTATTTTGGACGAAAGTTGTGTGATTTTTATTTAATTTTCAGATTTATTAGTAACTTTTACTCCCTTTAGAAATATGTTTTTTTGGAGTAAGCTTTACATTTTGAGCGCAGTGTAATGAGCAAATACATTTTCTAAAACAAAAAATCCATTAGTACACGCCCGAGTTTTGAACCCATGACCTCTGTATCGTACGGCACATTCCAAATATACGAGACCTACAATACAGTACTTTATTATGGGTCATGGCTGCCACTTAACATCAGGTGGACCATGTTTTTCTTACATCTTTAAGTATTATTAAATATTGCCTGGCTTATTTTAGAAACAAAAACCTGCTCTTTATCACTCACATAATCAAGAATAATGTTTTTTTTTAAACCACATTTTAAATCCAAGAAAATAAGACTAGAAACAAAAGGGGTGCTTAGATAACACCCTCATAAATCTTCATACTCAGATATAAGATCTGTCTCGAGGGTGGAACGTAATGCATTCTGAACCTACTTAACTTTAACATGTTGAACTACTTAAATTCTTTATTTTAAGTAGTTATGTTGTGGCTGATTGGATGGGTGACATTTTAAATTCTAAGGTACGAAAAATTACGTTTAAATCCTATTACAGTTACATTCGCTTTGTATTTAATTTAGATGCTTTTTGTACAGTGTCTAACAAAAAAACCTAATACCTAAAAACAAATAGTGCCTTTAAATCTAATCGAAATGTTGTAGCTTTATGCGTCAAGTGATAGCCTTACTTACTGTATGGACCGCTGTAGTACCTGGGTCATGGTTACATGGAGAAGGCTTCAGCACCTATACTATCCTCTCCTAGTATATCTTAGACCTAGGCCGGCGCGCGTCGGAGAGCATCGGAGAGCATTTTATAACATGCTAAAGGAAATTGAAACACCCACAAAGCAGTTCAGTTCCATATTTGCATACAATTTACGCAGCTTTGAGCTTTTTCAAACACTGAAGTAAGTAGATATTGCATGCAAATAAGGAACATAACTGCTTTGTGGATGTTTCAATTTCCTCTAGCCTGTTTTAAAATGCGCTTCGATGCTCTCCGATACGCGCCGGTACGTGTGTCGTACATAAAGATCAGGTACGTTCGGATACATACTTAGCAAATATGAACAAATAAAATTATAAATATTTTTAGTACCAGATAGAAATATGTAAATAAAAGAGAGATTACCACTAGACCCCGGGCTAGCCTGTATCGCAGAAGTCCAAAATTATTAATTAGTTTTGGAGAAAGAAAGAATACACGTTACAATCAAATATTTCTAACTAGCTTCCACCCACAGCTTCGCTCCCGTGGTACCCTAATAAAAAAGCCTGTATTTTAATCAATTTATCTACATTACAAGTTTCATCCAAATTCGTTCGTTACAGAGTTGAGTTGGGACATACATACTCACACACTAACTTTTGCGCTTTTATAATATTTGTGTGATGATAACAATATTTTAAGGTATGATAAACTAAAAGCTTAATAATAAACAAAAAAGGATAAATAAAAAAAAACAACAAATTTAATAAATGTATAATAAAATTATACTAAAATACATATTAAACATTGTTAATGTTTTGCTCTGGGTAAAGATAGGGGAGGGGTCTCTAAGTATGTATTAGCGGTTTGTAAACCTTTTTACGGAAAAAAATATAAGAAATACAAAGTTGTTTAGTTATAAATTATTTGTCTATTGCTAGAGAATGGTACCATTTTTCTGGTTGCTAGTTACTACATCTTTTTCTGCATCCCTGACAATTTGTATGCGAAATTTTATCATGATGAGGTTAAGTACTTAAATTGTCTAAGCGTAAAAAACTAAAATTAATAAACAAACTTATTTTCGCATTTATTATAATTAGATTATATTATTTTATAGTTAGTTAAGAATTATACTATTTATTATCCTAATTTTCTTAATATTTTTCTAAGGAATAATAATGAGTACTTTTAAAACCTATGTAGACGTACCCAACCTAACTTAAAAAATAAATATATTCCGACGAATTGTGAACCTCCTGGTTTTTGAAGTCGGTTAAAAATTTAAAATAACTTTTACAATATCAAATAAGAATATTCTAACTTAATCTCATGTTCCTTTCATAAAAATAACTCATCCAAAAAACCTTTAAAACATCACATCCTAAAACAATACCGCAATGTTTCTCCAACTTTTACCATTTTGTTATTTTTCTAGAACATTTTCACTAAAAAAATACACACCGTTGACCTATCTTTAGTGTATTGTCCGGTCACGTACCATTTTTATGTACATCCGGTCAGGCAGTAACGAAAACCGTAAATATAAAGATGTCTCTGTTTATGTTCTACTCTACCTTTAGGGTGTCGGCCATCTTTGATCTTATTTTTTTGGGTCAGACTATAAAATTTTAGGGCACACTGATCATAGGGTGTAATAGTAATACACTCATTTTCTCAATCTTTAACGGAACATCCAAAATATTAGGTTTTAAACGAAAATTCTTCTAATAAAATACAATCAAAAGGTACCTAAATATGAAATATTAACTTCTAACTTCTGGTGGACTAACTTCTGGCGGTAAAAAGGTACAATTGATGTCTTAATTAAAAATAAACTTTAATGTGGGCAAATCTTTATTGCCCATATTCCCCACGCTGGGCATGCGAGTTGGGAATCGCAGGGGTTAGCTTCTCGCACCGCCTACGCTGCTGGCCATCGGTGGCCAGGGGATGGAGCTGTGCCGGTGTAAGACTGTGCTATGCCGCAATCAGCCGGCCGCGAGAGCACCCGTTTGTTAGTTAGGGTGCACCACAGGGTATACCACCATATATTTTTTAACGAGTTTCCAAGTTTAATAAAGTGTAATTATAATAAAAATAAATATTCAGACTACTATGATCCAAACGTGTTAGTTACCTAAAATTAAGGGTTAGTACTTAATAACTTTAACATATTTCATCCTCTGGGTGAGGACTAGAGGACTAGAGGACATGCGTAGTTGTTGGCTATTTTCTCTCAGGATACTGTTGCTGCTCGCGCGCAATCTGCTTTGCAGTGAGGCGTCAAATGTGTCTGTGCGCACATCGACGAACCTGCCTGAAGCTACGGAAGTGCAGGAGCCGCAACAGCGTTCTGAAAGAAATAGACAACTCTGCATGTCTATTGAATTGGACCTGCAATGATGAATATCGTACCAGCACCTTTCATTATTCCCCACAAAGAAATGTCATCTCCAAGTGAATTGAACATCAAACATTGACCCGAACGCCCAAACTATTACACTGACCGATATTCGGCGGCGGCACGTAACTACCATATTTCGTTTTGTCCTGACAGCGGGGAACAATTCGAAATATCGCGTCTTAGAAATAAATTTACAATTCTAAGGAAATATTATCATAGAAATAAATTATACTTTAAATTTTATAGAATCTTGGATGTAGACTTTTGAAGAAAAAATTGTAAACTGTGTTTTTTTTGTAATAATAATAAAATATATATTAAATTGGTATGTAGGTGAACATTATTATAGATTGACAATAACTTTTTATATGAATCTACTATTTGTTTTAACTATAATGCCTGGTACTCAAATTAGAATTACAATATTACCTAATTTTGAATTTAGTGTAAAAATGTGCATTTTCTTTTCGAAAAACTTAAATATTTAAAAGTAGCCCTGAGTGCTGAAACTCTAACTAAAGAATTTACTTAGCTTCTACACTGAATATTGCTATTTAGTTCATACGATTTTTATGTAGACTACTTTCCAATTACACCTCATTATAAAGGTAGAAAATTATTAAATTTGCGATTCCTTCACGTTAAAACAACAAAACTGATGAAATTATATCATGTATTTTGTTATCAAAAGTAAAATAAATGTATAATAACACGTTGACTGCTAGCCACGGACATCACGCTATGCGCCATGCCCAAGCCTCGACCTGTGCCTGGTACTCAGTTGTGTTAAACAGCACTCAAAGCGTTATACGTCAATCAGTCTCTGGTACCTACCCAAGACTTTGCCTAGATTGGTATCAGTTGCCCGGGGGTGTGATGTCCCGTAGGTACATTTTTAATAAAAAAACATGTATATAAGCCCATAAAAGTAATAAACAATAATTATTTATAGTTAAAAATAAAAAATACGAAATAATTTTTAATTACAAAATGAATCAATTAAAATTAGGTACAAATAATATAATAGTAGATTGTTTTACAAGGGACTAAACCATCCCATTATATACGAGGTTGTTATACTCCCGAGCTTAGCGAGGGAGGATGACAAGACCGAGTTATAATGGGTGGTTTTGGCCCGAGTAAAACACTCTACTTTTCACTTCGATTGCGAGAAAATAAAACAATTCCAAATTAGTCAATTTTCAGAAATTTTATTAAAAATTAAATGTGCAGTTAGAGCAATTTTGAATGTTTAGTGATATGTTTTTCCCGGGCAATTTTATTTCGGTTCTCTGTGATTGGGATGTGATAATATTTTGAGTTGATTGTTGTGGAGTAAAAGTTGGAGAGACTCGAATCATGCTTGAGTTTCCTGCATTATTAAGATCTGAGTGCGGCTTCAGCTGAGTTGACATATTCATCCAATCCCGCGATGTAGATGCTTGGGGTTCTGTAATGTTTGGTAGAATATTGATTCCTTCCATAATCCGCTGCGTGACGTGATACTTGTTTTGTATAGAGTCCTCTATATAACCTTCAGCCACTTGATCGGACCTCCATCCACCGTGGCGTTTTAATGTCGTTATATTCGCACCAGAGTCCGCCAACAGAGTCGCGGATGTTCTGCGGAAACAATGGCCCGTGTAGAGTTCCGGATTTGGTAAATTTAGATAAGTGGCAATATCTTTAGGCATGTTACCAAATTTATTTTTGCCTATGACTTGCCTTGTGCATTTACCATTTTGATAATTTAGAAAAAATCTTCTCGTTGAAACATTAGTGGGACGTAACTCCTGATAGGCTTTAACTATATTAAGGTATTCTCCACTGATGACAAATTTACGCTCTTTGTTTGTTTTCGTGTTCGGCAGACTCACAGCTTGTAGGTTTGTATCCGTTTCTACGTCTTCTAGCGTTATATTGGCAAGCTCTATTCCTCTGCATGCACCGCTGATTCCATAAATTAAAGCAACCTGTTGAACAAAAAAATAAGTGTGTTAATAATCGTAATAATCTAGGTACATAATTTAGGTATGTAGGTAGGTATCTATTTATTTAGTTTGAGTAGAGTACATAAGTAGGTTACCTTTGTTGCCAAGTATTGTTTATTTGGAGCGTTATTTAAAAATGTTTCGATTTCTTGTGTCGTCAAGACTTTAGATTTTTTTGCCTTGTATCCAGGGGACAATTTCTTCAGTAAAGCCGTTAAATTTACATATTTTTTAATATCGACGTCGTGTCTCGTTTTTAAGGTCATTCTTAACATTGAATATGTGCTCCAAAGAGTCGACGATTTGAATTTTTTCGATAATTCATCAAAATAAGTGAGAAAAACCCCTTCTGTAAAAGAATCCACACGTTTCTCATCTCTCCATTTCATAAAATTTTCGTAACTCTTTAAATATATTTCACGTGATTTTGTCGGCAACAGATTCATAATTATTTCTTTGCCCTTTTCTTCCATTTGCATATTAGCATCTTCACTATCACTTGATGACATTTTTCACGTTCACAATTTGAAAGTTAAAGTCAGGAAGTTAAACGTAAAAGTTTGTGATTTGGAATGAAGAAAATTCTAGAGATTTTGCGCCAATACCATCTTTTTTTTTAAATCTCTATACCTTCAATAACCCTCAACGAAACAGTTCGCATTCTACCGTGAAGGGAAGAATCAACCTTCATAAAACATCACCAAGACGGTTCTATTTTCAAAAAAAAAGATTGACGGAGCACCAAGAAGTCGAGTTTTTATATAAGAGAACGAATGCTTTGTACGGGCTGATGATTTTAGACAAAAATTAAAAAGAAAAAATACTTTTTAGCCCTAGGTATTAAACTCGAGTTTTAGGCCCGCTAAGCTACACTATTATGATACACTTTTTGAGCAAGAGAAGTGAAAATTAATTTTATTATGATCAGCAGTGGTAAAAAAATGGCTAAAATGATGATGATGGTGCCAATGATTAATATAAATAGTCTAAATGGTATATTCCTTTTTACCCGGTTATCGTATGGAAGCTGTGGACAGAATTTATTATAAATAATGGTGTCGCAATTTGTACATATTCTTGAACCCCGTTCAGACATTCGTTCGATAATTACGTATCGTCACAAAAAGCGATGTTCGGCCGAACCTAAATAACTATGAATAGAAAAAGCCCTGCTAGCTCTGGTCGTTGCATTTTATAAATAGACTAATGTCTCACGCCTTCTTTCACGTAAAAGGTTTTTAAGATAAGAATTTATTCAATTCATCAAATTCGATTCCATGAAATACAAATACAAATATAAATACAAATATACAAATATATTTATTTACCAAAAGAACAGATTACAAAATATGAAACATATGCATGGTACTTCCCTAATCCGCTACACTATGCAAGGAATATTTATTTATTTGGTAAAGAACAATAAAAATAAATACTAAATTATGTATATGATCAATCTCTCCAATATTAAATAAAATTATTAAGTAATAGTTACCTAATCTTACAGCTTCAAGGTTTGTTATTTCATTTTGGTTACTTTCCTACTGAACTGTCCACCTGATATTCTTCATTTATATGTTTTCTTTTTTTTTATTTGTTTATTATGTGCCAGATTTTAACCGGCTCGGCTGGCATTGGCAAGGATGAGGTCGACGATGACGTGAGCTTTCCGAGAAGATGCCTATTAACTGTTAATAGGCATCTTCTGGGAAAACTCAGTACACAGGACAGTTCAGTAAGAAGGTAACCAAAATGATTAACAAAATAATATCCTGTGCGGGAATCGAACCCGCGGCTGTGAAGGCAGAGTGGCTACCAACTGAGCTAAGAAGAATCAAGTAAAATCAATGAACATAATTCAAAGAAACTTTCATAATTAAGCAGTCTATGAACAACGCTTATAAAAGTTGGCAGGTAACCACAAATCCGGCTAAGCCGACTTTGATAGAGTTCCGCGGTACAGTTGTCGACTACGTGAGGTGTCGTCGCGGCACGTACTACGTTTTTACGGTACTACGTGGCAATATTTTAGTCGTGAAAAGTTTGTTTGAAGACAGAGTAATTAGAAGTTTTATAGGCTAGCTAGCTTCTGCATCGGGTTTCGCTCGTGCTATTAAAATTAAAAATATAACACTGCTTATGGATATCTTAACTGAACGACCTCTGTGGCGCAGTGGGCTTTAGGCGAAGTTTACGGGTTCCATTCCCGCTGCAAGACAAATGTTGTATGTTCTGCAGATATTTGTTTTGATTCTGGGTGTTTAATATTTATATACGTACATAAAAGTTATATATGTAGTATATCAGTCAAGTAGTTCTCAATCCCATAACTCAAGATCCAAAATCATCCGGTATTTTTAAGTACCTATGCAAATCAATTGATATACTATACTATACATATAGGGAAGAGTCAGAGATAAGTCCAAACGCTACATTGGTACATGCCCACTTTTTTCAATCAGTTAGCATTCCAGGTGAGAGGTTTTTGTTACTGTTTAGCTAAGTCGGAAATATTAATTTTGATATTTTTCATAATAAAGTACTCATTTTAGTCTATCTACGATATTTTTCTGAACACTTGGTTTAATTTTCCATTTTGAATGAATTTCGAAACTTCAAAAAGTTTTAAAATAGATTTACCTGTAATATTCTTAGTTAATTTAATAACATCCCCATTATAAGCCATATTACCCATTAATAAAGTCTCAAATAAGTCCATACTCTCCAAAGTCCTCCAAACACAAAGTACGTATCTATATTAAACCTTACAACATTGTAATAAAGTTTGAATTAGCCTGGGGTAAAACACAAAGCGAATTCCTTACAGTGTGCGAGCTCCCAATAATCCGGGCTGACCAAAAACTTCTACACGTACCGATTACTTTGTACGTGGGTTACTACTACAAGTTCTCGAATGGAAGTCATGGGTACGGTCAGTGCGTACATTGGTATGCGTAGTCGGTAACGCGTATCCTGGAACGCCATGGACACAGGAACGCGCTGTCCGTACGCAGCTTGACGTGCGACCAAAAACCATATGACGGCGGTTCGCGTGCGAGCTAGCTCGCGCGGTATGCGTACTCCGAAAGTGTACGCATAGCTGCAAGCATAGACATGGCGTTCCAGGACACGCATAGCCGACCAATGTACCCAGCTGTATGGAATAAAGTGACTTAACATGGCTTCTGAAGCTCGATAACGAAGACCAGCGAAAAAGTACTTGTGTTGTAGACGTAAAATTTTGGCCAATAAAATAGCGTAGATTCAAAATAATGCTTTGTTGGCTACATTTTTTCGTTACACACTTACAATACGTCAGGTTCAAATATTCGTGATCTCCGTACTGTTGTAACAACACTACTATTGCCTCAGGTGTGACTTTGCTAATATCCATTACAAGACATTGAAAAGACAAAATATTTATCATAAATTCCGCTAACTTTCTCTGACGAGTTCCACAAAAACTAAAAAAAAAATCTTGTAAGTCGGATCCAGGTGTTTCACAAGTTTAAAATTATTTATCGATAGTTTAAAAAAATAGTTTGATTTATCTGTCACGTGATTCCCATAACACAAGCTCTGTTTACGTTGGACATTAATGATATTCAATTATTTTATTTCTAAAAAAAGAAGTATCTAGACGGTACAAATGCCGCTAACCTTCTCTGACGAGTTTGTGTTAGCTTTACCGGAAATTGTACTAAATATTTTGTCTTTTGATTATCTTGTAATGAATTTCCGCGAAGTTACGCCTGAGTCAATTTACTAAAATAAATAAAATGAGCTTAATACGTGCAGTGTAGTCCAGTAGCAAGTGTAAGGCACACTTAATAAATAATACTTTGAGGTTACTTATAAATATTTATTACACCTAAGATAAGAATTACAAAATTAAATAAAACTGAATAATATAATGTGATGTTGATATGAAGATACCTATTTAAACTAAATTCTGTCTATTTAAGAACCACCTGATACGACGAAAGCCTCCTCCAAGTCCTTCCAGGCATTCCTATCTATTGCCTTTCTTGGCCTTAGATTTCCCGAGACATTTTTTAAATCTTCATTCCACCTTTTTAGTGGTCGACCTCTTTCGTTTTTGACCCCGTGGGATCCAGTTCGTGGCTATGTGCGCCTTACTATAAGAAAAGATAAAGTTTATTAATAAAAAGTATCCGCTATCTTAATATCTAGTTATCAGTTAAAAATGTGGTCTAAATAAAAACAGATATAAATAAATAATATAAAGATAATGTAAAGTAAAAGCAAAATTGTTTTTTTTTAATCAGCGGTAGCAGATAAAAACCATTACCTTCCGTGCTCGTTTTGAAAACTGTGTTACGGCAAGGTAATACTTTATAGGCCACTCCCCACAGTAAGGTTATGTACTGCATCACAAGTTAACGTTGCTTTTTTTTACAGAACTTATTAGAGCAAATAATATTTATAATACTTATCTAACATCTTAAAACAGGTATATGTAATAAGATGTGAACTATTATTAGGTAAACTATAGTAGAAGGTAATTATTTTCACCAATAGTAGGAGTGAGAGAGACTCAATCCGGCATTGTGTCCAAGTTTCGAAGTATGGCGTGTAACACGGATTGAATTACACGCCCCAAGTAATGTACTATGCTTAATGTGACCTTAAAACTTACAGATTAACTCTGTATTAGATAGATAGAGAGATTGATAAAAACTTTTAGTTTTCTCGTCACCCATTCTAGAATGTTTAAAACCCTGGACTGAAAAAGTATAGCCATAACCACCGTAACTATAAACGGAGAGCAACTGGCGGAGTCGCTGGAGGAGCTGTAGCAGATGCTGGACGGCCTAGCATCAGCATATCGAAAGATAGGTCTCGATATAAATAAATAAATAATAAATAAATAATCCTGGAAGTTATAAATTTGGACAAGACCAAAATCATGGTCAATGACCAAATTGATAAGAGACTTGTCGTCGTAAATTGACACCTTCTTCAAGTTGTCTCATTGTATACATACCTCGGGCAGCAACAACTTCACACTCATACCGCAATGTTTGAAAACAAACGTTTTCAATCAGTGCGTCCTACCCGTCATGACATACGGAGCCGAAACGTGGACAATCACAGTACGCTAACACATCCACAGTTTGAAAGTCACTCAGAGAGCTACATACATAAAAAACATACTCAAATATCTGCAGAACATGCAAACATTTACCCCGCAGTGCGAATCGAACCCGCAACCTAATCTATTATAATAAACTATATGGTATTATGACCTAAGGCAGTGCAAAAAAATACTGAGTGTTATGTATCTAAATATATATTTTTTTCTTTTCAGGTAATTTACTAATGAGTCTGCAAGTTTTACGGCACCATTCTGAAAAATTTTCATTCACACGAGTGAGTAGGTAAAACTGCAAAACTTCCATCCCCATGGCTAAGTAGAGTAGGTAAAATATAACCATAATCCTTGAAAATATTTCCACGTGGGTAAATAAAGTAGCTAAGGAATTACATAATCCTCGAAAATATTCCACAAATCCAACCGAAAAACTTAATTTGGAAATTTTCTAAAAAATTCAGGAGAAATTCTTAAAATTTAATTCGGCGCAGCTCTTATCTCTGAACTGATAAGAGCCTTAATTAAGTTGGGGACTTTTATTAAATCCCACCAACTCCGATTTGTTATTTCATTCTCGATGAATTTTTAAATTTAATTTCTGAAGAAAACATCCTAATAATAACGTTTTTAAAAAGATTTGTAAGGTTTACAAAACTACAAATCGAATTATGATGAAATTTTACACATTAATTATAATAATAATATGTAGTTCTAGATTAGAAATTAAATGAAATAAAAAGCCATACCCTGCAGTGGGATCAGACAAGCTTTTATTAATGAAAGAAATAAAATTAGAAATTATAAGATAAGATATATTCAATACAGACAATTACAGCACAGAGAACATACAATTATTATAACATAATTATAAGATAAAATATATTCAGCACAGACAAGTACAGCACAGAGCACATACAATTATTATAACATAATTATAAGTCACTTTTTATCCAGAGTCCGGCAAGCGAAGCCGCAGACAGAAACAAGTCATCTGGAACAATAGATTGTTTATCTGTTTAGTAGTTTTTGCGTGAAGTAGGAACAAATCACACTAATATAAATGGGAAAGTTTGTGTGTGTGTGTGTGAGTATGTTTGTGGTCGCTTCACTTTGTAATGGCTGAAAGGATTTGGCTGAAACTTGGAATATGCATAGTTTATGACCTCAATTAACACATAGGATACTTTTTATCAGGGTACCACGCAAGTGAAGCCGCGGGCGGAAGCTAATTTTTCATATATCTTTTCGCTTCTTTTTTACAATCTTTCACCACCATGAATAATAGTTTATATCAGTCCACTGCTAGATACAGGCTTCCCTTAATAATAAGGGGAAATATACCGATAATCCCCTCGCTGGACGTATTTGGGTTGTGTATCGCAGGGCATAGCTTCTCGCACCGCCGACCTGCTGCCCGTTGGCGGTTAATGGATGTAGCTGTGCCGGAGTTAGGCTGCGCTATGCTGCAATCAGCCGCCATAGCCTCGTTTGTTTGTTAACAGGATCCACAACGGGCAGGTGTGGTTGGCTTGTGTTCCGAAAATGGAGGTTGGCGCCAACTTCTTACAAACTTTCTCCTTTATAATATTAGTACTATTTTACAGGTAATTTTAATAGCTAAAATACACATCCCCATCAATATGCTAAGAATGACGTCACAAAATTACATTTACCTCGATTTAACCAACTTTAATCGTGACCATAAAGGGGAACGTGACTATGAAAACAATGTTCTACAGAAATTTCTCACTCAATTATGTACCTTATCTCGTTGTAATACGATCTTAATGGCGGCATAAGTTAACTTTGCTAAATACAATGGCGAACTTGCATAACCAGTGTAAGTTGACCCATCTACCTTATTCCCTAGTTTTGTAATCCTTAGGATTGAAAGTTTTATATGGGGTGTTGCAGCTCAGGGTAGGCTGGTGAGTAAGGTGGGGTAGATTGATATAGGTAATATTAAAATGACTTTTATATAATACTCTTTGTATTAGTTTGGAAACACGTGTGGAACGGAGTACCTTTTTATTTGTTTTTTTAATCAGTTAGATTTGTACTTGTGCAAACAATGTTGAATATTTAATTTCCAATTATAAAATAACACGCGCCTTTGTATATCCTTAAGTCCCTTAAGCATTTAAAAGCAAAAACCACGAGAAAAACCGATATTACAATCCTGTTAGTAATAAAACCCACTTCTAAAAGTATTTTTCCGGGAAAATTTGACAACCATTATATCACCCAAATCCTCCAATAAACCGTCTAAAAATAGTTCCCAAAGAACCTCACCCCAAAAGATGCCATCAAATAAATCAAATTCCAAATTATAGAATTGAACCCGCACCTCCATCCACAATAAGATAACTGACAATAACTCACGTTGGATTTACATACGGAGTTTTGGTAAGTATAGGTTGATTTATGCCCCGTCTACTCTTTGCTTGTGGTACAAGTTAACGTAGTTTTACATTTATTTACGAATAAAATAATAAATTGGGCTCATTAAGCATGTATAAATTTCACCAAATACATTAAAACTTGGCATGCAAATTTTAATTAATGATTGTTAAAAAAATTGAATTAATTTTAGGTAATACGATCATAATATCCGTTGAATAATATCTTTAAAAGATTAAAATTAATAACTTTAAAATTATGTAATCATTTTGGTATAAGTATTTAAATTACTACTTCTTGTCTCCGTACTGCGTGAGAAGCTATTTCTTATCTGAACAGGAAAACGCTGTACTTCATGGGGATCTGAATTTCAAAACAAATACTTTAAGCAAAAATAAATTAGATATGATACTTAAAAAAAAATCTAATAAAAAAATAATTTATTTTTGTTGAAACAAAATCTGTTAATACATACAAAAGTTGCTTCAGTCAGTAATATAGACCACGCCCTAACTGTGACGGGCGTTTTAGCAGAATCAAAGATTTTTTTTATATTTTCAATCCGACCCACTTCGCCCCTCCGTCCCATATCCTAGATTTATGTTTCTTTCAATAATTGGTTTTAAGATTTTTCTGCGTTTGCCAAGAGTTCTTTTAAAAATGGCAAAAATGGTACGGGTTTTAACGTAGTTTGCTTTTACTGAGTTCAACAAATTTTAAATACCAACCAAAATTTAATAAAATAACAGGAATTGAACCTGCATCCAGCACCATGCAGCATGATAGTCATTATTGGGTGACTTTTAGTTGCTATTTTCTTTCTTCTTCCGGATATACTTAGAGACATACATCTACTAGCTCATACAAAGAAGAAGAAGCGCATATTATTTACAAGTATAATTTATATAATATACATACTAGCTTCCGCTCATGGGTTCGCTCACGTGGTATCCGGTTAAAAAGTAGCCTATGTCTCAATCCAGGTCACAAAATATGTTATTATATTCGTTGCCTAATCCAATTTCATGAAGATTCGTTTAGCAGGTAGGGATTTGACTTGAACAAACACACTCACAAACACACACCTGGTTAAAATGTATCCCTCAGCGGGAATCGAACCCGCTATCTCTTGCGTCTCTCAGGTGACTATCGATTACACCAAGAAGGTCGTCATCTCGTTAAATTAGTATGAATTTTCTGAACGTTCTCGTCGACCACCTTCACACAAAACGCAATAACTCTCAATTCTACTGTTTCCACGTACTAAGCGACAATGTCGACTGAATAAATTATAACCTGATTTCTTACTTTTTCGCGTGTGTTATGAGTGCTCTTATCCGATTGGGGGAAATGAAAATAATGGGCTTTGGATTCAAAAAATATATTTTCGAAATAAAAGTTAAGTGTCTAACACTCATCCAGTCCCATAATGTATTTGTTTTTTACTGTATTTGGTTCTCAAGCCGGTTGTATTTTTTTGAGTATGTGAAGTAGGTACATTCAATTTTAATAAGAATATACAGTTAATAAGAATTACAAGCCCTTTTACAGTTTAGCACTTTGTAAAAGGGCTTGCTAACGGACGGTACGTGCTCGTTTAACGCTTTGAATGCCTAAAACACAACTGAACTGCAGGCGCAGCTCGCAGTCAACGTGTTAATGATTCAAATTTACAAAGACGTGTTCCTACGTCGTGGGTTCCTACCCCCATCTTCGGAACCCAAACCAACCTCACCTGCACGTGGTGCACCCTGCTACAAGAACGGGGCTCTGGCGGCCGGCTGATTGCGGCATAGCACAGCATACATCGACACAGCTAAATCCACTGGCCACCGACGAGCAGCAGTGTCGGTGGTGCGAGAAGCTGTGCCCTGCGATCCCCAACCTGCATGCCCAGCGTGGGGATTATGGGCATATCCCTCTTTATTAGTGGAGGCCCATGTCCAGCAGCGGACTGATATAGGTTGATGTGGTGTGGTATGGTGGTTCTAATCTGTATACATTTCATCGCAGATGACTGTACAATGGTTTTCATCATCATCATCAGCATCAGTCTATACCACTGCAATATAACAGTTAGCAAACGCAGTGTAGAACGCCTTCCGGCTAGATGGAGTGACGATCTGCTGTCGGCTGCTGGTGGAAGCTGGATGTGTCGAGCTGAGGACAGGGCGCAATGGTGCTTATACGGGAGACCTATGTCCAGCCGTGGAGTGCTACAGGCTGATATGATGGTTGTGAACAATAACTTAAAATGACAATAATTTAAGATTATTTGTTTGTTTGCCTCTTGTAGAGATAGATTTATTGCTTACTATTTTTTGATGGGTAAAAATGTTATAAGAATAAAAACTCGTCAAGTGCGAGTCAAACTTGCATAAAAAGGGTTTCATGCCATCTTCTTCTTTCTCGCTCTTTCCCGTTACGTGCGGTTGGCAATTGAATTAATAATTCTTCATCTAAATCTTTTCTAATCATGCGGCGCCAAGTGTTCCACTGTTTCGTGTCTTCTTTTGTAAGGCCAGCATTTACAACATTTTCAACATTCGTCATCCGTGTGGTCCGAGGTCTTCTTCCCCGCTTTTTTGTAGCAATAGAAAGGCTCCTAATCACGATGTGGTCAAACTTATAACATGGCTGTTTAACAACCAATTGAGCCTAGAAACCATCTAGAGAAGCAATGTCCACTTTTTCAGTTTAAATAATCTACGCATCATAACAATTTATACAAAATTTTAAGCGTAAACCTAATCCCCTCAAAGATTTGCCAGCTTAGTCACAGCCCGAAAAAGCGTTTTTTGAGACAAAGCAGCTATTTACTTAAAAACCGCGTCAGAATGAACGCACACACGTTATTCTTAAAGAGATAATCCTGAGATAAAGCGACCTACTTATTCCGGGTCGCGGCTTAGCCGACTGCGGGCGGGGTTACATTGTGAAGGTCACATTATTTGTTAAAGTATTTCTGCAAGTTAACCTAATCGAAATTAATAAAAAAATCATACTTTAAGCTCTAAAAAATATTCAAAAATTATTTATTAAAAAAACCATAGCTTATGAACATTTAAAATTGTCAAAGGCGACCAGAGATGAATTGTCAAGAAACTAAAAAAAAAGTATTTTTATTATTTTTTATTATTTTTATTAATTAGGTACCTACCTATTGTTCTTAATTATTACGTTTGTTTTAGGATGGATGCTCTTAACTATAATACTCGTATTTATAACTTATATTTTTAAATATAACTGCCATGCTTCCTTGGCGACCTTTTTATATAATTATTTCACTTTTTAGGTTAAGACACTCTTGTTATTGTTTATTTTTGATTGATTATATTATATGATTTATGATCCATTCACATAATAGCTGGCATTAGGTTTAAAACGGTAAATGCTGTCCATACCGAAACTCCCTAATCCACGGGAAATAAACAGCTATTTATGGCAACACCGTCTGGCTTACTCTTTTCATAACCGCACAATATTGCAGCCAGTGCTAGGTAACATATAACCCACTCCTGCACAAACCCATATTTCTAAGCAAAACAACGCCTTTTTCACAACCAGTTGTAGTCTAGGAGGTGACTGTACAAGGAGACTTTATAGTGTTCCAACATTTATTTATTTACAGAACATAAAAAAATAATAAAAATGCTGGACACTATCACACAGCATCATGTAGCCCCAAACTAAACAGACTATAATTATGGTAACCACATGACTAATATACCTACTACTTATTTTTTTTAAATATATACATATTATACATAGAAAACATCCAGACCCGGGGCATAATACAAACATTTGTCCCGCGCCGAAAATCGAACCCGTAACCTTTTGCATTGCAAGTGGACCTTCGCCCATTGCACCAAATAGGACGTCAAACATACATATAAATGAACATCACTTTTTAATAATCATAGTAGTCTGATCTAAAAAAAAACAGATTTACATTGTTTTCTAATCTTGGTGGTCATTATGAGATCTAAAACTCACCCATAGAGATATTAACCTAAACAAAAAGACAAAATGTAGACAAAAATGTACCTTTTGAGTATTTATAAAAGAATCACAAATATCATAAGCAAAAAGTGGATAAATAAGTATATAAGTAACGTTAAAACTATCTCTACCTGCCTAAATATCGTTGCTATTAAGATAAACCTCTAGAATGCAGTAGGCTTTTAGAAGTTGTAGAGAGAGCGTAAGAATATGATGACGTAAGCACTATTCATTCCAAGTAATTCCAAGGTACTTTATCAGGTAGGTTTAACTAACGCCAGCTCGGGGTCTATTAAGTTAATCTCGCCAAGCTCGCTTGATAAGTGCTCGTCTCAAAAACGCGGGGAAATCCTTAAAAATTACGGAGTCGTGTCGCCGCTGTCGTATCAACGATGGCGGGAAATGAATTTTTGTGGGTCACACTTTTTAGGGTACCGTGGCGCTAAACACCATGAACTTTACTTGCTAACCCTATTGTATACAAAAATTATGTATAATATGAGGGACGAATAAACATTAACTTTAAATACATATTTTTTTTTTATGTATTGTGACGAATTAACTTTCAATGTACAAATATTGTGACAAATTTAATTTGTCGCAATTGTACCTGCACCAACCCGGTCTCTTCAACAATTTTAAGCAGTTAATATAACAATAATCTTCTTCTTCTTCTTCTTTGTATGAAACAGTGGACTACTCTGGTGTCGGAGTTATTAGAAATAGAAATAGAAATCGTTTATTTGACAAGCACACAGCAACAGAGCAAAATATAAGATATAAATAATACATTAGAATACGAAGACAGTAGTAGACAGGTATAAAATAACATACAAATGATTCAACATATACATTAGGTACTAGGTAGGTAGGATCACTATCTAAACACAAAAAGACAAATAAGTAGGTATAGTATATACCTAGGTCGCTCCGTGCTGGGTGCCGCCAAATTGGTCCTGTCTCAGCTTTAATGCTGCTTGTGAGGCAGCGCTGATTTTCAGACAGGGCCAAATTTATAATTTTAATATTAGGCCAAACGAAGGCCTCCGTCCCAGCAAAACAACTGAAAAAGGCGAGACGTGCCTTCCGAAACACGAAAGCGCTCAGATCCAAATGCCACTAAACGGTCACCTATCCAAGTAATGACTGGGTTGCTTAACCAATGTGATCTGCAAAAAGCACAAAAGAAAGCTACGCCACGAGTGCTTCCTCTAACTCTTATAAAGCTGACTGACTGAAATTTGTAATTTAAACAAAACAATTTAAAGCAAACCTTCAAGTTATGATTGTAAGTTTAGTCGAAACTCGGAAGTTTGATAGTTTCAAAATTATAGGAGTTATTGTTTGTTTTTTAACTAAACAAATACTAAAAATGTAACGAAACTAATCCGTACCAATATGACCATGATCATCATCAGCCTGGGCAGTCCACTGCAGCACATTACACTCCCCCAATGAGCGTCATCGCACGTTGTCCTTAGCTCGATGCATCCAGCTTCTACTTTATCATTATATCTTTTTATAAATGCAAAAGTGAGTTCGTTTGTTTATTACGTTTGTTTTTTTTACCACGCCTTCACTACTCAACTGACCATTCCATTCTGTAGTACAGAAAAGGCCATACAATAAAAATATCCAGAAAAAAGGTACTGTTGACGAGGGCAAAAGAAAAACATTTGCCAAAATCTTAATAATTAATATTTCAATACTCCAGTGAAGCCGCGGGCAGAAGTTTAGTTGAAGTTTATTATACGGAACACTGCATTGTCGGTATCGAGACACACTTAACTGAGGTTTAGCGCGTTTAGGGTGAGTTTTAATAAACGGTCATTAGTTTCGCTGACGGTCGGGAATTTGATTTATTGAGGTAAAAAGATTAAGTCCTAACTTTAAGGTATCGCCTAAGATGCAGGATATTAATAAACAGGTCAATTTTTTGACTGACTTATTGAGAAAAAAAATATCATTGAAAATACTATTTATTGGACAGCGTGTATGCAAAGTTTTGATACTCATTCTCACCTTCTCACTAATATTATAAATGCGAAAGTTTGTGTTTGTGTGAGTACGTTTGTACCCATAACTACGTAACGGTTGAACCGATTTGGATGAAACATGTAATGTACATAGTCTGTGATCTCGATTATTACATACATAGTCAACTTTTTTATCTAGGTAGCATGCGAGTGAAGCCGCGGGCGGACTCTAGTACTCAATTTTATTGTTATCACATGGTGATGAAGCGCTCGTGGCGTGTTTAACTTCGGTGTCCTTAGCAGATCACCTTGGTTAAGCCACACTCCGCCTGGTCATTATTGGGATGAATGACTGTTGACTTTTTGATTAAAGCGCTTCCGTGCTTCGAAAACCATGTTAAGATGTTGGTGCCGGCTTTTCAGTCGTTAAGCCATGTCGGAGGCCTTCGGGCGGCCTACAAACTCCTACACCAGAGTTGGTCACTAGCTCATATGAAGAAGAAGAAGTAGATCACATGGTGATAAGGTGCAGAGTTGGCACAGTGTAGTGTGGTGGTTCACATGTGGACCCCTTAGGCCATGGCAATATGTAGAAGGTAGAACGAGGCTTTAATGAATTTATGCAGGAATTATTATGAGTAGGTATTTTATAATTTTATCTTAGGCCTAATTTATGTTAGAAGTAGTATAGTTCTTTGTGAAGGGCTCATCCGAGGAAGTACTACTATCATGCCTATTTCTGCCGTGAAGCAGCATTACTGTGTTTTGGTTTGAAGCGTGTGACTGCCGGTGAAATTGCTGGAACATGAGGTCTTAGGCCTCAATTCCTGCAATTTCACATGTCAAACAGTGATTTTCTAGCTTCTAAAATGTTGAATAGTGCGAGTGAGAGGGAGCTTTGACATGTATCGTCACCTTAACACCGTAGGCATAGCATCGTAGGGCACGTTCTAAACAAGCGTGACCTGCGAATCAATGCTTTGTTAAAAGTAATATTTACGACTTAACATCAGGGGGCCAAGTACAAGCTCCATCGTAGGGTATCATAAAAAAATAATTATATTATTTCATTCTATCTATTTAGTTAGGAAACATGAAGTACCATCTAATTAAAATGAGTATAAATAATATGTACTTTAAATAATATTTACTGAATCAAAAATAAAGTTTATTAAGTAAAACGTCACATCTCACCGCGAATTATCTTAATTAACTCGCTTCCGCTTCCGGTATTATGATTGATGACGTCACCGCCATTTCCGGTACGAGAAATTAGTTAACCTTTTAAATAATTACTTTTTATTACTATTTATTCATATCATTCAGAAATTTGTTAACCTTTAAAATATAATTATCTTTTGAAGGTACTTTTTATACATTTTCATAATTATTATAAATGCAAAACTTTATGAAATGTGAAGATGTAAGGTTTGTTCGTCCTTCACGTCAAAACTACAGAACAGATTGAGCTGAAATTATGCACATGTAGTTCTAGACCAAGATTAACATAATTTTCTCTCCTCCCTTCCTCTACGCGTCGTTTTCCTTAATGCTGAGGGTCGGGATCTCTTCCCCGGAATAGTTTTTGACGGACGATGTTACGCCACCGTGATCTGTTGTCAGCGCAAGGCTTCATAAAAATTGGAGTCAAGGGTGGTGCGGATCTGAATTCTCAAAATCAGTCGGTAACGTTTTGATATTTTTGAATCGAGAATTTTTCAATATTTTTTTTTCAAGATTCGGATTTTAAGACCGATAAAATGGTATCTCGGGATCGAATTAAGCTACAGTTGGAGCCATCTTAGGAGGCGGGCGTAAAAAAATTTTTCAGTGAGATAAAGTCAATTTTTATCGTGTTTTATTTTTTATTTACATTTTCAATACCTTTGATAGTTGCGGGTAGTTGAAGGTTTGTAGATTTTATCTAGATGATGTCCTTTTCTGTATCCCTATTTCATGATCATCAGTTGAGTAGTTAAGGAAAAGCGTATCAAGCAAACAAATAAACAAACAAACTCACTTTTTCATTCATGATCTTCTTTTTGTAACCCACACGGTTTGTTAGGGTGTGTTTAAGAGTAGTTTGATATCAGTTAGAATAACAAAAAAAACACCACGAGACAAATATTTGCAGAACGCAAAAACATTTGTTCCGTGGTGGGAATGAAACCTGCTACAAACAACCTGCCTTCTGCGTCTCTGCTTCGTCAAATGTGTCAATTCAGTCTAAAATAAATCTGGAAGGAATAGATTTAAATAAATAAATAATACTGGACACTATCACACAACATCATGTAGCCCCAAACTAAGCAGAGCTTGTATTATTATAATAACTAAGAGTTGACGACAACCTGACAGACCCACATGTTGCACTTTGGTCTTGGTCGGGAGGTTTCAGGTTCCCTCTGAAAATCAGCGTGGCTTAGCCCACCCCAGGCAAAGCAGCATCAAACTGAGAAGGGACCTTTTTGGCACATACCATTGCAGCACCGATAACACCTACACAGCTTTAGTCTTACTTTACAGTTCTTCTTAGCTTTAGTATGTATACAAATACTTTTTTTTTATTTAGTCATATTAGTTTCTAATATAAGTTTTTTTTTTACCCTGCAAAATACCTTTGTTATACTTATTAATGTACTTAAATTATGTACTACCTACCTACTTGTGATTCATTGTTTTTCTATTTGTTTTTTGAGCTGTACTTACATGTGCTGTAATTCTTTGAGCCAAATAAAGTCTTATCTAATCTTATCTTATTATGGGAACCACATCACTGATAAACTATCTAACTAACTATATTACACACTGTAAACACCCAGACCCGAAACAAATATTTGTAGAACGTACAAACTTTTGTCTAGCGGCGGGAATTGAATCCGCAACCTTCTGCCCAATGCGCCACAGAGGTCGTCATTTATGCTATAATTTTCTGGAAGAATTCGCTTCTTGTGATAAGACCGACGATTGTACCTACATATAATTGTATTTTTTCTTTTTCGTGTGTTTTTTATTGGTCTTATGTGCAATACAGATTTTATCTATCTATCTTTATATCTATCTACGTATCTAGGTATAAGTTTGGCACGTAGGTCACCGTATAATGCCTAGTTTAGTGCTGCTATAAAACGTGCCTTATTTTAGAACAAAAGAAGTTTGGTCTAAGCACTGGAAATAATCTGAATAGGGGATTTATAAAATAAATGGCGCTACATCGTCATCATCATCATAATCCACCTGGTCCTCCCTGGTCGTGCGTTTACTCAAAAACTGAAGAAACACGATGATGACTTATTCAATTTGTAGTCATGCAACAATTTTAGTATTCGCTTTTTCAGTAACGCTAACAGTCTTACTATTCACACTATCTATGAACGCTTAGCGATATGTACTAAAAGCTAATAAAGATAGGGCGATTTAAACTCGAGTTGAGTCGCGCCTGGCTAATCAAATGGACGCACGTCACATTCCACGTTACATTTCACTAGTCTGATTGGCTACGCTCGACTCAACTCACTACTACGACTGGACGAGTTCTATTTCGACCTATCTCGCTAACGATGATTTTTTACCTATCCTTTACTACCAATTTCCTACTCAGCATCATCATCATCATTATGATTGATCATTCATCATACCATCCAGATAGCGCTTTCAAGAAAAAATAAAAGGATAATGGATAAAATAAAAGGATAATAATATCTCTGTTACCATTATCCTTTTATATCATCAATTTATACGACAAAATCACAGATATTTTGTTACTTCCTTCCTTTATCGTATAAACTAGTAGTTACTCGTACCTCTGGCCTCCGACATGGCATAACGACTGAAAAATTCGCGACCAACATCTTAACGTGCCTTCCGAAGCACTGAAGCACCACACCACCACACAAAACACCAGCCTAAATCAGTTCACTGCTGGACATAGGCCTCCCCTAATAAAGGGGCATATGCCCATAATCCCCACGCTGGGCATGCGGGTTGGAGATCGCAGGGCAAAGCTAACTGAACAGCACTAAAGCTCTCAAACCGAAATGTCACTATACGGTTACATATCCAATTATAGACCGGGCGGACTGTTGCTCAACTCAAGTCAAGTCAAGTCAAGTCAAGTCAAGTCAACGTGCGAACTGCTGATTAACTATGTGAAGAACACCAGTTATTTGGTTTAAAATAATGCCAGGTTTACACGAGGTTGTGGTGGGGATAGTGTGCTGGCCGCATTAGAAATACGATTCTAAAATTAAATATAAGACTGACTCCTGTTCACTTGCACTGGCACTATCACAAATACTAATAATTGTTACCAGCTGAAACTATCATTTGAGTTGCCAAATAAAATAGCGAATACCCCTGAATAGGAAAAAACTGAAAATGTTTGATGTTTTGTTTTATTTTTGACACTTTACAATATTGCACAACAGATTTCTTATCACACATTCCAGTTTTATCACCGAAACACCGGAATACATAAAAAACGCCATCTCTCGCTTTTTACACCAAACCATTACATTTATTGCGAGAGGTCCGCCATTTTGTGGATGATCCATAAATTCCTTAAAACGCAATATCTCCAAGTGTCGCGATCATTCAAATTGAGTGTAAACATTGCGTTACGTCGCAGTGAATTATAATATATACCATTGGATGAATTTCACTATTTTATGATCTGGAAAAGTGCTACCATACTCATACTCATACAAGTAAATGTTAACAAAAAACTTTAAATCGATTTCAAATACCTACGTAGTTGAGTACTTATTTACTTATCTTCATTAAAAACTCATAACAGTTACTTCCAGTAGCCATATGTGGTATTCATCATCAGTTCCACTTCACTAAATGGTGCTTTCCGAGAGTAAATCCACTACGAATTACTATAAAACATACCCAAATCGCTATATGTATACATATTATATTTGTATTTTACTTTCCTCTACTATTTGAAGAGCTCTCTAAATATCTCCAGGATCATAGGTGGTCCCATTGTCATCAGATCTTGAGTTAAAGTATAGCCGGACAGAGAAGCAAAAGCTATAGTAGGTTTGATTTCCGCTGAGAGACAAATGTTTGTCTGATCGGCATCTATTGGTTTGGGGCTGGGTGTTGTACTCGTAGTTCTTGATACTCATGGCACAGGAGAGAACCCTAGTGTGGGGTCAATACATCATAAGTCAAAAGTGTATATAATTTACTTTATTTTATCTAACGAACAAACAGATTGCTTTTAGGTAAAATTTACAAGAAAGCTGGCAACTTTTCCATGTATGATATCACTTAAAAGACTTTATGTAAATGTAATAAAGTTCATTTCGCTATAAACACACATCAAAGTGCTTTAGACTTGATGTAACGTTTTGGAGGGAAATAGAACGCGGAACCTTTCTTACGGCCGTGACATAAACATTGGATTATGCGGCTGTAATATTTTAGATGCTGTTTTGTATTATAATATAGCTTTGAATCTGAATGATTGTATCAAATAAAATTGTAAGAAATAGCTAGAAAGATTTTACAATATAAATTTTAAAAAAAGCATTAGTTTTCTGACATAAAGAAAGAGAGAAAATAATTTTATTCCGAAAAATAACACGCCAATGATAATAAAGTCCAAAAAAGAGATAACATATAAAAAATATATATAATAACAAGGTTTGCATTCAATATGCAAGAACTGCTTAACATAATTCTTCGTGATGCAATAAAAAGTTCACCTCACGCAGGCTTGTCTTGGGTGGGATTCGAACCCGCAAACTACAGCGCAAAATGCCATGTTACCATCTTAACTATGATGGCCAGTCAAATTAATTCTGGAAATATTTGAATAAATCTCACGATGGAGATTATTTTATTATCTCGGCTGAATACTCGTTACCACCTTATGTCATCTCTATCATGACATTTTTTCTAACGTTTCTAAGTCATAAGGTACTTTTTTATATATTCCACACTACATCTCACCAGCCTATATCAGCCTATATTAGGGGAGGCCTGCCTTGCTAGACATAGGTCTCGCTTGATATAGGCGGATATGCCCATAACTGGTCAGGGAATTTAGCTATGCCGGTGTAAGGCTGCGCTATGCCGCAATCAGCCGGCAGCCAAAGTCCCGTTTGTTAATTAGCAGGCTGCACCACTTGCAGATGAGGTTGGCTTGAGTTCCCAAGATGGGGATCGAACCCGCTTACCCTTAATATATTCCGATAGCAATAAACTAATTGATGAATCAACAAACAAAAATTAAATCTAAAGTTAGTGCATATTTTACATTGGAATATGTAAATATTCTTAAACTAGTCTTAAAATTTGTTATACATATCTGAAACACATTTGAAATTGATTTATTAGTTTTCGCTTTTATTTTTTAAGTAAGAGCATAAGTTAATAAACCTAATATTAAATTCCAATTTTTCGATCGAAATATTGGACGGAACTTTAAGATAGCTTTTTATAAAGGCGTTTTACTCAATTATATCTAAAAACTTACCAATACCTTCACAAAATGTTGCCATAATAAGAATTAAATGTCAGGACTGTCAAATTTATTTTTAGTTTTCTTCTTCTTCGTATGTCCTAGTGGCCAACTATTATTAACTATTTATTTTTAGTGATTGGATAATGTTACCAGCAAAAGCCAAAGCTATCCGATTTGACGGTACACTTCTAAAAGTGCTATTGTATAGGAACTCCGAACGTGCCTGACAAATGCATGAGTTGTGGATAAGCCGAGAGCTGGTGGATTAGCAGCTCCCGTCACGCCGCGCAGCATAAACATAACATTCTGTCTGATGGATCGTGGAAGAATCATTCCAGTAAATCCTTATTATAACTATAATATTATAACATAGATGGTATTCAATGTAAAAGTGAGTTTGTTTGTTAATCTCGCAAACACGTTAGGGGTACAGAAAAAGATATAGTACCCTTAAAAAATATAAATACATAAAAATAGAAACATTTATTTGACACAACACAACAACCAAAACCATAACTATATTAAAAAATTGATAGGTATCTAACCTGCCAATAAAGTAACTTAAAATAAATTAAATGGCGAAAAGTAAACAAATAGCTTAACCCTCTGCAACTGAGGTAGTATTTCAGACACCGTCAACCAAATTTGACCTTGTCAATTCGCAATAACGTGTGATATAGATCTGTCTAGCTCACTACCTTCTTATAGTGGTTTGTGGTAGCGGGTAGTGTGACAGGAGTGGCTGTGCGTTCGACTACATGACTAGTGCTAAAAGGTGTCCGTCAGAAAATTTCAACTCCACTTTAGACATACCAAAATGAAAAAGAATATTTCACACGAAGTGTAGAATAAAATTTAGTTTAAAATCTATTTAAACATCTTAAAAAGCTTTGCTTTAAAAACTTACAAACATACAATAAACTGAATTATAACAATTGACGACAGAACGAGGTTAAAAACCAATAAACTCTGCCATTCAAATTGCAAGGTTATAAAAGCTAACTGCTTGCACAGCCTAACGTTATCTGCAAACATTATGAAGGGTGAAGAATGGCTGCAAACCCCGCATTTGTCTTCGAGGCCGGCCATAAAGACGTGCCGTAATCTTTAGCTCTACGCTTGTATCACTGACAATGCGAAATAAAAGATGCTTGACTTTATCACATAGAATCTTCTAGCCCCAAACTAAGCAGAGCTTCATCATCATCATTATCGGCCTATAGAAGTCTACTGCTGGACAAAGGCCTCCCTTAATAAGCTAAGCAGAGCTTAAAAAGACAGATATACTTCTGTTTGCAATTCAAGAACTACTTTTTTGTATTCTTGTATTCTAAAATAATTGTCAACAGACTGTCTTTTTCGGAGTTGGGATGAAGGGAACCGTCGTCATTGCCAATAGACCACAGATATAGAACAGATCTAGATGAAGTCTAAAAATTCACTATGTTCTGAACATCAACTCATACGGCTGATCTCTACTTTCCTATGTCCATTATCATCAGTTAGAAAGGGACGCATACATATATCAAAGCGACTTGAAATGAGATAAAAAAAAAAAGTTAATCGTACTAGGGCACTCGCACAAAATTCTATGCAGTTTAATTGAAATGCCCTGGTACCAAGTCGCAGAAATCGCATTGAGGTAAAGTATGCATCCCTTTCTAGCAAATGATATATGGACATAAGAAAGTAGAGATCAGACGTATGAGTTAACGTTCAGAGCATATTGAATTTTAAGACTAGTTCTCTTCTATATCTGTGGAATAGACTGTTCATGACATTATTTATGTTATTTTAAATTTGCAATGAACCATTTCATTTATTCAACATTATTTTCATATATTTTGAAAACCTTTCAAGAAATTATACCTATTTCGTCCCAATGCTGAGAAAAGGCCTTCCCTAAACTCTTCCATACGTCTGTCTTTAGCAGTCTCCCACCATTCCATCTAATTGTTTTTTTTGTAAATACGTACATAAAAACTCCCCGAAACAATTATGTGCGGATCATACAAAAAAATTTCTTGCAGCGGGAATCGAACATGCAACAGTCTGGGTGTTTTCTATGTACATTTATTTATTTTAAAAAAAACGTATTTTAGTAGTATACCTTTTTGGGGTTCCCATAATACAAGCTCTTCTTAGTTTGGGACTAATTGATTCTGTTTGAGTGTTTAACAAAATGTTTGTCCATTAAAATTAACAACAAAATTATAAATATAAAAAGGTATCGTTTCGGTTCATTTAGTTACCGTAAAAGCAAAGCATTATTTGCAAATTTTATTTTTATTTATTTGAGTGAAACATTTCAAATCTACTTCTTTAGTACTATCACTTCTTCCATACCCTAATCCCAGTCTAGATTCTGAGGGTACTCAAAAATAAACCTTTAAGGTATCATCATAACATCCACATTCCAACGGACAGGCTGATTCCTCGTATCTTATTAAGTCGTAAAGAGCTTTGTCCTACGCAACCTGATTTTATTTAAGGGTTAAAGGCTTTTATGTTGCATAACGGGATTGGTAGGTCCTAACCCTCGTTTAGGACTTCCGGCCTCAATGAAAATACTTCCGGTTTTTGATGAAGGGAACTCCAATTTTAGAGTTCTTAGGATCTTGTTAAATCCTTGAGTTCTTAATCTGGTTAACTTAGTAGGAAGCCTAATTAGTCTTGTGGTTGTCTTTTGGATGTGTGACTGCGTGGAACGCCTTAATTTATGAGAAAGGAAACAAAACACAACCTTGATTATCTCACTGTAATGCGAGAGTGTCAATACTTACACCCATGGCTAAACCAAACTTGAAGTAACAGGTACAATTATTATTTAAAATATATTTTTTGAATCGAGAGTGTTTTCTTAATTATCTTGCATTAATTTCCTTTTAATATTTTTATTTTAAAAATTGATTTTATTTAAATAAAAATGTTTATAATATTACACTTTTAATCATACTTTATACTATTGATAAGAAAGTGAAAGTTAGTCCGTTTTTTTCTGGAATTGGATGAATTTGGCTACTTTATCCACTACCACGCGAGCGAAACCGCTGGCGGAAAGCTAAGTTTTTTTATATACCTACATATTGACGTTTAGTTCTAGTAAATTAAAAAGCATATATATTTTTCAAAGCTAAGCACATAAAACGTATGGAATAATCTAAAATCACGTCCATGCCCTAATGGGGTTGTGCTGTTAATGCTTTTTATGTCCTCGGGCACTGGCCCGCCCCTAGAGTTGGGATCACTGGGATGTCAGGATGTCCACTTGATTGTACCCTCTCATTCTCTATCTTTGGCAAACATTATTCCCACCATCAGATGGGCGAAGGAACACCACCATCAGAAGAGAGAGGGATATAACTCAAACGGATTCCGGACATCCAAGTCTTTTTTAAAGAAGCAACGTCAAAAAAAGAGGTTGTCAATTCAGTAGTATTTTTTTTCCACTTCGCATTCGTTTTCCTTTTTCTGAAATGATACAACATTGTTTGTACATTTATTGTAATTTATTGTGAGTTATGTAGATCTTTAATTAGTGTAATTTATTTATCCCTAATAATAAAGTAAAATAAATAAATAAACATAACATAACCAAAGGCAGGTAGTTATCTAATAAGTATGTAAGTTTTCTGCACTGTTAGTTATTTACTTAAACTTCTAGAAATTAGCCAGTCAAGTTGAGTTAGATCAATAATTTCACTTACATACATACCTAAAAAATATTACTTTTAACGGCTTAAGACGGGCAGCAGCGTCGGCGGTGCTAGAAGCTGTGCCCTGCGATCCCCAACCCGCATGCCCAGCGTGGGGATTATGGACATATCCCCTTCTTATTAGGGGAAGCCTATGTCCAACAGTGGACTGATATAGGCTGTTGGTGATGATGATGATGATGGGCTGAGTACTCCATATCATTGCTGTACCCAAAATTAGGCTCATAGTGTTATACTATTAATCGTCAATGTTTTGAATCCTAACATGACTCCAATTAATAAATGAATGGGAATATGAATAATAATAGTTAGCAAAGTTAGATTAATAAACATTACATTGAGTATTTTGCTCTAAGTAGACTTGTCTACAGAAGATAATATCTGATGATTAAATTAAATACACTTTTAAGAAAGTTACCCCTACTCTAGTCGGAAGTAAAATATCCGTGCGACGTAAAAAATATAACGGCTTTAGATTTTAATGTACTGGCGTGAAGTGGCGCCACGTTCACGCTGCTTTCAATAGCTATAGGTACGTTTTCTGAACTTTTAAATGATTTTAAAGATACAGAAAATGTGTTTTTTTTATTTGATATGGTCCAACTCTTGACCTCGAGGCTTGCATAAGTAAGGATGAGGTCGACGATGGGGCGAGCTTTCCCAGAAGATGCCTATTAACTCTCTTTTTGATGCCGTTACGATCGTAAGTCAATGGAAAAATAGACGCTGGCAGCTGATTCCATTTCTGTAGAAACAAACGAATAGTCCATTTAATTAGCTTCATTCTCGTGAATATCATACTTATGAAGAGATGGAACTAGAGCTTGTCCCAAAAAATACTCTGTATACAAATCCACGAGGTAAGTAAACAAACAAATTAGGTACAATTGGTCATGACTGGTTTTTGAAGAACGAGATAGATTGAGAAAGTGAGTTAGAGGGAGGGAAATATATAGTTTGTCTCACGCACACACGCAGGGGTAGGACTTTTCTTACCCTTCTTGATACTTTGCTTTTTTAAAAGTAGTTGCATCCACGTGGCCACCATAATTTGAAACAGTACCTAAGTGAAGGAATTATCTAGTAGTTTTTTAACCGACTTCAAAAAAGGAGGAGGTTCTCAATTGCGGTGTATTTTTTGTTATTACTTATTAGTAAGTTTTTGTTCGTAATTTAAAATTATACGTCTTAAATAAAAATAAAATCCTGTAATAGAATAGGCAAATCAAGCCCTTTTAGATAACACCCTATTTACCCGTGTAACTCTCCATTATAGCTTGACCACCGTTTTCCTCATATTTATTAAATTTTCTACAAAACCGTTTTAACTAGAAACTTCGCTACAATTTTCCTGTAAGATATAGATATAGGTTTCTCACTTTGCAAACTTCGTAGTTAAAGGGGGGAACGGTCGTTTTTTGGACGATTTTCATCATTAATCCAAAACTGTGCAAGAAAAAAAAATGTTTGAAGCTGTTCAAATCAAGCCTTTTCATATGATACCCCACTTGACCTGGCCAACCCCCCTTTTATTTTTAATCCCCCCCACCCCCATTTTGGTAGATTTTGGAAAAGCTGTTTTAGTTAGAGACTTGGCTATAATTTTCATGTAAAATATAGATACTATAACATATAAAAAAATCAGGTTTCTCACTTTGCAAACTACGGAAAAAATGGTAGTTTTATTGACGTTTTTCATCACATATCAAGAACCATACATTTTATAAAAAAAAAACTGTTTTAAACTGTGTTAATTAATGCCTTTCATATGATATAGCACTCGGCCTACCTACCCGGTTCAGTAACGTTACATTAAAAAGAAAACTAAATAAAAGAAAAAGACATGAAAAAATACAACGAATTTAATAATGTAATGTAATAATGCTTTCAATTATTAAATTCGTTAACATAACAACAACAACGTCAACATAAAATTAACTGTTTTAAGCTTTATTTTTGGGGGTGAATTTCCTCAAAAATAGTATTTATTGAATTTTTTATCTTCGCAATAGTGTATCGTTCAGAATATAAATAAATTTTGTATAAGACTGACTGTTTTGTTAGGACTGATAGAAACTAGAGTACAGTAAGTATGATACAATAAGATACATAGATTATTAAATGAAAATCTTTGAAGTAACATTGTATTTCTATGTAGGAGTGTTAAGTTGTACACTTGTTCAGTACTATCAGTATTCAGGAGTGGTCCTATTACACCCTATAGCAGACAGTGTTTCCAACGTTAAATTCGGACGAAATTCCCCAAACAAAAGGAGAATACATCTTGCATTTCCGTAAACAAGACATTGTTTTTTACTTTTTCTTTGAAAAATTATGTTTGGAGTCCGAGTTTTCCTCGACGTCGCATAGAATTTTCGTTTTTGCGGGAAAATGTAGAAATAAGTAGAAACATCTTAAAATGTGCCTAAAGTTATTTTTACTTTTGAGAATCTTGTACAACTGCGAGTATTTTGAAACCTATTTTGGTCACATTAAGTAAGTATATTACGATTAAGATGAGCATGTTTTTTTCCAACTGCTGGGTATGAGCCTCCCCACGATTTCTCCAGTCATTTCGATAAGATAACAACCAAGTGGAGCTCTGAGAACGGAAGGGTGAGAAAAGATGGTATGAACTAGACACCTTCGATAGAGCGTGGTACAAATAGCTCAAGGTAAGTATATATAGGGTCTGGGTGTTTTTTTATGTATGATAAGTATGTATTTACAAAAAAATTATATGTGTAGTATATCAATCATGTGGTTCCCATAATACAAGCTCTGCTTAGTTTGGGGCTACATGATGCTGTGTGATTACGTCCAGCATTATTTATTATTTATTTATTTATATATATGATTAGAAAAATATATTGATAGATAAATCATACTATACAAAGACAAAACTAGTTTAGTTTTACAATTTATCTAATCTTTATAACTAAACTGCGGTTGTACCATGGGCAGCGATCTCTTTCAGGCAATCTTTGGTTGAACTAGATTGTATAGAACGAGATATTTTGAAGTGTTGGAATATGTATAATTATGGAAGAACAACTTACCTTACAAGAACTGATATTTGTCTTTGACATTCAATACAAATAATTTTTATAGTTACTTATTTATAGATATTTATTTTAGTTACATAATATTTTACTTGGTAATGAACCCAACTCACATCACAAGTAAATATTTTATTTCACTATGACAAAAAACAAGGGTTTTTCAAAAATTTACATCCACGTTTTAGTCACATTAATAAAAAAAATGAAAAGTTTTATAGTGTTTGTGTGTGTGTGAGTATGTTTGTTCCGATTCAACTCCAAACGGCTGAACGTATTTAGATATACATATACCTAGTTTTTGCCCTGCATCTGTGTGCCTGATAATAAACCCAGATAATAAATAATTAAGGTTTTATTATCCGGCTTTATGATTATACTTTTTATCCGGGTACCACGCGAGTGAAGTCGCGGCCGGAAGCTAGTGTGTTTGTGTAAATAGATAATTTGGCTCGTTAGGGCTAGTGCCTCGATGACCGACTGTACCAGCGAACCAACTGCAGGCAACTTAAGAATGTTTTCATAATCATGTTTGCCATGCATGAGTATTCTTATTTACACTATAACAAAAAAAACTTTACACTATTCATAATTCCATTCACAGTTCTGCGAACCCATACGATAACGTAGGTATATTCCAAGAAATAACACAATTTAGTGCAAACCGAGTAACATTATCTTGTAATATAACAAGTACATCTACAATACACTATTTCCATCGAGCTGGACAGAGGCGGACTTAGGATTTAGTTGTGGGCTGATGATTCAAAAACTGGGGATGTCCGGAATGTAATGTTTGGACTACATCTCATAATATTTAATAGATTTTTTTAGTGAGCAATATCTGACAATATCAATATGCAATTATTCGTCTGTAGTGTACTTTATAAAAATGCTATGTAATTTACACTATCTTGGTTCTATCGTTTGTTCGTTTTCACATATTTGGTTTTGGAAATCGTCACAAACATTTAATTTGAAAGAAGAAAACAGTGAAGCAAAGCATGACTGTGGCGTGGCTTAGTCAGCTAACCGTTTAATAATTTCTCCTGTGGTGGTAAGGCCGTCTAGGCTCAATGGTATATGTGCTGGGCAAGTCTACTTAATCTAACCATAATTCTAGGCACTACAGTGTCCTGGTCAGTGATTGAAAGTTTTTTATTTTACCGATAAGGTACAAAAAGGATTGAAATTACAGTAACAGAATTAAAAAGTACCTACTCAACTAGGCTAGGTATTAAGAAAATCTATTATTTGCAATTAAAACTTCATGAAGAATTTCTGTGATAGGTATTCTTAACTTTCATAGTTATTTTTTTTAAACTGAAATTTGAAATAAATACAACTTAATTGAGAAATTCTTCCTTTTTTGAAGTCGCTTAATCATTAAAGTCAAAAGAAATCCCTTGCCCCTTTCTCCCGTCCTGAGTCCGTCCCGCCCCTAAATACATAGGTAAGATGTCTGCGGTTCGTTACAAACTGTCCTGTCGGGATAACTGATGGTCGCGGTGGGGCTGAGACGTCTGTAGTGCTGTCTCGCTCACTCTGATGGGTAAAGGTAGAACATTGCGTTATTGGAGTAGGTATTCTCGACCGTCTATATCGTCGTGGTAAATCATAAAATAGGGATCCATTCCCACCGCGGGACAAAATAGAAAAAAGTTTGCATAATCTACAAATATCGAGTAAAAATCTCAGGGTTGATATTTTCTATGATTGTATTTACAAAAAAATATATATTTGTATTATATCAGTCTCTTATAATACAAGATCTACTTGGTTATGTGGGTATGCTGTGTAAAAATTCCAGCATTATAACTTACAAGCGACCCGCCCCGGCTTCGCTCGGATGCTAGTTATACATATAAACCTTCCTCTTGAATCACTCTCTCTATTAAAAAAACCGCATCAAAATCCGTTGCGTAGTTTTAAAGATCCAGGCATACATAGGGACAGACAGACAGCGGAAAGCGACTTTACTTTATACTATTTAGTGATTGTAAAGGACATCAGTTAGATTATAATAAAAATAAGCATAAAAATATCACTTTCTATACATTTCTAAACAATTGGAGCTCGAACATAGGGCGGCAAAAGTTGTGGTAATGCACGCTTTGTATTGTTCCGTGCTAATGGGAAACTTTACTGCACTACCCTTTGTGGAAACGATAGTAGTGATGTGGAATGTAGGTCATTCTATTGATAATAAATACTAGAACTGGGTGGTCACCTACTTACTACATAAGAGGCTGATATATGTAGATACTAGCTTCCACCCGCGGCTTCGCTCGCGTGGTACCCGGATAAAAAGTAGCCTATGTGTTAATCCAGGTCACAAACTATGTATATTCCAAGTTTCATTCAAATCCGTTCAGTAGTTTTCGCGTGAAAGAGTAACAAACATTCATCCATATATCCATACATACTCACAAACTTTCGCATTTAGTGTGATAGTGTGATGTGATGTGATAGTAGGAAGTAGGATATCTTAATTTATTTATATACTTATATTTATCGGCCTCTTTGACCGTTGTCTTGTGGTTCCTGTGGGTGAAGGCCTGGCTGAGATGCAGAAGGTTGCGGGTTCGATTCCCGCTGCCGATATTATAAATAACAAGTAAGTAAGTAATAAGTTTAGGAACTTATATATATTTTTATAATGTTTTTATTTGCCTAAGTTAAATAAATAAATAAATAATGCTGGACACTATCACACAACATCATGTAGCACCAAAACTAAGCAGAGTTTTTATTAAGGGAACCACATGACTTATATACCACTCAAATATATTTTTTTTAAAACGTACCTGCTATACAAAGAAAACACCCAGACCTGAGACAAATATCTGCAAATAATGCAAACATTTTGTCCTGCGGCAGGAATCCAACCCGCAACCGTCTGCGTCTCAGGCAACTTTAGTTACGTAAACTTGATAGATTTTGAACACCTACTTTTGAGAAAATAAATAAATTTCATAAATCTTGATAAAAACGTTACTGAAAAAAACGTTTCGCCTTAAATTATGTAAAATTTATATGATTATCTACATTACCTTTATTACAAGCTCGCTTCCATAAAACAAGATACACTCGATATAACTCCATAAGGTCTATAAAGTTGCCACACCCGTAAACTTGCAACTTCTTTATTGGCCAACTACATCAAAACCCACAGCTTAGTTTTACGTAGCTGGTATATTTCAACTCTAGCATAACGCTACGTTCAGACGACACGCGCCGGCCTCGCACCCGCCTCATGTAGTCTAGTCACTAGTAGTACAAGTGGGTGCGAAGCGTCCTCCAGGTATGCTCCAGGCGTGCGTGAGGCGTGCGCAAGGTGCGCGCGATGCATACGGTAGGGGGCGGGCGCGTGTTGTTTGAATATGCTCTTAGACCACGCCAAAAACCCAAAAAATGTATTGAAAATTGAATATTTCAACCATTCTTTTTTGTGTTGTAAGAGTAAGTACTTATGTGCCATTTTGTGTAAATAAACTATATGAATATGAATTCTTATCGTAAACGATAATAATGTTTGTAAAGTACTAAACCTAGAAAAGAAGTAATACTTTGTCGTTGCAATTTGGTGACATCACAACACATAAAAAAATACTTCATCCGATAAAGGAGAAAACCTACCAATAAGACATAATAGCTTGACTTTGGAAAATCAATAAACTGAAGCAATATTATTAAAGTATTTTTGGTTTGCTTCTTAACCCGTTTTGGGTTAAAACCGAATGATTTTTCTTTGGTTTTAGACTATAGAAAGCAAGCTAATCTATAATTCTAGGCGCTTTTGGAAAACTTCATCGTCATCGTCATCATCATCATCAATGTCAAAAATGCCTATAGCAATCCACTGCTGGACATAGGCCTCCCCTAATGAGCTTTAAATCTCTAAATCCTGTCTTATTTAAAATTAGCCATTGCTATCTTTAGAAGTGTACCAGTTATAAAACAGTATTCAAATAAACTGTGTCAAACTTAGCAAACTCGAAGATGCATAAACAGAGTATTTTTATGAAGGCTTTTAGGAAACCTCTGAACTCCGACGAATAAGATAAAAGTTAGTAAAAACTGTGTCATGCACCTACATCCTAGAATTTGTTGCATGGGCCGGTGGTGACTTACCAACAGATGGCCTTTGTGCTTATTTGCTAGATATCAGACCTACATTTCTTATCATAGGTACTTATACTTGAAATACTTGAAAATGGAATAATTAGTAAAAACAAAATAAAGAACCACCTTAAAGAAAAGCCGAAGAAAAAATTGCTAATATTGTATTGCCAGTTTGGAATGTAAATCAATTTGTTGGTATGAAGTAGGTACTCGGGATATCTAGTAATTTTATTTTTGACCTGCAGTGGGAATCGAATTTATACTTCGCACTCACCGAGGTCATATGGCGTGTTCTGTGCGTTTAAACAAGTTATTCATAACATTAAGCGTATATTGCGGCAATCCGGAGTGGTGGCGAGTTTCAACCGGTTTATTGTTCTACCCTCAGTTTTAATAGGAGGACGCAATCACATAGTCCTGTAAGGCTGCCCACAATCGATAATTGGTAACAGATTTGTGATAGTGCAACGCACACGTCCTGCAAAAAATCGGTCAGAAATACTATGCAGGTAAAATCGGTCCTACAAAAAGTCTGACGCGGATAGGCAGCCTTAGCATGTTGTCTCTTGTGCACTGAGCAAGGATTAGAATGTGTTCTATTAAATTTTCATCCTCATGAGTAAGAGCGGGCTCAAGTAAGAATAAATTAAAATATAAGAAAAAGTTATATTCCTGGGAATAAGTATTTTTTTCAGGATTAGTGGTTACTTAAGTCTCACTTTCACATTTATAATATTAGTTAGGAGCTAGAATACTTATATCAAATAATAGGATTATGTCTACTTCCTCGCTTCTCACTATCTCGCTCTGTGCATAGCAGAATACAGTTCTACTCCGCTCTCGCCATATCATCCACATGATGATATAAGGTTAATAAACACCTATTTACCCTGTAGTCTAGAGTCTGGGGTCTGGGTCCTAGACTTTTATTTTAGCCATGATATTGCTATTGCATTATGATTTTTCTAACTTTCTCTAGGCTCTCTGTACGCTACCAAGATCATAATCTTACACATGAATGAAACAAATGAAAGAGTGAAATCATTATTTGTTTATAAGGTACATGTCGGCGACATCCTTCTTTTTTTAATTAGTATGGGCCACCTCTTGTTTTCGAGGCTTGCGTGGCTAAGGATGAGGTCGACGATGGGACGAGCTTTCCCAGAAGAGGCCTATTAACTCTCTTTTTGAAGCCGTTAGGATCATAAGACTTAATCATGTATATCATCATCATAAGTCATCCTAATGGCGGCACAGCTAATTTACCTGACCTCTAACGGATAGCAGCGTAGGCTGCGAGAAGTTGTGCTCTGATATCCCCAACTCGCATTCCCAGCATGGGAATAATGGGCATATCCCGCTTTATTAGGGAGGCCTATGTCCAGTGGTGGACTTATATAGGAAGATATATTTATTACAAAATTTAATAAATTTGCTGTATCGTTGTTACGTTACGGTGTGACAGTAAGCCGACACAGCGCGTAGTTTTTACCTCGCTTTTATAGTTTAGTTTTAATGGTTGAGTGCTGGACTAACTAACAAATAACTAACAGAAATACTGTGAAATAGCACTTCATATCAAATTCTGGATAGGTGTTTACACAATTTTATTAGATGTTTCTAAGTTATACATACACAAATGAGGTAAATAATAAAAGTATTTTGACGACCTCTGTGGCGTAGTGGGCAAAACCCCGCTTGAGACACAGAAGGCTGTGATTCTCCCGCGAGACGAATTTTTGTATGATCTGCAATTATTAGTCTCGGTTGACCCGGTCTTTTCTGTGTAATAAATAAAGTATGCATGTTTTAGCGCTGAAAACACACTGACGCACCTGCCTCGCCCGCCTCTTCGGACAGTCAACGTGTTAAGTCAAGTCTAAACGTAGTCCATCTAACGTTTACATTATAAACGACAGCTGACGTCTGTAGTGGCGATAGACGACACAAAAATAGCTCGCGAGAGAGCAAACGAATTAAAATGGACAATCTACCGTCACGATATACGGCATTTTCATACACTTGCTCCCGGTATCGGACCGATAGATGATAATGTCGTCCATAGTGAACACGCTTTAACTTAACAATAGAATTTAAAACTCGAAACATTTCACAAAGTCATATCTCAAGCACGCGTAAGCCGCAGAACAAATTAAAATGTACTCAATACACATGACAGATGAAAAATAACATACTAGAAATGAACGAATCGTCCTCGGGTTTTATAGTGTTCCGTATTTTCAGTCACTCATGGTGGAGTGACGATATCCGAAAGGCTGCTGGTAGAAGCTGGATGTGTCGAGCTCAGGACAGGACGCAATGGTAGTCATTAGAGGCCTATGTCAAGCAGTGGACTGCTAAAGGACGATGATGACGATGATGATGATGAACTAATGAACAGTTTGGTCTAACTTTTTAGCTATTTTGTAACCTAAATTGTGTAACATGCATTATCACCAGTGATCGGAATTAGGTGAGCTAATTTACCTAAAGTTCAAAGAATAGAGTCAAAAAAAATGGAGACTTCCTTACCATTAACATTTTTTTCCGGGAAATCTTTCCCGGAAATTGGGAATTTGTTCCAAGTTTTAGGATATCAGTTAAGTACATTTAATATTAATGTTATTCATACAGAAAACTAACTGAATTAATTTTCCTTTTTAACAAACTTCAATAAGATTTATTTTGTTATTAACTCAGGTAAAAAACTGGATTCGCCTATGTTTTCGTTTCCCAGAATAGCCAAATCATGCTGTCCCTTTAAGTGTTTAAATACGGACACAATATGCGGATGTGGATACTTTAATTTCAAATGTAAAAAAAATATTTTTAAAGGCTCCTAATAGAGTAAAATTGTTAAGGGAAAAATTTCCGAGCCTGCCATTGCCACCTGAACCTGTCATAACAAGGTGGGGTACATGGCTAGAAGCAGCTTCGTATTATGCTGAATATTACGAAGAAATAAAAACTATTGTAAGACTTCTAAGAAGTTCTGATTCTTTGTCTATCAGGCATGCTAAAACTGTCCTAGGAAAAGAAAGTTTAAAAACTGATTTAGATTACATTGACGAATATTTTAAAATAATTCAAATTTCATTAAAAAAATTGCAAAAGTCTAACTTATTGTTGACGGAATCTTTCCATATTTTTGATGAAGCAAGAATTGTTCTAAGCTGGTGTTCTTCTGAACCAGTAAAACAAAAATTAGAAAACGTTATGGACAGAAATCCCGATCTAGATGCATTAAGAGACATTTGTGAAAATATAGATAAAGGATTAGATAATGAAAATGAATTATTGTCATTCTATAAATATGTACCTGTAACTTCAGTTGATGTTGAAAGGTCCTTCTCTACGTATAAATGGATTTTAAGTACAAAAAGAAATCGTTTGAAAATAGATAATATGGAAAAACTCCTAATGATTTTCTTTAATTCTCCGGACGAAGATATTTCTTTATACTCCGTCCATGATGAAAACGTTAGCGATTCAGATTAAGGGACAAATTCAACATCAATGGAAATAATGTGTAGAGTTCCGACTGTGTATCTTAGGTAGGACTGGTTACTTTCTTAATTATTGATTTTGAGTTCCATTATCTGTACAAAATGAATAAATGGTACAAAAACTATAAAATGGCTTTTTTATTCCCTTGCTTAAATAAATGTTTTTATTACTATAGCTATTTACTAAAGCTGGTTTATAAATCACATTAGCTTCCGCGCTTACTTACATCGTTCATTTTATTTGTTGAAAACAATAAAAATCGTGCTTACCGTTTTTTACAACAATCGAATTCGTTTCCTCTTCTTGTTATCAATAATAAGAAGAGGAAATTAATTCGATTGTTATTTTACTGTATTAATTTTAGATGGACCTAAGTAATTTCTCGAAACCCGGGAAAATTTTCCCGGAAAAATATTTAGTCGCAAGGCGTCTCCACTTAGTCTCTGTTATTTTTCGAACTTTAGGTATTTTAGCTCACCTAATTCCGATCACTGATTATCACACATATTATGTATGTTATTATATTATGGCGTGTAAGGGGTTCTAATCTCCATGTTCGTGGTGCACCCTGTACAACAAACGGGGCTCTGGTGATGGCCGGCTGATTACGGTATAGCACAGTCTAACACAGCGAAATTCCCTGACCACGAGCAACAGCGGTGAGAGAAGCTATGCCTGCGAACCCAGAAGTGGGAGTTATGGACATATCTCCCTTTATTAGGGCAGGCCTTTGTCCAGCAGTGCACTGCTAAGGTGATGTGGTGTGGGGGTTATTGTCTAAGTTCTGGGTCAAAATTAGTCAGAAATGATTTTATTTCTAGACGTAAATTTACTTGGCACAACAGCTAGTCGCCTATAACTTTAATCTTTGAGCCGTGTTGGAGGCTGTCAGAGGGCTGCGTTCAAAATCCGACACCTCATATGAAAAGTATGGTAATTTTTTTAACAAGTTCTCCGGTAAATAACCTAAGTCATATTTTAGAAACAAAGAAAGAAAGGAAGAAAGGAAATTAATTTATTTGCAATACAAGACTTACATAGACATACATTACAGAGTAAAACAATGTTATTAAAATTACCGTAAGCCCGTACGTCACAAACTCGAAACGTTTTAGTTCAAAAATTCTATACAATTTCGTAAAAATATATTTTTTATTCGAATTAACAGAACTAGAAGAATAAGGCAAATAACATTAGTCTATATTCATTTCAACTACTTAACAAGGTCTTAGTATCCTTCAACTACGGAACCCTAAACAAAACGACTCGATAATTAAAATGGCCGCCGTACTGCAGTTGTCGCGGACAAATTAACTGCTGTCCGAAGAAAGACTCTATTTCGTTTTGTTGTTAGGTGCCACTGTTTCGAATATTCCGTTGGGAGTTTTAATTACTTTTAAGTTATAGGTGAAAATAAGCTTGGCGAATAGAAAACAACCTTGTAAGTAGTACATACTACCTCTTTGACTATACTTACTGACTCATTGTAACGTTTTGGCCTCTAGCTTTTAGTTTGTGAACATAACACACTAATATAATAAATCATATCACATCACATCACACTAATCATCACACTCTTTAATAATAAATGCGAAAGTTTGTGTTTGTTCCCACTTAACTCCGTAACGACTGAACAGATTTGGATGAAACTTGTATTATACTTAGTTTATCCCTGGGTTAACACAAGCTTTTTGTTCGGGTACTACACGAACGCAACCGAGGGCGGAAGCTAGTAAATAAATTAATAAATCACGTATTTTTCCAATCAAGGTTATTTATACATTCTGCTCAGTTCAGTGAACGTACAGTAAAATTATGGCCAATGACAAAGCGTTATATATTATCTACGCTTTCTTAGTGGTCAAATTTATACTATACGTTTACGATATGAAAACTTGAAACATTCATGGTTCGCCCTTTGAACATAAATCTATTTTGAGAATATCATATAAGGGATGATCAGAGACAAGTTCAAAAATGTTGTAAATTCGAAACATGAAGCGCTCATTTTGGCTTTGGAAGGCACCTACCCACCACCAAGATGCACCTTGCCATTTCAGTCGATAAGCCATATTTGAGGCCTTCGATTAGCCTAATAACTCCGATACCGGAACTGGCCACAGAAAAAAACAACAGCATAGAGTTTAAAAAAGCTAAAATGACTTCTTTTAGCCGTCATGCTTATTGAATTTTTTTCACGTTTCATAAATCAGTTTAAACCTCATCCTTCATCATTCTCTGTCGCAATACTCTTGACAGAGCGGTCATAGTCGTTATGTCAGGACGGTGACCTCACAATCCTAGGCCATTCCTCTCGCACCGCAGCTCCTGGCGCATTCGTTCAGGAGAATATCAACTGCAGCCTTTATTTGGTATGTCCATCTCATGGGTGATCTGCTGCATACTTTTCTGCCCTCGAACTTCCTCTGCTGAACTAGATAGATAGATAGAATAGATGAACTCTTTATTGCACACAACACCTATAAACCAAAAATTTACAAAAACAGAAATTAAATAGTAATATATAATGTAGGGTACAATGGTCGGTGATGATGATGATGCTTATAATACAAAAGCTAATTACCTACCTATATTAGGTATACTACAGGTAACCAGGTTACCAGGTAACCAGTAAGGTAACCAGGTGCTCAATGGAGACTTATATCCAGACGAATTTATACTAAAGATAGCTTACTTTACGGAATCTACCAGTTTTTATGCCTTTTCGTTTATCCTAAACTGAAAATAGCTTTTTACCGCCGCTTCATTGATTTTTTTTTTCTCATTTTAATATATCATGGTTCAAACCAATTCAATAATACTTCATTTGTCAAAATCAATTCAGTCTTTGGGCTACAGACAGCCAAAGGAACTCGCAAAACATAAATCAATCAATTTTATTTTCATTTTCATGTAAGTATCTAAATACCGTTCCCAAAAATAACAGCAAGGAATGATAATTCACACACAATCAATCACTCATTAGTTAATTACAATAGTAAATAAGTGCAAAGAAATCATATATCAGAAATACAAACTTAAAAACTACAATTAATTTTATATTTATCTGAAAATGCAGAAAATTATGTATGAAGTAGGTGTCTTATGTAAATTAAATTTTAGCAGTAGAATTTCTACATGAATGAATGGTTTCTATCAGTGTCTTTAACTAAATAAATAATAATTAATGCTGGACACTGTCACACAGCATCATGTAGCCCCAAACTAAGCAGAGCTTGTATTATGGGTACCACATGACTGATATACTAAATTTATTATAAATACATACACTATTTTTAGTAAATACATACATATAAAACACACAGACCCGAATATTTGCAATTTTAACATACACCCCAAAAACATTACCCTACTTCGTAGTCGGGTAAATAGCCAATGTTTTTCCACACCCACCACTAAAAGAAATCAACACGTTGCAATCCCATCCCTTAATAGGCTAAGAGTGAGTGCGCAGAAAATACCCTAAACAATTAAGTGGCCGCCTCTAATAGATTGATAGCCCTCCAATTTGGAAGTTGAAAAACCGTTGTGAAATATAAATAAAGAAAAGATTCACAAAAAACCGTTGTAATCGAATACATTTTGGCAGTACTTTAGTAAAGTGGCAAGTACTTAACTATTTCAGATTAATCTGTGTCCTAAATAGTTTTAACTTTTATGATTTTCGGATGCTCCTAACTTTTTATAGATTTGTTTAAATATGTCTAATTGAGTGAGTAAATATTTATAATGTTTCTTTATTTTCCAATATAAATTATTAGTCTTGCATCTGCTGCGATTCCAGATTTTGTATTATGCAATATTTGCTTCTAGTCTTTTCTTAGTATATATTTACAATGTACCTGTATAAGTAAATTAAGTGGTTTCCATTAATACAAGCCGTGCTTAAGCCACCGACACTTCGGAGGTAAATTATGTTGTGTAAAAATAAGAAGACAAGTGTTTTTTACCACAATGAAACTTATTCAAATTGCGCGAAAATCAAACGCATGTTTTAGTAGAACGTTTACTGCCAACTAGCTCACTTACCGAAACAAACACAGCATGAGTCTACAATGAAGTGCCCGGTCTATTAGATTGATAGCATCCATCTCTATGCAGTCCAACTTAATTGGGTTCCGTTAAGTGTTTCCCGAATTGTGGATTTTGCGGATCTCCGTTGAAGGGTCTCTGATTTAACGGATGTACGGCCACGGTTCGGATTCGCCGACCGATGGTTTTATCAATAGTTTGTTTTACTTGAGTTAATAAATAAAATATATTTTAGGGACATCTCGCACACGGTCAACTGATCTTAAACTAAGCATAATATTTACAATATACTTACATTTCTCTTTTTACTGTTTTATAATAATTGCATATTTTTAATTTTCTGCGACATTTTAATACAGGACCATTTTATGTTGGATATTTGATTATTATTTTTGTTTATATTATCATGTAGTCTTTCAAATTTCGTACGACTAATGCCAGATTACAGTTAGCTCTTAACTTAATACATACAATACAACAACTTTTATTCTGCAATTCTTTATTGTAAACAGAAATAATAAATACAAAAAGTGCTCTACGACGCACGTTCTGCGTCCATCAACTTGAGGCATGAATATGATAAGCCTCTTGTGTCTGTAATTACACCGGCACCCACGCCCTTCACACCGAAACAAAGCGCAGCTGTTTCACGGCAGAAATAGACATGGTGGCAGTACTTCCCCGGACGAGACCTCCACAACTCTACTACTACTTCAATACAATATAATACATTTATTGCTTTCACATTGTGTTAAATTGCATGTTACAGGTTATAGGTATCGCACATGAACCCTGTATAAGGGTATACAATATGGTAGGCAGACCGAGGCTTTGTATTACCTAGGCGTACGTAGGTAACAAATTGTCATTACGTTGATTAATATTATTATTTTAAGATAGTATTATTATATGATAATGCTGTCAATCTTTGAAAATTATTATACTAGTAAGTTTGTAAGAAAGGCGAGTAGGCCTGTATTATTGTTAATTGTTTATTATTATTGTTTCATTATGTAGGAAGTCATGTTATCAAGAAATTAGATATGAGCGGATGGATTCGAGTTGAGAATTGATTTATTACTAGGTACTTTACAGATGATGTTGTGTGATTGATATCATAATTATTTTATTTATTTATTTGATTCATCTTTGTCCCCAGGATATCGATAGCTCACGAACCGAACGCGACGTTCGCTGAGCTGGTCATAAGCTCGGCCCGTGCTGAGGACGAAGGTGTCTACCGCTGTGAGATCACCTACCTGCAAGTGGGAGAAGACTGCAACACTGTGCAAGTCACCGACTTCCATACATACAGTAAGTGCTACATAATATAGTTTATTTCATTTACTTTTTTCCACAAAATGGCACGTGAGTATCTTTCAAACTCGTTGCGCCCGCGCGTAACAACTTCAAATAAATAAGTATCGCATAAAGCATTCAGACATATTACAGCTTTCTGTCAATAAAGAAGATATATATCTCAAAAATGTTTGACTGAGGCGGGTTTTGAACTCGCGACCTTCCCATAAATACCAGGTTAAATATCGTTCAGTAGAAAGAAAGAAACAAAAAAACTAGCATTTTCACATTTATAAAAATCAGTATGACTTTTATCAGATCACAAAACGTGCGAAGCTGCGGGTTAAAACTGGCTTTATATTTATACATCCTTGAAAACAGCCTCTCTTAAACCTTGAGATAACAAAGCTGTGATAGCAGAATTTTTTATTGGTAACCCCATTTCGTCCGAAATTATCGCTTCTAGAGACGTCCCGTCTCAAACGGCCTAGAAGTAATCTTTGAGGCAATAAAACCAAACCGTTTATTTATTTAGGATCTTTCAAAACATACCCTATTTATCATAATTTTAGTAAAAATATGGGTAGCCATACACATGAATTTTATGATTTTAAAATAAAATGTATATAGATTGACTCGCTTGGTTTTTCTAAGTAAGTTATCTAAGTTTGGTGGGGTGTAAAGGGTTCCAAAAGCCACCTTAGGAATGCAAGCTGTGGTGGTGGTTTACTCTGCTAACTAACAAATGGAGCTCTGGGAGCCAGCTAATTGCGGCATAGCGCAGCCTAGCTCCGGCACAGCAAAATTCCTTAACCGCCGACAGGCAGCAGTGTCGGTGGAGCGCGAAGCTATGCCCTACGATCCCAAACCCGTATGCATTGTGCGTATCATGGCCGCATCCTCCTTCTGATTAGAGGAGGCAGTCCAGCAGTGAACTGATATAGTCTGGTGTTGTTATTGTCTAAGTTAAGCAACCAACATTTAGACGGGTGACCGCTCAGTTGCATGTAGATCTGAGCGCTTCCGTGCTTATGTTCTTTTAAGAGGTTGGTTTTGGCTCTTTCAGTTGCTATGCTATGTGGGATGCCTCCGGGCTCCCAATAAAATTTCATCTGTTCGCAAAGTTTCTAAAGATTTTTATCTTAAAACAACTTTACAGAAATTATATAATAAAACTTAACGTATGTCAAACATATGGTTATGTGCCTGAAATAAATAACTATTTTTATTATAATAAGTTTAAAATTAAGCAGGGTATAAGTATAACGTAAAGTAGAATGCCCTCCGGGCAGGTGGAGTGACGATCTGTGAACTGCTGCTGGTAGAAGCTGGATGCGTCGAGCTGAGGCCAGAGCACAATGGCGCTCATTAGTGGAGGCCTATGTCCAGCTGTGGACTAGAATAGGCTTATGATAATTATGAAGTATAAAGTTCCTAAAGGTTATTTAAACAAAACTGTAAAACGAAGGTTTGTTAATTTTACCAACCATTGGGTTATTTCCAATGGACAAATTTTAACCGGAGCCTGACTTTATATTAATAAAAAAGTTATGATTCAATATAAATTGGATAACCAATACATGGGCGTTGACTGAAAGCCTCAAAGGAAAGCCCTGTAAGTCTGAAAAGACATATTTCAAGCAAAAAGCGGTTTTAATCCAACTTCTTTTTGAATGAAAGTTTGTGATGCCCCGGCTTGCGAGCGATGCATTTTACACACAACGATTACAATGAAGCGTTTTATTTGAATTTAAAAACAGAATTTATTTTCCTTTTTATGACTAGACCTTTTGTTAATGGAAATTTTAGATTCTCATATTTTAAAAATTGATCTATTTTTGAGCACATGATAACGTCTATATTAAATTAAATCTTACTGAACAAGTAGAGGAAAGTTAGAACCGACTAACAATAAATCATTTAAAAATTCCGAAAGAAAATTGATTTCTCATGCTTACTAAACGTACCAGTAACTTAAGTTCGATAGCTTCAGAAGAGGTCAAGATAACAAATTAAGTTAAATAAAAAACGAATTATTTAATACCCTACTAATTAAAATTATAAAGGTTAATGTTTGTAAGTGAAATGTGAACTTTCCGTCTACTGAAAACATAATAGAATCCCCCTGAAAGGATGCAGCTGAAATTTTTCGTATATTTAATTCTAGACCAGGAATACTAGGTAGGTAGAAAGAAGGTATTTATAGACGACGATCAATTATTTATAGTAAAATTGCACGCCTGTGAGGAGTACATTGAAACATTGATATTATTTTTATTAAGTGAATTTTAACATGAAAAAATTATAAACATACTAATTAATATTTTTAAAACATGTAGGTATTTTATGCAAAGTACATACGTACATACGTACAAAAATACTTAACGCTGCTTTAAAAAGTCGGGTCTTTATCGTGTCTCAAACACCAAATGGCGTTACAAAACTTTCCAACAGAAAATATTGGTCTCTCGGACGGCGCGAGTTACGGCCGCATTCAGACTCTGAATTAAAACGTCACTATTGAGATTTATTAATAAAAAAACTACAGATTGCAATGTTCAGAAGACTACAGTTTTTAAATAAGTCAGATTAAACAATGAATCATGAAATTAAAATTCACAATGCGCATAGTGTTCGCCGGTCTATCACACAACATCATCTAGCCCCAAACTAAGCAGAGGGGGGGAACCATGACTTATACACGCCGAGTTTTTTTGATTAAAATAGTATTAAACGAGGATAATAAACACCTGACAAAAAATCAAACACTGATAACTTTAATTATGCTAAATGAATAAAGATATTTTTTACTTTACTTTGTACTTTTAACACATAACACTCTATAAAATAATTGATATTATTACAACAATTTGACATTCAAATATTTCACCAAAATTAGTTCAGCCGGGGTATCGCTTCACAAACGGAAACTAAATTAGAAGCTTACATTTGACACTGTCATTAGCGCGGCGTAATCAAAGGGTTGTTGTGCTTTGATGTTGCCGACTCTCCGCCGCTACCAACCCTGTGTAGTTAGTTCAGTAAATTGATGGTTAGTTTATTGGTTTATTGAGGTGAATGATATTATTTCATTTATTTTGGTTCGTGTTATACATTATATGTATGCATCCACATGCTCGAAATGATAGGGGCAAACATCGTGAGGAAGCCTACATATCCTAGAACTAAAATTTGAAGGCATGTTTCAGGTTAGTCATTTTCGTTGCATTTATTTTTATCCCTAGACATTTTTAATGTGCTTAGATCTCGGCTTACATTTATTATAACAAAATAAACTTTCAATTTCGTAAGAATTTCCTAATAATAAGTACAATATTATAAATTGAAATTGGATGAACACAAAAAGAAATCGTTTGTATGAATATAAATTTATAAATTACCTTCTCCTAGCTACAAATAAATAAGAAATAAACTCAGCCAATAAATAAGAAATTTTCGTATTAAAATTATTAGTTAAAGCTATTTGCGTGACCGGAATGGTGGTTTCTATTTGGGCCAACGGATCAGCCTTGCTATCCAACGTGGCAATGCAGCCAGCATTCTGGGCACTCTACCGTGTGGTGACGGTCTGGATTTTTGTTAGGTTATTTTATTTAAGTAAAACGTACATATTACTGAAAATAAGTTATGGTAGTTTGACAAATATTTGTCATGAACTTATTTTAAAACGTCATTGAATTAAGTATACTTTCTTACTTTTGCTTTATTATAATTAGGTAGGTAACTAAATAGTAATAATAGTGATTCACAAAAGTGGTGTCACGTGGATTGCTAACTGTTTGCAAAGCAGTTTTTGTACCTTCTTTCATAATTGATGTCACTGGTTTTTTGTTGTTCTGCTTTTAATGTCTAGGCATTATTTTTCATTCCTATTGTTTTCCACTTTGATTTTTATTTAGCAGAGCATAAAGCATAAAATACCGTACATCACTTTAGTGTTATCGCGCGAAGGGCGATGTATCACATCCATTGTACGTCCACATCCGCACTCTCGGCTTCCTGCGCGAACAAAACAAGCGATGTAAGAGGTAATCGAGCGAGTAAACGCGATTTTTTCTCGCGATTTGTATGACGTATCTTTTCCTTTGTCAAAGTTTATTATAATAAATGTATTTGTTAGGTAGGTAATGAATGAGAGGAAAATTATGTGTTTTGTTAGATTTGCGGAAATCTCTATAATGCATACTTTAGGTAACGTATCTGCCAAAGGTTAGGAAGAGTTAAGTGTTACAAATGGCCCTCCATTTGTAACATTTTGTACATCTTTCGAAAACTTTAAATTGTTTATTCCTGGTCTAGAGCTACATATCCCAGTGTACAAAATTTCAGCTCCATTCAATTATTTTTTAGTTTGGACAAATACACATAAATCTTCACAATTACACTTTTGCCAACAGAATAACTTCTTTACCTTCCATTACATCTCATCATTATTGTTAGGTCTTGAACTGGACTGAACGTTTAGACCGGTTACTCGCCAAGACCGGTTTCCACAGTAGCTACGTTCCCCCCAATGATAGATTCAAATAGTTGGTTCAAGTAGAATAGAATGAATTTGAATAGTATAAAGCAACGGATCATTTTATCTCACTAGCATGTCTAATCCCACTGCGGGGCAAAGGCCTCCCTTCCCTCTTTCCACACTCTCTTCCGGAATCCGCTTTGCAAAATTTCCCAAAAAAACCATGGCGAGTTTCGGAAACGCGTTTGTGCATGAAGCATGTTATGACGTCACACGTTATCGGTAAGGATCTTTTGTGTCATAGAGAATAAGGGCTCTGTCCCATGTAACAACGGATTCACAAAGAAAAACAACCAAACAACAGAATAATGATATACAATCGAACGGTATAATAAAACAGGTGTTGTACTTGATGTACCAAGAGCCAAGATATTTTAGCCAAGATGGCGCCACCGATGGCACCCACCATTACAATCACAAATTATTGTTTCAGCAATAGATAAGCGAGTGGCGTAGAGATTGCTACGCTATGTTTCAGATCTTCTCATAGAGCTATTTATCGGATTCGGAATCGAATAATGAATAAATTATTGAATCATCATCATCATTATCGGCCTATATCAATCCACTTCTCGATATAGGCCTCCACCAATGAGCGCCATGCGCCCTGTCCTGAGCTCGACGCATTCATCTTCTACCAGCAACCTTTCACAAATCGTCACTCCACCTCGTCGGAGGGCGTTCTACACTACGTTTGCGAAGGCGCGGTCTCCACTCAAGAACACGTTTACCCCAACGGTTATCGGTTCTTCGGCAGATATGGCCAGCCCACTGCCACTTCAGCTTACTAATTCTCTGAGTTATGTCGTGCACGCTATGTTTCATGGTTATGTTTTATGTTCCTACACTATACATGACAAAAACTTCCAAATTTCATGTCTCTGAGACTTACAGTTTGGGCTGTGCGTTGATTGACAGTCTGCTCCATTTCAGTTATTGTGTTTTCTTATTCTAATTCTTCTATCTCTTCGTGTATCTTCTTGTAGACAACAATCCGTAAGGCTCCGTAGGGTGAGCTATAACGATACGATAATTGCAAGTCGTCTGCGAATAATATTACGGACAAATTGTATCTCCAACGTCTGAAGGTGTTATTTTTGTGAATCTTTGATTTTCCTTAAATTGTTATGATAACATCTTTTGTTTGTTTTTATTAAGGATACAGTAATAAAAGTAAAAGGACAGTAAAATTGTGTACTTTGTAATGTTTACAACATCATAAGTGAGTACTATTACTAGCTAATTTTATTTATTATATTTTTCGCAAATAATATAAATAATATAATAGCGAGATGGGTTGACGATATTAGAAAGACCGTCGGCGGCACCTGGTTCAGAATAGCTCAGGATCGAGGCAAGTGGCATAATCAAAGGAAGGCCTATGCCCAGCAGTGGGTCGATAAAGGTTGAAATGATGATGATAATGGTAATATTTTTCATTTTTCATGGCCTTTGACCAGCAGTAGACTGATATTGGCTGGTGTTTTGTTGTTTTTTTGTGATGAGTTTGATTAAGTGCATGCACTTGTCTTAACATACGGAACCGAAATGTAGACACTCATATTACAGCTAGCCCTCCAGTTTAAAATCGCTCAGTTAGCTTTGAAAAAGCTATGCATAATGAAAGTATTAGAGAGAGAACTAAAGTTGTCGACTTTACTGAGAGAATTAGCAATTAGAAGTGACAGTGGGCTGGCCATATCTGTCCAGCAGTCAACTGCTATAGGCTGATGATGATGGAGTTATTTTAGTATCCGGGTACCACTCGGTGGATGCTAGTAATATAAAGTGTAGCAATCTAAAATAACACAATGAGGTGTAGCAATGTGTTGCGATAGTGCTACGGTATAATTCTTGCTGCAATGCCAGTCTGGTAAATTTGTCGCATAACATATTCTATGCTGCACGGGACCTGAGGGGTACTGCGAAACGTAACGAAAATAAATAGACGAACGCGTCTCACCAAACGACGAGATGGAGTGACGATCTACGAAAGGCATTGGGGAGGCCTGTGTCCAACCTATGCAATGGTGATTGAAAACATCGTTCATGTACCTGCAATTGCACGTTTTAAAAATTGGTATTTTTGCAGAGTATGTATGACTTCAAAATTATGATTATGAACGGTATATTTACCATGATCTGTGAAAATGTTATATGTATGACTTCTATATTGGACGTATAGTTTGTTTATTTCCATGGCTCAGACAAAAGGAACTAGAAACTTTTAATGTTGAATTAATGAGGTGGATTATTGATACTGGGTTTCTTTCTCTTCTACTTTAATATTTAAATTGAGTACACGACATAAACTTCTTTTTACAAAAAAGTTTTAGAACTTATCAGTATAATTTTCTAAAGTTAATTTAATATCTAGTTTAAATTCCTAAAACTACTTTCAAAGTTTGTTTTAATTTGCTTTGTTTAAGTGGCATGTTGACTTAATAGTTTCTTATTTTACAAAAATAATGATTTACATTGTCCTGACATGTCCTTTTGGATCTTTTGTACTGTGGGTATCGAAACCATAGCTCCATTGGCACTACTAAACCAAGCCCTGGAAGAAATATCTGCAACTAATGTTTAAAATTGTCGCAGCGGGAATAAAACCTGCAATCATTGGCTTCTCAGCCCTTTATTAACGTAATGCGCAAACGACGTCGCCTAAACTTTTAAATTATTATAATGCTGGATATTTTCACACAGTATCATTTAACCTCAATGTAATGTTTGTGGGAACCAGATGAATGATTTAAGTACATTACAAGATTTGTTTTTCTGAATACGTAAATAGAAAACACCTAGTCCTAGTGTATAGAAAAAACCAAATGTCTACAGATCCTACAGACATTTGTCCTGCGGTGGGAAACAAACCTGCAATCTTTTGGGTCTCAGGTTGGCTTTCGCCCAGAGCGCTACAAAGGTTTAAAATAAATAAATAATTTAATATTTGATAACACAATTATAATGATATTTATTAATAGGAACAATAATTATACTATGTTTCAAAGTGTGTTTTCATAGTACCCCTTCTAAATCTTGCAAAGCTTGAAGTCTTATGCACTTTTGTCGCCCATCTCGTAGGGGACTATTGTACTAGATCCCCGTAATGTGCACAAGGGCATGTAAATTGCACTTAGCGTTGCTATTTCACCTAGATTTATTGTATGAGTTGAAAGACTACGTTTTCTTAAGCAAAGGTTGGGATATGTACTTACTAGCTTCCACCCTCGGCTTCGCTTTCGTTAAAGGTATTTTTCTATTCCTCAGGAACTATTTATGGATAAAAAGGTACCCTATGTCCTTTCTTGTATCACTGACAACGTGTATTCAAAATTTCACGACGATCGGTTCAGTAATTAAGGCGTGAAAGCGAAACAAACAAATATACTCACTTTCATATTTATAATATTAGTTGAGTAAGGATTTCGCACTATTATTTTTATGTTATCAAACCTGTACAGGCCATTACTTAGATCCGATAAATATTTTCTACAAAGCCTACCTGAATAGCCTGAACGAGCTATTTAAGGCTTCGAGGGCTAGTCTGAAAGCCTCCAAAGTGATTTACCGATCAAATGGGCGTTTTTGTGAAATGCTACAGACGGTCATTCTGTACGATTGTACCTATTATGTGGGATTAGTGCGCAAGGTATGAGCGAGGGCGGAAGTGTACGCGTAAACGGTTTTTATAAACTTCATAATTGATATAAAGTTTGATATAAAGTTTTCTTAAAATAAAACAATTATTTTTAAATAAGTATTTGCTTTTATAAATAAAAATACAACATTTAATACATACTAGTTATGATGTCAAACTAGATATCGTATAAAAATAATTAAATCCTAAAATTGAATAAGATAATAGTGTCATTTCGAAGAAAAAATGCACCAATATACAGATAATTCAATACGTTTCATAAGCCTCATTTCGTTAAATTAACCTCATGATAGCTTTGTTTTTCAATGAATGCAAGGGACAGTCTAAAGGACTTATTATGAAACATAACATACCGAATATATCTTCCAACTATCAGACAACTCAGTAAATACCCAATTAATAATTTAAACAAATATACATTTACAGAATCATGCGTTTTATTATCAAATTATGTCTGTAACTAATCAACATTGATATTGATAGAAAAATCAGGCCTTATTACAAACATAAGTCCTGCAATTGTAAACCCGCTACTACTTATGAATTGAGGCTTAGCTTAAGTGATGGAACGGGCATAGTGCGGGTCAACTCGAGTAATGTCACGTGAAATGAGCGCCGGACCTTTTCGATTCACAAGTGTTGTGCCACCAACGCTCGATAGTTGCTACACTACAACACCTTTTTGTACGACAACAGCACTTTAACTGCGGGCCTCGTACATGATGCTACGCGCCATGACAGATGGAAGTGGGCTGCTGTACTTTCACAGTTGTCATTTAGTTGTGCTACGAACACTCGATGCTGACATAACTACAACACCTTTCTCTATGACAACAGCACTTTAACATAACACTCCGCGCCATGCCTGACGAAAGAGGGTTGCTGCAATTCCACAGTTGTAATTCAGCACTCAAAGCATTCACTGCTGCAAATCCTCCTCATAATCCTAACGCTGAACATGCGGTTGAGAAGGCACAGCCTGTCGCACTGCTGACGATATTTTTTTAAAAATACCTATTGATAGAACTAGCACTTGGCCCACCTGATGCTAAGTGGTAACCATTACTTATAACAAAGTATTGCTTCGTAGGTCACAGATGTTTGGAACGTGCCGCTCTGTGCTGTATTTGTCTGTGTGCTGAATAAAGAGTTATCTTATCTTATATTATCCTTATCTTTTATCCATCACTGTCTATATCTATGTCTTAAGCCTCTGATATGGCTTAGCGACTGTAAAACCCGGAAAAAACATTTTTTTCTTTCTAAACACGGCGGCAGCGCTAGAGATTAAGAGACACTTACCCATCCGAATGGTAGCCTTGACGTGTCTATTTTTTATGAAACTTTTAAGTCAAAAATATATTTTGCTCTTTAATAGTAACGGTCTCCAAAATACTCTAAATTGCTTCATACTCCGACTAAGTTATTTTGACTTCGTCACTTAACAACTTTATAATATCGAGAATAGGAAATAATTTAATAATTTGTATAAGAGTATGGGAGATATTTCTTTACTTAATAAATTAGACCACAAACAATGCAATTCCGAAAAAATAAAAATGCAAATTAGCATTTACAACGGTCGCATTTTTGTCGATACAATACAATACAAAAATCTTTATTCGTAATAAATAAGGTACACACAATGGTAGAGCTTTGTTACCTGCGGTGGCTATGTATCTTATATAATCTTATCTTTCAAAATATTTATCTATATCGATAACCCTACCCCCTCACTACCCAAGTAATGTGGCATGAAATTCCCGAGCCACAGCGTGATGACGTCATAACGTGAAGGGCCGCCGATTACACATCACCCTGTACCTGTGAAGTACTACCATTCCATGGGACGAGTTGGACAAGTCCCATTTTAGTACAATGTACGAACTTAGGGTTTTCTACTTAATTATACACTACGGTATCTACTATTATTTATCTGTTAAAAGCAGAATGTACAAAATATATAAATAAACTAGCTTCCGCACGTGGCTTCACTCGCTTAATATGGATTTTGACAATTATATTCATCCACCTTTTCACCTCTTCAGGGGAGGAATTGTCAAAAACGCTGAAGCACGTATAAATTACTTTTATTTGTCAGCTTAAATACACTATTTTAAGATCTTAACTAAATATGAAGATGTATAATAGTTGAAACTGACGGACTTTCATACAAACATTTCATCCTTTTTTACCCCCTTAAGGGCGGAAATTCTAAAAATCCTTCCTTAGTGTATCCCTACACTCTATAAGGTATCATTGTCCAAAGTTGTAAGTCAGTCAGTTTACTATTTTATATAAATAAATAATGCAGGCCATTTACTCACTATATCATACACCAAAAGAAACAGAGCTTATGTTTAACAATTAATATCATAGTTATTTTCCCATAGGCCGATGTATTTATAAATCGTAGCTCTATGTTTGCTCAGTGCTACGCCGTAGCGCCATAGCGCCGTCACTCCGTAGCACCGGTGCGGCGTAGCGGCGTAGCACGTATTTATTCTACGAGCATGTGCCACGGATATGACGTATTTGCATCCGGAATTATGCTAAGTTTCAGCTTTGAATTTAGTTTGCGTAAGAAATGAGGCGGTTACCGTTTCCGGGCAATTTTGATGAGAAATAAACTTGTTACTTTAAAGTTTGAAAGAAACTAAGTTTTACCCGTGACTTAGCTTGCAAATTATCTAGACAAGAAACACTACGTCCTATGTCATTGTCTAAATGATTCCTAGTCAATGTAAATCTTCTTCTTCTTCTTCGGGACAAATGTTTGCATGTTCTGCAGATATTTGTCTCGGGTCTGGGTGTTTTCTCAGTCATGTGGTTTCCATAATACAAACTTTGCTTAGTTTGGGGCTACATGATGCTGTGCGATAACGTCCAGCATTATTTATTTATTTATTTAATTATTACTCTAGCTTCACATAATAAAATATTATAGAATTTAAAATGTTACCAACAATGTACACTACAAAAATAGTGTAAACTGTAAGCCTTCATACAATGCAAATAAACATAGAAACAATACCTAACTAAAGTAGAAGCTTAAATAAATACAGGGCTTTGAGTATTTTGCGCCGATTTTGCTGTTTCAAACATGATACAGGGTGTTTCTATATCTGTATAAATAAAAATCAATATTTGTCTTGCAAAAACTCAACGCTTAACGAATTTAAAATTTGGTTTTATTTGCCTCAATACTGGTTTCGAAAAAAAGATAATTAAAAAACCCAAAAGAAACAGTTCAAAAATCTAAAAATCGGTGAGGATTTAGCGGTGCCGGTGGTAGACTGCGTTATGCTGCAATCAACCGGCCGCCAGAGCCCCGTGCGATACATAGCAGGGTGTACCACGTGTAGATGAGGTTGACTTGGGTTCTGAAGTTTGAGGTTAGAACCCCTTACACCCCCAGGAAACTTATTATTAAAAAATTATAGAAAATTAGAAAATTTATTATTTATTTTATTTATTAAAATTTATTATTTTTATTCATGCCCAAATTAATAATAACTCGCCCACTGCGCCACAGAAGCCGTCGAATATATTATGATAATTTGAAGGCATTTGCGATGAGAGCGGTGGCGGGCTTGCAACCTGTCACGAGGAATGCTTACTGCTTGTAAAAAGTGTACAGAATGTTTGAACTTGTATATGGCATGCCCTCCTAAATAAATTTGCATGCTAATAGTAACTTTTGAAATTATATTTTTTATAGGAAAAAGTCGAGATTAAACATTAATATTATATTTACACAAAATCAAAGTCAAAATCAAAAGTCTTTTATTCAGTTACTAGGATCATTTTGAATCGTCTAAACAGGTTTTCAATTAATCTACATAAATATAAATCTAATGAATAAAATTATGATCACACAGACACTGCCAATAGGTAGAACATTTAGCTGCCGAGGGCCAGAAGTACTTAAAAGCTTTTAAAGCTTTGAGTGCTGAATAACACGACTTCACTCCTCTCCCTCGACCAGCTCCACAAAGTCAACGTGTTATGTAAATGATGATCTTTCACAGTTTCCAGCTTTTTCAGAGAGCTATTTCAGTGACCATGGATTTGGATTTGGATAGAGATGGAGGGCAAAAAATCACGAGCTCGCTCTCCCACGTGATGGTTAGATCTTATTGAATCTATCACACAGACCTCTATGACCGAACGTTCTGGTCAAGCTACTGATAGATCTCAATGGAGGCATGTTGCAACATGCCTGACACGCCATTCGAACTCGACCTCCATAACCACCACCACTCTGACAAGAGTGCCTGACTAAGAGGATTGTCAGTGACCTATTTTCAGTTCAAATCCAAAATATACAGTTATTTTATTCATATTTTTCACAAGAAATATATTCTCACGACACATCCTGTAGACGTATGGATTTCTACGTTTGAGCAACTGGAGGGCAGCCAAGAGTTTAATAAAATATACCTTGCATTTTAACATTTTGTTTGGAGATTGTGGTAGGTGTTTGTAAGCCCGAGATGGCTGCGAGTATACTTTTCCTGAGATGGTTGTTTGTATGAGATTACATATTGTATTGTATTAAAAAATACAGATCCTTGGTCACTTACAGTACGCCTAGTTCACCAGTTTAAAGTCGCTCAGCGAGTTATGGAAAGAGCTATGCTCGGAGTTTCTCTGAAGGATAGAATCCGCAACGAGACTATCCGACATAGAACTAAAGTTGTCGACATAGCGCAGAGAATTAGCAAGCTGAAGTGGCTGTGGCCTGGTCATATCTGCCGAAGAACCGATAACCGTTGGGGTAAACGAGTTGAGCGGAGACCATGGCTCGGCAAACATAGTGTAGGACGCCCTCCGGCCAGGTGGAGTGATGATTTGCGAAAGGTAGAAGCTGGATGCGTCAAGCTCAGGACAGGGCGTAATAGCACTCATTTTTTTTTTTACGTAATCACACAGCATCATGTAGCCCCAAACTAAGCAGATCTTGTATTATGGGAACCACATGATTGATATACTACACATATAAGTTTTTTTTGTAAATACATACATATCATACATAGAAACACCCAGACCCGAGACAAATATCTACAGAACATGCATACATTTGTCCCGCAGCGGGAATCGATCCCGCAACCTTTTGCGTCTCAGGCGGACCTTCACCCACTGCGCCACAGAGGCCGTCATTATCGTCATCATTAGTGGAGGCCCATGTCCAGCAGTGGACTAGTATATAATACGCCGATGATGATGATGATGCTTATAAGAGGTAATGGCTTACTTTGGTGTCTTCGCAGATCATCTTGTTTAGGCAACCCTCCGGTCACTACTTGGATGGGTGACCGTTTAAAATTTCGAGCACTTCCTTGCTACGAAAGGCTTGTTAAGATGTTAGTCATGGGTTTTCAGCCGTTATGCCTTGTCCTTGAATGTAAGAGGTTCCACACCCTATCTTCAGAACCCAAGCCAACCTCATCTACATGTGGTGCACCCTAATAACTAACAAACGGGGCTCTGGCGGCCGGCTGATTGCGGCATAGCGTAGTCTAGCACCGGCACAACTAAATCCCCTGGCCACAGACAGGCAGCAGCGTCGGCAGTGTGAATTGTGCCCTACGATCCTAACCCGCATGCCCAGCGTGGGGATATCCCCCTTAATTAAGGGAGGCCTATGTCCAGCACTGGACTGATATAGACTGGTGTAGTTCGGTGTGGTGTGGAACTATAAAAAATAGAGCCTACTTAGAAAACTTCCCTATTTAGCGACACTTAACCCACTAAATTAATATCTCGTAATGTCTGCGGCACACATTTGGCAAAGGCCCAGTGTGCAGTTTCCCTGATAATCACTGTATTCTTCGGTTTGAGTTGGCAAGGCTGTATCTTTGAGGTTTTGTTTTAAAAAACCGTCAAGAGCATGCAAGAGTTCTTGTAATGAAAACGCTGGTGGCATTGCTGTATACTGTTATGATATGGCTGGTGGCGTATTTTGGTGTTCACAGCAGCGCTCATGGCGTGGCTTACTTAGGTGTACGTAGCAGATAACTTTGGTAAAGAAACACTCTGTTTGGTACGAACGTTTTCTTACAAGGGACTTCATAAGTCGGTAAGCACGTAACAATGTCAGCCCTGCTTCAGTCGTCATGCCATGTTATGTCAAATGCCTTCAGCCCAAAAATTCTGACATCCGAATGTGTGACCAGCTCATCTGAAAGCGAATGTTACAAATACAAAGTCATGGTAGGAGGATAGCTTTCAATACGTTAAAGAAAAGAACGATAAAGAGCAACCACTGCGGGTTCAATTTCGATATTTGCTACGGGTTACGATGTTACTATATGGTATGGCAAAAACTAGTCGTCTATAGACTAGCTGGTGTCCGTGGCTTCATTCGTGTAAAAGCTATGTTTATATCCCTCGGGAAAAGTTCTTTTTCTCTGTATGAATGTTATGTTTTTTTTTCTGTACCCCCGACAACGTGTATGCGAAATATTATGATGATAGGACAATTATGGCACAGACACAAAAGCCAAAATCAAGAATTCAAATCAAGTATTTTTTATTTATTTCTTTATAGACAAGCTTTTGCTGATGTGTCTAGATCATAAAGTGTCAAAATGCTTGAATTTATCTAACTTTTTTCACTGATTATACACTCATTTAATTAATTTAATATCAGTTTGTTACTGTTAAACAAGTTATCCAGTTTATTCTAGAATATGTTTATAGAGGAAGCAGTAACAACATAGGTAACCGTAGCGTGTGACGCCCCCGGCTAGGTTATGTATATACTCTTGTTTAATTCTAAAGCATGACCTCATTCGACATTATATCTAAAGCAATTCGATACGAAGAAAGAAGAATTAAAAGATCATGTGTTGAAAATTCGGTCATAAAAATATTTGCAATAAAAATTCTTTAACAGCTTTCTGAGAGCTTTTACAATTGATCCTAGTATTAATAGTCACTGAAATATGAACCTTATTTATAATATTGAAATGAACGATTTTATGAGTTTTTCGATTTTATTTCACCATTGTGACTTGCTGGGATAAAGTTTATTAATTTTTATTGATGCTTTTACGAGTTATTTTAGAGATTTGTGATTGATGTTGATGGATTATTTAAATTTCGGCTTGTTATTATTATTTTTGACATGATCAATCAAATCATCATCCACAGCCCGACTTCACCCACTGCTGGGTATAGGCTTCCTTTCGTATGTGCCAATCCTCACGATTGAAAGCTCGCCTCATCCAGTTTCAACCAAGAACAAGACTTGTTAAGACTTATAAACAAGGTTTCTGTATAAAACCCGATATGTACAATAAATTACCTTTATAAATTACACAGCTTTCTAGTCTAATTTAAGCAAAAAAATTTTTTATTAATACCATCTATTTTATTATGTGTGTCATGTGTTGTTAATATTCGGATTTGCATATGAGAAAATAATTAAATTATAGTATGAATTTATATTGTAAAAATTGACTTGCCAATGTTAAGTAACGGAATGTTATTTCATATTTCATATTCTTTATTGCAATAATTATATTAGTTTACATTGTAAGGTGTTAAAGTTAAGTTAGTATACATAATTACCCAATTTGGGCGTAGCAACGATCAGAGTGGAGGTGGACCGATTACGTTTTAAAAATAAGTAGGTAATGTTTTTATTTAAAAATGTTATTTATGTAAGCAGCAAAATAAAACTCAATTAGAATCTGATATCGATAGCTTGTCTTTGAAAAAATCATCCAAACTGTAATAACACTTATCTATTAATAATTCTTTTAATTTACTCTCGAAAATAGTATTTTGTTCCTCTTTTAGTTTATCTGGTATTTTGATATATATTTTTGCCGTCATGGTCTTTGGGCCAGAACTATGCATTGCTAATGGTTAAATAAATAAATACTTATCCTAAAAATGTCGGCCCACGATTGATGCAATATCGTCCACCCTAGCTGCTGGCGACCGACGTTTCTGTAATTAAATATAAATAATGTTCGATTAACCATTTCATTATTTTCCCTTATTTAACTTTAATTACGTGGTAACGTCGAACTCATAGTTCCTGATGACTGTCCTGATATCATAACTGTTAGCCAAGCCTGGGTTGATGTTATTCAAATATTGAGGTACAAGTTATGTTTAACCATACTACTCAGAGTTCCTGATAACCGATATCATACCTAACAGCCGAGGCTAAACCATTCCTATGAATTAATTTGACTGGCAGAAAATGCTTTAGCATTAAGTCCTCCTTTTGTACAACTCTTTTATTTTTTGTGCTCTGAAGTGTACAGAACATCTTTATATTTGTTAAAAATAAAAATGCATTCTGCTCTACTTCAACCAACCAATACAAAGTCTCAGGGGGTAGTGTTGTGCCATCCATAACTTCAAGTGCTATCGAGTTGGCCTATCGCCACATCGACTAATGTGCGGGGCCTGTTTATCGATATTCCTAAAATATCGACAATTGTTCGCTGAATGGCCGTCAGGATTTATATGTCGCAGTTAAAGATTGAGATCTTACGTTTAGGGTGCGGTTTTGGCCTGAATTATGGACTAAAGCGGTGCTTTTGTTCGGGTAATGGTTGACAATTATAAATTGAGTTCCGTTTTTGTTGTTTAGTACGGAAAGTGTTTTGCTTATTAATCTGTTAGGGTCCTATCAGACAGAAAGCGTTCACGTTTTCGAGCTTCCGCATTCGCTTTCTGCGTTCGTTGTGTTTTATTATGTTAGATGTACACACAGTAGACGTTCGGCACCACGCGATTCGTACTAGATGGCACAAAACGCAAACGCGAACGCAGAATGCTCGAACGCGTACCTGATTTGTTTGATAGGACCTAAAGCTTAACAATATAGGTTTTGCCTGCAAAGTGTAAAAAGTAGCATAAGTGCTAATCCGGGTTTTAATCTACATACCATACCAATCTTCATCCAAATTGTTTTAAATGGTATGAAGGAACACACATACATCCAAGCATTATATTAGCCTTTATATTAGTGAGATTAGTACTTACCAAAGTGTATGTTAATGCAAAACCTTAGTCGTTCTCCAGTTATTAATAATGTAGAAACTAACACTGTACAATGCTCATTACATTTCGAATGTTCTACGCTCATAATAATGTACCTCTTTTTCACTCAAAAACATATAAAAAATATTTCTCATTAATTTCACTAATAATTTAAATAGTTTGCAATTTTGTTATGGTCATTAAAACTGAGTCAATCTAAAATACCTACTGTTTTTACTAATATACCAGGAAATCGTTCAGTATTATAATTTTTGCTATTCTCAATATAACCAAAAAATAGCCTTCAATCATTTGCCCATCCAGCCATACACACAATCATTCAAAACTATTAAACCATCAACTGAACAAAGAGAAAATAAAATCGTAGCATCACAATTTATGTGACGTTACGAATCCCGCGTGCCGCAACAATACTATAAAATCTTTCGAGGTTTTAACAAACTATCGATAAATTTCTTTCGCACCACTAGACGCAACACGTCACTTGCAGCTGATGCATTGGTTTGTGGCGTAAGGATTTTAGTGCTCATGATTTTAGCTAAGATAGATAGAAAATTGTTTATTTTACTAACACGGTTATAAACTTAAAGAATAAAATGTACAATTGACAATTCAATGCTTAGATAAAATTTACATTTTTCTTCTTCTTCTTCTTCTTCTTCTTCGTAGTTCACTAGTAGCCAACTCTGGTGTCGGAGTCAGGCCACCCGACGGGACTGGCAAACTAAAAAAGCTAGGACCAACCTCTTTAGGTGTTTTCTGAAGCACGCAAGCGTTCAGATCTATATGCCACTAAATGGTCACCCATCCAAGTAGTGACCGGGTGGAGCTTATCTCAGATGAGTCAGTACCGGCGTGGCGATGTGCCTAGTCCTAGGTCCTAGTCCTAGGTAATGTCATTGTTACATTTTCTAGTATTTAAAAAAAAGAAGCAGCATTAAATATTTTCTTTTGATGATTGAATACTATTCTATATCCGTTTCCGCCGACAGAGGCGAGTTCGGATGAATCGAGCTTAAAATGCTACTGCAATTATGCACAGACTCTTTGAAACTCTGCGTGGGCATCTCATTATAAGGCGATCGTGTTTAGAATACCCGACACGATACTAGTTTGGATTAAAACAATATATAAAATAAATAGTGAACAACAAAAACAGCACTAAAAAGTAAAAAATAATTGCTAATTTCTTTATTTTTACAACCTTTTTTTCTTTTCAATTTATCCCGTAAAGGTCTAGATACCTTATAGATACCGACCGTTATTTTTGGAGTCAGAGTCGGTTATGGAAATACTAAAATATAGGCCTAAACTACATCCCTCCTACCTCACTAATGCCCTCCGCGCGCCGCGCCGCCCACACAATAGTTACCCACATTTGCGTGCCTTGGCTGACACCGACTTCAAAATAAAAAGTAGGTATCTCTACCTACCTATGTGGTAAACGCAAAGATCGGGAAAAATGGAGTAGAAAAAAAGGTTTATTGTTGATTGCCGTCGAAAATTTTACATAATAACCCTGAAGTTATTATTTATCTATGTACTTTGATATGACATTCAATCATACTGAAACCCAAACTTCTGCATTGATATTTCGGGATTTCTTTGCTTACAAATTTATCTGTCAATCAAAATGTTTATATCGTCACATATAAAAGTCTTTCGAAGTTGGTAAACGGCACGACGATGGGTCGGGATCGGAATCATTGCATAAATAACTAGGACTTGGGAGGTTGGTAACGATGTTGCAGGTGGCATTAAACTTCTACTTTAAACCCTTGAGTTGTCGATGCAATTAGTTCAGTGGTCCAGTCCGGCCAGTCCAGGCATTACGTGATCCAAAATTAGATTAAGAGAAAAATTTAACATAATATTTCTGCCAGATAAAAGTCATCTGAGAATCGGCAAGCTGAAGTGGCAGTGGGCTGGCAATATCTGCCGAAGAACCTATAACCGTTGGGTAAACGACTTCTTGAGTGGAGACCACGGCTTGGCAAACGTAGCGTGGGATGCGCTCCGGCCAGGTGGAGTGAAGATGTGCGAAAGACTACTGGTTCAAAAATTCTAAAAAAAAAACAAAGAAGCTGGATGCGTCGAGCTGAAGACAGGGTACAATGGCGCTCATTAGGTGAGGCCTATAGTCCAGCAGTGGACTGCTATAGGCTGATGAAGGTGTGAAAATCAGGTCTCAGTAGTGAAATGAGTCATACATAGGGTACATTGTACGCGTCGCCGAGAGTTCGTGGATACGACTAGTACAAGACCGTGGTGAATGGCACGAACTTTGGGAAACCTCTATCCAGCTGTGGAAGAAGTCAGACTGTGGATGATGATGATGGCGAAAAGACACGGGTATGATTTATCGTTAGATTTTGATATTTTGTTATTTAGTTCTCGGCTTTAAAAAAAAATAGTATCCTTAAGCAACCTCACTTGCCCCTGCAAAGCACTCTGCTGTACAGCAAACGGGGTTCTGACGGCCAGCTGATTGTGGCATAGCCCAACCTTACTTCGGATCAGCTTAACCCCCTCGCCGTTGAGAGGCTGCCGCGTTGGCTGTGATTGATGTTATTGTAATTGTGATAAAAAACAGATTAAAAGTTATGAACCCATACAATAGATTAAGAGTATACAGAAGCAAGTCCAAAGAATTTATTAGACATGACAAAAGAAATAAAATTTCAAAAATATCACACTACGTCACGTATGCTACCGGAAGTCGCGTCTCTCGCACCGAAACCGGAAACGTCTAAACTTCGACGGTTATCGAATTTGGAACTAGAATCCGGATGCAGTTTTATCTGGGGTCTTTCATTTTATCAAAATCAAAAACAAAGTTCGAAGAATTGAATTGTAAGATTTTTTTTTTATTTTTATACTAGTTTCTTTACGATAATAATAAAAAAATAATTGAAACGACAAAATTTATGACATAAACCTCCCCTAATAAGAAGAAGAATATGCCCTTCGCTGGACATGACAGACAATAGAGACTCAGACAATAGAGGGAGCCTCTAGCATTATCAATTCAAATAAGTTTAATAAACATTGTAAAATAAATCAAATAAACAGAATTGTAAATCATACTAACTTGGTGCATCAAAATATTCAAGGATTGAGTTGCAAATTATTAGAATTAGAATTGTTCATGAACTCTGATAATATAGACATCATCTGTATTACAGAACATTGGCTAAAAAGCTATGAGCTCATGTTCAATTTCAGTAACCACCAAGTTGGTAGTTCTTTTTGTAGAACGCATGCTATAAGAGGCGGCTCATTAATAATTTTAAATAAACAAATCCAATTTAAAGAACGTAAGGACATTGTCCATTTGTCTGTTGAAAGCCAAATTGAAATAGCATGCGTAGAGTTGGAGCGTTTCATTGTTATAAGTGCGTACAGCCCACCATCCGCCTCATATGATATTTTTGAAAAAGTCATGGATGAAATATTATTCAAAATATCTAAAACAAACAAAAATATTATAACATGCGGAGACTTCAATATAAATTTTCTAGAAGTTTATTCATTAAGTACTAAAATTACTAGTTTATTCAAATCATATAATCTAAAACCTCTCTTTATGGAGCCAACTAGAATTACTGACACTTAAGCCAAATGCATAGACAATATTTTTACAAATTCAAATGTTAATATACTAAGTAAAAATGTAATTAGTAACATAAAATCAGACCACCTTGGTCAGTTAATTAAAATAGAAAATCAAATAAAGAAAAATGTAAAACGGCAAATAACTTTTGTACCAGTGACTGTGCATCGATTAGAAAAATTTAAATCTAATTTGTTAAATAGATCACCCTTTTCATATCAAAATAATAATCCAAATTATTTATATAATTCTTTTTTTAATAATTTTATCAAAGAATTTAGCTGAATATTTAAACCTAAATCGATCATGGTCTCTGACAGTCCTACATTCTGTGAGTGGGCAACAGTAGGAATTCACATAAGCAGACAAAGAATGTATGAGCTTTACAGTGAAAAACAGTATAATTTTAGTGAAGAGTTTAAAGATAAAGTTAAAAATTACTCAAAAATTTTTAAAAATGTATGTCGCGCGGCTAAGTCTAATTATATTAGTTCAAAAATTAGAAGCAGTAGTAATAAAATTAAAACCACTTGGAAAATAATAAACAGTGAGACTGGAAAAGTCAAACATGACATTAAGAAGTATAAATTAAATATTGGTAATACCATCATCAAACAAGATGGTGATGTTGCCAAAGCATTCGAATCCTTTTTTACAGACATTCCAGTTTCTACCACAAGATCCTTAAACTCTTCTCCAATAATTGCGGATTCATTACTAAACAAAAATGTACCAAAATGTGAAATACCGTTTTATTTTAAATATGTAAACAGTAATGATATTATTAAAACATTCAAACTGATAAATGTCAAAAAAACTACGGATCTCTGGGGCATTTCTGTTAGCGTTGTAACATCGTTGATTGACATTGTCGCACCAGAACTAGCGTTTATATTTAACGAATGTATTGACTGTGGTGAGTTTCCTGATTTAATGAAACATAGTAAAATAACACCTTTATTTAAATCCGGTAGTAATTCTGACCCTACTAACTTTAGACCGATATCAGTACTGCCAACATTTAGTAAAATTTTTGAAAAGCTTATTCTTAGTCAACTGCAAAGTCATTTTAACTTTAACAACTTACTAGATGTCAAACAATTCGGATTTACGCGGGGCAGATCAACAACTGATGCCGGTGTTGAGTTGGTATCGCATATCTACGATGCCTGGGAGGACTCACATGATGCTTTAGGCATCTTTTGTGATTTGTCTAAGGCATTTGACTGCGTACACCATGAAACATTAATCAGGAAACTAGATCACTATGGCGTCAGGGGTATGGCTTTAGCCCTTCTCACTTCTTACCTATCTGACAGAATACAGAAAGTAGACGTAAATGGAAAATGTTCTCCGGGATCTGTAGTAAAGATGGGTGTTCCGCAAGGGTCAATACTTGGACCATTTTTATTTTTAATTTACATCAACGACCTACCTCAACTTGTGAGAGACAACCACGAAATTGTATTGTTTGCGGATGACACGTCACTTTTATTTAAATTAAAGCGACGGCAAACCAATTTTGACGACGTGAACAATGCAATAGCGAAAGTTGTTAACTGGTTCGATGTAAATAATTTATTACTGAACGAGACTAAAACAAAATGTATGAGATTTATATTACCAAATGTTAAACAAGTTAAACCTAACATTAAAATAAAAGATGAAGATCTAAATCTTGTGGACAGTACTGTATTTTTAGGCATAACTTTAGATAATAAGCTTCAATGGGGCGCTCACATAGATGGGTTGTCGAACAGACTCAGTTCTGCAGCATACGCAGTCAAAAGAATCCGTCAACTTACTGACGTAGAAACGGCTAGACTAGTTTATTTCAGCTACTTCCATAGCATTATGTCGTACGGAATTTTGTTGTGGGGGAATGCTGCAGATATCAACACCATATTTGTGTTGCAGAAGAGGGCTGTTCGTGCAATTTATAATATGGGCCCCAGAGAATCACTTAGAACTAAGTTTAAAGAAATAAATGTTATGACAGTGCCGTGCCAATATATATATGAAAACTTAATGTATGTCCGAAAACATATTGACATGTTCAAGAAAAATAGCGACTATCATAATGTTAACACTAGAAATAAAGATAAACTAGCTGTTCCCACTGTAAGGCTCCATAAAGTTAGTCAATCTTTTAAAGGGATGTCTGTACGATTTTTTAACAAAATCCCAAATGATGTGATTAATCTATCTGTAACTAAATTCAAAAATGTTGTTAAACGTAATCTATGTAATAAAGCTTATTATAAAATATCTGATTATTTAGATGACAAAAAAGCTTGGGATGAAACTGCCTCCAACTCCATCAAAAACAATGTAATAGATATTAAGTACAATGACGTTAAAAAAATATAAGCCAAGCAGAGTTTCTTGCCAATTCTTCTCTGTTTGGTCACGTTACGAATTGGTGGTAAATTAAAAAAAATGACGTTTCAAAGTGTTCTATACAGTTCCTACTGAATAAATGATTTTTGACTTTTGACTTTTTTGACATGCGGGTCGGGGATCGCAGGGCACAGCATCTCGCACCAACGACACTGCTGCCCGTTGGCTGCTCCAGCCCGTCCCTGTCTGTGATGAAGCTGTACCAGCACTCGGCTGCGTCACGCCGTAGTCAACCGCCACCCGAACCCTTTTTGTTGTAATTTACTTTGTAGCATAAGTTACACACAATTTATTTCAACAAACGGCGTAAAATTCAGGAAATGTTTCCAAGATGCCATTGAACAAAGAATTTAAGATCCCAGGGCAGCTTTGCAACCTCAATTTTAGTAAATTCTAAATTAGAGCTAAAACTACTTAGCATTTTTCGCTCTGTCAGGACTTGGACGACTAATATTTTCAATAGAACTCCTCTGCTCAATTTTTACCATTACTTCTTAAAAAAAGCAATCCCACCAATCCTACTATAATAATAAAAATGTGAGTTTGTGAGGATGGATGTATGTTTGTTACTCTTTCATGCAAAAACCACAGATTTCGATCAAACCTGGAATATACATTGATTGTAACTCGGAATAAAACATGGGTAATTTTTATCCAGGTTCCAAGCGTTCGAAGCCACGAGTGGAAACTAGTAATTTATACTTGTATGTTATTGACAGCTAAGTAAACAAAACGGGCATATTCCAGGAGCCTGGGTCTAAACGCACCCGACCATAAATTCAAATTGTATGCACAAATGTATTCTGTACGCAAAATGTATTTATTAGTACACTATACAGCGTATTCAGGAGTGGTGCGCGCAGATAGCATCGCATTTGAATACAGGCTGATGTTGCGTTTGCTGGATGTGGCTTCGCTTTTAACTCGTTGGTGTACTAGGAAAAAGTTTGACAAGTGGTAGGTTCAATAATCTAACTGCTTTCTTTATTAGACACAAAAATTTGGTGTTTTTCGATGCAATACTTTGTTTTAGGTAACTATTTATTGAAAGCTTTTTATAAAGGAGGCTAACACCTCCACGCCTTAAGTTGATGGACGTAGGGCAATGTATCGTAGAGCACGTTCCAAGCACGACCTACCATGCAATACTTTGTTATAGGTAATTGTTACCACTTACATCAGGTGGCCCTTCAATACGGTTATGATCAACCCGAGAGGGGCATATTTAAAATCTGTTCTGTATGCACAAATTGCCGTAACAGCTGAATTTAAGTCCTATTGCGACCTGCTTATCAGTAAAGTACGTACATAATTATTGTAAACGTAATATAAAACTACTGAAAACCAGCGCTATCCCATTCCTGGATAGGATTAGGTCCATCATCATCATCATCATCATCATCATTAGCCTATAGCAGTCCACTGCTGGACATAGGCCTCCCCTAATGAGCGCCATTGCGCCCTGTTCTCAGCTCGACGCATCCAGCTTCCACCAGCAGCATTTCGCAAATCGTCACTCCACCTGACTGGAGGGCGTCCTACACTACGTTTGCTGAGCCGCGGTCTCCACTCAAGAACTCGTTTACCCCAACGGTTGTCGGTTATTCGGCAGATATGGCCAGCCCACTGCCACTTCAGCTTGCTAATTCACTGAGCTATGTCGGATTAGGTCCACGCAACACAAAAACCTAATTTTATCTACCTACTTATTGTTATCACATTATTTTTCTTATGTAATATTTTATTTCTGGTTTTGCTGCGCGGGTTTGGCAAATGTGTTAGTGGGTATTATTGGCATCACCTTGACTTGGCTAGGGTTGGTAAACTTTTACCCTACTTAAACCTATTTTATTTTAATTTTCTTGTTCGTGCAAGGACAGGTACATTAGACCTACCTACATATATGCCTACCTACTTTACTTACCTTTTAGCATTGTGCAGTTTATCGATTCTTGTTTTTTCTTTTGTATTATTTAACCTAATGTGAATACTATTTCATGTGCTATATAGGTGATCAAATAAATAGATTTTCTTTCTTTTTGAGGTAATAAGCTTTTATTTTTTATAGGTAAACACGATTGTTTAATATGAGCTCTTCAATACTGAGAGTATCGATGTACAACTGGGGTAAATGCGCCATTGTCGCGCCAACTCTGATTATGTACAGATTGTGCAGCTTTAATTAGGTCGCTCCGTGCTGTGCTATTACCGACATGTCCAATTTATTCCGGTCTATTTAAACCTTTCCCCATTTGACAAAATGTAAGGATAATAAACATTTATTTATATGACAATACTAATTCGCCCTCAGCTTCGCTCGCGTGGTACCGGGATAAAAATTAGCTTATGTATAAATCAAGATCACAAGCTGAGTATATTGCAAGTTTCATCCAAATCCGTTTAGTAGTATTTGCGTGAATGAGTAACAAACATTCATCCATACATCAGATAATTAACACCAGAAAATAATAATATACCAATATCTGATACCTGATTGTATTCTTTTATAAATATTTTTCTTAATTTTATTGAATTGAATTAATATAAATTTAACTTAACAACTAATTCTTTCATGAAATTTTGCATGCCTAATTTATTTGGTAAAATATGAGAATCCTCAATTGTGTTACCTTCATGATGTTTAGACCTAAGTTACTCTTATTTTTTCCTTGTATTAATGTGGTGATCAATAAAGTGTTATCTATCTATCTATCTATCTATCTAATCCTCTACCGGATATTTCAGGCTCAATTTCAATTTCAATTTCAATTTTCAATTTATTTATTTATTTTAATTAACACGGATAATAATAGCTATTTACATTAATTACAGAGCTAGAAAAGTCACAAAAAATACAATAAAACATTAAATTAAAAATTATTCGGGTAATAATACATTAATCAATTAAACTAAATAATTTTATTAAAATAACGAACGAGGCTCTGGCGGCCGGCTGATTGCGGCATAGCGCAGCCTATACCGGCATAGCTAAATTCCCTGACCGTCGATGGGCAGCAGCGTCGGCGGTGCGAGAAGCTGTGTCCTGCGATCCCCAACCCGCATGCCCAGCGTGGGGATTATAGGCATACACCCCTAAAATGAAAGACGGAAGAAAGAGATGGCCCCCAGTTCCCGGCCGTCCCGCTATTCCTGGCCATCCAGGTAGCGGCCATGGTAACGGCGGGACAGGGGGTGCTAGGAATACCCGGGCTACCTCTGGCTACCTGCAAAATCTGACCCTGGCTACGTTTAACGGACGGACTCTGAGGCTCGACGAACATCTAGCGCAGTTGGAAGTGGAGCTGGAGAACATTAGGTGGCATGTTCTGGGGTTGGGTGAAGTCCGTAGAGAGGGAGAGGACACCATAACCCTAGACTCGGGCCACCTTCTGTACTTCCGCGAGGGTGACCAAACATCCCAGGATGGCGTGGGGTTTCTTGTCAATAAGGCCCTCTCTAACAACGTTGAAGAAATCTCCAGTGTGTCGACCAGGGTAGCGTACCTGATCCTTCGGCTATCAAAGAGGTATAGCATAAAGATAATTCAGGTTTACGCACCGACCTCGGCACACTTGGATGATGAAGTGGAGGATATGTACGAGGACATATCCAAAGCCTTGCACAACACCTCGAAGGCTCACTTCAACGTTGTTATGGGGGACTTTAACGGCAAAGTGGGAGTCCGAATTGGCGACGAATCCAGAGTGGGCCCGCATGGTTTTGGGTGTAGAAATCACAGAGGGCAAATGCTGGTCAACTTCCTAGAGAAGGAGGGGCTCTTCTTGATGAACTCGTTCTTCGAGAAGAAGCCCCACAGGAAGTGGACATGGCGTAGCCCCGACACTGTGACCAAAAACGAGATCGACTTCATCATGACGGATAAAAGGCACATATTCAAAGACGTCTCCGTGATCAACAGGTTCAACACCGGATCTGATCACAGACTTGTCCGAGGCTCTCTGAATATCAATCTTAAGCTGGAAAGAAACCGTCTGATGAAGTCCACGCTCCGACCCAATCTACTCCAGATCATGGCGGGCACCGAGAAGTTTCAGAAGCTTCTCGGTGACAGATTCGTTGCTGTGGAACCCACCGATGACGTTGATGAGGCCCTACAAAACGTGGTTGGAACGTTAAGGGACGAGGGCATCAAATTCTGCCAAATGCAGCCTAAAGGCAAGAAGTCCAAACTCACGGATGAGACTCTTCGGCTGATAACAAAAAGACGGCGAAACCACTCAAGCCACTTCGTCAGAGAGGTCAGACCTGAACAAGCGAATTGCGAAGATGATACGGCGCGACCTTCGGAGCTCCAATACACGCCTCATTGAAGAGGCAATAGAGCGAAACCGAGGGTCCAAAGTATTCACTCAGCAGCTTGGCAGGAGCCACCTGACGAAGTTAACGACACACGATGGCCGAACCGTCTTGTCAAAGCCGGAGGTATTATCTGAGATAGAGGACTTTTATGGCCGACTGTATGCGGCACATGCTCCTTGCCCCCAACGTAGCAGCCACGATTCTCGAGCTACCCTCACCCGCTACTATACCGACGACCTGCCAGAGATCAGCCAAGACGAGGTCGTACTGTCAAACTGTACTGGCCCTGAGGCAGCTTAAAAATGGAAAAGCCCCCAGTGAAGACGGTGTTACTTCGGAACTTCTGAAGGCAGGAGGAGCTCCTGTTGTGCAGGAGCTGCAGAACCTCTTCAACTCCGTCCTTCACTGTGGGAGAACTCCAAAGGCGTGGAATGAGAGCTTGGTGGTTCTGTTTTTTAAGAAGGGAGATAGGACGCTTCTTTAAAATTACAGACCCATCTCGCTCTTGAGTCACATCTATAAGCTGTTCTCTCGGGTAATTACAAATCGTCTCGCCAGAAGACTCGATGAGTTCCAGCCACCGGAGCAGGCCGGGTTTCGCGGAGGATATGGCACCATAGACCACATTCACACAGTGAGGCAGATTATACAGAAGTCCGAAGAGTATAATCAGCCCCTGTGTCTGGCGTTTGTGGACTATGAGAAAGCCTTTGACTCTGTAGAAACCTGGGCTGTCCTGGAATCCTTGCAGCGATGCCAAGTGGACTATCGTTATATCGAAGTTTTGAGATGTCTGTACGAAGCCGCCACTATGAGTGTCCGAGTACAGGACCAGCAGTCTAAACCCATCCAACTGCGCCGCGGAGTGAGACAGGGAGATGTCATATCTCCGAAACTGTACACAAGCGCGTTGGAGGACATGTTTAAGACGCTGGACTGGAAAGGTATGGGCATAAACATAAACGGCGAGCACATCTCACACTTGCGATTCGCTGATGACATAGTCCTAATGGCGGAGTCGCTGGAGGAGGTGCAACAGATGCTGGACGGCCTAGGATCAGCCTCGCGAAAGATTGGTCTCGGCATGAATTTGGACAAGACCAAAATTATGGTCAATGACCGAATTGATCCGAGTCCTATCGTCGTTAATGGACACCTTCTTGAAGTTGTTTCGGAGTATACATACCTCGGGCAGATATTGCAGTTGGGTAGAAACAACTTCGAGAAGGAGGCCAAGAGGAGGATTCAGCTGGGTTGGGCAGCATTTGGAAAACTGCGTCGAGTATTCTCGTCACCCATACCGCAATGTTTGAAAACAAAAGTTTTCAATCAGTGCGTCCTACCCGTCATACATACGGAGCCGAAACGTGGACACTCACAGTACGGCTGGTCCACCAGTTTAAAGTCGCTCAGCGAGCTATGGAACGAGCTATGCTCGGGGTTTCTCTGAAGGATAAAATCAGTAACGAGTTTATCCGACATAGAACTAAAGTTGTCGACATAGCTCAGAGAATTAGCAAACTGAAGTGGCAGTAGGCTGGTCATATCTGCCGAAGAACCGATAACCGTTGGGGTAAACGAGTTCTTGAGTGGAGACCGCGGCTCGGCAAACGTAGTGTAGGATGCCCTCCGGCCAGGTGGCGTGACGATCTGCGAAAGGCTGCTGGTAGAAGCTGGATGCGTCGAGCTCAGGACAGGGCGCAATGGCGCTCATTAGGGGAGGCCTATGTCCAGCAGTGGACTGCTATAGGCTGATGATGATATATCTCAAAGTGTACTATAATGTGCGTTACTGAATCAAGAAATTTTAACTTTCACTTTCACTTTCACTTGACAATTTTACCTGTGATCTTCGAGGTTGACAGGTGGACTCTCAAAGTTTGCAAATATAGATCATCATTTTCAATGATAAAATTCTGAACCACCCTAATTTCCACTCCCAATAAATTAACATCTAAATTGATTAAATCTCAATGAGGCAGGAACAAGAATAATTTTTACTAAATGCCATTAGATACGGGACGCAAAATTATCGTCTCTAGGGCGGGAACCTAATTTAAGGACAGCCTTATAATTTCGGCCCAAATTAGTTTTTGAATTTACGAGTTCAAATAAAATACCTGAGATTTATAAGAATTCTTATAGATGTTATAAAATTCTGGAAATTGCGATTGTTATGTCCAATTATCGTTTTAGTACTCCAGTATTTTTTAAAAGAACAGGTAAGTACATTTGTTAAGGAAAATTGGAAGAAACCTTTGCCCAGTAGTGAGAACACACCCGTGATTGTGCGGTATGGGGTGCCAACCTCTAACTTCGGGTTCCTTCGGATCACAAGCTAACCTCACCTGCCAGTGGTGCATCCTGATAACTAACGAACGGGACTGGCGGCCGACTGATTGCGGCATAGCGCAGCCGCAAAAAATCGGCAAAGCTATATAGGCTGTGTTATGCCGCATTCAGCCGGTCGCCAGAGCCCCGTTTGTTAAACAGCCGGGTACGCACGAGCAGGTGAGGTTGACTTGAATTCCGGAGATAGAGATTGGAACCCGTTACGGGGTGTTAGGTAACCTCATCATCACATCAACAAAAAGTATATAAATACTTTTTGTTGATAAATAATTACATCCCTCCGTCCTTTTCAACCACATCACACATCCAAAATAAACATGTTTTATTCAAACAACGGCTTAACTGGGTAAACGTACAAACGGAAATGACTATACTTACGCAATTACTTAAGCCTGGGTTGTGTGTTACACGAGTTATAGCTTTTATAAGGAATATCGAAAACTATGTGGCACATTTGTTTATAGTACGTGAAGATGGAACTAGCTCATGGCCCACCTGATGTTAATCGGTAAACATTACCTTTCATAAAGCATTGCATCGTTTAGTTGTTTTTGGAACGTGCTCTACGACGCAACGCCCTGCGTCCATCAACTTGAGGCATAAATAAAAAAAGCCTATTGTGCCTGTTATTTTACGGGTACCCACACCCTTCAACCCGAAACAAAATGCAGCTTTAAGGCAGAAATAGATATGGAGGCAGTACGCACCCGGACGAGCCCTCCACAAAGAACTCTACTTACTACTAAATTACATAGATACTAAATTACACTTATTCATAAACCATAATGAGGTGCCAATCTGAGTAGTACGAAAGTTTAGAACGAAAGTGATTGACATAGCTCAGAGGATTAGTAGGCTGAAGTGGCAGTGGGCTGGCCATATATGCCGAAGAACCGACAACCGCTGGACCAAACGGGTATTGGATTTTAGACCCCGTTTAGGCAAGCGTCGTGTAGGACGGGCTATATCCAGTGACGTCCTGCGTAGTTTAGCTGGCAGACAGTGGATGAGAAGAACCGTGAATCGGGCTCATTGGCGTACCTTGTGAGAGACCTACCGCCAGCAGTGGACTGCTACAGGTTGATGATGACGATGATTATGATCTGAGCTGTTTGTTTGAACTTTTTTGATGATACCCCCTAGTCCCCTGACCCTGGACAGGCATCAGCGTTTGCTGAAATGGTTGTGCCCTGCGATCCCCAACCCGCATGCCCAACGTGGAGATTATGGGCATATCCCCTTTTTATTACTACAGACTGGGGAACAGGATAAACCCGCTCACCGAGTGGTGAGCGAGTGGTGTATTGTGTGAGTACACAACACACCACACCACACAACACACCACACTTCTACAACATATCGGTCATTATTCTTAATATTTTCAATTAATTTTAATTATTTTTTTCGATATAAGAACCTATTATAAATAATACATTTTTATTATACCTACATCAAATTTTACCTTAAAAATTAAATAATTGGAAATGTAATATGAATAATTTGATTTTATGAATCCGGGGGGAGCACACCTGCCTATATTACAGGCTTTTTAGTCTAGTTCAGGCAGCTGAAGCTTTCATTATTTATTAAGGACCTTACACATTATTATACATTAATACTAGACCCTATTGTAAATCTAAACCAATGCCCTGTAATGTTATTTTTTACCAATAAATTATGATTATGATTATGATTATGGGAGGCCTTTGTCTAGTAGACTTATCAGGCTTGCCTGGTGTTGTTGTTGATGTTATTGTTATGTTTACGAAAAGCGAGCTACGCCAAAGAGTTAACAGTTTGTTTAATTAAGACCTGAATATTGAGCAAGGATGGGTTGTTGCAATAACACAGCAGCAAGTTTAGCCTTCAACTCTGCTGAGGCCACGAAGTAAGAGTATTATATTTTACTTACAATTGCCTATCTTTATGAAGTACCTAGGATTTGTATGTGAAATATTATATTATATCAATCGCGAACTACGTCATAAACGCGCTGCAATCTTACCAGGGCCATATTTTGTATGATAACGTGCTTGATGTCGTACTCTGACTGAATTGGAGTCACTATTCACTTCTTTATTAATTGGCTTCTGGGATAGTTTCCACAATTTCGCCAGTATCAAGTATAATGTTCATAATAATATGAGGCAAAGTAGTACGGTTTATAAGTCCAGTCGTCCAGTCTTCAGTCAGGTCCTGTTTTCTGCTATAGCCATGGCGAATATAACAAAAAACGATCGGCGCACAATTTTCTTCATCAGAGAATTCCCGTTCAATCTTCTTTTATTCCATTTCACTAATACTTGTGTCTTATAACTAACGTATAACGGTTATAATACCATGACTAATAAACGACATACATTAGAAAAACACTAGAAAATAAAATTTAATAAAAATGACAACCGTCGGCGTCGTTCAAGATGAAAAAAAATTGTGTCCCCCTGAATTGGAGTCAAAATCCTTCCAAGTTAGTTGTCATACCCTTGAATATGTCAAAGTCGTACTGGAAAAATACTCTTTGATGACGACTGACTAAAACTCATAAGTCAGCGCCAATCTTTTTTTATTTTTATATCGTGTAGTAACTTCTCATTGTTAAGTGACACTTTGCATGACTATACTGACTTAAATTGATACTAAGTTATTTTTATAACGGGGGGATTGTTTTTTGTAACTATTTCTCCCAAAGTAAAAGGGCATTGGCTTGGTTAACGTTTGTTCCAACTGCCAACGCGCGTAACCACTTATAATAAGTAGTGCCTAATAATTAAGCATGCGACGGACCCTTGATGCGCGATGGGCCCAGTAAGCGAGTGGCTGATGCTTATTGCTGAATACTCTAGATTCGTGGCCTCCAAACTTCAGTTTTCATTAAGTGGACTTTGGCCGTCGACTGCCAAAATTATTCGAGTAAGATGGTTTAAGCTGGTTTCGGTCTTACATAAATGATAACTGTACTAGCAAATTGATATTTATAACTAGTTCACAATACTTTAATTTTTAGTTATTACGCTTGTTGAATAGGTGACTGTTTTTCACGATCTGTGTTTTCACCACTTAGAGTGTTAATGTCATTTAGATGTAGAAGGAACGTTCGCCTATAAAAAACTAAAATTCCAAGATCAGAGTTGGCCACTTATTCATACGAAGAAGAATACTAGTTAACCTGCCCGCAACTCTGTTTGAGTAAAAACTTTTTGTTCGTTCCTGTACTGAGAAGTCATTCTAATGGTCCTTCTAACTACACTTATCTTTTCTGTCTTTGCGTGTGTTTGTTGTTTGTGGTTGATCTTTCTTTCTCAGCCAGTCCAATATCATGTAATTTTGCTAAGAATGATTGCGGGAATATTAAAGAGGTCAAGTTGTATGTCTGAAAATAGTACCTAATTTAAATAAAATGTAGCGCTATAAAATAGTATCTTAGGATAAAACATCTAAAACAATTAAAGGACATTAAAAAACAAGTCTTATCTTACAAATTCACTCTTAAATACCTTCCAAAAGTTAAGCTTATAAGCACCGTTATAAATCAAGTTTACAATACATTAACATTATACCGACCCATATCAACTTCACGGTCACCACCTAATTATTAAACACTCTACGGCGTAGACCTTCAACGGTGTAGTCCCCCTACGGCGTAGGCTACACTGACGTAGGCAAATGTTACGTCCGGGCGAATATTAGATAATAATTGCGTTTTTGGTTAGTTCACTCTTTTAAAAGTATCTTGGCCATGTCGGCCTACCTCAACAGGTAGTTTACTCAACAAGTACGCCGTAGAGGCACTACACCATTGAAGGTCTACGCCGTAGTCAGTCCCGGAAATTATATTTGCAGATCATGCAAACATTTTTCCCTCAACGTGAACCAACCACGTACTATCGCGTGAACTCTTGTGTGTCAGCCATCGGGGCAATTGACCTCGATAAGGATAACAACAGCTTTTATCAGACCACTGCTAGACATAAACCTCTCGTAAACTAAGGTACAAGATACAAGGTACAAGATTTTATAAATAAAAATAAAAATATAATATAAAATAAAATAAAAATACTTACACAAAAAAAATGTTGTTGGCCTTGAAGATAGTGGTAACCATTACCTATCACAAAACAGTGCATCGAAGGTCACGTTCAAAAATAAGATTTATCATATATAGGTAGGTATTAACCAGTCATTCTAATAACATAATGAATGCAACAATATATTATGTCATATAAACACATTAATTGACGGCCTCTGTGAGACGCAGAAGGTTGCGGGTTCGATTTCCGCTGCGGGACATATGTTTGCATGTTTTGTAGATATTTGTCTCGGGTCTGGGTGTTTCCTATGTATGTTTTGTACGTATTTACAAAAAAAAATGATATGTGCAGTATATCAATCATGCGATTCTTATAATACAAGTTCTCCTTAGTTTGGGGCTGCATGATACTGTATGATAACGTCCCGCATTACTTATTTATTATTTATTTATTTTAACAAACAAAGGCTGTACGATTTTATAACAAAATCCCAAATGATGTGATTGATCTATCTGTAAATAAGTTCAAAAATGTTGTTAAACGTAATCTATGTAATAAAGCTTATTATAAAATATCTGATTATTTGGATGACAAAAAAGCTTGGGATGAAACTGCCTCCAACTCAATCAAAAACAATGTAATAATAGATATTAAGTACAATGACGTTAAAAAAATATAAGCCAAGCAGAGTTTCTTGCCAATTCTTCTCTGTTTGGTCACGTTTTTTTTTGACCCTTATTATTAATTTTTAATTATTTTGTGACCAAGTTATTTACCAGGTTTAGACACGTCTTGTAATAATTAGTTTTATATCTGTGTGTAATTATAAGCTTTACTTATTACCTATGTTGTGTGTGTGTGTGTGTGTGTGTGTGTGTATGAAAAAATATTTTTCCTGCCCTTGTCCCACACTAGGTGGTGTCGGCACGACATGTTTTTTTCTTCCACTCATTTCTATCAGCCGTCAAATCTGAATCCACTCCTTTCATTTTCATATCCTCTTTCACACACTCCATCCATCTCTTTTTCGGTCTCCCTCTATTCTTGCGTCCATTCACCTTCATATTCATCACTCTTTTAGTCACATGATATTCATCCCTTCTCATCACATGCCCATACCATGCCAGTCTACCACTCCTCACCTTATCTGCCACAAGTGCTACTTTCAGAATTCCCCTGATATACTCGTTCCTTATCTTATCCATTCTCGTCACCCCATATCCATCTCAACATTCGCATCTCAGTTACATGCAATCTTCTTTCGTCCATCTTTTTCATTGCCCAACACTCAGATCTAAACAATGTATTTATTCATCTAGATACTGCAAGATATAACCGTACCAATTTACAAAACAACACGAATTATTCGATTCCCTTCGAATTTCCCCTGACTGCCTTTAATCGGTTTAATTTGATCGGGCTATAAGTGTACTTTTACTTTGTCTTTAGTTCTAGACCTGAAATAACTTAAAAACATTTTATCCAGGTTATTTGCAAGCGAAGCCGCGTGTAGAAACTAGGTGCATTATAAATCTCTAGGTCGTGTATCATTTTACCCGCTCAAAACGTGTCCTGTTTCCAATGTCTGTCCACACTATAAACAAACCCGAGTGCAGTTGCCAGTTACTCAAAGTAATCTCAGCAACAAACTTTACAGGCTGTGCTCGCTGTTCAAGTATGTAATTTACACTAACAGCTCGTTGGCACTAAGCCTGCGACTAAAACACTGCCTTAGGGAAGGGATTAGCTGGACAGTGAATAGATTCGGCCTATTAGGTTTGGATGAAATAGTTCTATGACATTGTGCACCGACAAATTGAGCTTAATTAGTTCTTTTTGGTAGAAGTTATATTTTTTTTATGAGCCATATGAGCCTAGGAAATTAAGTTCAAAACTCATGACTGAAACAATATACCTACGTATTTTTATACTATTCAATAAACATGATTGGGGATGGGAAAAGCCGGTCAGAGACTTTTGTTCTTAGGTCAATCGTATCTTTGGCATAAAGATTCCTTAATCATTAAATCAAACTAGTTGATGTATCGCATCTTCGTCCGCGTTACTCACGCACCCAGCGTTTAATTTCAGGAGTTCTTTTTTTTTACATAGAAAAACTTTTCAACAAGATTTTCTGAGAATCAAGTAATCTTACATAGATTTCTTGATTCTCAGATGTTGTTTATTAATAGCGTGTTTACCGATTTTGGATGTGGCATCATTACTCAACTTTAGTAAATATAAAGTTTTGAAACAATTCGGCTTTAAAACTTTGAAACCGAATTTAGCCAAACTCAAACCGGTAGCAACACTAAAAACTGCATATCACAATGTATCCTCATGAGATATTACACGGACAATATTCGATCCCGGCTTAGTACTGAGAAGTTATGAAGGATCAAATATGAGGTGATGATGTGAATATGATCTGTATATTCATGGCAGTAAAGTTGAATATCAGTTTGTTACTTCTGAGAGTAGTGGTGGGATGTGCCCTGAAATATTTGATGATTTGGGACTTGCGCTTAAGTTTTTAAAATTGAATAAAATATTAAAATCGATAGTTTTTAAAGGTAAGTCAATAGTTGTACTTGCCATTGGCTACGATTTAGCAAGCTCTAGATTTTACATGATGATGAACGACAAAAAATGACCGCGTGAAATTTTTATTTTTTCAAAAGCTATAGAAGGTTTTTAATTTAATTCAATTAAATCATTGACCATAGGCGAACTTAATGCTAAGAACCATTCCTTATCAGATAACTTTTATGTGTAGTGGATTAAAACTTAATATATTGTGGTGGCAATAAATATCAGTAAAAGTAACATTTCAAAGTCAAAAAATGTTTCTTCTATCCGACAACAACTTGCCTAAAAAACGTGAAAGCCTCCAATTCATTATTATTTCACTCTCTTCCCAACACTTACCCAACCTCGAAAGCTTTAACCCTGTAAAGGTGGTAATCCTTTGAGCCGCTGGCCGTGTTTAACATTATGAAGTCCAGGATTAAGGCTTGTTAAAAATATTGTTCCCCGACTTAACAGTTCGACAAGTTTACTTCGTGAGTTGACTTCGTGAGTTTGAATCTCTTTTTAAATGGTCTGTACCCCTAGCACGAGTTGCACAATTCAAAAACTTTCATAGTTTACGATTTCGAGTTCAATTTTAAAGAACGTTTTTTTCGTTAATTACCTAACGATTTATATGTTTTAGTGATAATCATTGCAATCTGCAATAAGATTACATTACCTACGTTGTTCAGTTTCTATTTTTAAATGCAGATTTTACAAAAAACTTACATTAAAATTGAGCTCAAAAACGAAACCTATGAACCGTGTTGTGAAACTCGTACTAAGGGTACTCTCAAGGTAGGGTACGTGAAGGTCTCTTTGTATGTGTCAGTGATGAACCTTTTTTACAAAAATAATAGTCAAGAATTTGACCACTATCACAGTAGGTGGTACCTAGGACATATCTAATTATTTTCATCATTTATTGTCATCACACCACTCTCCTCATCAATATATAGGGCATTGAGCAAGTTGCATTGATAATTGTAACAATAGATCCAGTCTACCAATGCATTACGTGCATCAATGGATTTTTTGTTTTGAAAAATTTTTGTGCGCATTACCACAAGCTCGAATCGGTGAAGGAAAACATCGTGAGGAAACCGGCATGCCCTCGAACTGAAAAGTTCGAAAGGTATGTGCTAGGTTAGTGTTCCAATAAAAAAGCGGCGATGGGCTTGCAACCTGTCACGTGGAATGCTAGCTGCTTGCTGCTTGCGTGGGCATGTATCGAACGTAATGTTTGGACTTGCCTCAGACTACCCCCTTTAGGGTATCTTCAATAGATTTGCGTACTGAGCTATATCTGAAGATATCCATAATGGGGAAATTGTCGTGAAAAGTCGTGAAGATGTATAGATCCAGTCTAGTCCAGATAAGGCACGAGCTAAGTCGAGCGTAACCAATCATAGACGCACGTTGAATTTCACGTGACATTTTGCAAGCCTGATTTGCTACGCGCGTTTATCGCCCTATCTGACCTGGCCCTAAGTTCTAGGTAAAAAACAGTAATATATAGGTAAGTTATAAATCAGTGGCGCCATCTGCACACAACTAGTGTAATTACTTGGGACAAACTTCCGGGACACGACTTACGGCGAATATTAATGTGCTACTAACTAGTTCACTAGATCAGCGCAAGCTCCGATTTTCATTCGTAAATTCTCCGTACAAGCTTGTGGCCAATTTTGGTGTTTGAGGCCGCCCGAAAACCTTAAACAGACTTTTTGTTTTTTTGTTTAAGCTTAATCCCATGATAAAGTACGCAAAGTCACCGCAACCACAAAAAGTACGCAATCGACGTAAAAATAAGGTTTTTTTGGAAGAATACATTCAATATCACAAAATAACACCCAAAAGTATTATTTGCCAACTTTCAAAACGATTACACAACAATCCAAACTTCCGAACACAATAACTTTGCCATACAGAAACACTCTTTATTTGCATACAATGAAAGCTAGAAATCGCATGATGATTTGAAGTATATTATTATTTTTTCTGTGGGAAATAAAACGTTGTGCAAATAGAAATAAGGTTCCGTATTGTTTGTTTCATCCCCTGCTTTCCATGCACTATAACTCACCGAGAGAACTTGACAAAAGTTGAAATTTTATCGAAATTCGAAATATTTCTCGGAGTATCGAAACTTGAGTGATATACTGTAAAAGTTGGGAATATAAATGAGGGCGTCTGTATAGTCGACAGTTCAAGTGTTGCATTTTAGTTTTTTTATTTGGCTATGGCATCGATTATGTCGAGTGTTCCAGATTTCAATACAAATTACGAAGTGTAAGTCGCATAAGTCAAGCGTTCCGTAGGTAACAAGTAAATTGAAAATAAATCAATAATTAAGAATTTATTTGAAGTAGTAAGAAATTAAAATGGAAATGATGGCATACCAGAAAATAAAAGTATAAAATGATTTAAGTAGGTACTTATCTTAAGTACTGCCAGCGCGTCGGGTCAACGACATTGTGAAAGTCGCTGGGCGTACCTGGATGTGAGAGGCACAGGACAGAGGAGACTGACGAATACTAAAGGAGGCCTATTTACCCAGCATTGGGTGATTCCTGGCTATGATGACGATTATAATGATCTATTAGACGGTAATCCATCAAAATAGGGATCAGATCAGCATATAATTTAAAGATCTTCACTCTAAGTTTTTCATATATTCCAAAAATTACAACTCAGACTGGATATGAACCCGTGACCTTTCCATCAATACCGGGACGTGCTAACCAACTGCTCTACCGGGGCAACTAATAGATGGAATGGACTTAAAATACAAAAAATCTGTACTCTGATATATTAACATAAATTTTATGATTATTCAAATAATGAAGCTTACTCGGACATAACTTTAAAACAATATGCCAGTCTTGACAAGGGGTTCCACCAGCAGATTACTAAACATTCCAACAAAACAATTAAACACGTTGACAGAGCGCTCCTCATAACCCGCCGCAATGACAGCTGTCAACGAGCCGTCAGTTTAGGCGCCAATTTCGCGCGTCGCGGCCATTTTGATTATATGTGTATTAGCTTGCAGTTTGACTGACATGGATCTAGGGTATTGTATGGTAATACCAAAGTCAAAGTCAACTTATGAATCATTGTTTAAGATCCTGGGATCACTTTGAATTAATTGTAATGCAATTATTACGTTTATTGTTTTACTATCTAACTAGCTTCTGCCCGCGGCTTCGTTCAAGTGGTATCCGGATAAAAAGTATCATATGTGATCCAGGCCACAATTTATGTATATTCCAAGTTTCATCAAATCTGTTAGCCATTCTGGCGTAAAAGAGTAACAAATATACTAATCAACATAAAAATAGAAATAAATTTATTCCCAAATAAGCAACACCTTAACCAGGAATAAAATAACATATATCCGTACAAACTTTCACGTATCTAATAATATTATATAATGACTTTACACCGACTTTTTTTTAACTCGTCTCTGACTATTCCGTGCCTGGTATCCTAAATAGATAGGTGAATTTAATAATATCTGGAGTTATCTGCAGATATTATTCTATATTACATCATGATGTGAAAAAAAAATATTTGGAAGAAAACGTCTTTGTTAATGTATTGCAAAGCACTTTATGATTTTGTTTCTACCATTTTTTGTCATCAAGCCATGTCTGAAATCTGTAAGCCTAAAAAAGTTTGACTATCCTCTTACTTTTGATTAAGTAAAATAAATTAAAATCTCTTTTATCAAATATAAATAGGTTTTCCAATGTTTTGATTAGTATAAAAGGAAGAATCCTTACGGTGGACATGTGGGTCTGGGTCCTCTGGTCGCACGACATAGCTTCTCGCACCACCGACCCCACTGCCCGTCGGCCAGGTGATGTAGCTGTGCAGGTGTTGACTGCGCTATGCCACAATCAGCCGGTCGCCAGACCACCCGTCTGTTAGTTAGCAGGATGCAATCGCGAGCCAGTGAGGTTGGCTTTGTTTCCAAACATGGAAATGGGAACCCCTTGCACCCCACATTGTTTTATCAATAGATTTGTAAATTTAGCAAGGCCTCATAAATTTGATAGTAGACTCGACTTTTAGACACTGATTCAGATTAAAATAAGTATGAAAGTCAAGGCTGCCAATATTTTCATCGAAAACAAAGTAAAATAGTGTGACTGAAGAGGAGTAGCTTTATTTAATGTAAAAACTGCGATTAAATAACAATCAAAGCAGGAAATGTTTCGTTGAGAGATGGATCCCGTAAATGATCTCAGCCTCACTCAATTTACAAATCAAAAGATCAAAAAAAGAAATAAAAATAAAAGATGGCATTACCATTACGGCGTATAAATATTTAGCATTCGGCACCGAACGCTAAAGTTAAATAATAAAAATGGCGGCTGATATGAACCGTCAAATCTCCCGCCTAATTCCGAACTGTCATGGCGTAATCCGTGTCAAAAAGTGACGTCTTTATTTTATTAACTCTGTGACGAGGGAACCAATAAATGTATTTATTTTCTTTGAGAATTTCGAGTTGTCCAAGTTTGTTATTCCAATGGGAAAAAAGTCCCTTTCTCAACTTTTATAATTATTTTCTTGACTTGAGTTAAAAAAGAAGATAATTATTGGCATTATTCTTTACCTTTTGTTTCATTTGAGTAAGTAGCTGACGTGAGAAGTTGTGGGTTCGACCCCTGGTTGGGAAACCAAAATATTAACACTTTAAATTAAGTCACCGAACATGGCCCAAACGTCAAAAGATGTTCATCACACACACATACACTTATATCAGTCCACTGCTGAACATAGGCCTCCCCTAATAAAAGGGTATCTACCTATATTTGTAGTAATTTTGAAGAAAGTTGGAACCCCTACTTACACTCCAAACACAAATGAGATAAAATTATTATAAATACAAAAGGACCCCACTGCTAAAAATTAATGAACTGAAAAAAGCAGTCGGGTTTTTTGTTTTTATAATTAAAAAAATTCCGATTTTTCTGTTTTGTTATTGACAATTTATGTTAAAACAGTAATACAAAAGTGACATGATATATATATTTTTGTATACGATCTTTCATTTGATATCCATATTGCTAGGTTACGGAAAAGAAAGAACCCCCCTCACCCTCTTTTTTTAATTTAATTTTTGTAGTTTATGTCACTACCACAATTCTGATAAATTCAACGACACCTCATATGTCAAAATTCGTCCAGCGGTTTGGGGCGTGCCAAAGAAATGGACATACATAGTTACATACATACATACATACATACATACTCTCTAAACACATTACCCTCCTTCTGACGCAGTTGGGTAAAATCAAATAATTTTACAAAAATAAAAAAAAATCATGTAACGCGATACATGCCTTAAAATATACCAAAAAGCAGTTTACTTAAGTATTATTTTTATTTTTTCAGCTTAATTTTCATTATTAAGGACAAAGTAAATTTATTTAATAACCATCATAACCATTCGCGACCAAAACTAATAAATTTCAATGATTATAAGCAAACTAATTTAGTTTATTTCAAATAGAAATTCTAGGCGTAATTATTGCGATCAAACAAACCACAGATAATAAAATAAGAAAGCAAACACATTATCCCATTTCTAATTAATTTAAAATACGGTCCACTGGCTTTTAATTAACTTCGTGCATCAGATACTTATCGTAGCGTAGTGTGGGGAAACGCGGCAGAAATGTTTTTCGATAAAAAAACATCGAAAGAAAATAGCAAAAAGGTTTTAGTAAAAACATGGTTTTTAAGTCTCAGTACTAGGTTCAGAAAGCCCAATGTTTTGATTATGTACATATTTGTTACCAGTATCAAGATAACAGACATATACGACGGAAAAATAGAGAAAATTTATTTTTTATTTAGATAGAGCAACATTTTGAATGTTTTAAGATTGGATAAAAGTAAGTGCATAGGAAAAAAACATGTTTGGGAAGCAGAGAGACCCACAATCAAGAAAAATAGTACGTTGTCTTGTGCATCGTAGAGTAAACATAAAACGACATGCTGAGGGGGCAGATAATAGTTGAGATAACATCATTTACGATAAAACGTAACCGAATCATCGACAAAATTGACAACTACACACAACACTATCGATTTGCAGCTGGACTTCAGTGAGAAATAAGATATAACTCCTTTCTAGAGTTTATTTCGAACTGCTTTTTAAAACGTTATATTTATTTATTGTAATAGAAATAACTGATATTCTGAAGCATCGTTTTGTTCATATCAGTCTAAATGGTTTTTGTTACTCTCTTTTTAGAGACAGAAATAGGTATATGTATACCTTCTTCCCGTTTCATGATCATTTTGTATTCAATACTCAATATGTACTCAATATGTTTCTTGTTTCCTTATGTGACTAGACATATAAGTGGTAGGGTATAAAGCTGTTCTTATGGGCCCTGATGAACTGAACTATAATAGTAAGAAAAATGACTTAGTATTTCACTTTTACACAAATGATTACTTAATTCTATTTAAAAATAACAAGTACTTACCTGTTAAAAAACATGATTATCTTTATAGGTACTAATACCTACTAATAGTACCTATTAGTAGGTATTAGTGCCTGAGACGCAGTAGGTTGCGGGTTCGATTCCCGCTGCGGGACAAATGTTTGCATGTTCTGTAGATATTTGTCTCGGGTCTGGGTGTTTTCTATGAATGATATAAAGAAAAGAAAGAAAGAAAAGTCTTCTATTCTGACAAATACGTAGCACGACAATGATTTAAAAAAATGGACAAAGAAGATAACATGAAAAAAAAAGAAATACAAAAAATAAGAAGTTTGCGTTCAATGTGCGTTGACTGCTGCCGTGAATATTGTCAGAAAAAATATATATGTTATGTATGTATTTACAAAAAAATATATGTAATGTAGTATAACAATCATGTGGTTCCCATAATATAAGCTCTGCTTAGTTTGGGGCTACATGATGCAGTGTGATTACGTCCCTCATTATTTTTTATTATTTATTTATTATTATTAAAAGAACATACAAAAAAATAAGGCCTTGGTACATTGCTGCCTGTTGGCAGCCAGGGGATTAAGTTGTGTCTATTAAGCTGCACTATGCTGCAAGAAGCCGCTGCCAGAACCCCGTAAGTTATTCAGTTAGGTGTACCACGGGTATGTGAGGCAAGCTTGGGTTCCAAAGATAGATGGTTGGAACCACTCCCGCCGTCTATCGTCTGGTTAGGTAGGTAATTATTCCCAAAAAACAATTTAAAGTTTTCCAATGACAATAACAAAGTTTGAGTCACAAAGAGATGGTATCAGAGTCACACGTGACAGACAGACGGACGGCCGCTAACGAGATTAACGAGGGCTTTTGGGCTTTCAGCATTTTTAGTTATTTTATAGATTAAAATAAACAACGTAATTTACGTAAATATTTACGCCGCGGTAGTTAAGTCTTCTAAGTATCAACCATACATAGCGGAGGTGAACAATGAACTTTGACAGATGGGAATGACAGTCTACGGAAACCAAAGTTTTGACGCAAATGAAGTTGCGCACGGGTCAGTTAGTTTATCATGTTTTCCTCATTACTACCATTATGTTCATAATCATCAGCCTATAGCAGTCCACGGACTCCGAACTCAGGTAGGTAACTACAAGCTCAACACGAGTAAATGGTTCTATATTGAGGAGTCGATGACGCGCTGCGAATGTAGTACAGATCTTCGAGCTATGTCACATTTGCTAGTCTGCCCATTGTGCCCTACCAGCTGCACTTCTCTGCGCGGCTACTGAAAACGCTATAGATGTGGCTAAATTCTGGAAGCGCGAGCTATACCAGCCAAGAAAAAACGTGAATGTATCATTGACAAGAAGAAGAAGAGAGTCCACAGCTGGACATAGACCATTATTAACATTTAGCCTTAATTTTTAATCGTTTGCCCACAGTAAAACCGAAGTCAGTGGAGCTAATCACGGGTGATGGTCAAGTGCTACAAGATGGCGCCACTCTCGGACCACTGCTGGAACGCGCGAAGATCAACATCAGCTGCATCGTCAGGGAGGGGAAACCGCAGCCCAAGGTTGTTTGGTACTTCAACGGAAAAGAGAAGCTTGATGGTGAGTTTATATAGTAAACTATATATTTTAATAGAAATATTTGGCTTTATTTATGAACATCGAACGTTTTTTATAAACGATGCTTTGGCTATTGGTATCTCTCACCGTTGGATAATGACAAACAGTGACAGAGCTAACTTTGACCATTGCTTAACTTTGAGTAGCGTTCATATAAGTAATGGGGATTAGATTTTACTTCGTTTTTGACAGTGTTTGTTACAGCGCCATCTATTGCGTGTCTGGTTTACAAATTTCAGATGTTTTCCTTTGAGCTAGTCCCTTAAACGGTCCCTTTATCACGATTCTTAGTTAATTAAAATCTTAGATTGTTTAAATATAACAGTTGTAATTATTTATTTAAAAATATTTTAGAAAACTAATAACTAAAGGTAATTAAAGGTAATTAAATGATATATGTACGTATTATAATTTAATATACTTACATATTATTTAATTCATTTGCACACTCATAGCTATTTACATTTGTAATCTACAGAATTATTATTTGTTGCGTTATTTTTAATAGTCTTTTCAACTATAATAGTTAAAACAATCGTTAATGATGATTGGCTGAATCACTTTTAATTCTTAAATCATTATTACAATACACTCATAATGCTTATGACAGGGATATTTAAAGTATCCAAAATAAAAATTGTCATTAACCATAATAGCCACCACGACAACGCTAAATCGACTTTATGCCGTCCAATAGAGACTCAAATTAATGTGCACCATTAAATATAAGGTTACACCTATATGTATGGTAATTTCACACACATTTTACTGTTATTAGCCCATTCAAATGCTTTAATTGAAAAGGGTAATGTAATTTGAATATAATGGCTTACATTCTGATGTGTAGGGATAAATCTTGCGAATATTCGTAGTTTAGTTAAGAGAAAAAGGAAAAATTAAGCCAAAGGAAGGTTGATTGAGTGAATTAGATGTAAAATACGCGAGCAAATAAGAATAAAGAGACGTTGATATTGACGATGCAGTAAATTTAAATAATAAATTTATTTTACAGTACCTAACTCAAGATAAAACTATTGATTTAAGAAAACCGTTAGTAAATTTTGAAGATAAAACCTTTGCTGATATTTAAGTGAAATAATTGAAAGTTATAAGTTAGTTTAGAAGTTACAAGAATATTCTACAGCTTCACGCACGCCGTACCAAATTAATAACTAAATAAAACTTCGAAATAAAACATTGCTGAAGGTCGTGCCCATGCGCTTATTCAGCTTATTCTATATCAGCTTAAGAGCTGCTTCCATGTTGTTCTGTCTTGCCTCATGGCGGCAGTCAAAGGAAGCCCCGTCAGCGACTTGACTTAGTCAGACTAACGACGAGGTCATTGTTCACGAAGCCTTTTTACTACGATTTTTATAAAATTAAAACTATGGCTCCAAAAAACCGTCACTATTTTTTGAAAATAAAATCTGCAGACATTTGAGTTTAAGAAAACATGGCAAAATTTAAAGTCGTTTTGAAGTAATAACAAGTTTTCAAAGTTTTTCAGTTTAGAGTTAAAAAAGTGCATATGTACAGTTTTTTGAAAGAAAAATATTTCTTGGTCGATGAGGAGAAAGCCTCGTAAACAGACCAATCAGCTCTTACGAGAGTAAGCCATTGGTTTATATTTAAAGTACATACGAAAACTACGAGTGCCTAAACAAAAACCAGAGCTTCTTCTTCTGCGTTTAAGCTAGTGGTCAACTCTGGTGATGGAATTTTTAGACCTGAAGGAAGGTGACTAAAATAGCTGGGACCAGCATGAACGGGTCAAAACATGGACGCACTAGAATTTAATTTGACACTAAATGATCACAATTTTTTTCAATAAAAATGCACAACATATCGAGCTCACAAAACACTAAAAAATCCAGAACCAATTCGCATACATTGTCAACTGCAATGTAAATTATGCATTCAGCAAAAATCCAATTGTAAAAACGAAAATGCCGAATCAACTTTTACAATTTGAAAAACCGTCACCCACGTTTTATCTCTTGGTAGTGAAACTGGCGGGAACAAATTGATTCTCGTCTCATGAAATCGAAATGTCATGAGGCTTACCGATAAGAATGTGTGGTGCACAGACTAGTATACGTACCTGTGTGGTCCGTATTCTGGGTATTTTCACATTGTGACCAATATTACTGTAAAATCTGCTTTTAACTATGGGATGTAATTAATGTATATTACATCTTGAGCTATATATTACACGTGATCATTTGACACTTCTGCACACGAACCTCACCATTCAAACTGAGGGCGAGGAAGGGGTAGGTGTGGTGTCCAGGGACGTGTCTCGTACAAAACGTATGATGAGCGATACAATTTTATATCTCAAGATGTATATTTACCCATAAACAAAAGCTGGCTTAAAAGTAGGTTCCTACTTTGACAAGGCCGCGGGACAAATGTATGCATTATCTGGAGATATTTGTCTCAGCTGGTTGTTTTCTATAATATGTATGTTTTTGCAAAAAATATACAATTTTTATGTAGACTATCGGTCATGTGGTTCCCATAATACAAGCTTTGCTGTTTGGGGCTACATGATGCTATGTGATAGAGTCCAGCATTATGCATTTTTTATTTTTTATTGACTTTTGTCGAAAATATCGTCACGTTGTCATAATTCGGCGTCACACGAAGGTTGTGGACGTAGGTATGCGATGCGGACTGCTAAGCTGTCGTGAGAATGAGCAGGACCCTTGGCTAGAAGAGATGACGGAAGATGAACCAGGTTAGTCACAGAGGAGGAAATGAACTGTTCATATTTTCTCAAACGAACCCATCATTGAAGATATATTGATTGGCAAGGATTATAAATTGAAAATAAATTCGCTGATCGACAAATCTATATTAATCAGTCAAAGTGCAGTGGGAATAGAAATAAAGCCGGACAGTCACGCTGTTTCACATTATCTGTATCGCAATTATCTGCGGACATCCAGCCTATACCATTATTGTACTGATAAACGAGTGGGTGTGTTCATAGGCGACGCGATTAGCGCAACGATGATCAGTCTTGACACATATATACGACTTGCCAACCGTTGTTGTAGTTGTTACGTCATTGCATCGTAACTCACGCATGCCAGGAACGTGCCCTATGATGCAACGCTCTGCGTCCATCAACTTGATTCATGAAGGTGATAACTGATAACCTGATAAGTATGATGTGCGTGCCTGTCACCAGCATCTACCGTTTCATTGGAAATTTGACAGAACAGTACTTCCTCAAACGAGCCCTACACAAAAAGCTCTACTACTATACATTTTCATATTGCTATCACTTCACTATCACTACATAGTATAAAACAAAGTCGCTTCTATCTGTCTGTCCCTATTTATGCTTAGATCCTTAAAACTACGCAACGGATTTTGTTGCGGTTTTTTTTTAAATAGAGTGATTCAAGAGGAAGGTTTATATATATAATTTGCACCCGTGCAAAGTCGGGGAGGGTCGCTAGTACTTAATAATATCTCAAATTCTATAAAAAAAAATCTAGATATTATTAAGTATAGTAATATCAAAATTTAGAATATTGTAGATAAGTACTTTTTATAACCCATTGATTAACTTACAACCAACACGCTACGCTAATCGCCCCGTTCATACAATTGTCCCTGGCCGCAGTGGTCTAACCGCAATCGATACCTAATTTGGGATTAGTCAAACGGGGACCAGCTATCAGATTTCCTGGACTTTATGGACCCATTGCTGATGGGAATGTGGGGGGGGTGTTCGTGGTTGAATTAGGGTTGGGGGAGGTTAAGTGGGTATGAGCTGTAAATAAATAACCTGAATGATTAAGATGATTTATACGGCGTCGAGTGGTAAGTTTAGTTCGTAGTGTCAAGGATGTGGTTAGGTAGAGTAGGCTTGTCCAGAACGTAAATATATAAAAACCCTCTTACTTAGACATAAAAAATCTTATATTATAGGAATTTACACGCTTCTTGGGGTGTAAGGGTTTCTAAACCCTATCTTCGGAACCCAAGCTAACCTCACCTGCACGTGGTGCACCCGTTTTTTAGTTAGGAAATAACAAACGGGGCTTTGGCAATCGGCTGTTTGCGGCATAGCGCAGCCTAATACTGGTAGCTAAATCCCCTAACCACCGATAGGCAGCAGCGTCGGCGCGACGTCGGAGTGTCGGCGTGTTGGAGTGTTTAGGCCACTCGAAGACCTTCAAGATGGCTTAACGACAGAAAAAACAGAGATTATCATTTTAACGTGCCTTCCGAAGAACGGAAACGCTCAAATCTAAATGCCACTTACCCTCAAAATCCAAGTAGTGACCGGGTGTATGCTTAACCAAGAGAATCTGCTAAGAACACCAAAGGTAACCACGCCATGAGCGCTCAGAGAGGTCAATATACATTTCAATATATTTATTGCAAGTAAGAGATTTGCAAGACTTTTTTTACAATTTCATATTAAATACACATTTTTAGTGTCATAAAATTAATTTGATACATATTCCCATGTATCCCTACACACATGTGCCGAGCTCCCAGGCTCTTTTGTCATTAAGATAATCATTAACATAATAATGAATGAATAAATAATAATGAATAATCAATGAGTTAAATGTACCACTTGAGGCTTTAAGTATATCGTTTAGACTAGTGTGTACCCAATCTTGTCATTTGACCTTGTCCAAAATGACCCACGTCCACAGATACCCAGGGCAATCGATACCACTCAGCATTCCGACCACGAGTCTAAACAATAAATACAATCGTGGGGATGTTTTAAACGTTGGTTTTGTGGTTGAAGGGGATGAATACTAACTGCCTTGTGCATGTTCACATACGAACGATTCTATATGAATGAACTTCCAAAGCATTCATGTTACATTGACATTTTTTTTTGTAAATAAAAAAAATCTATTGTGTTGTACCGTGTATGGAGCTGTCGGTGAAAATTTATCAATATCACCATCATCAGCCCATATCGGTCCATTGCTGGACCGATATGGGTATCCTCTAATGAATGCCAGTTAGACCTGTCCCGAGTTTGACGCATCTATCGCCAAAAATATAATCGATAAAAATCTAAAAACAAATAAAAAGGAAGTGAATATGTACAGAAGTGTAGGTAGGTAGAGGCTATCCAAGATTTTCGACTACGACGTCACTTGGGCCGGTGCAGTAATTGGATAGTGCGCTGCTGGTTTTAGTAGAGATACGGGTTCAAGTCCTATCTGGTCCGAAAGTTTTGTATAACATTTTCAAATTGGTTTATCCAAAAATGCTTCTTTGCTAGTTTATCTCAGTTTAACTCATTCAAATGATGTTGATCATTCAAATAACTAGACTAAACATTTGTATTGCGGTCGAGTTGGTACAAACTTCCACGCTGAGGTTCGAAGGCTTTTCGGGTTTACCCACGTGGCTTATTCTTATTTACTTTTCATTTATTTCAAGGATGCCAATCTATTAAAATGTTGTTTTATAATATTTGAAGATGGAACAACCACCTGATGATAAAGTATTTAGGATGTAGTAGAGTTATTATTGAAGGGCTCATCCAGGGGACTACTAGCACTAAGTCTATTTCTGCCGTGAAGCATTATTGTTGTGTTTCGGTTTGAAGGGTGTGAGCGCCGGTGATGGCAGGCTAACACATCTTCATGCCTCCAGTTAATTAATGCATCGTATTGCACGTTACAAATATGCGCGACTTACGAATCAAGATTTTGCTTTAAGTAATGGTTACTACTTAACATCAGGTAGGCCATGGGATAAATAAGTCCAATACCTATAGAAAAGTATTGCAAGCAGTTTGGACGTGCACTGCGAAGCAACGCCATGCGTCCATCAACTTGAAGCATGAATGTCACCGGCACCCACAACCTTCAAACTGAAATACAGAAATGCTGCTACACGGCAGAAGATGTAAACATTTCTCCCGCAGTGAGACACGAACGAAGTTGTGGACAGCGAATTAACAGAGAGAATTAGAAAGCTGAACAAGGCGTAGGCTGGCCGTATCGATCCCATAACAGTTGGCCGTATAACTGATAACTGTTGGGGAAAACGAGTTCTTAAATGGAGACCGTGGCACGGCATACTTAGTGTAGGACGCCCTCAGGCCATGTGGAGTGACGAAAGGCTGCTGATAGAAGCTGGATGCGTCGAGCTCAGGACAGGGCGCAATGGCGCTCATTAGGGGTAGCCTATGTCCAGCAGTGGACTGCTACAGGCCGATGATGATGATGGTGATGAGATACGAATCCCCTTTTGCGGTTCAGCCAACGAGATCATCATAAGTTACAGAACTTTTGTTTCACCCAAAATAAATAAAATATATTTTAGCTATAACTAGGCTATAAACAATATTTATTCAATAACTTTGAAGTTATCGAAGTGCCTTAACTCAAAGCCTTAACACCTGTATCTAGGGATCCCTCCATCACGTTTAGTATGCGGAACCCGTGTGCTGGTGATATATTACCTGCGACCAAGGGATAAGAAGACTCTGGACGCAAAATTCAAGTCATTTATTAAGAAGCAATGACTAGCCACGATACCAATCTTTGAATGGTAAAGTTCATAAAGTTATTTTTTATTTATAAAATGCATCCAGATTTGAATTTAAAATTTATGCATTAAAAGTCACAAACTGTGTTTATAAAGTATGTAATTCCAAGTTTTATTTATATCTGTTCCGTCGTTACGGAGTCGATGTTGAACTAAAATGTCGGTATGTATGTATGTATATGTATAAACAAATTTGTGCATTTATAATATAGGTACTACCTTTCATCCGCAGCTCTGCTGGCCTATGGATAATTATAGGTCAATATGTACACTACGTATATTCCAAGTTTAATGTAAATCCGTTCAGTCGTTAAACAGAATACTAATAACATAAAATGTCACTATTCAAAATAGAAGAATTAACATTTCATTTAAAAATATTATTCGTTATAAATTTTAAATATTTAAAGGAAAATCATTTGCGTCCAGAAACGTCAATAATAGTCATAGCAGGAGGCGCTATGATGCATTCATATGGGAAGGTTTTTCACAAAATAACGGCGAGATAGAGAGCTACGCGAACAAAACGGCACATGAATTTTAGTGCGTTTACGTGACGGGCGGTTTTAGTTCAGGTTTTAGGCAGGCGTCTCGTAGCAAGCTCTTCGTAGCCGTTTCGTAGCACTGGAGTATTCGTTACTCCGTAGAGCATCGTAGTATCTTTTGTTGAGCCTCGTAGAGCTTGGTAGCATCCCATAGCATTTTGTAAATGATTTTGCCTATAGTGTGATGATGATAATGATAATTGATAGTATCAATGTATAGAAATGAACAAGAATAATTAAAAGTAGAGACGAATATAAACATGGGGTTCTAAACTGTTATTTTATTCTGAATTTATAGTATTTTTGAATAGTTATGGTATAATCAAAATGGCTCAAAATGGCTGGCCTGATTTTTAAGAGATTAAATAAATGTAATAAGATTTTTTTCTCCACGGCTTAATAGAAAACAAACACATAATAACATCATAATCAGCCTATAGAAGTCCACTGCTGGTCAAATAATTATTAAACAACACACAATTTCTTGATTTTATTGTGAAGTATATAATATTATGATTATTTTTTTAAATAATTATGGACACTATTACACAACAATATATAGCCCCAAAATTAAGCTGAGCAAACCCCCTAATACTTATGTACATTTTTTTAAATTTCATACATAGAAAACACCTAGACCCGAGACAATTTTTTGCAAATCACACAAACTTCTTCCTCGTGGCGGGAATAGAACCTGCAACCTTCTGCGTTTAAGGGAGGCCCTCAACCACTGTGCCACAGAAGTCGTCCATTTTATGATAAGCAGTTGTGTAGCTCATACAAGAAAGAATAAACTGAAATTGCTTTGTCAAAATATACACACGTAAGTATACATAATGGAAGATCATCGTTGTATGATCCTCAACATGTTTGAACATGATGCCACGTCACCTGTCTGACACGCAGATACGACGCAGCGGTCACGCACCGTTAACGCAGCGTAAACGTCACGTAACTGTCACGTTTGATTCATGTGACATGGACCGTGGCTTTTAACTGACATAATTCTGTTGTGACACTTTGTGAAGATACCTCATTATCATCACCATCATCATCATCAACCTATTTATAGCAATTAATAATCAATTAATTAATAATAATCTATTTGGTAAAGACTATTTACACGTCATTTCAACTTCAATTGAGTACCTATAATTTATCTAGTTTTTGGTTAATTTACTCCTCATAAAATGCCTTACTAATGAGTCATTGTTTTAATTTATGTTTGAATAACTTCAGGCTAGTTGCCTCTGTCCAGTCCACTGCTAGATATAGCTCTCACCCAAGGTTCGCCGCTCATATACTGAAAATACGCTTATTCATGCAAATAAATATCTTTTATCTTATCCTGTACCTACATTTTTGAACTAAACTGGCTCGATTGCTCAGCTAGTCACTCTGTCTTCTCAGCTGCTAGTCGTGGGTTCGATCCCAACTTAGGAAAAATATTTGTATGATGAACATGGATTTATGTTCTGTCTGGGTGTTTAATGAGTCTAAGTATGTTTGTCAGTTTCTGGTACATAGTACAGGCTCTGCCTAGTTTGGAATCAGTTGACCGTATGTGAGATATCCCGTATGTATTTATATTACATAAAGAAATACTTTCTTCTATTGCAAATTGAATTAGTGAATAGGCATATACGTATAGATTTTCATCTGTCTATCCTAATTAAATAAGTGACAACCTATTAGCACTTATAACCGCTTCTGTGCTTCGGAAAGCATGTTGGTCTCGGCTTTTTGTGATATCAGGCCAAGTTGTAGGCCTTCAAACAGCCTGAAAACACCAAAACTAGATTTGGTCAGTACTCATACAAAGAAAGGAAGGAATTTCTTACATTTTAGATTTTTTCCATACGTAATGTAATTACAAGACAATCTGACTATTGAAATTTAAAGAAATTACAAAACATTTCATAGTCATTCATAAATAGTACCAGAGATAAGATACCTTCCAAAATAGCAGAAGAAAAAGAATTGGCAACAAGAATTTAGGAAAAAAACAAAACTTTTTCAAAGGCTCTTAATTTGTTTAACCACTAGTTACAAATTATACAAAAAGTTACAAAAAAGCTTATTCAAATTAATTAAGAACTAGAAAAGTAAAAAATCAACAGTTATGTCGCGGAGAGCGCCTAATTAAAACCGCATCTCGCGGGATGAAAATAGGATAAAAAGTGGGATGAAAAATGTTAAGAGACAAATTCTTATTACCTACGTGGAAAAGATTTTGTCTTTTGGGAAATGGTTAAAATGGTAGGTATTTGTGACTACCTTCGGCCCGTTAATTCACTCGTGTGGTACCCAAATTAAAGCTAGTCCGTATTATTTCAGGACATAAACTATGTATAATGTATATTCCAAGTTTCATTAGCTTCCGTGTTTGCATGGGACCCAGATAAAAGTAGTTATTCCTGGTCTAGAACTACATGAGGTGCAAAATTTCAACTCAATCTTTCAATTTCAATTTATTTTGATACCATAGCGCATAGAGACTTCTTGGCAACGTCATAACACATTCACTTATTTTAAAGATTATCTAGTATTTAGTAATGCGTTAGATTACATTAATAAATAAATGAATTTTCTTTTTTGTGATATCTTTTGTTTATTCTTGTTCTTTCTTACATATAGTTGCAGCCGAAAAGGGGTTTTGTCAGGAACGGCACATAGTTGTTAAATAATGTTCTAATCAAATACAATATGAAATCAAGTTCTTAGCGGCTGTTTAGGAGCTTTGTCACAAAAAAACAAGAAAATCCGTTTTGTAGTTATGGGTCGGAGAACGAATTAGGTATTATAAATGTGACGATTTTGATTAATATCGGTGTTATTTATTATATATATTTTTTAATGTATTGGTAATCATTAGTTAATTTAGTTTGTTTGTCTGTTTAGTGTAAAATTGATAGTTTATAATTTAAATCTACTTTTTGTTGTCTGTTTTTAAACAATTATGTAATTCAAATACGAATTGTAATGAAATTGTTTAGAATAGATAAATAAATGAATAAACCAACATCTTCACTTAACTTACTGTCAAAATCTTTGTAAAACGCTTTGAGTGCTTAATAATTTATCGCCATACCTGCTGCAAGACGTGCTCGGAAATGGCGTATAGCGTCATGTCCGAGGCCCATAATTAACGTGTTAAGATAAGCCTTGGATGAGTGAACAAAATGCGTCGAACCAATTTTTTTTTCCTATCTTTCTATACCAGATAGAAATTTGACCTTTATTTAGTTCCCAAGATATTTAAAAAAAAACTCCAGCACAACATGCGACTTTTAAATTCTTTTTCATATCAAAAGATTTCCTAAACAAAACAAACTTAAGCAGTGCTTAGGAGCCACTTAAGTCGTGGAGTCTTGCAGCTGCGTCTTAAGATAAGGAGTTAATTTGTTTAATAAAGACAGCATTCTAGATTTTCAGAGTCTGGGATAAGAAAGTTCATAGAATATTCTTATTATCATACTTATAAGTATTATGAAAGTGTAGACGTTTGGATTTTAAAATGTTAGGTAGAGAAGCGCTCGTACCGTGGCTTATTTCGATATTATTATCAGATGATCAATTTAAGGAGCAGTCCGCCTTCCCTCGTCACTATCTTTTTTCTGCGCAGCAGTAACTGTAGACTTCAACAAGTTGTTGATGAGGATGTTGTTGTTGATGATGATGATGATGATGTTGAGGATGAGGTTGATAGTTTACCGTCTGGATGGGTGACCGCTTAGTGAATGATATTACAACACCATCAACAACAACTTATATGACCGCTTATTACTTTGTGTTGAAGTATAGCTACATACCATTTTGTGAAAATAAACTAAGTATATAAATATGAATAACACCAGTTATATCATATATATTTCCGTTGAACTGATATAATCACAACACATCACATCACACTAATATTATAAATACGAAAGTTTGTGAGTATGTATTGATGTATGGATGAACGTTTGTTACTCTTTCACGCGAAAACTACTGAACGGATTTGGATGAAACTTGAAATACACATAGTTTATGACCAGGATTAACACATTGCTACTTTTTATCCGGGTACCAAAGCCGCAGGCGGAAGCTAGTATTATATATTATAGCCCCCTCCCCTCAGAAACTCATGCACCATCCTATTAATATTACACTAGCTTCCGCCCGCGGCTTCGCTCGCGTGGTACCGGGACAAAAAGTAGCCTATGTGTTAATCCAGGTCACAAACTATGTATATTCCAAGTTACATCCAAATCGGCGTGAAAGAGTAACATACATCCATACATCCTCAAAAATTTTCACGTTTATAATATTAGTACGAAATAGAATTTTCATTCCATTCATCCTTTGTATCAAAGTAAAGTAAATATGAACAGTAGAACATCAATACTCCGGCACAAAAATAAAAGTTCAACTGAAAATAGTAATCGGTTTCGGGGTTCCGGAGCGGAATAAAAACTATCGGCTCAGAGTCGTTCGTCAGTCGCGGTCCGTGTGCGACGGACGGCTGCACGTTGATTGGTTTAACAGCGACTCTCAAACTTTAACATCTACCAGTAAAAATATAACTCAATGTAGGACGGTATCTCACAGCATCATGTAGCCCCAAACTATGCCGAGCTTGTATTATGGGAACCACATGATTTTATTTTTTTGTAAATAAACCCGACAGTTATTTGCAGAACTAACAATTATTTGTTTTGCGACGGGAATGGAACGCGCCACTTTCTGTATCTCAGGTGAGCATTCGCCCGTTGCACTAATATGGAGCTTTTTTTTTGTTATAATATTGGTACAAATTGTAGGTTGATTCATAAAACATTATTTATGTGTTTAAGGTATGATTCATTATAACAAAAAACTGTTATAATTTATGCTGCTGCTGTAGACGCATCAGCGTCGAAAATGCGAGGAGCTGTATCCTAACCCCGCATGCCTGGCGTGAGGATAAGGGCATATCCTCGGAAGGTCTATTTTCAGCAGTGGGCTGATTAATATAGGCTTTTATTGTTGATAATGTGTATTTTACGGTTCATCCAAATCTCTGTTATGGAGTTGAGTTGGATCGAACATACTCACAATATTTTGTTGTGTGTTTCCAAGTAAATTTTTGCTTTTTCTATTTTTATTGCTCTCTCTCTCTCTTTCTCTCTCTCTATCTCTCTCCCTCTCTGTGTGTGTGAGTATAAATATTGCGAGTATGTTTGATTCGACTCAACTCCATAACAGAGATTTGGATTCACAGAGAGAGAGAGAGAGAGAGCTAGAGAGAGAGAGAAAAAGAGACGCAGAAACTTTAGCATTTGTAATTTTAGTGTGATAAAACTTTGAGCACCGCTGACTTGATGTGCGGCCGAGGCATATCTCTTTCAATATTCGTGATCCAGTTGGTTCCGTAACTTTTGTTACTCTTTTATTTACATATCCTTGTATGAGCAAAAATAAAGGTATCTATTTTAAATTAGGTTTTGAAACATTTCTTTTTACTATAACCGAGGATTGAATTGTGATACTAGGTCCTAATGAATATACCACAGAAAATATCTACAACTCAATAGAAGAAGAATGCATGAAAATTTGTATCAGAACCAGCTGTTGCTGGTTTGTTATTTCCTCTCCAGCCTATTTAATTGGTATGGATGGTACTGCTATCAGTTTGCATAAATACGCACGTCAAAAAATTTACTGGCCAAATTGTATGAAAGTATGTGTAGTTGTGGCGAACCCCATTCTAGTAGTTTGATAAGTTTTCTCTTCTGAGGATTAAACAGTGTTTTTTTCTGCAGCCATAGCAAATACAGAGAAACTGGCTCAGGAACTATTTACTCTATTATTATGAAAATTATCTTGTCATGTTTAAAAATTAAAATATTCATCAACCTTTTTTTAGTAAATCGACAAAATGGCAGTGGGCTGGCCATATCTGCCGAAGAACCGATAACCGTTGGGGTAAACGCGGTTCGGCAAACGAATTGTAGGTCTCCCTCCGGCTAGGTGGAGTGGAGAATTGCGAAAGGCAGCTGGTAGAAGCTAGATGCGTTGAGCGAGAACAGGGCGCAATGGCGCTCATTAGGGGAGGCCTATGTTCAGCAGTGGACTGCTATAGGCTGATGATGATGATGATGACAATGACATACTTTCATGTTATTATTATTTTATTCTACTGGTCAAAAACAATCGGAACCGCAGAAGTTGGTCAAATTCATGGAAAACTTTTACAAACTTGTATATAAAGTCTAAAATTTATTCTGAAATTATTAATGTAACTATTATCATTTAATATAATGACATAATTATTTAATTGATATAATCATTTTATTTATTTTCATATATAATAATATAATATAGTGACTTTATTATACTTAATTATTCATTGAATTGATAAATTAATACTTTATTTTTTTCTATGAATGTAACGAGTATCAGAAACTACGAGTACTTACCGTTAAACTGACTCGACTAAGTTTTCCCTAGAAAAGTCCAAACAAACCCGGGAAGTCGACCCATGGCCGTGTCTCCTGTCAAAGGATTTTCCGGATTCTTGTGAAGTAGTTTAGAATCCCTCGTTTTCCTTAAAAGCCTTAAGTTACACATGTTCTTTTAAGTTTTTGAGAAATGTTAAAGTTCAGGTAAAGAGTGTTCAAAGCCATGACCAACGTGCCTTCCGAAAAGCGCTCGGATGTGAATTCTACAAAACGGTCACCCGTTCAAATTATGACCGGGCGGAGTGTTGCTTAACCAAGGTGATTTGCTAAGTACACCGAACGGATGCGCTCAGATCTAAATGCTATTAAACGGTCACCTATTGAAGTAGTGACCGAACCCGAAGTAAGCCTCGCCACGAGCGCTGTGCCAGTGTCTCCTGACTGCCTCTTGTGACCTAGATTTAAAAACATTTCTAGATCTGGAATCTAGTTCACATTCCGAATTAAAAGACTTTTCGGAGTTTTAATTAAAATTTAGATTGAAAAAGCTTTAAAAAGGAGACATTATTTTTTATACCCTCAAATAGGCGCAATAATATAAAAGTTTGCATTTTTAGGAAAAATTATAGTAAAGAAGAGCCTCAAATAGGTACCTAATTATGAAAGTTAGTATTTTTAGTCAAATTATAATAAAAGTATTGTTTAACCAGTGCCCTGATGTTGTCCAGTGTTTCTTAACACGTTGACTGAGGGCCTACTCTATTTGAGTTTATGATAGCTTACATGAATGAGTGTAGGTTTAACAATATGTTACAATATAAATGGTCACCTATGTAAGTACAGGCCAGACTCATGAAGGCCGTGTCTTTGGGAGCATGTATGAAAGTTCATCTCTTGAGAACGGCTCGACTGATTTGGCGGTTGTTTTTTTAAGGATAAGTTTTGTATACATAATAATAGGATATAGTTTCATGCACAGCATCGTCTAGCCTTAAACATAGCGGAGCTTCTATTATGGAAGTCACATGACTGATGCACTACTTACATACATTTTTTGTAAATACATACATATCATACATCGAAAACACCCGGACCTGAGACAAATATATATTTGCAATTATTGAGTACAAACATTTGTCTCGCGGCGGGAATCGCACCCGTAACCTTCTACATTTCAGGCAAGCCTTCGATCATAGTGCTCGTCAAAAAATTAAAATCCATGAATTATTTTTTGAAATACCCAGAAATAGTCGGAAAGAATGGTATTTTTTGTATGAAAATCTCAATAAATAAAATATGTGACGTGCAGTTTGACAGTACTACTGTCACATATTTTCACCCGTACGACACCGGGTGCGGGCAGTTAGTATACTTATAAACAAAGGCTATCCTCTGCCTACACCTCCAAGCATGTGGCATTCACATTTCAAACTGCAACAACAAGAAACTAATTTCTATTTATTTAATTTATCGCGACACGAGGGAAATCAGAGCAAACTTTAATTTAAATTAATTAAAATACTTTGGAAATCACCAAATGGTGGACAGTTTTTGTCGGAGTAATGGTGTGAAGGCTAAGGCATCGGGGGTACGAACCGAAGTCCTAATGTATGAACTTAGAAGAGTAATGTGTTATTTTTTTTATTTTGGATAGCAACAGTATCTAAAACAATATCATTAAACTTCATAATATTACCCAAACCAGTAAATCTTCCTCCGTTATATATTACAAGTAAACGAAACATATCACAGTGTTTACAACAAACCTAATAGCAAAACAATTTTAAACTGTACTAAACAAGAACTAGACAAAAGTCGGTACTCGAATGCATACTTATGATTTAGGTACTAAGATAAATTATCTAGCATCTAACGTTAGTAGTACGAACTTGGTCATGCCTCTGGTATCAACACTTAACGAACGGTATACAACCAACTATTCTGTGTTCGATTTTTTAATTATTATTATTGATATTTTAATCACAACAAATAAAGCATATTTTTTGTGATCAAAATATGAACTGATGACACATTAGAAGTTCTAAGCATGAATTTGGAATTCGGAAACTAATATCTAGGTTAGTATATTATCTTGTAATTTTGTGTTCTCTTGTGGTAGATCTGTAATAAATTTATGAATCGAAGAAGAGTGTGGTATAGGTGCTGCACAATCCTACTCCAGCTAAGCCCATGTCCCAGGCACAACAGCGTTGTGTTCAGTAAGTAAAATTTACCACTCTATCATATAGGACTGGATGCAAAATGCCCAGTCTTCTCACCTCTATAGCTAGTTGTAATTCCTCTGAACTTCTCTCACTTGTTTCGTTCGGCATCCCATCTCTTTCTAGCACGTGCATTGGGATCTACTGTCTCGCTCTAGTATTAATTGTTCTCGAGTGAAGTTAGTTTAAAACAGCGTTTTAAAATTGGAATTGAAGTGGTTTCATTCGACTAACTAACTTGGATTGTGTTTGCCTATTTTATTGAAATGTACTTACTAGCATATGTATTAGTTTCTTCTTTTTCTTTGTCGTATGAGTTAGTGGTCAACTGTGGTGTCGGGGTTTTAGGCCCCACGAAGGCCTCCAATATGGCTTAACGCCTGAAAAAGGCGGGACCAACATCTTAACGTGCCTTCCAAGGAAGAGCTCGCTTTGTTTGTAAACGTTTGATGATTTCTGTGACGTAATGGGCTAAGACCCGCCTGAGATGCAGACGGTTGCGGGTTCCATTCCCGCCTTGAGACAAATTTTTGTATAACCTACAATTTATTTGTTGTTGGATCTATTATATTAAGTCTCAAAAAAATATGAGTAGTATATCAGTCATAACAATAGTTCCGCTTTAGTTTGGGGCTAGTTGATGCTGTTTGATTATCTCCAAAATATTTTTTTATTTATTACTTGTCGGTAAAATTGTGGGTGCAATCCATCAAGAAAGATGGTGCAATTCACTTGGATTGTGCGTGAAATTAGTTTGTCGGTGCAGTCGACCCGCGCGGGCCTCCACGCGATATAAATAGAATAAAAACTCTATGATGTTACCAACACCAACTTAAACATAAAATAAAAAACATAAACTGACTTCAAATAAATCACTTCTTACTTTTGGGCTAAAAAATTTTGAAAATCGGTTCACAATTGACGGAGATATTGGTGATCATAGGGTGAAAATTACAAGTGAGGATGAGGTTTTTTGAGTTTTCCGGGAAAAGTACCAATCCCTCAGGAATAAAATTTATATGAGACCACCTATGAAGTATACTCTTTTAAACAAAAAAAGAATTTTGAAAATTGGTCCACAATTGACGGAGTTATCAGTGAACATACATAAAAAATAAAAATAAAAAAAGGTTCCGACGAATTGAGAACCTCCTCCTTTTTGAAGTCGGTTAATAAAGAATCAAACAGACAAAAATAATACTTAAAGTACAATGTAAGTCAAGTTATGGATTTGTAATTATCCACTGTAAAATTTAGAACTCTAGACAGTTATTTCAACAAACCAAAATGCTAGTTACAGAAAGCCAGGTACACAAGTTTGTTGACCAAACACAGAAGCAAATAGTCTTAGTCAAGTACAGAGTAGTCGAAGAGTAGAGTAGAGTAACTGTGGAGTAACCGAGGATCTCTCCTGGGAGAACTAATCTAATGGAAGTGCTTCCCAATGCCTCAATCTGAAAATGTATTTGTCATTAGAATCGTTAAGTTGATTGCTTCGAGCGACGTGTGTTGATTTAGTCACAGTAGCTAACCAGTTTCCCTTTAATATTGTGTGTGTTTATAACATGGTATACTTGTCTGAAATAAACGATTTTTATTTATTTTTACCGAATTCAAAAAAGGAGGTTATCAATTCGTTACGTATGTATGTAATAATAATGGAATTTCAAAATTTTCACATATGTGAATTTCTTATGGCTTCCAAACAAATATACAAAATTTAAGAGGTGTATATATGTATGTATGTTTGTCCACGCATATCTCCGAAACTACTAATCTGATTTTTACCATTCTTTTTTAATAGCTTACATTTACTTCAACTTAGGGAATAATGCAAGTTTTATCAAAATCGGTTCAGCAGTTTTTAAGTTATGGTTTAAATACGTATCATTCATTGTAATGGCCAGTTGCTACATGCGCGGTGTCGGAGGGAAAATCTCTCAAAACCTTGGTCACATTCTAGTGCATGTAAGAAAAATGGGATTGCGGCATAGCGCAGCCTAACAGCAGCACAGCTAAATCCCCTGGCCGCAGCAGCGTAGGCAGTGCGAAATGTTGTGCTCTGCGATCCCCAAGCCACATGCTTAGCGTGGTTATTATTAGCATAACCTTCATTATTACGGGAGGCCTATGTCCAGCAGTGGTCTGATATAGGCTGGTGTGGTGGTGGTGGTTAATCTGACCTTAGGTTTATGTATACCTACAACTGGGAATTTCTCGCAGATTATAGTACTTAGGTACTATAATAATAATTTGCTTACTTCTCCACACATCCTGATTTTGAAGATCATGATTTGCGTAGCCTACTGACATATATACCTAAGTGCCTACTTATTGCTGCTATTCAGAAGAAAATTTGTAGAATTTATTGGTGAAGGTGTATTCTGCTGACAGGCAAACGTGGTGTAGGACGCCCTCCAGCCAGATGGAGTGATGATTTGCGAAAGTTTGCTAGTAGAAACTGGATGCGTCGAGCTCAGGACAGGACGCAATGGCGCTCATTAGGAGAGGCCTACAATGGATTGCTATAGGTTATTGATAATGATGATGATGATGGGGTATTTTGAAATCCCCAACCCAACGCTGGGTATGGATAACAAAGCATACCCTGCGTCGGGATTAAGGGCAGGTACATAGGCTGTTGTTGTTGTTGTTGTTGTTGTTGTTGTATGAGAGAGAGAGAGAGAGAGGTATAATCGAACCGGCGACAGCGTTTCAGATACAAATTCTCACGCATTGCCATCTATTTGATAGTAGGTTTACTTATCTGTGGGTGTACCGCTCAGTGTAATTGGGTTATTAGAAAGTTAAGCAACCCTCCGCCAGAATGGTATTTGGATGGGTGACCCTGGAATGGGGTTAAAGATAAAATAATAAATAATGCTGGACACTATCACACAGCAACATGTAGCCCCAAACTAAGCAGAGCTTGTAGTATGGGAAACACATAATTGATGAACGACATAGATTTTGTTTTTGTGAATACATACATATAAAACACCATGAAGGGAAACAAATAATTGCAGAACGTAGAAACATTTGTCTCACGGTGGGAATCGAACCCGCAGCCTTCTGCATCTCAATCGGACCTTCGCACACTGCGCCACAGAGGCCGCTGAAGATAGTGGACATCTTTATGCAGTGGACTTCCACAGGTTACGGATAATTATGTAACTTCACGTCAACTGTTACGTGCACGTTACATGTTCTGTACGTAACGTAACGTATTTTGCGTTCAGGAATACGTTTCCATATCAGAAGGAATCCAACTCAAACATCTGTTGAAACTTGCACTAGTAATTGCGGTGTGGAGCAAGCTTACCACTGCCCAAGATTTAAGCAGAAGCGAGCGCGGGTGCATTTTTTACACTGGCTTAAAGTAACACTATAAAAAATCTAAAGTTTACCATGCTTGACCAATCAGCTAAAGTTCAATGTGGCTAATTGGGCAATTGACTATACGTATAATATTGACAATCATACTATATATTTAGGCGTGAGTAGGTTAGTGAATTTTGAATGTATACTAAAGAAATTATTCTTTGTATTTTGATGTCATGTTGTTAGTATACATCAAGTAGAAAAAAAGCGCGTAATTATGCTTTAAAAATAATTAACTAGGTACTAAATAGTTAAAAATGTAGGGGAGTAAGTATCTATTTTTATTTTCTTAAGTTCCTTGTTAAGTTGAATTACGTTTGTAAGTTACTCTGTTACTTACTTTGAAAAAAAAAAACATAATTTCATTCTTTATTCAAATTCAAACAATAGAAGAGCCAACTACATTATGTAAAAATTAAAAAGTTAGATCAAAGTTTATAATAGTTTAGTTTTATTAGTTTAGCGAGTCGAAAAGTATGTACGTGTTCTTCGCATGTTGACGTGTCCTTAAAAGTTAAATAGATCGCAGATTGCTCACACTTGCACCATACCCCACACACAGCAACTTGCAGGGATTTTAGCTGGCAAAGGAAAACTTGGTCCACAAATGCTAGATGACCTAACTGTTGAATTGCACTAGATCTATTGATCCAGGGCTTCTAGACACAATTCTGCTAGCTAACTAGTCTAGTTCTGTAAATAAATAGACTAGATAGAATTAAGACACACTAGTGAAGCTATATTTTTAAGTTAGCGGCGTATTGCGTAAAGACCTTCACACACAGCAGCCATAATATCGGGTAAATAGGTAGCAGCAGTAAAAGAGCAAACGGGTTCTTGAGTGGGGATCATCGCTCGGCAAACGTAGTGTAGGACGCCCTCCGGTCAGGTGAAGTGAAGATCTGCGAAAGGCTGCTGGCACAAGCTAGATGCGTCGGACAGGGTGCAATGGTGCTCATTAGGGGAGGCCTATGTCCAGCCGTAGACTGCTATATCTGGGATTTATTCATACATTTACTAAGATGGAAAAATGTACATAATAGCTGTAGTGTGTGGTCTCCTGACGATGACTATGAAAAAATGTAACGAGACATATTGTGCTATATACTTACCTAATAACTGCCGTGTGAAGGCCTAGAGATAGAAGCCAACTCTGGTATCGGAGAAGGCCTCCGACATGAATGAAGTACAGAATCTCTCAAAAACAATAATTATTGTTAACATTTTATCGAGCTGAGGACAGGGCGCAATGGTCCTTATTAGGAGAGGCCTATGTCCAGCAGTGGGCTCCTATAGGCTGATGATGATGATGAAGATCTTCTATCACATCACACTATTAATAGAATTGTGACATTTTGTGTGAGTTACTATGTTTGTTGCCACTCAACTGCGCAACGGCTGAACGGATGTAAACGAGTCTTAGTATGGAGCCAAAGCTTCCAGGCGATAATATTGTACCTTTTATAGTTAAAGTTTTTCAAAGTCTGTTTCTTATATTAAGGAGTACAATAAAGATTTTCCATTAATTCATTCATTAACTAATGGATTTTATGAAAACAAACTAGAAAAGAATTTGTTAAAAAGCCAACTACCCAATAAATTGATGGCCCTCTCAGTTAAAACAGTTACCTTACGCCCTTTGAAGCTGAAAAATCGTATTTTTCGCCAATACTCGGCGAGATGTTGGAAAACTCAGAAAGCGTCAAAGTGCAAATAAATAATTCTCCAATGAACCGGCAGGAGACATTGAAATCCTTTCCGTGACGTCACAGGCTGCCGCGTCTTTCGATAGGATGTCATTCTGCAGTTAAGTAAAATATTTACTTATTTTAAATATATTTATTTAATATCGAAATTAAATAAAACCGTTTATTCGATACTGATTGAAAGACAATCCGTAATCGCAAACTTGGCTCAGTCCTAGAGACTAGTGTATCTTGATCTTCGATCAACTATACAAAGTATTTTGCTCTATCCGCCCGAAAACGGCTTGTCTAAAACTCCGCCAAAACGCATCGGAGCAGCAGTTTTCATATAGACAGCTTAATTAGGTTTTCTGTCTTATTGTCTTTAATAAAGAGGCGATATTTGTATGACGTGCTTTTGACAAATGATAGCTAGCAATATATTCCACAGTGCATAGTACGGCGCGCGTTTACTTACCATTCTCTTCACGTGAAAATAACTTGCATACAAAATATTATATTTTAAGTAGGCACACATGCAATATTAAAAAATGTACTTTAACTTACTTTAGCTAAACTATTTCTTGCAGAATGTTTATTCAAGGTTTGTCGAAATTCTACTACGGTACACTGCGGGTCAAATACACAATTAGAAACAATTAGTCACAGTGTGCATAAACTTAATAAAGTAATATATTAAATATTTTATCAATATTGCGTGAGAAATCATAATAATTAATATAATTTTTTTTATTATTAAGTCTGAAAGTCTTTTACTTATGTCTACTACTAAGCATATTAGATACTTACTTGTTGCAAATTCACGTAATGTAAAAAGATAAAATCTTTCAAATGCTTTTTTAGGTTATTTATTTTATTCTTGCCATATTAATTATGATGATGATGATTATGATAAACCCAATTATTACATAAATCTGATATCTTATTTTTTTAACAAATCTGCTATGCTATGCTATATAGTAAAATTTTGTAAAACACCCAGCTCTTCTCAAAAAATACTTTTTAGTTGCTTCATCTTGCACATCACTATCCAGGGTCCACTGCTAACAAAAGTCACAATCCCAAGACCTTTCCTCGACCGTTGAAGCTCAAGTTCTTTACTTAAAGTTAAGTAGCAAGTTTAGTTACTTATTGTGATTGAAAAAAGCATTCAGTTGACGGAGTCGTTTGAAAAAGCTTTATCGTGTCCCGTCGCCTTTAGTATTCAATTCAATGAGCAAAATGCTGTGTACCTAGTTTAGGAAAAAGATTTCGATTAATGGCAAATAAATTCTTTAAGTACACCCTGTATTGTATTTTGTTTGATGGCGTTGTTGGCGCAGTGGGTTAGCCAGCAGGCCTTGTGGGTTTGATTCCCGCTGGGGGATAAAGTTTGTATGAACAACCCAACCTAGCTGAATTCTTCTCTTGGCTACCTTCTCGGAAGTTACTTCTTCTATTTTTTCCTGTATTACCTGCCCGAGGTACTCGCTAACAACTTCGATAGAATGACCTTTTTTATCGATTGGCTCCTATTGTTGAAACAAGTCAATATTGCTGTGACAAGTTCAGTAACAGTTAAGTAGCAAGTAAATTAGTCTCTCCCATGCGGATAACATTGTAAATGCTATAGCAGTAAACAGTTACATAAGTGCACACGATATAAAATAGATTTAAGTAAACTTACTTATAACTACAATAAATAAGAAGACGCCATCTATTGACAATCAATTGTGTTTTTATTAGGTTTTCTAACTTATTTATTAAGTTTAATATTATACGATAATTTGTTTTAATATGTAGCCATTTTGATTTTATTAATATAATATATTATTTTTGTACTTGTTAAAATGTTTTTTCGAAATTATTGTGTGTTACACGATTGTTCTCAATTTTTGTTGTATTATTAAATAATAAGTAAGTGGTCCAAGACCAATCTAATTAACTAAAAAAAACACATGAATATAAAAAAATGAACTTTATTTTTCAACCCACTTTAATAAAATATATAAGTAAAAAACTATTATAACTAAGCACATAAACGCATATCCAAGGATGTTTTTGCGTTTATGCGTTTTCAGTATGTGAACCGCCTAAGGCGGTTAAAGCCTCCTCCATATGCTACCACTGTTCGCTATTAACTTCTATTATCCTCATCAGAGTTTTATAAATATGCGTAAATTATGTATTAGTATTTATAGTAGTGTGCTAATATCGGTACAATATCCATTACATCAGCAGGCACTTCATTACACTAAGCTTCGGCCGAATTATCGCACTCCCACATTTCAGTATTAGTGCGATAACACAGCCCACTCAAGTAGAAGCTGGTTCAGTTCGATTAATATCCCAATTGAGCTACTATGGTCAATCTGTTCTGTAGTTCAGTTTGTAACAACCTGTCTATAAATCAGTCCACCGCTAGCATTGAGCTACTAAATATCCCACTTATGAAATATTATGTATGGCTTTTATATAATTTTCTTAATTTTATGATTTGTGACATTACAAAAATTTAATTTTGTAACATAATGATATAAAATTTAGTAAACATTGTTTTAGGCTGCACTATGTTGCAATCAGCCGTCGCCAGGGCTCCCGATTGTTAGTAAACAAGGTGACACATAGGCAAGTAAGGTTATCATAAGTTCCGGAGACGGAAGTTAGAATAATTATACACACTGTTACTAACTAGTTAGTACAATAAATATTTTAACATTGGTTTCATGAAAAAACACCGAGAAGACAAAAGTCGATTTGTTTACATAAAAAGTGCATTAAAAAAGGCATTCCATTTTGCTAAAGCAGATGCGCCAATTTGCACCTTATGGGGCTTTGACGCACGAGAGGATAGGGTGCGGGAACCGCTTACCATCAGCAGGGCCGTAGTCATGTTTGCCAACTAGTAGTATAAAAAAAAATAGAGTTAGGAAGTAAGTAAGGTGGGCTGACTCCCTTTCCCGGACTCATGTTGGTCCAGTTTGCGTGCGGTTTTATGGAGTTACCCAGCTCTTGTAAAAATCCTGCGCCGATCGTCCGAGAGCGATTAATACGAAGCTATAAATCCTGTTTAACCTAATTTGTACCGACGAAATACTCTATAGTGGGAGAATAATACTATGGTCTATTAGACCTGGTATAATAGATCCATGGGTATGACAGACCCAGTATTCGTTCCTTGTCAAAGAGTCGTTAAAATATTAATGACTAACTTCTGCCTGTGGCTTAGCTCTGTACCTGGTAGCTGGTATGGATCAAAAGTAGACTACCAGTTATACCTAGTATTGAACTACATATGTGCAAAGTTTCAGCTCAATCCGTTAAGTTTTGGCGGGAAGGAGGAGCAACATTTCACATTTCACAACGCACATTTTTTTTAAATCTTTCTCCTTTATAATCTTATAGGATTTAGGATTTATTGTAGTAGGATTGGGATTTAGGATTTCAGGGTTTTGATATCAACTCGTGGCTATATTGAGCCTTGGTGATTAGTGGGTTGAACTTTGAGTTCCAATTCGGAGGTCGTGGGCTCGAGTCTCGGCCGTGCCCCAATGGATTTATCGTTTGGAAAAATCCGTTGCGTAGTTTTAAAGATGTAAACATACGTAGGGTAGATGTAAACGTACGTACAAGACAAGCTTTTGAAAATTTTAATAAATAAACTGTGAATTTTTACTAAAAGTTTTTAAGTAAAAGGTCCAGATTAAAAGGTAGAATTAGCCGGCTGTGATACGAGATTTTCCTCAAATTAACGTGAATTAGGCACCTGCTAATCAGCTGCCTAATACCTAATGCGTGGATTACGAATAATTCATTTAGAGGTACCTTTTTGGGCTCAGAGGATGAATTAACATTTGGGTACCTTTTTGCACTAGAGTACACTCAGTGTTAAAAATCACTGAACGGCACTGACTGAGAGGAAGCCTTATTATTATAAATGTGATGTGAATGTTTGTAAGCACGTATCCCTGTAACCACTAAACATATTTATATGAATTTTAATATCTACCTAGATAGTTTAGGTTCCAGAATAATACATAAAAAATAAGATAAGTAAATAAAATGTTAGATTTTACTGTGTACAAATAACTCTGTGGCGTAGTGGGCGAAGGCCTAAGACGCAAAAGGTGGTGGGTTCGATCCTCACCACGAGACAAATGTTTGTATGATTTGCAAATTTTTGTCTCTAGACTGGGTGTTGTCTGGCTGGGTGTTGTTGTCTCATACATATAAACATTGCTCGTGAATCACTCAATTTTTTTAAAGGCGCATTTAAATCCATTGCGTACTTTTAAAGATCTAAGCATACCTAGGAAAAGACAGACAGCGGGAAGCGACTTTGTTTTATAATATGTAGTGATATCTGATGATTTATGTAGTGATATATAATGATGGTGTCTAAATGCAGCCGTCAAGTCTTCATGTCTTCAGTCAGGTCCTGTTCTCCTCTAGCAATAGCGATTGTATCAAACATTTCAAAAATTCACTTTTGTTACACTTCAGTGCTGTTTCTTCTTATTGCTAACGTAGGTGAGCAAATTCTTTTTTTAACCAAATATAAAGTAAAGCACTAGAATATACAGGGAGACAAAAATGATACAACCGTCGTTCAAGAAGAAAAAACATGTCCTAATAAAAGTAATGACAATGTAGAAAAATCAGGAAAAAACATTACAGGCTCGAGGACATAATATCAATACTTCATATATTTATTGGCATCACATGATTATAATTATAAGGTGTAGAGTTAGCGTGTGGTAGTATCACATGTGGACCCCTTGGTTCAAGGCAATATGTTGAACGCAGACCGAGGCTTTCGTTCATCAGAATTTAGGTAGGTGATTTTTTTATGTATTTTTTTAGTGTAGGACGCCCTCCGGCCAGGTGGGGTGACGATCTGCGTTCTGCGATCTGCTCGTTAGGGGAGGCCTATATCCAGCAGTGGACTGCTATAGGCTGATGATGATGATTATGATTTTTTTATGAGTAATTAGTTATTTTATAATTTTATCTTCGATTTTATGTAAGTCTTCGATGTCACTGGATTAAAAAAAAGGATATTGGAATTTTCCCACCCAGTACTAAAAATACGAGCAAGTACTTATCTACTGTGAATTTGTCCCTTTTGAAGCACAAGGTAAAACTGTTAATACATTTTCTATACATATTTCATGAGTCCCAACAGATGGCCCCTGCCGGCCTTCCTATCTACTGGGAAAGGTACAGTCAGCAAGAAATGTAGATACAGTATCATCACCTATAAAAATCCATTGCTCAATATCAAAAGGCGCTGCTCCCAAAAATTTTACTTAGACCACCTGAGAGGCAAGCAATCACACGGGCTTAATGTTCTTTTTTCTGATCACAACAACAACAACAACATTAACACCAGCCTATCAGTCCTCTGTCGGACATAGGTCTTAATTTATTATTATTTATTATTATTAATTTATTTCAGATTAAAATTCAAAACAATTAAAATTAAACAAACACATTATCACATTATTACAAAAATAGAACAAATTCTGTGTGTAATTTATTACACACAACATCCGGTTCCTACTTGTATTCTACTATTAAAAATGAGATAGCATGTGAAATGTTTGTCCTTCCTTCACGCCATAACTACTAAATGGATTGAGCTGACATTTTGTACATTATGTAGTTCTAGACCTTGAATAACATACAGGCTTTTTGTCCGGGTACCACGCGAGCAAACCCTGGCGGAAACCAGGGTTAAATAAAATGTCATATTATGGAGATAAAAAAAAATGTCCACGTCACAGGAATTTAATATCACATCACATCACACTTATATTATAAATGCAAGAGTTTGTATGTGTGTGAGTATGTCTGTTCCCACTCAACTCCGTAACGGCTGAACAGATTTGGATAAAAATTAGAATAGATATAGTTTATGAACTTTTTTATTTTGTTTTTTATTATATTATTGTAATTATTATAATTTATTTATTTTATTTTAAATTAAACTAAGTATGATTAAATAATTTTATATTAAATATTATATTTATTTTTATTTTGTAACACATAGGCGCATTTTGTCTGAGTGTCACGCGAGCGAATCCGCGGGTGGAAGCTAGTAAGTTTATTTATTTATATTTATTTGGCACACAAAACGGAACACAATCAAATTAAAAAATATCACCATAACAAGTTCTAGATTGTATCCCAAGGCATGTGTACACATCATAAAGTAGAATATTATAAAACAGTTCTGTGTAAGCAAGTCAAAGAAAAATAAATGAGCAAAACAAAATTAAAAAGAGAATTCATAATTTAACACCTAATTTACAAATAATTACTTGCACACTCTCAGTAAGTGATAAATGTCGTTTAATTTAATGTTATCTCACCAAGCTGACTGTACCGACCGGACGGACACCTGTGCACGTGAATTAAAATCCTTGAATTTATGCAAGAAGGTATTGGTTCCCGGGAAGACTTTTTGGAAAGTTTCCACCATTTTTGCGATAAATTTTAATTTTTCTGCTTACCGTACTCACTCTACCAACGTGTCAATGCAGCAAAACTTCTGGGCAACCTACCATGTGAAGACGGCCTTCTTTATAGTAACAATACTTAGAAGTCATTAATTATTTAAATAAGATGATAGATAGATAGATAAATCATTATTGTTATACCAAGACGGAGACCTTCTCCTTTATCTGACTCATGTAGCTTATTCTTGGTCTTCCTCTTGCACGCTTTCCTTCTACCTGCTCCTCTATGATGTTTCTAATGAAGCTGTCTAATATGTAATTGTAGTACACAAAAAAATACAAATATTTAAATGAACAAACTAATCAATAAAATAAATCCTTAAAAAAACGAAAACAGACTTCAATATTATAACTAAATGTACCAACTTAAACTAAAAAGTAAGAAATAATATTTAAATTACTTCAAACCAAGAACATTAAAGGACATTCTACGAAATTATAGAAACATATACCTATTTACAGTTTAAAATTAATACAGAGATGAATCGAGTGCATCGCGCTAACGAGGCACTCTAGTTATTTTAAAAGCAACATTGTTTAGTAGGTAATTTGATTTTTATCTTTCTCCCATCCAGATAATTATATAGAACACTATAGAGTGGCAGTTTTCAAGTGAAATTTATGAAAAATCGCCCAAGCGTATTTGACATAAATTAACTTCAAAATGCCATATTTGCACTAATTTAGACCTTATGTCGCTTGAAAAGTGTATAAAGACCGCGCCATTGACAGTTTTGGTGCAGACACTTTTTTTCCACGTCTTCTACTCTAGAGTATAAATATCTCGATGCTTTCTCCGGAATAAATGACAATGTGCGAATCACATGCTTATTTATTTTTGATAAATTTGGCGCCCTGGGCCTTCGTTCACTCCTTTTTTGAGTTTTGGGGGAAAGATACCAATCCCTCAGGAATACAATTTGTATGGGACCACCTCTGTATGAAGTCGGTGCAGTACCTACGTAGGTAGAGGTCCCCGCCCTCTCTACGGTCACGCCTTTACGCACGCGTTGGGTGATCTGATGTGGCAGGAGCGGAAGTATCAAACCTATCTATCGGCTTAGCACCGACTTGAAACTGATGAGTACCTAGCACATATAATAGTATTATGTTTTCTTCTATGAATAAAATACCTTATTATGTTTATTTTTCGCTTATTAGAGCAGTAAGAAAGGTTTTATGCACAATGGCGCTCATTCGGGAAAGCCTATGTCCTGCAGTGGACTGCTATAGGCTGATGATGATGATAATGATGAGATAAGAACCTACGGTACCTACCGGCGCAAAATATATATACATATGAGGTGTTTTAAGTTTTGCAGGAAAAGTATCAAATTACCCTCAGGAATAATTTATGTCGGACCACCTCTGAAGTATGATGATACTAAACAAAAAATAATCATCCAAATCGATTCATTATTGGCGGAGTTATCGTGGAACATACATACAAAAAAAGCAACATACAGTCAAATTGAGAACCTCTTCCTTTTTGAAGTCGGTTAACTAATCGGCGGTTGTACAATGAGCGACCATATCGCTAAAAGCTAATAAATAAAATAAATAAATAATAAATAAATAATGCGGGACGTAATCACACAGCATCATGTATCCCCAAACTAAGCAGAGCTTGTATTATGGGAACCACACGATTGATATACTACACATATAAAGTTTTTTTTTAAATACATACTTATTATACATAAAAAACAAATATCTGCAGAACATGCAAACATTTATCCCGCGGCGGGAATCGAACCCGCAACCTTCTGTGTCTCAGGCGGACCTTCGCCCACTGCGCCCCAGAGGCCGTCTGTGTATAAAAAGTATAAAAACTGTGTATAAAAAGTGGTTACAAACATAAATAAATAATACTTAACATTTTCACATAACATCATAGTCCTAAAATTGGTAATGGTATGTGGTTTCCACTGATATAATACTTACATAATTGATTTAGGTAAATACATAGACTTTTAAATACAGAGACCTGAGGCAAATCTTTTCAGATGCAAACATTTGTCTTGCGGCGGGATTAGGACCTGAAACTTTGAGCGTTTCAGGCGGGCCTTCATCAATCGCCCCATAGATATCTTCATTTTATTCCTCTAGCTTTCGTCCGTGGCTTCACTTGCAAGGTACCCGGATAAATAACCTAAATGTTATTCCAGGTCTAAAACTACATTTATGCAAAAGTACAGCTGAACCCAGTCAGTGGATTTGGCGTGAAGAAAGAACTAACATATTTCACATTAAACATTTTTTGCAAAATTTAGCTTTAAAAAAAATAATAAAGTAGTTTTTGTAGGATTCTACTCATAAGCCTCGAAATAAACCAGAATAGCTATCGCTAAATTATGCTAAAATAAGCTAACGATAATAAAACAAGCGACAGGAAACATTCGCTAAAATACCCAATAGAGTATTCGTTAATCATAATTTTATTCATATTACATTCCCTAAACAATAACCGGTTCAAACTACTTCCGTAAATACCATGGACTAAAGCTAGGGTATAGATATGAAACATAAAATATTTATCGGTAGCGAACCCGCGCGCAAACATAGCTTGCGAGGTTTTTTCCCCGTCTGTCAAAGTCCATTAAAAGGCTTAAGCTAAATAATTCAAAATTCTAATTTGATTTATATGTTACAAAATACTATTGTACGATTTTCTGCTTATATTAATTGACTTTAATATGTACACATTGCTTTGAAATACTGTCAAACTCACAACCAGTTTTTGTGTCTTTTTATTATTTGTATACTGATTGTGTTCCGTTTTGTGTGCCAGATTTAATAATAAATATTAATAAATTACGTGCCATAAAAAAATAATTACAGAAATATTACTGGGGTTAACTCAGTTATATAACTTAACTCGGCACAATAATTAAAGTATTTCAACATTTAAAATGTAAACCATATAAACAACGACAAGCAAATATATGATAAAGATTTTGACAGATTGATAAACAGCATTAAGATCCAACCAAAATGCAAGGCAAGTGCAACTAATAGCAACGCTTTGAGTACTGAATATCACTCCACCGTACCTGCTGCAGGACGTGACCCTTGGGCATTTCGCGTAGGGTTATTTCCAAAACCCGCAGTCAACGTTTTAAAGATTTATTCCAATTATTTCGCCATTGCTGGGACCAACTCAATGGGAACCTTTGGTAGTTAAGTGACTAAGGCGTTTATTTTGTCATGTAGTTATTTTATAAGGGAAATTTTGGATTTTTTCACATCACTATCAGAATTTCAGTTCTAGGCTATATAACTTGCTACGGATTCTTTGCTACGTACGTAATCAAATTTAATTTAGGCCAGGTTAGGGACCGGAAGGGCGTCCATTTTGTATGTTGTTATGAATTGGGAAAAAGTTTCGCAAACTTTTTGGGGCAATGTTACTAAATATTTTCCTGAAAAAGTTCTGGAACGGCTTTCCATCAAAATGAAGAGTGCTTATTGTTACTCTATTCCTTTGAAGTAAGAGTAAGTACCTTTTTATCAACCGACTTCAAGAAGAGAGGAGGTTCTCAATTCGGTAGTATTTTTTTTAATGTTTGTTACCACATAACTCTGTTATTTATGAACCGTTTTGGAAAATTCTTTTCTCTTCTGTGAAGGTATACTTTCCGTTTGGTCATATTTAATTTTGAAGAAAAATATCACCCTATAATCAATTTCTTTGAAGTTTTTTTTTAAATTTAATTATGTATTATTTAGATTTATTTCACCATCTGAACTTAGGACTGCTGACCCTTTAGATTCTGAAGGGTCAGCAGCGCATCAGTTGAGACTGAGAGAGGTGATCCTGGAGATCTGGTGAGGAGGAAGCAGGTGTCTATAGACGGCGATGACTACTTTCCATCCCCTGAATGGCCCATGCCCATCTGTCTGACTACCAGCTTTAGCATAAAGTGTTTTTTTTTTTTTTGATGAGTGCGTCTTTAGTTCCTTACTCTGTAGTATTGGTATACTCAGATACCTGACTAAACTTTGGTTAAGAAGTGAATATCGTACAGAGGTCAAGTTTTGTATATAGTTAGTTGACTAACGCGTGGCTTTGAGGACCATGGCCTGTCAATACCTGCAGTATCTGTAGAAGAGTCTCCAAGCGAACCCATGGTTTTGCACATGGCGCTATGATGGAACACCGTGGTGGTTTTGTGCGTTAAGAATCCACCATAATCATACTCATCATCATCAGCCTTTAGTAATCCACTGCTGGATATATGTAGGCCTCTCTTAATGAGTGCCATTGCGCCCTGTCCTCAGCTCGATGCTTACAGCTTCTACCAGCAGCAATAAATTAATAATGTTGCCCCGTAATGGAGTGGTATCCAAGAAAACTTCCCTACGTTAAAAAATAGGCGTGACTTTTCGAAAATCCAATATGAGATTTAACAAGAATATTTTTTATTATCTGTGCAATGAGTTCAATTGGTTGCTAGTTAGTTTTTACCTTAATGGTTTTTAGATCATATAGGTTTTCCAAAGATTGCCTGGAAGGAATGGATTTGAGTGACAAGGCCGCCCATTTATACTCTTACTCTTTTTAAATAATATTGTGTTATATATATTTCACGCAATAAAGTATTCATTCATTAATTCATTCATTCTTTCCTTTTAGCTTTAACTTAAGGTTAACTTTCGTTAAACGTTTCGATAGAACACTTTCTTAGTTTTTAGTAAAATAATACAAAAAGTACCTCATACAGATTAATGGGAATTCTTTGATTTTATGATTCTCCATTGCGACTCAATAGTATAAGTTTCATTAGTAGAGCGAACTGAATGGGGATGTTTGGAATAATCTTGTTATGCGTAACGCTTGAAAACTTTAATAAGAGTAACTGGAATCACAAAAATATTGGTAACATTTAACACATCGACCCTACATCACAGTGGCACAACCCTTCGACACAAAAGACACCCTTAGTCCAACCCTTAATGTAGCCTTACTGTGTTACAGTGAAAAATGAAAGAGTATCTGGTAACACTGGGGGGTAAATGTCACAGGCATCACAATGTCTAGAAAGGACGTATTATTTCTTTGATATGATTAATATTGTGCCATGAGATTGATAAATTACTTTCTTTAGTATTGTTGTGTTTGGTTTGAAAGAAGGTTGGCATGGCTACTTCGGTGTTCATAACAGATTATATAAAGCAATCTTCAGCCTTGCAGTAACCTGGATGGGCGGCTGTTGTTACCATAAAACGTCTTCATATATTAATAATAATTCTAGACACTGTCACAAAGTATGCTTGGGGCTATAGCTCTAAGCTAAACAGAGCTTGTATTATAGGAACCATATAACTGACATAGGTAATACTTGAGTAAATTTTTTTGTAAACAAATACATTGAAAACACCCAGACCTGTCATCATTTGTCTCATGGCGGAAGTCGCACCTTCTGAGTCTCAGGCTGGCTTTTTTCCACTACGCCACAGAGGCATCTACAAATGTTTTCCATCGACTAGGTACCCATAAGTCTGTACTAAAACCTCCTCTATGGATTTCATTTCCCGTGCACTTAGCTTTCAATAAAACACTAACAAGATTACCCCCATTTATATCCCCCTACACATGTTCGAAAATTCAATTAATGTACCTATTCTACGCCAAGATTAATTACAGCGCCATCTATTGGCTATATGTCTTGCGAATGTTGTAGTTTTGGGCTAATAGCGTGACTATCTATCTTGCCTCTTTCAGTTAATAGTAGTTCTATGGTAGGGGGGAATCGATTTGCGTGTTTGCACTTTAAGTACTGTAGGTGGCGTTAAGCGGAAAGGTGTTTAAAAATTGATTGTAAAAGGGTATTCTGTAAGGCAAAATATTTAGTACAAATTTCGCTTACCTTCTCTGATGAATTTAACAAAGCGCTTACGGCGTTAAACCCACCTTCTATAACATATTTTAAATAAGTGCAATCAAATTTTCAAACCAACAAACAAACATTCACGGTGTGCACCGCCATCTCACTCACAGATTCACATGTAAATCAGAGAAAGAACAAGCAAACAACTAATTTATAAATGCAACCGTCTACTAACTCTTTCATGAAAAACACGTTAACCTGGAATTAATATTGAGAGGCAAAACACACAACAGACAAACAGAAATTCGACAATGTTTTGTCTTCCCCATCATCATGAACTCGCTGTGCACCGTCCACGTTGCTACAATACATCGACCCAGAACTCCGCTGACGTGTTGCTTCGCCCAGCGCTAAGCTTAAGGTGTAAAAAGATTTCTCCTCCTTTTTCGAAGTCGGTTAAAAAGGTTATAAAAGATTAACAGATCATTTTAGTTTATCCTACAACAAAAATAACACCAGCCTATATCAGTCCACTGCTGGACATAGGCCTCCACGAATAAGGAGAATATGCCTTATTCCCTGGGCTTGTGGGTTGAGGATCGACTCTACGCCCGGTCACTATTTGGATGGGTGACTGTTAAGTGGCATTAAGATCTGAGACTTTCCGTGTTCCAAAAGATACTTTAAGATGTTGGCCCCAGCGCCAGTTGGAGTGACCTAAAAACTCCAATAATTGTAGCTACTAGCAAACTACGAATAAGTTTACTTTATAAGACGCTAAGAAAAGGCTTAGCTGCAAAATATAAAGAAAGTCCACACAAGCATTAAAATTTATTTCAAAAGCTTTCAGAAAACATTCTTCAATAGAAACCAGCGGTATAAAATCCTCAAAGCACACAAGATAACGACTTGCACACAACTTGTTGAACCTTTAGTTTAAAACTGTTTACTCAAAGTTAAGATAACAAATAAATGTAGACCGTCTTTTCAAGGAGTAAAGATTATATTTGACTATTGATTTGTATGCAATTCTAGTCATCAGATTGAATTGAAAATTGAAAATTGAAATCTGGGTATCGGTAAGAGCTGGTCCAGATCGGGCGATCCATGCGCGAGTCGAGTACGTAGCCAATCAGGCTTACGAAATGTCACGTAATGTGACGGGCGTACATATGATTGGCTGCGTGCGATTCACGTTCACTCCTTGCGAGTAAGTTAACTGGTTGGTAACGTCATTTATTATTAGCACTCTAACGAAGTTTAATGATCTAAAATGTATTTTTACCTCATTCCTGCCTAAACACACATTTTATCCATTGCCATAAGTGACACACCGATAATCGCAATATGGATGTGGCAAAGTTTTACCTCATTAAAGGCAGCCATATTTTATTTTGTAGTTAGAAGGTTTTGTTCTGAGGAAACCATAAGTTTTTTTTGAAGAAAAATACAATTGCATTATAAACATTTTCAATAAAAAGTACAATCAGCATAGAAAATGTCATTTGTCAAAGCAAACAAGTTGGTCTCAGTCGATTCTATTTCCCAATTGTGTGTACCGTTTCTCATAGTGCTCTCATAGCCAAGTTGTCGCGCAAAGAGCTTGGTATCGACAACGTATATCAGCGTGTTTGGTGTTGACTCGCCATCGTTCGTACGCATCGCACTCGCATGGCTGACCGTAAAACCTGAGAAGTTTGTAGTAAATACTGTTCCGCAAATGTTGTTTAATCCATTCTTAACATACTTTTTTCAATTTTATATTCACTCTAGTAGATAGTATTATAATCATTATCAATCCACTGTACAAAGTTCCCATCAATAAGATATTAGGCCTCCCTACACTGGGCGTGTTGGGGGCCACTGGGCGTCGCTGCTACTCATCGGTAGTCAGAAAAACTAAAAAACTTATTCTATTGTCTTTGTTCCAGCACAAACCATAACTCCAGACAACCAGACCGTGGTCCACGTCCTGCCGCTGACTGTGACCCGGGAGGAGATCGGGGGGCAGCTGAGATGTGCTGTCTCATCAGCAGCGTTGGACGAACCGATCGTCAAGGGCGTCAAGTTGGATGTCAAAGGTCAGTACTTGCTGATAGGTCAAAGGTATAGCCATAGTGAATGATCAAAGTGCAATGCTTAAACTGACGTGTTCGAAGTAAAAGTTAACGCTAAAAATAGGTTATTAACAGATTTCTTAAATAAAAAAAAATCCTTAATAAAAAATTATAAAATAAATAACACATGTTCAAGATAAAAAAATCACATTATGTTGGATGAGAAATGTCATCATTGTGATCTCTAGGACACACGGCTTGGGTGTTATCCCACTGTGGTCACCTTATTAATTTGGGTAGGTACTTAACCTTTTGTATAATATCCCCACCTGATAATTTGTGTTGAATACGATGGCAAGACGTAGCAGGAATTGTGACTTCTGTGTATGTAGGTCAGAAACCTATGCCCACCTGATGTTAAGAGGTAACCATTACTAAAGAAGGTATTCTTGCAGAGGTCACGCTCGTTTTTACGTGCCCAACGATGCACGGCCCTACGTCCATCGACTTGCATCATAAAGGTGCTAACCATCACATGCCTGTAATGAACCGGCACTCACACCCTTCAAACCGAAACACAGCACAGCTGCTTCTAATAAGTATGGTGGTGGTACTTCCCCGGATAAGCCCAACACAAAGAACACTACCACTTTTAAAACCATACCTTACTATCCTAGTATAAAATCGTCCAGAAAAGAATTCTTAATTAACATACAAACTCAATTACTCACCTTTAAAAAGTCAGCGAGAATTAATTCTAAGTTACTGTTCTAACCGAGATGAATCGTCGAGGTGTTTTTGAAGATTAAACTATTATGGCCGTTTTTATGGACGCCTTCTGGAATTGTGGATGGCTTGTGGAATTAGAGGGTTGGGGGAAAGAGGGATGGGGGATGGAGGAGTTAAGTTTAGGAGGGAATTGGTCAGCGTTACGGTTGCTTAGTTTCTTGTAGTGTTTTGTGGAAACGAATCCTGTTGCTATGAGACGTTAAACATAGCTAATGGACAAACTGTGTATACAATACAGTTACAGTCTAATAGACGACACGCTTTTACTAACTCATACTTATAGATTAATGCTGCTACAGAAAAAATTGTATAACACTTAAGACCAATGCAATAAACTTTTATCTTTTATCTTAACTTTATCTAGCTTCCGTCCGCAGCTTCGCTCTCCTGGTATCCAGATAAAAAGTCCAGGTCACAAACTATGTATATTTCAAGTTTCATTCGAATCCGTTCAGCCGTCATACGTTAAAACGTTGACTGCGCTCAGCTCGCCCAGCTGCACTTCCACGGTTGTATTATTCAGCACTCAAAGCGTTAAATGGTAACCATCACCTATTATTATTGCATCGTATGTGAGTTTGAAACGTGCTCTTCGATGTAAAGCTCCGAGTCCATAAACCTGAGGCATGAAGTTGATAAGCATCATGTGGCTGTAATGTTCCGGCACCCACACCCTTGCTTCAGACAAAAACATCAATGCTACTTCACAGCAGAAATATACATATTGATAGTACTTCTCCAGACAAGCCCTTTGTAAAGAGCTTTACGACTAAAATTAGAACGTTTGTATTCTCTCTTAGAGAAAAATCATTTTTTGATACTAAACGAGTAGGAATTAAGTTTCTATTATTTATATATTTATTTATTCATTTATAGACGAGCAGCTTTCACTGATGTGTCTACATCACACAGTTTCGAAATATTTTTAAATTTTTCTAACTTTTTAGCACTAATTCATTTAATTTAGTAACAGTTCGTGAGTTTGTAACCAGTTATCAAGCTTATTCTTGAACGAGTTTATAGAGGAAGCAGTAACAACTTCTGGCAAATTATTCCAGATATGGACCACTCTGTTACTGAGGAAGTGTTTCGCAGTATTGGTGTTAAATTGTGCACGGCTTATTTTACAGTTGTAGCCTCTAGCAGATTTCAAGCTTTCCTTCATTTAAAAAAAAAATTCAATTTCAGGCAGATTATAGATGCCAAAAAGGATTTTGAAGATTTTCGAGATAAATAAAAATCTTAGATTTTCCCTGAAGTGTGGGCTAACACTTAAAATACAAAAATTTTGAAGGTCTTGATGAGGTCGCCACGGAGACGTCTTTCCTATATAAGCCCTTCGTTGTTTGCCCTACCCAAAAATACTGCGAGACTAGTTATTAGTTCTAGGTTTAAGTTCATAATCACTATTTATAACCGACTTCAAAAAGGAGGAATTATTCCGGAAATCCCCACCAAGCCGCCCCACTGGTGGGGATTATTGGATTTACCCACCAGCTACGCCGTAGTCATCTACGACGTAGTGGTGAGGATTTCTGGAAAAAAATCCAATAATCCCCACCAAGTCAAATGCCAAATTTTAATCTCTATTATTCCTTTACTTCGTGGTATTATTTTGTTCTCTGTAGTGCATCATATTATAATAACATAGGTAATTTAAGTAGGAAGATCTATTTACTAATGTTTATAGCAACATTGGATTTTAGAAAAAAATAAAATAAAAAATAATTGTTATGGTCTTTAATATAACAAAATTATTTATAAAATTATAATTCCTTAATTAGTTAAATTATAATCAGTTATGTATTACTAATTATAATTAAACTAAATTAACAATATAAACATAGTAAAAATCAACAAAGTCTTAACAATACTTATTTCTAATAACAAACTTTTATAATCACGTTTTTAGTATCACACATAATTTTTATTTTGTCTTGAATAGTTCTAAATCTGTTGTTACTATCTGTTATCTATAACCTATTTAATTGTTAATAGTACCGTAATCAAAAACTACTTACTACATAAAACTACTAAGTAGTAGTAATAATTTAATTATGTAATTAAAATATTTTATTTTTATTTATGTATGTTTTACGTAGTAGTTTTTAATTGCGGTACTATGAACAATTAAATAAGTGTTTCAAGTCAAAAACATGACAATATAATTGACTTTCCTAGCATACACTTACTTTTATAAGTATCTTATAAAATTATGAAAACCTTTGAAATTAACAATATAAATATAGTAAAAATCAACAAAGTCTTAAAAATACTTACTAAACATCTAAAAATCAACTAATTTACAACAAATTTTTATAATCACGCTATTTAGTATCACACATCATTTTTATGTTCTCAAATCTGTTATCCTTATACTATCTGTTAAGTATAGGCTTATTTAATTGTTAATTCGACTGTATGTTGTTTTTTTAATGTATTTTGGTAACTTAGTATGAAGTGTGCTTAGAATTTATTTACTTACTGACGTTCTTACCTTTGCGTACTTACATGGAAGAGCCATGACGCCCTGCCGTCATACAGAGAAACTAGTACCTACGGAAGGTTGTCACTTATAACCCGTGCAACATACTTACGGTATAATCTATATCAATAACATAACGAAGCATTTTAGATAGTAAATTTGTAAATAAAGCCCTATTATCTGAATAAATTATAACTTAACTTACTTTATGGCCAGGTCTTATAATATACTGTTACCGATGACGCTTCGTTTTCCCTTCAAAAACTGTCAAATTTTCGTCGCATCTTTGTTAATTTTTGACATTTTTGCAAGGGAAAACGAAGCGCAATCTGTTACGTTATAATATATATATATATATATATATATATAACTCCATGGTTAATTAACTAAAGGGTATTAAACAGATACCGTAGCGTACCTACATTTTGCGATGTACCTAAATTAAAATCGACTTGCAGTAACTCTGCAATTTTTCTCTTGAAATTCCGTGGAAATATAAATTTTCATTAGTCCGATACTGTGTAATGAATGGCTGTAATTATCCTACTGCTCTAGATAACGCTGTTGCAAGAAAAAAGGGACAAGCGTGAGTCTAGCGAGGGGTTCCTCAACAAAGGCGAAACTTTTTTAACTTCTGCAATGTGAAATGATTTTTCCTCCTTCATGCCAAAACTACTATTTGGATTGAGGTGAACGTTTGATTAATACATAGTTCTAGACCAGGAGTAAGATAAAAACTACTTATTTTTTAAATATATTTTTATTTTTTTATTAAAATTAAATACTACCTACATGTAATTCCATCCCAAGGTTGCGTGAAAGAGATCGTTCTTAGCGATAAGGTCACCCACAGTGGTCACGCACCTCACGCACCTTATCGCTCATACCATCGACCATTATTTTTAAGGCCTATTTCATTAAGTTGTTTTTCTTAGTATGGTCTGCAATAAAGTTATACCTATCTATCTGTCTATCTAATTTCAAAACAATTAAGAGCCGGAGAAAAGTTTAACGAGCATTTTGACGTTCAAAAAATTGTTACGAAATCATTAACATTTAGTTCACAAATTCTTATTTTTTTATGTTCTAACGGAACCCTAATCCTGTTCCCCTAATAGCTCTCCAGATAGTAAGCAGAATTAGGGATAGGTGGCTCTGATAATTTCATTTGGATTATGTCTTAGCTCTCACATTCATGACACTGGTTCTTTCTTGACAACACTATGGTGTTCTCCTTAGGGTAGCAGGAAACTTATGTAATTACCTATTATTGTGCCTAACTTATACTTAATATTAGTTGAAGTAGAGCTCTAATTACTGAAATTACAGGCACAAGAGGCTTCACACCTTCATGCCTCGAGATGATGGACGCAAGGCGTTGTATCGTAGGGCACGTTACAAATATGCATGTTCTATGATGCAATGCTTTGTGATAGGTAATGGTTACCACTTAACATAAGGTGGGCCATGTTCTTGTTCTATTTTCAGGTACCATAAAAAAAAGCTCTTTGTGAGGGGCTCGTCCGCTGAAGTACTACCACCATGGCTATTTCTGCCGTGAAGCAGCTGTGCTGTGTTTCGGTTTGAAGGGTGTAGGTGCTGGTGACATTACCGGCTCATGAGGCTTATCACCTTCATGACTCAAGTTGATGGACGCAGGGCTTTGCATCGTAACTCGTAAGGCATGTTTCAAACATGCGTGACCTAACTATGCAATATTTTGATAACTTTACATCAGGTGGTCCATGTGCTAGGTTAATTTCAAATTATCATAAAAAATATAAGAATGTGACATAAAAAAAATCTTAGAACCTAACGCTTAGAATACACCAAACCCATTAACGGCCGAACTATGCTCGGGCGTTGACACACGAATTCAGCCGATCGAATTAAACGAAAGTAAAGTAATGAGAGCGCGTACACTACTGACGGACGAACTCGGACGATGTCAGTTAGAGTTCTGTAGTGTACGCGCTTCCATACTTTAACACATGTTTGCCGTTGACAGCTAAAGTATGCACGGGCGTCAATCTCCGACATCGGCCGATCGAATCAAACGTATGTAAAAGTATGAGAGCGCGTACACAGATGACTCGAGACCCCGGATGATGTCGGTACAGTAGCAGTGTGCGCACTCTCATAATTTTAACTACTACTTGCAACTAATAATAATAATAAAACGTTTATTTTGTTACACAAATACAGTTTGTTATCTTAATTAAGGTACATATTTTCTAATCGATACTAGTAACAAAAACAGCCACCACTCAGCATAAGCTAGGGCAAAGCGGAACGTGATGCCAAAGCGCTGGTCTTCTGTGGTTGCCTACCATGCAGCACAATGCTGGACGTTATCAGTATCACACAGCATCATGTAGCCCCAAACTAAGCAGAACTTTTGTTATGGGAACCACATGATTGATATACTACATAAATACTTTTTTTTTGTAAATACATACATATCATAAATAGAAAGTAGTGTTAAATTATTATTATTAATGTTAAATAAATAAATATCATAAAAGTGTTTAATTCGATCGCCTGAGTTCTGGCATCAATGCCAGAGCATATTTCGGCTGTAAACGGATCAGATGTACGCGAGCCGTTAGTCTTGAGGCTGTAACGTACCTAGACGTTTCCACCACATCAGCCTATATCAGTCCACTGCTGAATATGGCCTCCTCTAATAAAGGGGGATATACCCATAATCCCCACGCTGGGCATGCGGGTTGGGGATCGCAGGGCAAAGCTTCTCGCACCACCGACGCTGCTGCCCGTCAGTGGCCAGGGGATTTAGCTGTGCCGATGTAGGCTGTACTATGCCGCAATCAGCCGGCCGCCAGAGCCCCGTTCGTTGTTTAGCAGGGGAACCACGTGCAGGTGGGGTTGGCTTGGATTCCGAAGATAGGGGTTGGAACCCTGTAGAACCCGGCCGGTTCTATTTTTAATTGTAAATTTGATTAAATTGTCCAAGACATGTTTGGATGGTATTTTTCTTGCTTAATGTAGAGGTGCAATGTGAAAGGATTTTTAGAATCCAAGGGGGGCAGCGAGGGTATTAATTCTCTATGCAAATAGTTTCATTTATAGTTAAAATAGATTTCAAGTACACAGACAATCTGAAACCACAGACTATTTCAATATCTCCAAAACCAAAGACTATAATTACAATAGTTGCAAAACTTTTAGAAAATAACCCTTTGCTATTTAGTGCTGTTCCCAAGTTGGGGTCGTTTGGACCCTAAGTCAAAAGGACAGATAGTTAGAGGGTCGAAATGACCCAAATGATATCGATACAAGTTTCTATATTAATTGTCAATTTATAGTCTGTTGCGTTGTAAGGTTTGATTTGAGCAGGAGTGGAGTAAGGGGTTAAAACTAGGGCATTTTTTTTAATAACAGCATCATATAGCCCCAAACCAATCAGAGATTGTTTTATGGGAAGCTCATGACTGAAAAACTACTTAAATATTTTTTGTAAATACAAACATGTTAAATAGAAAACACCCAAACCTGAGACAAATATTTGCCAAACAAACAAATATATGTACGACGACCTCTGTGGCGCAGTGGGCGAAGGTCCGCCTGGGATGCAGAAGGTTGCGGGTTCGATTCCCGCCGCGGGACAAATATTTGCATGTTCTGCAGATATTTGTCTCGGGTCTGGGTGTTTTCTATGTATGATATGTATGTATTTACAAAAAAAAAGTATATATGTAATATATCAATCATGTGGTTCCCATAACACAAGCTCTGCTTAGTTTGGGGCGACATGATGCTGTGTGATGTGTCCAGCATTATTTATTTATTTATTTATATGTCTCGTGGCGGGAATCGAACCTGCAACTTTCTACGTATCAGGGGGGCCTCTGTCCACTGTGCCAAAGATATTGTATTTGATATAACATGAAAATTGTAATGTGAAAGTTTGTATGTTTGTTCCTTCTGCATAAGATATTGTTAACATAATATACTGTTATAATATTAAATACATAGCCAATAGACACATAAATAGCCTAATGCCCCAGAAACTTAAATAGTTTAAACACTAGCCAAAATACTAGCTACTAAAACACTACTCAGCCTATGTCCAGAAGTGAATTACTGAATAATGATGATGAGATACAAGCAGAAAATCCATAGTGCTTTATAAATCCCTAAATAAATAACTGTAAATATTATTTTATTATAATTTATGTATGCAGTGGTCACTCTCCCAAACCTATCAGACACCAGACCCAAATAAAACAAAATCCTATTAAAACCCCATCAAATATTGATTGCCCCGTAATCCGTCCCGTTTTACGGGGCGCCCCGCACTCTCCATATAAGGGCATATTAAGCCGTCACTTAACTAAGGGTACACTGCCGAGCAATTTTCAGGCCCTCCCTATAAATTGCTAGACGATGTAGCTAATAAGTGGCGAGATAGTGTCACAGGGAGGTGAGCTTGTCGATGAAATGTGTCGATATCGATAGATTTGGTTAAAGGTTTGAGTCAATATAAAACTCTTTATTGAATAATATTTTGGGATAATTGAACGTTGAAAGGAACCGTCAGTAAATCTTACTAATCTTGCTATTTAAATGCAAAAGTATGTAAGTAAGTACCTATGTTTCAATCTACTTAACGCTAAAACTACATAACGGATTGTGCTGAATTTTTTGAAATTTTTAGTTCTAAATCAGGAGTAACATTATAAGCAATTTTTATTCGAGTACTCCACAAACGAAGACATGGGCGGAAGCTAATAATGAAGACATTATTCACATGATTTGAAATTTATCTGATTGTTGGTGCTGTGGTCCTATTGTGTAACCCCAGTGCACCCTGCACTACATACGAGTACTACATACGAGTACATACATAGCCCTGAACACAGGGCTATGTATTTACTCGTATGTATATGATTATTGGTAAATTTTATTATATTCAATGGCAGCGCACCTGCTGGCATAGCGCGTAGCGTTATGTCATAAGCCCGCAATTTGTTAAATACTTATTTTTTTTATTTCATCGATAACTATTATAACAATGGTTAAACTTACCCCATTTCTGTAGCGACAGGGTCGAGTTTTACCACCTTGCAATATCGACGGTACGACAGTAGGGTACACGCGCTAGTTTCGGACATTTGCACTAGGGTAAACGCACCATTTACAGGTGTTCAGCTCGTTCGGACCTGTTCAGATAAATTGCCTGATAAATCTTTGGCAATCTTCTAGAATTTATTAGGAGTGAGAGAAAATAGTTCAATTTAGTATAGTAGTTTAGTATAGTTCATTATAGTAGTGATTAGTACCCCTCAAGCGTAGGTTTTTATTAATTTATATCCCACTACCAACAACCAATACCAGCCTTCAGTTCACTGCTGGACATAGGTTTCCCGTATATGCAGGGGAATATGCCCATAATCCCCACGCTGGACAGGCCAGGGGATTTAGCGGTGCCAGTGTTAGGCTGCGCTATGCCGCAATCTGCACCAGGGTGCAGGTGGGCAGGTGAGGTTGGCTTAGGTTCCAAATATACACGCTAGAAACCTTAATCCTACAATCTGAGTGCAATGTTGTGAGCTACATTATTATTAAGGTTTTTTTGTATAAACTCTATACTACATACCTTTACACTGTACCAACTAAATGAATAAATAGTTGTAATAGATTTAAAACTTATCCTAATACGAAAGAAAGACGAAAGTTTTGAAATATGAAATATTTGTTTTTCCTTCATGTCCAAAACTATTGAATGCATTGAGCAAAAATTTTACTTATGTAATTCTAAACCTGGAACAACATTTTATGCTATGTTTTATCCGGGTTCCATGCGGGCGAAGCCGCGGGCGGAAGCGAGTATTACAAATACGAAAGTTTGTAAACGTGAAATTTGAAGTGTTTTTTTTTATATTTGTCGCGCGGCAAACATCGAACCCGCAACCATTTGCTCCACAGAGTTAGTTAGTCATAGTGTGATGTGATTTATTATTCATTCGATACAAGCGGACCCGTCTTCAAGCAACTTCGTCTGCGTGTATATTTGTTTATCACAATTTAATCAATGGTTTCGGAACGCATAGAGGACAAACATACAAACATTGTCTTTTATTTATATAATTATTAAGGTTTACCAATTTGAGAAGTATGTAACAGATAATGTCACGAATGTCATACACCACTATCATTTCTATTATATTCTATCTCAAGCCCCATTCGTCCCTAATAAGCTATTAATTAAGCCTATTCAGCTTTCTCAAAGAGAAAATAATTTGTCCATTTGGAGTCTGATGGAACTAATGGAGACGTCTTAATCATGGGTCCTTGAGATTGTGATCAGATTGTCAATAGAACACAACACACACCTTACATATACATAGCCTTGGGTTCTGTCCTTTGTCGTTTCCACTTCAAATTTCACGTTTACAAACTACTAGCTAAAAAATAATGCGTTAATCCAAGTCACAATCTAAGTATATTCCAAGTTTCATCCAAATCCGTAAAGAGTAAAAATCATTCCTACCTCCATAAATTCTCACAAACTTTAGGATGTACACCAGTATACCACAAAAACAGACAGCTGATAACGAAAAAAGATTTTTTTCCTACTGCATCTTTACTTATCACGAAACAAACATTTTTTTCCTACTGCATCACTTACTGCAGACTTATTATCATGTTCATTAGCTGTTAGATATCCATTATAATAAGTACATCCTATTTCTTACTAATCCCATCCTACTTCCTACTTTAATAAAATATTATGAATGTGAAAGTTGGTGTGGAGGGATGTTTGGATTGATGTTTGTTTCTCTTTCATGCAAAAACTATTGAACGGATTTGGATGAAACTTAGAACATACATAGTTCGTTACCTGGATTAACACATAAGCTTTTTATCGGAGTACCCCGTGTGCGAAGCGGAGGGCGGAAGCTCATTTATATCGTTACAAAGATAATACAATTCTTATCATATTATTTTCTACTAACCAACTAATAATGTATCAATTACCAATCAGGTATCATTCCGTCACAGACTCGGCCAATCAGCGCCAGTAATTGAGATGACCACTAAATTAACAGAGGTCCGACAGACCTCTATTACCCTCAGAGTCCGGTAGACACCATTAGTAAATTGATGCCTGTAATGTATCTCTTTATTGAGTGGTTTTCTTCAGAAATAATTACTATCACTGTTGCATTATTTACTAACTTCCGCCCGCGGTTTCGGTCGCGTGTATCGGGAAAAAGTAGCCTATGTGTTAATACAGGTCAGAATCTATGTATACCTATTCCAAGTTTCATCCAAATCCGTTCAGTTGAGTGGAAACAAAAATACACACAAACTTTCGCATTTATATGAATAGTATGATTTATTTATTATTATTAGTAAGATGTGATGATAATGTGATTGATTATGTGAGCAATGAAAGTAAGAAATATGATCGAGTAAATATCAAGTTGAAAATATTCATTATGTTTGTCTGAAGATAAACGTTTGAGTAAGGCCGATATTCATGTTAAAAAAACTTACACCAATGACCAAATAAAAAAAAACTACTATCCTAAAAGAAAATGGAATTTAATGATTATAGAGAATGTGAAGGTAGGGAAGTAGAATCAGTGGGTAGATATTGTTATTATCCATCAAATAATATAATTAGTACTCATATTATTAACAACTAGCGACCCGCCCCGGATTTGCACGGGTGCTAGTTATACATATAAACCTTTCTCTTTAATCACACTATCTATTAAAAATAACAGCATCAACAAATCCGTTGCGTAGTTTTAAAGATCTAAGCATACATAGGGACAGACAGAGAGTGGACAGCGACTTTGTTTTATAGTGTAAAATTAATAAAGAAATTTTGAGCTTGAGTTTGAAACCACGCCACGAGCATACGTTTCTCTAAAATATCCGTTTCGACTTGATTTTATACTATGTAATGATGTTTCAATATTGCATAGATTTGGGTAGTTTCTAATAGTAAAAGCGTACAGAGGAGGTGAGAGGAGGTTAAATGAGCTCTATTAGGTACTACCGATAACCGTTGGGGTAAACGAGTTCTTGAGTGGAGATCGCGGCTCAGCAAACGTAGCGTATTACTGCCTCTAGCTAGGTGGAGTGACGATCTGCGAAAGGCTGCTGGTAGAAGCTGGATGCGTCGAGCTCAGGACAGGGCGCAATGGCGCTCATTAGGGGAGGCCTATGTCCAGCAGTGGACTGCTATAGGCTGATGATGATGATGATTAGGCACTAGCTAAAATGCTTATAGCTACGTTTATACGAGTAAGTATGATAGCACGGTCAAGTGACAACCCTCCGTACAGTCCGCCTTATGTAAAAAGAAGGCTGGAGGTGGAGTACAGGCGCACAGCACGGGTAAGTACCGATAAATGGCCTAATGTGCAGCTTCAACGTCAGCGTTATTTTTACATGACATGACCTATACTAGTTCTCGCTGTATGACGGCTGGAGATCGTTTCTCATTGGGTACGCAATAGCAAAAACATCCGTGATTGTCAACCAGTAGATACAGAAATTCGAAGCACACTACACACTAAGTTACAAAAATTACAAAAAAATTTTTTTTTATCGTAAACTACACAATAATCTAGAAATAATAGAAACTTAAATGTGTACCTACTGCAGCTAGATTAAGTACTATGCAGGTAGTTACGATACAATGGTATGAAGACTTGTATGTAGTACAGTAGAATAATTTTATGAGAATAGTATGTATGTGTGAGGGTGTCGTTTAGTTATCGACTCGTTATTTTTAGTTCCCCCTCCCTACCTCTATATCTAAGCCGATCCTAGGCAAAATAACTATATCATGCAACATATTTAGCTTCGATCATTGAACCCCCTACCCTCGCTCCGCCGCTCCACCACACAAAATAACTCAAGTCGTAAACTACAAAATCAGAAATCGTCGAAAACAGACCCATTTCGTCTCTCGAGGGAATAAAAAAAATGCTAGATCAGTTTCCATTTTATGGGCCACTCCTTCAAGGGCCGGGCCGTATAGTAAGGGCACATTATGGCCCAACTACGCTCCGTAAGTTCGCTACGGCCCTTCAGGGGGACTAAGTTTTTCGGTAGCGCGTAGGGAAATTCAGACAAATCGGATTACAAGGGCTAAAGGTTTTTATTTCCGATCGAGTTTGTAATCGGAACTTTAAGCTTGATAGAATTGCTTAGTGATTTTGTGTTAGTGTAGAGATTAGGTGATGCAAATGTCTACGAGGTTTTTGGAAAGTGATTGCTTATACGCTTTTATTTGTGGAGTGAAATGCCGGCTACAGACTGCTGTACCGTAACTTGCAATGAAAGATGAAAGGATCATTTCATAAGTGTGGACACAGCGAGCGCACGAACCGAGCAATCGAGCATGTATGCAGAAATGCTCTGTTCGTGAATGTGAATTCTGTTACATTCCATGAAACATTGCAACAATGTGGACGGCACATTTCATTGCGTGTTACATTGCATTTAACATTTCGCAAGTCTGTAAAACGCTCGAAACGCGCTCGTTCGAGGCTCGTAACTCGGTCCACCTACAATAATTTGTGCTCGGCTCGTGCTCCGCTCGTGATCGGCTCGTCTAACGTAGACCCACCTTAAAAATCTAAAAGCCAACATCTCTAGTTCATTCTCTAACAGCTCCTAACTTTTGTATTTTTTTTATTTGGGAAACAAACAGAACAATCGATCGATCACAATCCAACAAAGTTTCCCCTAATAAGTTGGTACGTGAAGAAAATTGTAGATTTTTTTTCTTTTCAGTTCCACCGAACAAAACGTTTATATTTGGTGAGGGAGAGCACACGACCCAGAGCACCCTGCTGACGCTGATGTGCACCGCCTCCGGAGCCAGGCCAGCGGCCACCATCGACTGGTACAACGGCACCACTAAACTGTCGAAGAAAGACTACAATATACACGTGAGTAATTTTATAGATAGATCTCTCTTTCTGTCTTTCGAAATTAGTTTGTGTTATTAGTAAGTATAATCTTTCCCTGTTTATTCCTAGTGCCTAAGAATGTCTTGTCATTCTTAGGCTAATAAGGCTAATAATGTTGTACGTTTGTTGTCCGAAAACATTGTTAAATTAAAAAAAAAACGTATTAAGAATCGCACAAAAAAAATATCGAAATAACACTTTTTCAAACTAATATTATGCGCGGATACTGACCATTACTAAGTTTTTAGCTATAATAAGTTTTCAAACGAGGCTCTTTACGAACCAATTTTTCCTTCAAATCTCACTTAAAAACTTCCCAAAAAGGAAAGTTTAAAAAAACCCCAAACTTTTCGGAATCAAACTGCGTGAAATTCTACTGAAAACTTCTAAAACAATCCCATGCGGAATCCTAATTAATATTAGGGTACCGTTAAATATTTGCGCGAACGGATCGGGTTCCGTGTTAATTAATTAGTTTCGCTAAGTCTTTAAGTAGTTCCTTTTTGTGGGAAATGGGGGTCTATTCTACCTATTCCGGTTGGTTACAGTTGCGGTCGTCTGTTTGTGGACCAATGGGACTTAGTTTGGTTGATTGATTTTTCTTTCGAATTAAAGTTAATCGGATTATAGCAACGTATAACAATGAATATATAATAAGTAGTTTATGTATAATTGGTATAATTAATGCACCTACGTGAATAAACCCAGGTGAATTATGAATGTAGGTAACATAAGTTAATATAAGCTGATCATAGAAACAAGAAACTAAAAAATATTAAAGACCCGTTAAACAATTTTCAGTACTCGCGAAAGCTTAAAATAAAATACTATGATTTAATAAGTCTTACAGAATTTATATTACTTCATAATCATCATCATCAGCCTATAGTAGTCCACTGCTGAAAATAAGCCTCGCGATAAAAGGGGGATACGCTCATAATCCCCACGCTGGGCAAGCGGGTTGGGGATCGCAGGACACACCTTCTTGCACCATTGACGCTGCTACCCGTCGGTGCCCAGGGAATGTTGCTGTGCTTGTTTTAGGCTGCGCTATGCCGCTATCAGCCGGAAAAAACAACAAAAATAGTTATTATTAACAAATGCTGAACCGAGACAGATTGCGCGTTAATTCTCAGTGATATTTAGCACATTACTGAGAATTAGCGCTGTCGTGTACATATTTGTCTAGATATAAGAATGGTCCTCAAATAAGAGACCGTGCCTATGTCTACATTCGTGGGTGTTGGCGTGTGAATTTTCCTTAGCTATTTTATGGCGGCCCAAGCCATTAGTTAGAGGAAATAACAGTTAAATAATCTCCTGATTATTTTAACTAAGTTTATTATTCACTGTCTACCCGTGCGCAACTTCGCTTGTGTTGTGCACACTTTTATTTGCGTTGTCTTTGTGTTCAATGGAACAAAGACCAATTGACATAGACCTTTGTTCGACGGTTTAGTGAAAGTCCCGCGGTTTAGTCTGCGTACAGTTTTCTCCTGTTGCATCCCTTATCGACGACATCTGTGGCGCAGTGGATGAAGGCCCGCCTGAGACGCATTAAGTTTCGATTCCCGCCACGAGACAAATGTTTGTATTTTTGCAAATATTTGTCTCGGTTCTGGGTGTGTTCTGTTAGTAATATGTATGTATTAACAAAAATATATTTAAATGTATTCTTTCAGTCATGTGGTTCCATAATACGGTCAAAGTTCTTTTTAGTTTGGGGCTAAATGATGTCTGTATGATAATGTCCAGCATTATTAATTAATTGGGGTGTAAGGGGTTCTAACCCCCATCTTCGTAACCCAGGCCCACCTCACCTGCACGTGGTGCACCCTGCTAACAAACGGGGCTCTGGCGTTCGGCTGATTGCGGCATAGCGCAGCCTAACACCAGCACAGCTAAATCCCCTGACTGTCGACGGGTAGCAGCTTCAGCGGTGCGAGAAGTTGTGAAATGCGATCTCCATCACGAATGCCTAGCGTGGGATTTATGGGCATATCCCCCTTTTTTAGAGGAGGCTTATGTCCAGCAGTGGATTGATATAGGCTGGTGTGGCGGCGGATTCATTTATTATTATATATTAGTAGGAATAAATTTTACGAAATTATTTCTGCGGGCACTCCTACGCTTAGCATACTTTTTTTTTTAATTTTTCTAGAAGATGGAACAAGTACATGACCCACCTCATGTTAAGTGGTAACCATTACCTATCACAAAACATGGCATCGTAGATCACAGGTTTTTGGAACATGCTCTAAGATGCAACGCTCTGCATCCATCAACTTGAGGTGTGAAGATGATAAGCCTCTTGTGCCTGTAATTTCACCGGCACCCACACCAACAAAAAACCGAAACACCACACAGCTGCTTCACGGCAGAAATAGGCAAGGTTGTAGCACGAGCACTCCACAAAGAACTCTACTATACCTAGTGCAAACACTTACACACTCTCCAAATAGATCTCTAGAGCTTACGGTTTTAGCGTGGCTAGGTGCATCGCTTGTCAGTCAATCAGTCAGTCAGTCAGCTTCCTTGTAGCTTTATATATTTAGATGGGTAAACGTGTAAATAAGGGGAAGCCTATGTCCAGCAGTTGAAAACTTCTAGGTTGTTGATGATGATGATGATGAAACGTGAAATGTATTTACCATTTAACATGTAACAAGGTAGCTTCAAGGTAGTAGTTGGTTAGGTAGTTGTTGACATAGCTCAGAGAATTAGCAAGTTGATTTAGTAGGGGGCAGGCCAAATCTGGCGAAGAACCGATAACCGTTGGGGTAAACCGAGTTTTTGAGTGGAGACCGCGGCTCGGCAAACGTAGTGTAGACTTCCCTCCGGCCAGGTGAGTGACGATATGCGAAATGCTGCTGGTATAAGCTGGATGCGTCGAGCTCTGGATAGGGCGCAATGGCGCTCATTAGGGGAGACCTATGTCCAACAGTGGCCTGCTATATGGCGATGATGATGATGAAGGTAGATTCATAAAATCCTATTAAAAAGTACAAAACTAACTCAATTTTGAACAAACTTAAATTTGCTGTAACTCGGAAAAACAAACTGGGAAAGCTCGACTAAAGCGAAAATATAGCGGCTCGCTTCGCTCGGAAAGTGTGACGTTTCATTTGCTAGTGTTATTGAATTTGACTTATTGGAACGGTCTGGCTACCTTGGACGGGGGACTTGGAGGAACGTGGAGTAGCCATTCAATAATTGTACTAAAAATATTATGTTGCCAACAACAATTAACTGTCTTAGCTGCAAGTTATTAGTTCAATCCCCGCCTAAGACAAATATGTGTGTAGGGAACATGGATCCGTCACAGTTTGTTAAGTCTATGCATGTTTATCAGTCTCTGGTACTCATGGTAAAAAGGCTCTGCCTAGTTTGAGATTAGTTTCTCATGTGTGATATGATATAAAAATATCAGTCCACTGCTGGATTAATGACAAGAAGGGGGATATGTCCATAATCCCCACGTTTCTCTCTTTGCCAACGCTGCTGCCCGTCAACGGCCAGGAAATTTAGATTTACTAGTATTTAGGCTGAGTTATGCCGCAATCGACCACCAGAGCCTCGTTTACTACTCTATTTGTTTGGCGCTTTATGATGTTGTGTAACATGATCTAGCATTATTTATTTATTGATTTATTATGCATAATACTACAAACTGGTTAGTTCCACTTGGGTTTCAAAAATCTCTTTCCACTTAAATGCGACACTGTAGATAATATAGCTATACATAAAAAATCATGGTAAATAGAGGCAATTGTACTAATGTTATTCTAACGTTGGCCCCTCATGTCTCCCATAACTATATGTAATTATATAAAAATTATAGTAAAAGTATTAAGAGATTATACGAGAGAAGCCTTCACAAAAAACTATACTTACGTTAAACTAGATCGAAGGGTTACAGGTGAAATAAAAATTAGGAAAAAAACGTTTTTATTTTTCGTCTTAGATTTTATACCTTTAAAACTTTTATAATGACATATACTCCACTCCACTCGTATTCCAAGTCCAAACTCAGCGCAGGTGGCTGCTACCGACGCGGCTATTTGAAATTACAGGTGGAGGTATATTAGAGCTACGTATATTATAGCTAGGAGTGGGACACCGACACCGCTACTTAATGAAGAACATCGATTGTTCGAGATCATTCTCGATTGTTCAAACTCAAGGTGAAGATTTGCAGTGTGAACGCTAACTTTATCGTGTACCAAAACTTTATTGTGAACGGTTTCGGTGCCGTGAGGTTAAATCAGTATCGCTGAAGACTTCTCTGTGCTGTCAACAATATCGTCCTAATAAGCACTGATTAACAGAATTACGGTAGAATGACGATTTGTGAAAGGCTGTTGGTATGAGCTGGAGGCGTCGAGCTCAGGACAGGACGCAATGACGCTCATTAGGGGAGGCCTTTTTCCGGTAGCGGACTGCTATAAGCTGTTATTGATGATGATGATGAATATGATGATTATGAACTGAATTCCTTTGTTTGTAACTAGAAAGCTCGACCAATCAAACGTTGTAAGTTTTGACTAATGAGGCCATGGCATAGGCAATGGTTAAGTTATGTAAATGTAAATGTTTTAATACGATAGGATCCATGGATCATTAAATTTATGGTAGTACTATTGAAATAAATGCTTTGAAATGTCAATATTTTTGATTTTAAACAAGAAGTACACCAATTCGTAACACGACCAAACAAAGTTTTAGCCAAAAAAAATCCTGCTTGCTTAAAAAAAATACGCTTTAGTTACAATTTGTTTCTCTAAATTATTTATTTTATGAAAATTGTTTTTGATGAAGTTAAAAATTGGTTATAAATTGAGAAAAATATTTTGCTCATATCAAAATACCAATAGTAATCGACTGGGAATCAAAACACACGACATATTTTAAAAACGGCGTTCCAAAACTAAAATATCAATTAAGCCAATCACAATCGCGCAACGTCTTGCAAATAAAAGATGGCGACTAAAATGGCGCCAAAAGAAATTAATCCGGTCATTCTTCACTGTCAGCCCGGTTTAACATAAAAACGGAAAAGAATTATTTTACCATCAATCCTCGCGGGGCAAATTATTATTTAAAAAGTTTTTGTCAAAGTTCTCTTTGAGAGATGACTTTGAGAGGTTAGAGGGCAGTTTTGTAAGCAAACATACTTGTGAATCTAGTTAGGTTCTAGATTGTTGAAAGAAAAATTAGGCTTCGATATTATTTTCTAACCGTTGGGGTAAACGAGTTCTTGAGTGGAGACCGCGGCTCGGCAAACGTAGTGTAGGATGCCCTCCGGCCAGGTGGAATGACGATCTTTGAAAGGCTGCTGGTAGAGGCTGGATGCGTCGAGCTCAGGACAGGGCGCAATGGCGCTCATTAGGGGCCTATGTCCAGCAGTGGACTGCTATATGCTGATGATGATTATTATGATTATTATTATTTTCTAGATTTTCATCAAGTTAATGACAGAGATAATATGTACCTATATAATGTTCCAGACCTGACCAACAATAAAACCCCAAAACGCAGTGTCCTTATCATCTTCATAGCAAGAAATTTTTGTATTGAACTTTGATCAAACATTTTTTTTATTTTTTGTTGAGTACCTAATCACATAAAAAAATCATAGTTTGAGAGATAGATGAGTTGTAACACAATAAACATTGTTTTTTTTAAGCATCTGCATTATCCTTAGTCTAGAAACTACCTATATGCAAAATTTACACCACCCCGTGAGGCGAGGAGTAAGGAGAAAGACCCGTACATTACACATCTCTTCACATAATAAAAAAACACTTTTCAAATATTGCTAGGATAACGACAACTTTTTACCAACTTATTAGTGCCATACTTTGAGTTGAAATTAAAAATTATGTAGTTCTGGAATTACCAATAGGCTACTTTTTATACGGGTACCACCTGAGAAAAGCGGCGGGCGAAACCTAGTTATTAATAAAGGCTTTGGTAAGAGTTCTTGCAGTTTGTGCTTACGACAGAACGGAGAAACATTGAACGAGGTCTCTTTTAGTTTTCTGTAGTTTTCAACTTACAAGTTCTTGAAAAGTGCATTACGTTTTAATTTTCAAAGCAAGTCCTTGTAAGTCCGGGGGCTGTTCTAAAACATTTATATTCTCAAAGCCTTTCTTTATTCCTGCTTTGAGACAACTTCTATAAGGTTTTTATGGCGTTTATTTCATAAAATATGGTCACAATTAAGATGTTTTAAATGAGTATGATTTATATAAAAACTATAGAGCTTTCGCTCACCGGAAAAATAGTAAAGGTTTGATTACATTATTCCAAAATACAAGTCAATCCGCTCAATATTTGGGTAATGGGTAGTAAAGGGTTATAACCTCAAACTTCGGAACCCAAGTTAAGCTCTCCTACCCGTGGCACCCTGTTTACCCAAACGGGGCTCTGGCGGCCGGCTGATTGTGGCATTCCGCAGGTTAACACCGGCACATATAAATTTCCTGGCCACTGACGTGCAGCAGCGCCGGTGGTGCTAGAAGCTGTGCCCTGTGAACCCCAACCCGCATGGGCTGGGGATTCTGGTCAAATCCCCCTTCAAATTAGGGACACTTATGTCCACTAGTGGACTGGTGGTCGTGGTGGAGGATGGACCGGAAACTTTGTATAAGATAGGGTATAACTGGTAGACATTTTCTTATAAATTTCATTACGAGTAAATACCATGTCATTTTTATATTGTACTCTATAACTCCTTATTAGGGGAGGCCTATGTCCAGCAGTGGACTGCTGGTACAGGTTGATGATGATGATGATGATGATGATGACTCTATAATACACCTGGGTACAAGGCATGCGGCGTCGCGAGTAAAGCCAGTATCGCCAGTATCCTTAGAACTGTGTTTTTTTAATTTATTATTAATTAAGTAAAATAGGTTTCCGATGAACCTCCTCTTCTTGGTGATGAGGATGGTAGAAAGAAAAACGTTTAAATTGGCGGAAAATTCAAGAAAAACTTCTGAAGAAAAAACTGGCTGAAGAAAAACAACAACTCCAGATACGATGATTGCATAAAAAGTGTTGAGAAGACGAGCTTTTTGTAAAGAGCAGCGATGTGATCAAATGAAAGTAGTGATGTGCAAATTTTTATCGATATTGTTAATAAATAATGCTGGTCACTACACAGCATCACATCACTCAGCAGAGCTTATGGGAACGACATGACTGATATACAACTTAGATAATTTTTTCGTCAATCCAAACATTATATCTACATAGAAAACACCCAGAGTGGAAAAACGGAGACTGCTTTAATCGCAACGTACGTACATGTACACTGTTAATACGTACCCTCATACTCGGTCTGGAACTACGTAAGGTGAAAATTTTCACATCAATCCAATTGCATGAATTGGTAACAAGCTAACCAACTTTTTCAATAAAAATATTACAAGAAAAAAATACACAAAATATAATGTTCGATTGCTATGAAGACCAATTTTTTTACTGAATATTTAAATCTTTAACGGGGCTTACAAACTAGTGTACTGTTACCACAATTAAGAAGCAGCATTTTACTATTGAGGATTATCTGGGATTTGACGAACATCAGAGTGATTACTTCTATTGATATTTTTAAGTATTTTCCTTATATAGGTAACTCAAATCTGGGTCAAGGGTTACCCTTTAACCCTTGCGTCTTGTTTTTGCCCTTTACATCTCAAGTTTACCGTTGTCATGGTATTCATTTTGTGATTTATAAGAATGTCATATTCTAATAGTAAAGGCATTATGATTACAATACGGATGAATGTATCGACATTATCATCTACAGGAGATGTCGAATACAGAACATACCCACTCCTACCTTTATCTACCTTAATCCTACTAATATTTTACCACCACAGAAAAGATACTCTTCAACAAAAGTATTTTAAACTTAAATAAAGAGATCCAAACCCAAATAATTGTACTACTTTTATTTAATTTTATTTTTATTTATTTATTAATTAGAACGAAAAATTAATTAATGAGTACAGAATTTTGTATATCTGTTTTTTTGGATTTTAACTGTATTTAAATTGGATGTAAGGAGTTTGTATAGGTGCGCCATTGACGGAGATTGTCCATGTAGAATGATTCCGGAAGGCAGAAAAGCTAAGTGTCGACATTAATATAATCGATAAATATTTAGAAACAATGTAGGTACTGAATATGTTCAAAAATGAGGGTAAGCACTGTCTACAGGCTATCCAAGGTTTTCGACGATGACGTCACTTGGACCGGTGACACAATTGGATAGTGCTCTAGCTTAATGTACGATTCACACTTACCGGCGCGCGTCGGAGTGCATCGGAGAGCATTTTATAACATGCTAAAGGAAGTTAAAACATCCACAAAGCAGTGAAGATCCTTATTTGCATACAATTTACGCAGCTTTGAGCTTTGTCAAACACTGACATAAATAGATCCTTACGTAGTTATTGCACAAAGATGTTGAGTTCCTTATTTGCAATAAGGAACTTACAGCTTTGTGGATGTTTTAATTTCCTCTAGCATGTTTTAAAATGCGCTTCGATGCTCAGAGATGCGGGTCCAAGTCCCGTTTCCTCCAAAAAATTTAAATAGCATTTTCAAATTTGTTTGGATGTATGTTCATTACTCTTTTACGCAAAACCTACTGAAATTACAGTTGAAATATTTCTTACATTTAGATTGTAAGGTGTTTTAACATATCGATTCATTAGATTTAGATACATTACATTAGTAGATATAAAATACGGAATTTCGTGATCCATACAAAACCAATTGCGCAGTGGCAGTCTCAAACATATTTAAGATAGTTGACTTCCTCTGTTTGAACTTACTGATACTTTTTGTAAGTATTAATGTTCTACTTTCACAAAATACTACCACACCAGCCTTTAACAGTCCACTGCTGGACTTAGGCGTCCCCTAATAAAGGAAATTATGCCCATAATCCCCGCGCTGGGCGCGAGTTGGAAAACACTAAATACTTATATTCTAATTATTAGTTCCAAATCCTTAATAAAATTCTAGAAATTTAATTTATAATGGATAATAAATTCTCAGAATATCAATATATTTTCAATTAGACTTTAACGACTTATTTCTACGTCCGAAACGATATTAAATATAAAGTTAATTACAAAAATGAAAAGTTATTAGAAGTCTTCTGTAACCTAATTTAATATATACAAAACTGTTATGAATCTGACTAACTGATTTAATATAAAATATAGACTATTTATTTTCTAAACCCCTTGAGTTGTCAGCCAGTCTACGCCTTACACGAGCCAAATCTTATTGAAGCTACTGACTGATTGACCATCGCGCAGCCTTAACTATAAATCCTAGAAGCATGAAAACTTAGAGTAAAATCATTTTATGGTGTGCACTTAAAACAGATTTACGTACATTCAGCCACTCAAGGGGTGCAGTGAGGGTTAAAGTTACAAATCTAAGCGAACCAAGTCACGGGGTTTCAAATAGTCATTAATGAATACGAGGACATAAAGCAGCCAATTTAAATTCAAAATTGACATTGCCGAAGCAGACATGATGTCTACATGATCTCTAATTCATGCCTTTCATTACATCTCGAATTAACATGACAATAGACATAATGCCAGTAATTTATTACCAACTCATTATACCGTTACGTCTCGTTTAGTTTTAATTCAATAATTAAGTTAGGTACTTTAACTTTAATCTTTATAGCGAAGATAATTTAAAGACGCGACTTTTGGATGCGACTTTTTATTGTTTAGTTTTTTAAGTTTTTTTAAGCTGGTATTTAAGATAATTAACCACCTACCCCTTAACTTATAAGTAAGGGGTTAATGAGGGCCCTAGCCCCTTACTTATAAACGCTACTTAAATTTAAGCATTGATTTAAGTTAGCGCTGTCACTGCTAGTCATTACCCAAAGGTAAGAGATGGCAATAGTTTAGGCATTGTTTATCCTTTGACAGATTCTTAATGTCTAATAGCTTTGATTTTAATCGGTACTTAGTTATGTAATAAATGATTTTCATTCTGCTTGATTTTTTTATGGTATCTGAAGATGAAATAAGCACATGGCCCACCTGATGTTAGATAGTAACTATTACCGATTACAAAACATAGCATCTAAAGTCACGCATTTTTGGAACGTGCTCTACGATGCATTGCGTCTATCAACTTAGGGCATGAAGATAATTGAGGTAAGGCATATACCTCAATTATCTTCACATGAGGCCTCTTGTGCCATGACTTTACCGGCACCTGCACCCTTCAAACTGAAACACAAATTGCTTTCAATAGCCATGATGGTAGTACTTGCGCATGCGAGCCCTTCACAAAGATCTCTACTACAAATATATTTAAATAGTTTCAAGAATAAGTACCTAAATGGTGACTAAACATAGATCAAAGTCGCAGCCGAAGAATACGATCTTGTTCCCAGCCCCAAGTCTCAAGTTCTAAGAAAACGAAGTGTTTTGTTAATGGCTGCCGCAAAACAAGGCTTTGAGGATTAGTTCTAATTGAAGTTTTCGAATAAAAGCGTTCTATCAATTTGATGACAATTAATTCAGTTCAGTTAAAAAAGTTGCGAAAATACGGCCGCTATTCTTGTTATTTAGTTAGTGAATTACTAAAAAATATTTTTCTTAGAATGTGATGACAGTGAAAGAAAAAAAAGAGGTATGCCAGAATCGTAGCAAGTGGAGATCCATCGTCTCTGCCTACCACTCTTAGGCGTGGCTTTCGTACTTATGTATCGTTACGTATGTATCGTACTTATGTATCGTTACGTATGTATCGTACTTATCTTACTAAAATTATAAATGTGACAGTTTGTGTAGATGAATGGTCGTTACTCTTTAACACCAGAACGGCTGAACGTATTTAGATGAATAAACATAGATTGTAGCTTGGATTAACACAAAGGCTACTTATTAACTGGGTACCAAGTAAACGAAGCCGCGGTCCGAAGCTAGTGTAGATTATAGTATATTTTACCAAAACGCAGAGAGGTTTTTCCCCGCTGTACCTCTTCAGGGGCTGAATTTCCTACCTATCCTTTCTTGCGTGCACCCCTTCACTATACACGGAACATACTATCCAAATTTCAAGTCTCGAGGAGTAATGGCTTAGGCTGTGCGTGGCTGTATTAGCGTATTTTAGATTAAAAAAAATATTTTTTATTTGTTGACATTAACTCCATTACGCACAAAAAACTGAATGATACTGTTACTGTTACTGTATATCAATATAATATCCATAATTATCTGTATCGACATCATCCCAACCCCATCTGGAAAAACTCACTTCAATTCACATCTATGTTCTCCGCCCGTTATCGATCCCCGTATCTTGTGTATCGATACTTTTCATCGACATCGCCCTGTCACTAGAGGGAGATAGCACATAGTTTACAGGGTAAACTTTGCGCAATCATTTTAATAGACGACATCTTGTAAAGTGGCTCCCGTATTTCATTCTTTCGTTTGCTTGTTCTTGGTTAGAATGGACGGCACGGAGAGTTGGAGACCAAGTTATCAACTTAAGGCAACTTCAATAAAATAATGAAACCAATACCTTTGCAACTTCAAAGGCAGCGTATTTATTAAAGAAAAACAAACCTGACGTAACACTTTTTAAAATTTTGAAATAGGTATACCAATAATTAGATCTAGGAGGAATCAAACGGGCGGAAGAATGCAATGGCGTTCATTGGGGACTACCCCTATGTCCAGCAGTGGGCTGCTATAGGCTGATATTGATGATGATCATGAGGCGCAACTTATGTCTTGATTACAAGTATCGCGGTTCTTATGTAGCAAAGTGACTCCTCCCAACGCTCCCCGCTACGTCGGTTGTTTGTCGTGAATTCTTACAGAATGTCTATTTGGTTAATGCAATTCGACTAGCGACGTAGCGGGAAACACTGACTAGTTTCGCACAACTAGATTTAAATAGTTTGAACATCGTACTGCTTCCTTCTTCGTATGAGCTAGTGACTAATACTGGTGTAGACATTTTTAGGCCGCCCGACCCCAAGGGCTCTGACATGACTTAACGTCTGAGCTAATCGTAGATAAGCAACACTCCCCTCGATCACCGAGTGTTTCTGAAAGGCACATAAAAATATTGGTCCCGGTTTCAGTCATCAAGCCATGTCTGAGGCCTTAAAGTGGCTTTGAAACTCCGACACCAGAGTTGGCTCATACGAAAAAGAAGAACTAGAATACCGACAGTAGGTTCATCTGCTGAGAACATCGAAGTGCTTGTTTCAGTATTGTTTTGTAAATTTAACTCTAACGGGAAATGAAACTGCAACCTTTCAATGTTGTTGCTTATATTGATAAAATGTTCTTATGACTTACACCACACGCGATCCAACAAAACGCCCTATCCAATGTTTTGCCCATTCGGTCGTTTATTACATTGCTTTAAAAATTACTGCCTCGATCCACCTTTTTTGTCCCTTTCTTTTAATGGCCGACGATAGAGATGGGCAATAACGTTTATGAGATCTGCAGATTGCTATGTAGGTTAATGATTGTGTTTTGTGTTCTGTGATAGCAACATATTGTTCAGATTTGATTAGAATCAGACACGTATCCAGGCGAAGTTCGCTAAATCTTATATATAAAAATCTGAATAAAGTGTTCGTGGTCGCACTCCTCCCGTAACGGTTCAACCGATTTTTATGAAATTTTTGATGTAGGTATGAGAATAGATCGTAAAGTACATTTTATACTGCTAGGTGATTAGGATCTTATACAGTTTTTTTCATTTATGTAGTTTATGTAGTAGTGTAGTGTACCTGTAATGACTTTAATTTTACCATAGTTGATGAGAGGTGGGCATCATTTGATTCCCAAAGTAAAAACAGTTTTGTCCTTTAACGTTTTTTTCTTGATGCTAAAAATAACGCGTAAAAAATGAAAATTTAATTAAAAATTTAAAAAGCCAACCTTTAAAAAGTCAAAAATAATACTATCGTTGAGCCTTATTTTATTTTACATTTTTTATGCGTGTCCCTACTAGTGTGCTGCATATCCTGCGAAAACTCTAACATAGTATATAGTAATCTACTAGTCAAGCCCTGACATTCGATACCCATATTGGAGGGGTTTGTGAAAAAAATACGTAAATCACCATTTTGTGGACGCGGCCATCTTGGATTTGAAATTTGTTATATAGTGTATAGTCTTTTATTAATCAAGCCCTTTCATTTGATACCCATATTTAGGAAATTGTGAACAAATATGTAATCCGCCATCTTGTGGCGGTGGCCATCTTGAACCGATTATCATCAAACATAGCTAAGAACAATCCCGACTAATTCACCTTTCAACAAAAAAAAACTAAATCAAAATCGGTTCATCCGTTCAAGAGCTACGATGGGACAGACAGACACACACATACACACACACACACTTATAACACCCCGTCGTTTTTGCGTCGGGGGTTAAAAAATACGTACTGCAGGTTTTCATTTAGTAACAGTAATAATAGTCACACCTGAATAGGTTTAGGCAAGGCTACAATATTATTAAAAAAATATAAACATATATTTTTGTGTCATACACATATTATCATCGATACACGATCGATATATCGATATCGATCGTGTATGTCGGTGTAAAGCGGATTTAGTACGCGTTATCAATCCCCAGTGACGTGTATTACCGTATCTTTAATTAAGCTCTTCCTTAGGAAAATTCAATTTTGTCAGCATCACGGATACCCATACATTATCGTTTCTAGATGTGTCAAGTAAAAAATCACACTTATCATACTTAATAATCGAGCAAGCGAAGCGAGCAAAGATTTCAGGGGCAATGTAAGCGATTTCGCTTTGTATGTATATGTTTGTTCGAGCTTAACTCTCGAATAGCATGAAAATTGATAGGTCATACGTTATATCATGAACATTCACCAGGCAACTTGCCCTAAACACTTGCAACGTGCATATTTGTAGATATTTTTGTTAGAGCATCGCTTTTGAACCGTTTATCCAATCTTCATGAAACTTTGTAGGTCAAAACGGTAATGCCATTTGTGAAGATTTGCTAGGAAACATGAGCTTAATCGGTGAAAGGGGTTGTAAAGATATTGGGTTCGCAAGGGGGTAAAATAAACAGTTTTATTGGGTGGGGTGGGTTGTTGTATGAAAGGGCTGTAATTATAAATTAAAAAAAAACTGACGATTGACGGATTTTGTTTTTGAACATTTATTTAAAAACAAAAATGTGTAGTTTTTGTTTTTAAATATAAAAATTTATAAATAAATATATAAAGATTAAAAATTATTGCGTATCTTTTTTAAACTATCAAGTACATTTAGTACCTATATCTGTTCACAGAACTAGAATAATAAGAATAGAACCGAATAGAATAGTATAATTATTTATTTACAACAACAACATCAAAAATGCATTGGTGGGTCATGAAGACTTATCTTTGTAGGTTTAGGGTACATTCTGATTGATAATGTTATGCTGCAAAATTGACCTTAGACTCAGCATTATGCAAGTAAATGTAAGTCTTATTAATAAAACAAAGCAAGGTATGTGTACGAAAATAATCTTAGTAAGTTTTAAATTGAAAAGTAAGCTGGCACCTTCCAACCGCCCTAGATCACCCTAATACCTTAGAACTGGGTCACCGCTGCAATTTTTCATTCTGTCAGCGTAGAACCGACGAAATGATGTGTAATAAGCCGGATTTGGGGACTATTGATGGCTGGAGTTTCATGATTAGGCACATAGCATTGTTCGCTTCTTATGGAATGTTTTGCGATCTCGTTAGCGTAGTGCGGTTAGCCGGCTGAGAAACAAAGGGTGCGGGTACGAGAATCCTTCTAAAATTATTATCATCATCATGATGGCCTTTCTGGCGCAGTGGGCTAAAGTCCAGCTGAAACGCAGAAGGTTGCGGGTTCGATTCCCGCTGCGAGACGAATATGTGTATATAATTGTACTAGCTGACCCGCCTGCAACTTCGTTTGCGTGTATACACTTTCTGTATACGTATGTACTTTTACGATAAATGTTTACCGAACGTGGTAAATTTTACACGGCACCCTAAATATATAAGAAATAAAAAGTACCAACCAATTCGTTACTTACCTACCCATTACCGTTTCTCCTGCCGCTCCTTTTTTCCGTTCCTGATCCCATTCTAATTCCCGTGGGTGACCCATTATTAAGTCTACAGTCGGTATAAAAGTATAGGAATGATGAACTTTTATATCCCTAACTTGAGAAATGATTGGTTCTCCGTGCAAAATTTCAAATTTATTTTTACGACAAAAATTAGCCTATGTCCTCTTCCAAGATCCAATCTATCTCTATGCCAAAATTTAAATTTATCTTCTGACGAAGTTTCAAGAAAATCACACCACGCGTTACGATTTTCCCATACAAACTTTACCACCCCATTGCAACCCCGTCGAAGATTATTTAAAATTTTCAATGACACCAATCTTCATTGATTGTATGGAATAATACATATACCATGTTATAAGTTTCTAAGTTCAAGGAATTGGATTTTTCATACAAACATTTTTACCCCTTTTCTCTTAGGGTTGAATTTCTAAAAACTGGTTCTTAGTGAGCGCCTACACTCTTTAAAGACTGCCTGTACCAAACCTCCAGGCCCTGTAATTTCTGTGATTTCGTGATGAGTGTATCAGTGAGTGAGTGAGTGAGTATACTTCTATTTAATTTAAATAGGTTACAAAAAACGTATTTATGTAATATATCAGGCATGTAATTCCCATAATACAACCTCTGATTAGTTTGGGGGGCCCCAAAGTAATCAGAATAATACTAATGAGTGTTTTCTATGTAAGTATGATGTGTATGTATTTTAGGGGCTTTATGATGCTGTGTGAAACCATCCAGCATTTTTTTTATCATTTTAAGCCATTTTTTATCTACTCCTGGGCATAGGCCTTTTTTTGATTATGCCACTCGCCTCGATCCGAACTATACAGGTTATTTGTCCCGCCATAGGAATCGAAGCCTCAACCTCTTGCGTTTCATCCAGCTATTTTCCCTTTCACCAACGTTGTCACGTTTAGGAGATTTCCTCTAAACACGTCTTCCCGTTATAATAATATTGTGTAACAGGATCCCGTAACGAGAGTAAGATAAACGTAAATAAGCAGCTAGAGAGCGGGGCCGCGACTTCGTCCGTGTTCAGGGTCTCCCCAGCTACTTCCCTTCAGGAGCTGAATATCTGATATATGCAAGGAAAATCAACATCATCATCAGCCTAAAGCAGTGCACTGCAGGACATGGCCTCCCGCTCCTCTACTATGGAACGAGCTATGCTTGGAGTTTCTTTGAAGGATCAAATCCGCAACGAGACTATCCGACATAGAACTAAAGTTGCTCAGAGAATTGCTGAAGTGGCAGTGGGCTGATGCTACTTTAAGGTGATGATACAGAATAAGGAAGGCAGTTCTGGGGTCATTTGCTAGTCCCATCTTCAAGTACCATAAAAAAATCAGTCAGTCAGCTCTAATAGAATTTTATACTTGTGTAGATAAATGCCTCTATCTGTTCTCAATAGGTATTGTTGTAACGTGTTTCAAATTACACTAACTTCCGATTCAATAATAAGCTTTATCTGTTGTTTGTATAATGTTACCGTGTTACCTTCGGAAGACAGGTTAAGATGTTGGTCCCGGCTTTTTCACTCGTTAAACCATGTCGGAGGCCTTCGGGCGGCATGACAGACAGCAGATGGCCACTAGCCACCGACTACCTAACAGTAGTAGTTAGTTGCCACTTCGAGCTGTAAATTAATTTGTAAACTTGGTGATCAAGTCGCAACTTTGTTTGTGTGAACTTCTTCCGTCAGCCAATTCAATTACAAAACTGGCCTTTCGGACTCAGCGATAGTAGCTTTCTGTAAGTGAAATAATTTTCAAAATCGGTTCAGTAGTTTCTAAGATTACCCTTGCAAACATTTATACTAGTAAATATATACCAACTTTCCTCTTTTGCATATAATGTGTGTACTAAATTGTGTACTTTTGGACTAAGGATGTAAAAGGTTCCAACCTCTATCTTTGGAACCCAAGCCATCCTCACTTGCCCATGGTGCATCCTGATAACTAACAGACGGGGCTCCGCCTATATTAGTCCACTAAGTACTGGATATAGGCATCCCCTATTAAGAAGGGGGATATGCCGATAATATCCACGCTGGGTATACGGGTTGGGGATCGCAGAGCACAACTTTTCGTACTAACGCTGCTGTCCGTCGGCGGCCAGGGAATGCAACTATGTCAATGGATACGCTATGTCGCAATCAGCCAGCCGCCAGAGCCCCGTCTGTTTATTAGCAGGATGCACCACGGGCAGGTGAGGATGGCCGACATTGCTCTTCTCAGTCCTCGGTGACCATTCTGTTAACCTTTTGCAACATCTGTCATCACCACGTCTCGCCATGCGTCTTAAAGATTTTACTACATTCCCTACATCCAGGTATTCGTTCTTATTTCTTTCGTTCTACTAAATTCCTTTTGCTCTCTGAGTTCTTTCAAAAGTCCCATATCTCGGCACTGCATTACAGCACAATTACAGTTTAATTCTGCTAGTTTATAGTTCAAATTGTCCGCAAGTGTACTGGAATTAGAACGATTAATATTGCAGCATGCAGGTGCTTCGGAGAGCTCTTTGTTTTTGGACGCTCTTTATAAATAAAGTGGAAGACTAAGCTATGCTGTCAGCATGTCTGTTACTAGAGCTTATAAGTAAATTAAACAAACTTAAATTAAATGAAAACAAACAAATATCATCACCCTATTTCCTCATTATCTCCAGATATTGCTAGTATCTAGCACACTGCAGCTCTATTAAGGTATGGAGTTATATTCTGGGGCAACTCAACAAATAAAACACAAGTGTTCAAAGCACAAAAGCGATGCGTTAGAGCAATGTTCGGTTTGAGACAGACCGACACGTGTAAGGATGTTTTCAAACGGTGGAAGATTCTAACTCTACCTTCACTGTACATATACGAGGTTGCTAAATTTGTAAAAACAAATCTTGATCGCTTCGATATATACCCGCCTGGCACTCGCCGAGAGGGTACACTGCACCTCCAATCATGCAAAACCGCCTTATTTAGAAAGAGTGTTTTTTGCATGGCTCCGATCATCTACAACAAAATCCCGTTGTCGATACGTTCCGAAAGTAGTTTGAATGCATTTAAAAACAAACTAAACAAGCTGTTGGAGGAAAAAGTTTATTACAAAATTGACGAATTTCTGAATGATAAATTTTAATATATTTCACTGTGACATCAAGTACCTACTTTTTTCTATTTGTGTGAATAATATAATAATTTTGACATTAATATTAATCTTAATCTTTTATATTCTGACATGTAATTTAAATTTTTAACTAACTCTTTATTGACATAAATCATTTTTATTTTTTCAATATAATGTTGTAAGCCTTACTTCACATGGCAGACTAGAGATACAAGCATTTATGATATAAGACCAATGTTCCTAATGTTACAACCTAGTTCTACAACAATAAATTCATTTCATTTCATTTCATTTCATTTCATTTCATCTACTGATGATACAATTTAATATCTCATTTATATAAATAGGTACATTTATATAAAATTATTGAATATTCAATACGTTTCTACCTTTTTTACGAGTGTAACTTTGTTAGATTATTATCGTAATAATTATTTTACGCCCTTATAAACGCTACTTAATTTTAAACATTGCTTATATTGCTGATAGCCCTGTCACTGTTTGTTATTAACCAGGACTCTTTAACTCGGTTGCACACCGAAATGGTCGGCACCGGACCTTTAATTGCAAACTTTTACATATTATCATCTGGAGAAATTCAGAAACGTCAAATGACAAACTATCAAAGTTTGTAAAAACAGGACCGGTGCCATCGAGATATTTATACTTTAGAGTGGAAAACGTAGAAAATAAAATTAAATTTAAAATTTAAAAAATCCCGGACTCGAAAGGCAAACTTTTTTAAAGTCAAAAATAATACCATCGTTGAGCCATCAAATTCGATTAAGTATCAATATACTCAATCGAATTTGATGGCTCAACGATGGTACCCCGACGCAATCGTCGGGGTACCGCTTTGTAAGTCAGACCCTTATTTTGATTGACTATTTATTAATTTACTATAATTTCTGACCTAAATCTGGGAGCGTTTTCGCAATTTTTAAATGTTTGCTTTTTGAGTTTTTAAAATTTTTAATGTAATTTTTATTTTACATTTTTTAAGACTGTACCTACTAGTGTACTGGATATCCTGCGACAGCTCTATCATAGTATATAGTATTCTACTAGTCAAGTCCTTTTATATGATACCCATATTGGAAGGATTTGTAACAAAAATATGTAATTTGCCATTTTGTGGTGGCGGCCATATTGGATATGAAATTCGTCATATAGTGTATAGTATTCTACCAATCAAGCCCTTTCATTTGATGCCCATAATTAGGGAATTGTGAACAAATACGTAATCCGCCATCTTGGATCGATTTTCATCAAACATAGTTAAGAACACTTCCGACTAATTCACCTTTCAAACAAAAAAACTAAATCAAAATCGGTTCATCCGTTCGAGAGCTACGATGGGGCAGGCAGACACACACACACACACACACACACACACACACACACACACACACACACACACACACACACGCACGCACGCACACGCACACACACGCACGCACACACGCACACACACACACACACTGAGAGACACGTCAAACTTGTTAAAGTGTAAAAAGAAAATATGTAATTACAATTGTAAATAAGTAAAATTAGTATTTACTAATGACAAATACTATTTTCATCTAGAATTTTACCTCAAAAGAGCGAGTTTTCAGTGGTAAAAGCTGTAAAACGATTTGTGAAGCAATAATTAAGGCACTCACAATGCAGTAGACAGTGAAAATTGCGCAAAAAAAATAAAAACATTCAGAATTTTCAAATAAAACGTCTTTAATGCGCAGCCTAACTACACAAATAGGATTATTTCAGTAGAGATGGGACAGTGTCGATTTTAGGTACCTACTCTCTATTTATTCACGGATCTTGAAAAAAGATATCGCTAGACGGTTAAATAACTAGGCGGATATATGATTTTCACCTCTAAAATTTTCAAATAACTTACAAGTACGTGTTTTCAAATTGGTATGTTTTTGACATAATGTTAATTAAAGTTCACCAGGAGATCCATATGAATATATCCATTTATTTCCTTTGCAATATGCAAAATATATGTGTATGTGAATTAAATATATGCTTCCATAGCTTTGTTCACGTGGTACCCGGATACAAATAGCCTATAATGTTATTCCGGGCTTCATAATGAAATTTCATCGCAATCAGTACAGTGGTTTTGGCGTGAATGAGGGACAAACATTTCACATTTTCACATTTCATAAACTTTTGCCTTTAAAACATAACCTGAATAACAAATGACAGCCTCTGTGGCGTAGTAGGCATAGGTCCACTGGAGACGTAGAAGGTTGCGGGTTCGATTCCCGCTGCGGGACAAATGTTTGCATGTTCTGTATATTTGTCTCGGATCTGGGCGTTTTCTATGTATGATAATTATGTATGTATTTACAAAAAAAATTGTATGTGTATGTGTAGAATATCAATCATGTGGTTCCCTTAATACAAGCTCTGCTTAGTTTGGGGCTATATGATGCTGTGTGATTAGGTTCCGTATTATTTATTATTTATTTATTAAAGTAGTAAAATTTTTGAAGACTGTAACAATTTCCCGCTCACATTTTCCAACAATCACTTACAAAGTACGTATACAAAAACCCGTTACCCTGTAAATACACCATCAAAAGCAACATTTTAAGAGTGATCACTTGATTACACCGTGGACGCGTGCCAACAATTACCGCGCGCGGCCGTTGCCAAGTTTTATCGATACAAAACTTAAACACCGAATCGATAATGTCACAGCACTAGACAAAAAAGTTTCTCGCGATTCCAGCCAATAGATTGCTTAAGCTGAAGTAAACCGAGATTTGTTTGTAAAAAAATGCGGTAAAATTATGGGATTTTTTCTTTTTTTTTCAGAAATTTATTGAAGTGTGGTAGTGTTAACATAGTAAGGCCACCGAAAGCCTCCAACAACCTAAAAAGTAAGACATGATAGTCCTTTACAAAGAAAAAAAATACATACTATTTTTTTTACTGGATTACTTAACACGTTGTCTGCAGCCCTCGGACATGACGCTTCGCGACATGCCTGAGGGTCCGCAGCTCCATATCGAGAATAGGGTTGTCAGCACTGAAAGTGTTAAATCTTGTTTTTTTTTATTGTAAACCATTTTGTAATAAATGTTTTCTTTGTTTCATGTACGGTCGAGCAGGAGAGAGAAATTGAAGCGGTAAGTTCACTGAAGCTTTATCTAATGTTTTTGTAGCGACATTGATGTCAGGTATCTGTCAGGTCTGATTCCCGCCGCGGGACAAATGTTTGCATTTTCTGCAGATATTTGTCTCGGGTCTGGGTGTTTTCTATGTATGATATGTATGTAATTACAAAAAAAACTGTATATACGTAGTATATCAATCAAACGTAGTATACCCCAAACTACAAACTATGGGAACCACAAAACAAGCTTCGCTCAGTTTGGGGCTACATGATGATGTGTGATAACGTCCAGCATTATTTATTATTATTTTATTCATTTATTTTATTAATAATATTCCATTATGTTTAAATATGAAATGCATCGGTAAGCGCAACACTTGACGACTGGATTTTTTAAACTATTATCCTAGCAATCAGGCATACGGTCCTCCTGATGGTGAGCGGTTCCCGTAGCCTATGAACGCTTGTAAAACCAAAAGTCACACACATCATATCACAGTCATCACATGCGCCTTTCTGACCCTTTAAAACACTTTATAACGTCCTTATTGAAACGCTACGTATAGTCAGCAGAGAGAAAAAAGCAAAAACCTAAGCAGAGAGACCATTCCACAGCTGTATTGTTCGCGGGAGGAAATTCCTCTGGAACCTCATAACAGCTACTTACGTGAGAAAATGTTACTAGTCCAAAAAGGATTTTAAATGAATCGGTAAATCCGGGAAATACTTATTCGTGATGGCCAACTCTGGTGTCGGAGTTCTTACGCCACCCGAAGGCCTACAGAAAAAGCCGGGACCAACAACTTAACGTGCCTTTTGAAGCACTGAAGCGTTCTGATCTCAATGCCACTATACGGTCACCCAAGTAGTAAACGGGCAGAGGGGGGCTTAACTAAGATGCTCTGCTAGGATCACTGAAGTAAGCTAAAGTAAGTAAGACTTTTCCCAGCAGTAGAATCCAACGGGCTCTTTAAATTAGATAGATTTTCCAAAACATTTGTTGTTGTCTTTCTATGATTCAGATTTAGATTCAGATTCATTTATTCGTACTATTTGGTACATGTCAATTTTATATGGCTTAGGTTTGTACAAAGCGTGTACACATGATCAAAACAAAATTAAATCGCATTAAATTCAATTCAATTCAATCAAATGAAATAAAAAAAAAATCACAAAATCAAATCCAATTAAATTAAATCACTAAATCAAATGAAATTATGTGATACCTTTAAATTATGAAAGATACTTTAGGACTTGCGCTGAGATAATTGTGACTGCCTTAAAAACATAAGCACAAAAAAGGCATAATATATAATACGTATTTTTGTAAGAATTGTGTAATTAGAATAGAAATAGAATAGAATGTATTTATCACAAAAAGGAAGGTACACAAACAAAAGAATGATAGTGTAAGGTAACAAAACAGTATATAGGAAACAATAAAAAACACACAACATACATAGCTACAATTATTTAAAATTTGAATTACTCATGGGAAGCCCTAAATAAATAAAAATCTTATCGCGAAACATTGAAAAGGGAATTAAAATATACGCAAACGAAATTGCGTGCGGGTCAGCTTGTCTTAAAAACCTAATGATGTAAAATTAAGTTAGAATCCTACTAAACAGTCTCCAGCCATTACGAGAGGAAACATGCCCTAGTTCGACTACAGTTGTTTAATTTTAATTTGTCTAGTCACTTGTCCCCCCTCCCCCCTCTAGGGGCATTCTCAAAATGTCAGAGCGCCTTTGTTTCAAGTTTTATACAAAGAGTTAAAATAACGAGATGTGTTACCGTCTATCATATTCACCAAGTAAAAAAACTCTTGGTGAAAAAAACCAGATGTGAAATGCACTACAGTTAGTTAAATATTGGTTGATACATTGACATGCACGTAGTGGTTTTCATTGGTTTTACACACCAAATTGGCTATATCTCATGAACCTTCATATTATACAGTAAAAATTTTCACGGATTATGTGTTGCCGCTATAACAACAAATACTAAAAACAGAATATATTAAATATTTAAGTGGGGCTCCCATACAACGGTACGGAACTCTTCGTGCGCGAGTCCGACTCGTACTGGGCCGTTTTTTTGTATTTGATTTCATGGCTATCATATCACTGCCGTTACGGAGGCCTATCGTGAAAGCTATTTCTATTTTTTATCGACCCTTGTAGTAGTTCATAGTTGACCACCGTTGACTGCTGATAGAAACAACGAAAATTTTCTGAAAGGAATGTACCCTAATAATTACATGTTATTTTCTAATACTCCTGACTGCGTAGGTATATGCGAGATTTCATGATAATCGGTTAAGTAGTTATGGCGTGAAAGCGTAAAAAACAAACTCACTTGCAGTTTATTAAATATCAAAATCCATACAGTTCAGACTTTTATCGCGATATTATGTCTAATGTGATATTTATGTCTATTCGTGAGAAATAGGGCCGGCAATCGAGATAAGATACTCTACAGCTACAAACGAAAAAAAATATATTAATACCATTTTTTATGTATGTCTAGAATACATCTCGATAGTGCTTATGTTTGTTTGCAGGACAGTTCTAACTTGCCGCATCTAGTTGTTCTACCCTCATAACTGGGTCTCAAGTATTTGCAATGTAAATGTCCATTAATTAGTTATGCATAGAAAATAACCGCCTTCGAGGAGTTTACGGTAATACTTGTATGTTGCCTTTGTAATTACAAAGGCTCTATGTCTCTTGTTTCAAGTTTGAGGGCCTGGGCCTACATGTATGTTAGTTTAGTGGCGGAGTTTTAACTTTACCCGTTGGCTTAATAGATAAAATTTGAAATGGAACACAAATCACTTCACATTATTAAGTACGAGACCAATTGCTTCACATGCAACTATTTTTAGGTTTTTTGTATTTTAAGTATTAGGGAAAAATTTAGATTTTGGTAATACACCAAAAATTTCCACTCAGGCGGGATTTGAACCCGTGACCTTCACATAGATACCGGGACGTGTGCTTACAAAAAATTTTTGGCCGGCGGGTAAGTTTGAGTTGCCTGTGTCAAAATTTTTGGGATATTATAAAAATATTGTTAGGTTTCCGTACCTCGAAAGGAAAAAGGAGCCCTTTCAGAATCACTTCATTCATCACGTCTGTCTGTCTGTATGTATGTCTGTCTGTGAAGTCAAGCCACCTTTTTCTCAGGAACGCGTGAAGGTATCAAGTTGAAATTAATATCAAATTCTCAGGTCTTCAATCCTTTAGAACTGAGAAAAATCAAACTTCTAAGCCGATGCAATCAAAAGATACGGCCGTTTATGCCGCATATTTTGATACTCGCACGGGAATAAAAGTACGGTACTCCCCGTTTATCTAGAATCATGAAATTTGGCTAGATTGCTTTTTCGTCTTTATGTTTAGCATAAGTAGAGGGAAAAATCTGAAAACCGTATATAACATATATCACAAATTAATTATCGCATAAATACAATTACATATGTAACAAATTAAAATGCCTTCTTAAGCACGGAAGCGTTCGGATGATCACTCATCCAATTAGTAGTATCCTAAGTAGTAGTAAGCAGTTGCTAAAAGTATACTTACTTACAATTCTTATTGAATGAATAAATTTTGATTTTGATTTGATTTAACTTCGGTAATCTGCTAAGAACAAAAAAGCATGGGAGACGCCTCATGAGTGCTCATGCGCTTCAATCTCTATTACCAACTATACCCGTCTACACCGTCGCCAAAGATTCGCGTTTACTGTCAAATGAAAAGTCATAATCTGCCTATACAGTCCACTTCTGGACACTTCACACACACTCCCCTAATAAGCCCATAGTACCCTCTAATACTACAACGAAAAAAAATAGGGAGTCATTTTAAATAAATAATAATTAATAAATTCTTTATTGAAAATACTGTGACCGAAATAAATAGTTTTTAAAATTAATATCAAAACTAAACACTTGCGTTTCAAAATGTTTTGACACAGCACAGCACCAATCTTCGTCGAAGAACACATGTGTAGTCGTTAGTGTTTTTAATACCACCACCTACAACCTTCGCCAATGGTAAAATAAATAAGGCCGTATCCCATAATCTCTATTTCGTACATTGGAAATCTGAAAATAGACTTATCTAGTATTAATAAGGTATTTTTGTACGCGTACTAACCTGACTTCTTCAACCTCTTTCAGTCTGACACCACGTTCACCACCAACTCCAACCTGACAATCGAGGTGACTCGCTTCGAGAACGGAGTCAAGTTCCACTGCGAAGCCTCCAACGAAGTCACTGTGCAGACCCACGACCACCCCATGCACGCTACCAGAGAGCTGGAAGTTTGGTGTACGTATGCCTCTATGAAACTTACTGTTAAGTATAAATTAACATTTCTAAGGAATGTAAGAATACTAAACTTCGTCTTTGTTACCCAAGCCAACCCAACTTGCCCATGCTGCATCCTGCAAATAACATAGCCGCCACCAACAGCAGTGCTTTGAGATTCTCATGCCCGCATGCCGAGTGTAAGCCCCGGGTGGCCATATCCCTCCTTCTTAATGGGTTGGTCATAGGACTCATATTATTGATTGTTGATATTGATGTTGTTGCTATCATCATTTATAAGCCCTATCGCTTAAAAGGAGTAATTTTAAAGACAAAATGTCAGAAGACCTTGTTTAGTTTGGAGAATGGTTTGAAAAAGTGACAAAACTTATTGAAATGTTTGATTTTAGACCCTCCAATAGTGCGAGTGGAGCCGAAGAACATCACAGTGCTTGAAGGCGTTAAGGTGCTGCTCAAGTGCGAGTATGAGAGCAATCCTTCGTCACTGCTCGAAGTCAACTGGTAAGATTTAGCTGAATGTCACATGGTCTTTATACAAAGTTAAAAAACATTAAAATCCTCTACGCTTAAGACAATTTCATAAAACAGATAAATTACATTACACAGCTGAAAGCTGGCGTTGAGCTAACAGATAAAATACATTACATAGTAAGTAATGCAGGCTGGATGCGTCGAGGAGAGGACATGGCGCAATGGCGTTCTGGACTAGCAGTGGACTGATATTGGCTGATGATGATGATGTAAATCTTACTCGTATACAATCTCCTGTCACGGTATTTGTGGTCGCATTTCTTCAAAACGGCTCGACCCATTTTTATGTTTTTTTTATTTATTTAATGTTATGAGAATAGGTTGTAAAGTATATTCCATAGCGCTAGGTGATTAGGGTGTCCCTTACCAGTTTTTTTGTTTCATGTTTATGTTTATGATAGTCCTAGACTTGGAATAGCACATACTTTTTATCCGGGTACCACGCAAGCGAAGCTGCTGGCTGAAGCTAGTTTTAGATCAATACATAACATAACGGTAGGTACATCAGTAAATTTCTTAAGATGAACATAATATTTACTTTTCAGGTACAAAAACGGCGAGAGAGTGAACGTGAACACCTCCCACTACAAAGGGGGTACAACCGACCAGCACTCTCTGATCATCCTGGACGCGAGGGGCAGCGACATGGGCAACTACAGCTGCGTTCTCACCAACAACGTGGGGTCGGGAACCAGCGACGGACATATCGAGGTCAACGTACTCTGTGAGTTATCCCACCGACTGCGTCAGTTTTTCTCTTCAGATAAATATAATTATAAATGCAAAAGTGAGTATATTTTATTCACTCCTGAACTACTCAACTGATCATGGATACACTTTCCAAGGGTACAGTAAACGACATAAACATAAGGTACGTTTAATCCAGATAAAAATCCCGTGGGATAGAAAAATAACATTAACGCGAGTGAAGTAACTGGCGAAAGCTAGTCTATTATGATAAGTAATTCTAAAGATTGATGATGTCGTTGATGAAAATGTCATTTTTTTTTATTGTGATGAAGATTATGATGACCGAAAAACGTGGGCTGTGAAATCAATGATAACCTTAACAAAGTTAAAAAGCTTTGTGAGTTATATTACCAATGCTATGCTTTTTATTAATTTCGACATCTTTAGGCAGATAATGGTTTTTATGATGATGATGATGATGATCAAGTTAAGTCCGTTGATGTCTTGAGCATGCATAGCATCTAAAAATTGTTATCTTACTCCCTTATCTTCCAGACAAACCTCAAGTCCGACTGGTGATGTCCTCTCCCAGCCCAATCCTCGAGAAAGACCACCGTAACGTGACCCTCACGTGCGAAGTGGTAACGGGAAATCCTAGGTTCTTGGACGAGGTCATCTGGTACCTTGATGGGGAACTCCTGAAGCAACTGCCTGACTGCAACCAAACGCAAGGAGAAGGTATAAATTCAACTCGAAAATCTAAAAGTCATGTGTTGCCTGTTAACAGTTCATTTGATTCCCATAATACAAGCTCTGCTTAGTTTGGGGCTACGTGGTGCTGTGTGATTACGTCTCGCATTATTTATTTATTATTTATTTATTTATTTTCTTTCTACCCATGGGAGCTATTAACTGTATTCATAGACTCGAATCTATACACATAAACCTAAAATAACACCCAAAAGTCATATATGGTACATACCCTTGTACTCCACACTAGGATTCTGTGACGCCATGAAACCACAACACGCAGACGCACAACAAATATCTGCAGAAATGGTTGCCATTTTGTCTTACACCGGGAATCGAACCCTTGCGCCTCAGCTGGTTATTCGTACATTGCGCCAATGAAAACGCTATGTTATATAGATAAGACCAAGTTGTATTAAGTAGGGGCAATTTAGCCCTCCGGAAGGCAGAATTAAAATCTACCTACAATATTTCCTCATCCAACCATTTCAAAGATGAAACACGAATCAGTGCTTGTTGCTGGTGATAATGAATTGTAAAAAACCTCCTTTATCACTTATATCCGTCTCTGGCACTTTTTTAGCCTCTTTTTTGTGACCTTATTATGTTTTCTTTTCAAATAAATTATAGTTATCTATCTCTTCAAAATAGTTAAATTAACGTTTTATGACTTTGAAACTGTCAATATCTTTAAGTTAGAAAAAAAATTGCAAAGATAATTAATAAAATAATTATTGATGAATTTCTTAAATCTAATCTACTGAAAGTTTCATCTCCAACATCTATCTATCTTTTCCAGAGAATCTCTGCAATGAAGTTGACCCTTCGATGCTTCTCCTCCAAGACACTACGAAGAGCTTCCACGGCAACTACTCCTGCAAGGGCAAGAACATCGCCGGTTGGGGGGACGTCAGTGAGAGGACTGAGCTGGTAGTCAACTGTAAGTATTGGGGCTTCTTCAACTGGGGGAATAAGGGCGTTTTCTGAGTATCGCCCAAATTGAATTGAAATATTTTAACGCTATTAACGACTTCGAATGATTCAACCAGAAATATGCAAGACAATGCATGATGATAAATTAATCATATTAAGGGTAGAACACTCTGATTTGTTCTGTGTTAGAGTATGACCAAGGAAAGATTAGTTTACGCGTTTTTTAGCGACTTACGCTATGGCCTGAAAAGCCACAGTTTCAAAAGCCACTTGTTAAAGAAAGTGAAAACCCAAAACATGGAAAAACAGAAAACCTGGCAACAAAACATTTCATAAGCTCATTTTAATGTACAAACCTTTATATACACAAATGACAAAAAATAATGAGGGAGTATTTATAATAATTTTTATTTCAGATCCACCAGGGCCGGCAAAACTAACGTACTCGCCGTGGAGAGTGGTGAAAGGCAAGAGTTTGGTTCTGAGCTGCAGCATCAAAGAACGAGGAAGACCAGAAGCACACAGGTTTGTAGTCAGAATTTTACTATAGAGTGCTAAAAATTATTCATAGTAGCTAAATTCAGGCCTCGCTGTCTAATAAAAATCTATATGATATGAAAATCCGTGCATTTGGTGTACGGTGAGCAACACAGAAAAATATTAAATTCTATTTATTATCCCTACAATTGGCTGGTGACTTGTCTCATGAAACTAGCTGTAATAGCAAAAAATATGCGTGTACCCAAATCATTAATAACCTTGAATCTGACTTAGTGATAATCATAGTATCCATATCCAAATATAGGGTAATAAAAGATTTGCGTTCTGAGCTATGTCTGAACATTCGTATACTGGGGAAAAAGTCCCGATAATGACATTTATCCTTAGGTACCGCTGGCTCCGTGGAGGCAGAGTAGTGAGTGACATCGTCTCGCAGAACTGGACGATAGACCCTGTGACCCTCGACCATCGGACCAACTTCTCCTGCTTCGGCATCAACGCCGGCGGCGACGGAGAGGTCGCTACCACTTCCATTGATGTGCTGGGTGAGATCTTCTTAGCTTTCTTAAACAATATTATTGTCCGCTAATGCTCCATCACAAATATGTGTTTTTTGATATTTTTTGTTTATTTTATAATAGGTATACCCGAGTGATGATAACATTTAATAGTTTTTTTTTATTAAAATCCAATAAAATTCGACCTGTATTATGTGCCGATGATGATGACGTTTTTCAACGTATAAAGCTACTTATTTATAAATTCAAAAAATATGGTGATCAATTACAAAAGCAACAATTATCTAAAATTGTACAGGGTTTACTACTAGGTCCACTTCTGTTCATAATATACATAAATGCATATTAGAATCGACTTTTTTCATCTTTTCAGCTCCTCCAAGCTTCAAATACGCGATGAATCAGTACAGCGGCGCGTTATACAAGTCCCAGAACATATCCCTGTCGTGCACGGTGGAATGTGCTCCCCTGTGCAGCGTACAATGGCTGAAGGATGGACAGGTTATTGACCCGGATAAAACAGACCGGTACTATGTGGTGGAACGCCAGATCCCACCGCAAGTCAATAGGAATGACTTTGAAGCTACTGAGTCTACTTTGGTAAGTTTGTCATAATGATTGTATGTGATTACCATTATTTTCGAAGGCATTCAGTACTATAACCTACTACTGAAATGAAATGGCTACTATTGACGTGCAATCATCTTACATCTCATATATGATGAAATACGATAGTGAAAGTGAAAGTGAAAATTTCTTTATTCAGTTCGCACATTACAATACACTTTGAATCGTATTTTTTTTTAATTTACACCAAGTCGTAACGCGACCAAACAGAGAAGAATTGGCAAGAAACTCTGCTAGGCTTAAATTGTTTAAATGTCAGTTTTAAAATATTTTTCCTTATTACATTGGTTTTAAGGGAGTAGGAGACAGTTTCATCCCAAGCTTTTTGGTCATCTAAATAATCTGAAATTTTATAATAAGCTTTATCACAGAGGTAACGTTTAACAACATTTTTGAATTTAATTACAGATAAATTAATCACGTCATTTGGGATTTTGTAAAAGAACCGTACGTTTTACCCTTTAAATGATTGACTAACTTTATGGAGCCTTACAGTAGGAATAACAAGTTTATCTTAATTTCGAGTGTTAACATTATGATTGTCGTTATTTTTTTTTGAACAAATTAATATGTTTTCGGACATACATTAAGTTTTCATATATATACAATAACTTCCACAACATTATGTCGTACGGCATTTTATTGTGGGGGAATGCTACAGATATCAAGACCATATTTGTGCTGCAGAAGAGGGCGGCTGTTCGGGCAATTTTTAATTTGGGCCCAAGAGAATCACTTACGACTAAGTTTAAAGAAATAAATGTTGTGACTGTATGACTGTAAACCAGTCTAGCCGTTTCTACGTCAGTAGAAGATAGAGACTGCAGTTCAATTTGCTTGATGCATAATTGGTACTTTATCTACTTGGGGTCAATAATAGAATACCAACCTACTCAGCGTAACGTATAAACTAAACTAAAATTACCTTAAACGTACTTACGTAAACTTGCCTTTTCGGCAAGATACTCAACTGACAGTTTGTGAGGTTGTGTGCGCAGGATATTTCTTTTGATAGCGGATTTTATAGTTTGGATTAACCTACCTATCTAAGCTAGATATAGGATATAGATGATATAGATAGTATGTTGTGTGCAATGCTTTGTGAAAGGTACTTAAAGGTTACCAATTACGTGAGCGATGAGCCTATTCCATCTTCAGGTACCATAGAAAAATTACAATACAATACATTTAGTGTTTTCACGTGGTGTTAAATTGCATGTTACAGGTTATGTGTATCTCACATGAACCCTTCCTAAGGGTAAAGTAATATGGTAGGCAGACTGAGACTTTGTAGGTGCACCTAAGGCGCACCTAGGTAAAAAATTGTCATTGCGGTAATAAATCTTATTGTTTAAATTAAAAATAATCGTTGCAAAAACTTACTGTTCGATCTGAACTATCTAAGATGTATTAATTATTTAATCTTTATTTTCAATAATGTATTTATTAAATGTTGTGAAAAGGTAATTGCTGGTTGTTTCTTTCTGGCACTGCGTATTCCTAGTAAAGAGTGCGTGTGTGTGGTTCCAGCACTGGAACATGTCGGCGTGGTCGCGCGGCGTGCTGGACCGCGCGGCCGACACGGCGCGCTACACGTGCCGCTCGTCCAGGAACCTCGCCGGACCGCCTGTCAATAGCACTACTAAGTTCGCTGTTGAATGTAAGTATTCTCCTGATAGTCTACAGGGCGTAGAGATTGCTGTTATCAGCACTTGGTACGCTTGCATCATTACGTCTTCATCTCAATTAGTTTTCGCTCAATTAGTTTTGGTGTTGCTTGAGTGCCCATCCTTCCTTCAGTCGCTATGTATGTTGAAAGGAAATGGTAGGCCTTTCCATTTCCTACATTATTCAATACTTCTCTTTCTGTTTTAGGTTAGTTTTTCATGAGGTTAGCAGTTCAGGTTATTTTTATCTGCAGACCTGAGTCGAAGAAAAATACAATTTTATTTCTTTATAACATGTACCTAGGTTAAAAACATTATATCAGAATTTGCTTTATCTTTTTCAGATGAACCTGAGAACATAACAGTAACACCGAAAGTAGTATCTGTCATAGAAAATGAAATACCAGCTAAAGTGGTCTGCTCTGCGAGGTAAACTTTATTAAATACAAAACCTATGGGAAATTTCCACTATAGTGACTATATTATAGTATTGGTATTGTCTATACGGAGAGGACAAAAATCTTTTTTTTAAGACCTATCGATGAATGATCGAATAATAAAAATACATGATCGAAGAGTTAAACAAAATAAAAATAAAAAATCTATAAAATCGCTTTCTTTACTTGCTGTATAATGTGATTTTATAATCTTCTATTGATGAAATTCAGTCGTGATTATGCTAAGCCATATCACATAGCCTTGTTACTATTGTCGTTCTATTTATTTTCTTCCAAAATATTTAATATAATTTTATCTTATTTTATTTTCAGAGGATTCCCTATGCCGTCCTACTCATGGAGACGCGAACATCCATCCAAATCAGCAGGGAAAGAGCACAGCAATACCTCTCTCGTGCTGTCTTCTTCTAACACCCTCCTACTTGGACCGGTGCAAAGGAAAGATGGAGGCGACTACGTCTGTGAGGCGTACAACAGACATGGTTCTGTCAACACTACTGTGTTCCTGAATGTGATGTGTAAGTATAGAGTTACATGGCGTCACGTGAATTTTGTTTATATCAAGGTCTTTTGGAGGTTGCCTTGAATCTCTTCAAGGCGACCTCTGAGACCGATGAGATCTTTCTCATCTAAGCAATAAAACTGCCCGTTGTAATAATTTAATAAGTTTCTGTATTTATTTTTGACAAAATGATTAGGAAGGTATGCTAGGCCACCTGGTATTACCTTGTATGTATTATTCTTTTTGCTACGATTTATTCATTCATTTTCAAATCATGTTTGATTCCAGTTGTGCCTGAGTGTGGGATCAAGCAATCTGAAATTGATGGAGAACAAGTTCTGATCTGCACAGCTCATGCGAACCCCACTGAGGTACGAATTACATTCTAACTTTTTGTATTTTTACAGCACTAATGATTCTATACATTCTATAGACTATAGAACCTATTGAACATACGATTTTGATAATTTTTGACGTAACATTATCCCTTTCTAGCAAATGATATACGTACATAAGAAAGCAGAGATCAGCCGTATGAGTTGACGTTCAGAGCATAGTGGCTTTATCTAGTTGTCTTCTATATCTGTGATTTGAACGTTGTTCTATAGTCTTTATAAAATCTATTGAGCATACTATTTTTATATCATTATTTAAACGTTACAATTATATCTAGAAGGTACTATATTTAAAGTTAATATAGCAGCTAGGCATACATTAGTTATAAATGATTCAAGTATCACTTGGGTAATCCTACATGATTTTTATCCATTTGATGAAAGGAAAGTGCAATAACTTCACTCATATAAACCCATTTTGCAATTTTAGGTATCATTCTCCTGGAAGCTGAAAAACGACAATGATAGTCTGACAGACGAGAAGATTTGGCAGCAAGGACCTCAAAGCTTCCTACGCCTCAGCACTTCAGTCGACGTCTACAGGACGTACCTTTGCTTCGCGAACAACTCCGTCGGCATGTCGAGGGCTTGTGAACGGGATGTCATGGGTAAGTCGATAGATGGCAGTTTCTGTATCATTACTGCTTGGTCCATAGATGGAACTAGTGTCAATTGTGAAAATTAGTAATAACTTGTTATGTTTCGATCCTGAATTAAATTAAAAATTATTTGTGTATTGCAGCCAACTTGGAAAGTTTTAGTGAGTATAAGGATTGGAGCGGTTTTTAGATGTTATAATTATTTTTAATACATCTCTTTGCCTTTATAATTTACTTACAAAACTATTATATTTTTGCGTCGTTTTTACCTCACTATTTACCATTTATACATACTTTCTCGTTTAAGTAACTATTCAACGAAATTAATTTTGAAATTAATACTTTTTAGTATGGTTTCTACTTACTTATTGTTGATTGGCTTCTAAACAATATAGAAAAAAACAAAGATTTATATTTTTAATAAAACTCTTTGGTCATCTTTTTTCAAATAAGCATTTTCCTGAATCATCTCCCTACAGGTACGAAAGTCTGGTGGCGGGATCAGCAGAAGCTAATCCTCATCGGGGGCATCGCCCTCGCCATCCTTGTCATCACGGTCATCCTGTGCATCATAATCATCTGCATCTGCAGGCGGATGCGGGCCAAGTCAAAGTGTAAGTACTTTTAATTTCTTTTTTCAAACTTTTGTGTTTTGTATTTTATTGTTATGTTTTGAGTTGACATAATACATCAAGTCACCATTATATTTATTGCATTTTTTTAAATTGCTTGGTGTTTAAGTATTTGCGATTGTCTTTTCTACACTTTTTCACATTTTATTTTCATTTTTCTTTTAATTTCATTTTCAAAATATTAACCACATTTTGAGTTGGTTTCACATGATTTATTTTTATTTTAACTCTATTTTTACTATGCTTTTCACTTCATTGTTCCTGTTTAATAGACTTCGATCTAATCTTTAGCTATTTTTAATTTATCTACTTAAAACTTGTTCATTTAATAAGTTCACTGTAGACAGATTATTTTTAAAAGCTGTTTTCAATTAAATCTAATGTGTTTTTGTTTGTCTTTTCCGGGTGCTGCTAAAAACTAAAAACACATCAACTAACAAACAAACAGATAATAATCCAGTTGAATTAGAGGAGAGAGAGAAGTGAGTATCTAGTTATCATTGTTTTTTTTATCGTCTATCTTTTTATTAGTAGAATATCTAGTCTTAGTTTGAACATAAGTATTTTGTTGGAGGAGTTTCTAGTTTTGATATTTTTGTCATTAGTCTCATCTATGTTTTCTCAAAAATAACTTTTTACTAGATTATAAATTTTTTTTGTATGTTTTTATTTTTGTCAATCTAGAAACATCTTCAAATTTTAAATCTCTATTAGCAGATAACCTCAAATTTTGTTATTTTTATGACTTATTTATGTATTTACTATTTATTTTGTAGTACTGATAAATTATTTTACTTTTTCCTTTATAGAGCTACCTCTCCATAGACCCTTTTCTCTTTTTGGATTAAAAGATCATGCAAGACTTTTAAAATTAGTTAACTATTTTCAGCCACGCCGTTGGTCCGATGCGATTCTTGGCACACATTATCGATGCCACCTTCAAGGTCTCCTCTAATAGTACCTACGCAGAGGCCCTGACCTCTAAAGGTCAGTTTGAGGTCACTTGAGTTTTAAAGCTCATCAAGGTCACAGAGTTTGAATGGATTTTGCGCTTGGACCAACGGCTGTTTTAGGTTAACTTAGATTCTGCATATTCGCATGTTTTATTTTCGACTTGCATCACACATTTCATGATAACTTTTGAATTTTAATTTAAATATATATTAATAGGTTTGAAAAGAGTAATATTTTTAGTTTTATCTTCAGTATTGTTAATAGCCTAATTGATTTATTATTCGAATTAATCATAATAATTCCTGTGTAGGTTTCTAACGGCATTAACACCAGACGTACTCAGATTGACCACAATTAATACATCAGGTATATTAACTAACAAACTAATTTTATATTATTTCATAGTATGGAGAATGCTTTCTTTTATTTGTCGCTATGTTTTTGGCTAATTTTAAACAGTGTGGAGTAGATTGACATTTTGTAGTTTGGCAAAATTGGTAAATGTTGAACAATGATGCATGATTTTGGAAAGCATTCTTCTTGCGTTATCATATATAAGTATGCTCAATGTATGTATTATTATGTATTTTTTATCTATGTATATTGTAACTTTGTTTCATCTAAAATAGTCTCGATAGGACCGAATCGTCTGACGTCATCATCGCATGTAATCTAATATCCTTTTGTTAATTTTTTCATCAGTCCGGATGGTAGCTGTCTAAACGAGGTGTCCATAGCCCAGTCTATTATATCACAAGCTTTACCAGCTTTGTCACCTCGTATCAGTCTCACATTCAGTCCAAAATCATCCGACAGAACACGGCTTGTAGATTCACAAAGCTACAACTTAGAAATGAATAAATTCAAAGAAAACACAAGTTTGCAAGCGAACCTTACACAACTCGAAGCTACAATAACCGCTGATGAAGAAACTGAAATGCAAACACCTAAAAGTGAACCTAAAGACGAAAGTCATAAAGCGCAAACTGTTGTGACGCCAAGCAAATGGCCGCTCAAACCTGGTGTGTTGGTGCATGTTAACTCCAACCACACGCTTAGTCCTAAAAACCAAGCAAGACTGCAAATGAATAAGACTGAAGAACCGGAAGAAGCTAACTTAGGTCTTCTTGAAAGGAACCGAAGTAATGAAGATACTAAAGTTGAATATTCTAAAAAGAATGGTAAGCCACGCAGACATACCCAAAACGTAGTGTCAGGGATAATAAGAAATCTGAGAAGGAAAAGCGGTGATTCCGATGACGATAGCGGAAAGTACAAGAAAATAAACAAGAGTAACAAAAGAGCTGTTTCGTTGATGAATCTTAATAAAACTGGCTATGTACTACAAAAAAGTCGATTGAGATCGTTCTTTCAGAGTGAGGCCCCTAATGTTATTGTTACTGAAGGAGGTAGACTATCTCATTATTATTTTCTTTCTCGAAACATGGGGCACTTTATGGAATCACTAATTATTTATCTAAATCATTTATTTTATCTTTTGTAATTCTTATTTCTATTGTTTCTATGACGATCATTATTTGTTTCATATATTTCCATATCTAAAAATATTGCTTTTAAGTATAAAACAAACTATCAAGACATTTCAACCTCACTATACATCACAATTCACAAGCATCTGTTAATATGTTACACTATGCCTATTATTAAGTGATTTCACATTAATTTTACTGTTTCCTTACCTTTTACTTTTACTTTTCCACTCATTTATAACAATCACACGCTTACGCATTTTTGACTCGCTTACCTTTACTTGCTTATTTAATCGGCTTGTTTTGCACGATTTTTTTAACATTGGCATAATTTTAGTTGTCTCGTTCAAAAGACCAGAGAAAATGGCAGCTGCAAGTGTCAAAGTCAAACCTTTTTCCGAAACTCAACGTAACAATAGGAAAAGGAAAAAACCAGGAGATAGTGAGTACCGCATGGCCGCATGTTTCTAATTTGCATTTTTCATTCCACTCTGGTTTTCTGTTTGAAGTTATTATTTGTGTAAAAATAGATATGAGCAAAGTTGATAAAACTTTTCTCTGATAGAGCTATTTAATGTTTACAAATTACACGGTTGAGTCATTACCAATTAATAAATTGTTTGTTGAAACATCTCGAGCATAATATAAACTAGATTTTGAAAATAAAGGTTGTTTCTTGGCTATATTGTTTTGTAAGAAATTTATTATAAAGACCAAAGTCTAAAAAATCTGAGCACTTTTAGACCTAACGATATTAAACAAAACAATAAAGTTTGATAAAATAGACGATTATCGTTGTCAATCCTAATAAATATTAACCCTCCGCAGGCCCACCTACGAATGGCGTAGATAATGCCGCCAACGGGGCCCTTGGGGACCCGGGTCTCTACGAAAACCTACCCTTTCATGGACTACAGCAACCACCGAATAAGGTAAAATAATATTTATAAATATTAATATAACTTTGATGTTGACAATAATGTTGGAAATAAGCACCAATTTTATGAGATAGACATGTTATGTAATTTCTAAAAGAATGATTTGACTATAGGACTAAATACTTTCATGAAATTTGTGCTTATTACACTTATAGCATGCCCAATTTTTTGTGGGATAATAATTTACTCAAAAGTAATCAAATTTATTATCCTTTGATTCCATTTAAGTTCTTAATATATAGAGTAAACAATGTTCATAATATTTTGAATATAATTTCTGTAATTCTGTGTGATACAAAAAGTTAAAAAAATTAATGAATGCACAATAACGAAAATATTTTAAATAATAATGGAATCAAAGGTCTTGCTTGTTATTATAATTTGCATCTAATTTAGTTTTTGTCTGTCTATTTCATGTTTTGTTTGCATTACTAAAGCCTGTACAAGCCATACAACCGAGAGTGATTGACACGAATCAAAAGACTACTAAAAGGATTGAAGCTTTACAAAAACAGTTGACAACAAACCCTTCCTTCACCCCAAGGATCGTATGCCCGCCCTTTGTACAGAATGCGATAGCATACCCTATAGAAACATCAAACTCAATAAACTATGGTATACCAATGCTATCGCCGATACAACAAATGTATCCACTTCACCATACTGTGCTGTTAAATACATACTTTCCGCCAAAACAGCCATCTTTCCTCAAACAATGCCCTACTATAGATGAGGAACTGAACGAAAATGATACGAGAAAGTTCTCGTCGTTAAATACTAGAGCTGTAAAAAAACCACCACGGTTTCAATCTATGAGACTTGTAAGAAAAAGAAACATAGAAAGGTTCTATCCTAATACAGAGTACGGTGAGAACTTCACTGAAATCAATAATAATAAAAACAAAGATGCGGAGAGCAAAGAATCAGATGATAATATCTATGAAAATTTTCCATCATTACATAAAAATACCACAGATATAAGTGGAGTTGAACAATTTGAAAATCTAACAGACTCAATACAAATATACGAAGAAAACATAGACCAACTGCATGTTTCAAACAACTCCTTGAATAGGCCAGTGCCTGCACCTAGAACTAAGATAACACCATTGTCATCACCAATCAAGACTGATCATGTTTACGTAAATCTATCAATGCCTTTAATAAATACTAAGTACGCGAAGTCATTTGATACTATAGATGCTCCAGTAAGACCAACAAGATCTGCGGAGAATTTAAAAACTGTATTCAATGATGATTTAAATGTACTAAGAGTTGATAATGAAAGTGATAGTGAAGACGAAAAAAAAGTAAATATAGCAAAGCCAAATATAGTCGGAGCCACACCAAAAAAGAATCTAGCTGCTATACTACCATCTACATCACTAGTAAAATCTGTGGTCAGTCAGCTGAACGAACAGGGCATAAACAAAGTGGGCCTACCAAAGAAACAGGTGATCACTCCTGATAGAACTTTACAAATACCGAAGCTAAGTGAGAAACCTGTACCAAAAAGATCTGTAGTTAGACGCAGCAACTCAGTTCAAAGTAGTCTTACGGCGGATAGCGAAAACGGTCAGGTATAAGCTTTTTTTGTGTTAATTTCATCTATAAACCTGCTCATATCGCTTGTGTCAATAACGTACTAACATACTAATATCGTTTTCAGAACACTAATATACTCCAGCAGCAGTACATGCAAAAGCGCAACCATTTCACTAATCTAAGCTCAAAGGGAAAGAATAAGAAGAATTTCCAAATACCGCTGCAAAAACACCACAGCTTCTGCTACTTCCAGCCAATTAGAGTAGATAAAAGAATACCTGTAGACCAAGAGAGATCGTATAACAATACAATAGGGCCCATGATCTATCAACAAGACACTCAGTACTACACAAAAACTTTAAATAGAACTCGAGATAAGAATCAAAAGTTGAATCGCCTAAAAAAGTCTGAAAGCCTGAGAGAAAAGTTATCCTGTGTAGGAGTATACGATAATTACGAAAAACCTAATTATCCTGAACCAGAATACAGCGAATCAGAACGAAAGTCGTATTTGCAGCTACTTAAAGGCAATTACATATCAAACTCGACTAGAAATCTAGGCCCAGAACATTACAATCCTAATTTTAACACTTTAGGTCCTAGAGAGGACAAGCCTAAGCATAAAAAGTTAGTATATGCAGACTTAGCGTTAGGTAATCATAACTTAAAATTTAAGAATACAGTCAATTCTAATAGACATTTGTATGATACGTACACAATAGGGGGGGATAATAGTAATTTGAATCAGGATAGTAATAGTAGTAAGAACGTGTCTAGTAGGAAAGGACACGCTCAACCACGGAGCGACTACGCGACGCTCAAATTCAATGAAATAGACGTATGAAAGGTGAGTTCTGCATGTATAGTGTCAATAACTTTGAGACGCTGTGCAAATGGGTATATAATGCATGTTTTTGGATATAAAAATTACCTAGTTGCCTAATGTAGAGTCTGTGCACCCATAAAGTATGTTTTATGTTATGTAACTAGGTACAGAAAAATATATAAATTCATTTGCACAGTATCCGTAACCTATAAATTATAAAAAATTATAAATTTCTAATCCCTAAGCCTTAGCGATTACATCCATAACCTAGATGACATAGACTACGAAATTCTAATTTTCTTTTACATTTCTCGCTGTTACTAATTGGTTTCACGGAAATAACAGAATCCTCTTAAACAAATTTTAGTTATTAACTAAATATCCTCGTAAGATGACATAAAAGTAATGTTTAAATTAATAGAAATATTTTTAATTAATTTCAAAATTTTATCCCTTAATTTCCGTGAAATTAATTGCAAGTTAAAGTCACATTATTTATGATGCGTTTCTTATTTAAATTTATTACCTATTTATATTATTATATATTCAATTCAATTTTATACGTTTCTTATGAAGACTTTTACAAAAATATGGTAATATGTGAAAAACGCACTCTTTATGCATGTAAAAACCAAAAATGCTTCGATAATTTTAAATTATCGTAATTTTAAATTGATTAAGTTTCGAGAAAAGCATGTTAATGCGCAGTGTTGTGATCGTTTCTTTTTATTTCTAGGAACGCTTTACCAAGAGTGACACATACATTTTTTAAATCAAAAAGGTAATTCAAAATTTCATTAAAAACTTATGCTTTTTAGTTGCTTTTTATTTTCTCTTTGATGATAATTAAACTATAATCTATACTTTCTTAATAATTACTAACTAATTCTTAATCTTTTTTAATTCTGTAAAAAAAGTATTTGTTTTTTTCTTGTTTAACCAAATATGTACCTACCCATATTTTATTATAATATTTTATAATCATTGCTGGATAACTTTATTTCAATTCAATCGCAACAGGCTTTTAAATTAAATTAAAAACAATACATATTGCCGCTTTTACTGTCGTGTATTTTCTCTCACATATTACCATTAAACTTTTTGCACAAAAATGCGTATTGTAAATAACTTTTCACCAAAACGGTTTATAATATGGTTCTCTTAAATTTTTATGTTTTTTAATATTTGTTCATAATCAAATTAATTTATTTTATACTTTCTTATATTACTTATTGCCTATATATTATGTTACCTCATTATTTGAGTATTGATTTATTTATTAAGATTAGAATGAAGATTTAAAATCAAAAACTAGTTGGTAACATACTGGTTACTAGTTAGTTTCAGACATGAAACAAGCATTATTTCATGCTACCTAGTAACATATTCTGTACCTTACCTGCTAATCATCACTAAATATCCTCATCCCTTCCAGCCATTCAGACCTGAAGATGCATTCATATACGCGGATGCGGATATGAAAGACTACGGGCCCATCAACTACAAGGCAGCATCTATCTACGCGCAGATGAAGAAGGTGAAAGAACAACAGAAGATGCAAGAGATCTACGATAAAGAGGATTTGCTTTGAAAATGATTTGGTTTCTACAATTCATCAGACCAAGGGCTAATTTTGGTGCATGACTCTCTAGTTCTGCGCAAAAGTTGATTAAATAATTCGCAAAATTAGTTAGTTCAAGGTTAAATATTGCAGACTTTTTGAATTATCGCATAGGTCCCAGAATTGACGGCACAGTGAACCTTTTTAGGTGCATCACAACTGTCTCTCACAATTTAAAGATTTTTATGTTTATCTACGTCGTTATTTTTTGCTGTCAAGTCCATTTTAGAAGTATTAGTAATTAATAGTAGAAGTACCTATGATATCTAAAATTGGTAACAAAAAATTCAATACTCCAACTCAACTAAACTCTGAGTTGCACTTACTTATAAAATACTCTGCCGTTTTTTTGTTATGTATTTTAACTTCTAATTTAATTTCTGATATCATTCAGGTTGTTGTCGGCAATTGTTGTTGTCTGTTTGTATTTTAACCGAATTAACTAGCATAGACCAAATCATTTTCAAAATTATATAAACCGCACTGAATTCTAAAATAAACCCCAAAATCAAGAGCCTAATGTACAGTTTAGATTGTTGCTGTAAAAATTATAAAATAATGTACAATCTGTACATAAATGTAAAAAATAGCTTAAAAGCAATTAATTCTAAAATTAATTTAGTCCTCATTGTTTTATTTAGTTCCACCGAAATTTATTCGAGTCCCGTTTTAAAGAATTTATTTACATGCACACAGGGTACGTATTATTTTTCACACAAATTGTTTAATAAAGGACATTATTTAATTTAAATTCTTGCTGAAATTTAAATTTATTTTTTGTGATTGTAAATTCTTGTAGTAATTTGTGTAAACTCGTAGAAAATTTATGATATCCGTCCAAACGGGAAACTCACTGAGTTAGTTGATTTTAGCCAATCCTTGAATTTAGTGTAAAATGCAGGTGATCGTGTAAATTTAACATTATTTAGTCAAAACTAAAACCCAAAGATAAGTAGAAAATGAATAAATTTGTACAAAATTGTACGAAATTTGTAGTTGTGTTCACTTTAACGATAAGGCCCGTAGCGTGACTGGCATTTAATATTTTGTGCTTTTTACTGTTGCAACGAATTTTTAGTTTTTAACTTAGATTTAAGTTTTTTACAAATACGCTAGCGTACATAAACTCTTTTTAATGTTGTCTGATAAATGTCACAAAACTTAAATAGAAATTTCGTTTTAATGGTTTATGTTTTAAGAATTTGCTAATGTTAATACCTACTGGTAACAATCCGCCGATATTTTAGGTTAAAATTATTTTAAAAGCACTTACTCAATTTATAGTTGTTTTTTTTACTAAGTAATTATTGCTACAATTTTATTAATTAGTATAGTTTTTTTTAATTTAAATTCTGTTGTGTCGTCGCGCTTATACTCTTAAAAACTGTTAAATTTTAATAAATTTAAACTAAGTAACGTTATCATAACGCTCTTTGTAAAGTGCTAGAGAAATAATTAAAACGAAATGAAATTAGAGATTTTGTACATAAAAGAACTTGTTATATTGTCAAATAGTGTTAATAAATTAATTTATGGATTTTGCACTTTTTTGTTTTATTTTGTCTACCTAGAATTAATTTAATTTTTCTATCTATCTGTCTGGAGTTACAACTAATATTACGGTGACCCAACGTTACAACGGATAAACGGAAATAATTGTGCTTCTGTGATCATAAGCATTAACGTAAGTCAGTATAAAAGTAAGTAAAGCAATAAGAAAACAGCAGGAGGTACAAGTGACGTAATCTTCGTCTTCGTAGTTCGCCAGTGGCCAGCACTGGTGTCGGGAGTTATAAGTCCGACATGGCTTGGCGACTGAAAAAGCCGGGACCAACATCTTAACTCAGATCGAAATTCCACTAAACGGTCACTCATCCAATATGTGTTGCTTAACACCAGCACCAGCTAAAAGTTTTGCATTAACACCAGCAGCGGCAAAGAAAAAGTCAGCATGTGAAGTGAAAAGGCCCTTTTCCATTCGAATTTTCCGTTCATGAATTAATTTATAATAACGAAAACAAGGGAAAATTTGCCAAGCAGTGGGATGAGAAAAGGGATAAATAAAAAAACAAATAATAAATTCAAATATTTTTATATTACAAAATTATCACAGCCTTTAACTTTTTCCGTCAGAACAGAAATGACGAATGAGTAAATAAACATTATTATTTCCCAAGACATATAAAGCCGGGTCCACATAAATCATTGTGCCGATCTGTGGCTTAAGTGTGAATAATATACTACAAAGTATGTGTTATAACTTAAAGGAGCTGACACTTAAAAATGAAGTTAATAGAGACGAAATGACTTTCATAGTTTAAGCGATAAAACTCAGAACAAAATAAACTTAGAATAAAAAACACAAAGTAAAAATACCTTTTTTCACACACCAAGTTTTGTTCAAAAGTATTTTCATTTTGTGCTTTACTTTTTATCTACTGTATTCCGACTTTTTATCACGACAGAAATCTAGTTCTAAGTTCTTCGGAGCATCCATCATGAAAACTACCGAATCATATTGGCCAATGAGAAAAGGTACTTAGATTCAAAATAATGCATTGGACATGATTCAGTGGGCAACATTTTTTGTTACCTACGCTTACATATAATATAATATAATAATTATTATGTGGACTCGGCTTAATTATTTAAAATAATATGTTGTCGATTGACAATCAAATTATAAACTAAAGAACACAACTCATATCTCATTATTTTTTAAACTTATCTAAATAAATAAAAGTAACCTTATACACTGACTTCTATCAAAGGTTCATTTAAACAGCTAACAAATTGAAAAAAAACGGTTAGGGATTTGTTAAAAAAGGAATATAGAAATGATGTAGATATGATGTAGAATATAGCTAGATCTGAATGCTTTAGACAACCATGTCAACCATCTTAAGAATGGATGAAAATATGCGTTTGGGACAAAAATAGACATGTTTGGGATACAGAGACCCACAATATTATCAGGAAAAATACGTTGTTTTTATTACTAGCTTTTTGTCTACTCTACTATACAGATAGTAGAGTAGACAAAAAGCTAGTAATAAAAACGGCATGTTAAGGGGGCCGGGCTATAATAATTATAATGCGGGTAGTAAGTATACTCAATCTGTAGTATAGAATGTAGGGGGAAATCTTAGATATCCTTTAAAAATGGTATTATTAGGTCTCAATCTCTCACATACATAATATCTATTTACAAGACCTTATTTAACATTACTACCTACTTGCTTAAACTTTTTTTTTTCTATGACCTAGATTCTGTACAGTCTGGCAACATTTAAATCACGTTTATTACTTAAATTACTTACGGTATGACAAACGACGAATTTGTGATCATTTAAAATATAATATAATATCATTTTATATCCTAATAAATTTAAATATTTTTTTTAGGATTTTAGTTAATACATTTAAAATAAGCTAGGCTGTACAAAATTTGGTTATTCAGTAAGTTCTGTACCTAATACCTCGTCTTAAATTCTAAATTGAAATAAATGCATTTTTAACAATTCACATGACCTTAGAATTCATCACAATGTTTTCCTTCACCATTACAGATTCATCACCAATGTATATTTTCCTTTTCTTAACTTAACATTTGACCATAAAATAACTAATACACACCTCCACTTGATATTACAATACTTACAGAAAATAAACCTATTGGTACCAATTCTGTACGTCCAAGAACAACTAAGTAAATATAACACAACCTAATAATAGTTTTTTTTCTCTCAATCTATTAGAGAGGGACGGTGTCATTTTACCTTAGCCCACATCTCAAAATGTACTAAACTGATTCAGATGAAATTTGCATGTTTTAGTTATGGACCCGGAATAATCGATGCTTCTTCCGGGTACAACACGAGCCGCAGGCCTTATAATAATAATGGGAGTCGTGTTTGAATATACAAAACTGAATTTTACTTATAATAAAATTTAACCTAAAACTAGCATAAACTTAATAAAACTCATATTGCCCCCTACCGAAATACACATAATCGGAGCACCATTTCCGGGCCTTGAGATCCGTGGAACAACAGGCGGGGTAGGCGAGTCTGGACTTAGTTAGCTTAGCGCATCGCTGGCAGAGATCTAGTAGCTCGTCCTAGAAAAGAAAGGGTTAAGGTTAGTAAACTACATATTAGTGAGAACTTTTCACTAAGGGGTGTAAGGAGTTCCAACATTCATCACGGAATTACATACGACGACATTTGACGACCTCTGTGGCGCAGTGGGTGAAGGCCCGCCTGAGACGCAGAAGGTTGCGGGTTTGATTCCCGCTGCGCGACAAATGTTTGCATTTTCTGCAGATATTTGTCTCGGGTCTGGGTGTTTTCAATGTATGATATGTATGTATTTACAAAAAAAAAAAAATATATGTAGTATATCAATCATGTGGTTCCCTTAATACAAGCTCTGCTTAGTTTGGGGCTACATGATGCTGTGTGATAACGTCCAGGATTATTTATACAACCTCACCCGCCCGTGTGCAGTGTGCACCCTGCACACGGGCAGAGTTTGAAAGTATGGTTCTGTTCAAATAAAACATTCTGATTCTGATTCAGGTTAAAGAATGTACACGCACCTTCTTATTCTTCGTATGAGCTGGGGACCAACTCTGGTGTCGGAGTTTTTAGGCCGCCCGAAGGCCTCCGACATGGCTTAAAGCAGGGACCAACATCTTAACGTGCCTTCAGAAGCACAAATGGCATGCCTGATGTTAAGTGATAACCATTACCGATAATACAGTATTGAATGGTTACGCATGCTTAGAACGTGCTTTACGATGCAACTCCCTGCGTCCATCAACATAAATTAAATCACTCACACCTTTCAAAACGGAGGATATGAGTTTTTGATAATAAGATTATGAAAAGGGATTTTGAAGGTTGTTTGCACCAAGAGTCTTCTATCTCTGCGTGTCACCTAAGGTTCATAAAATGATAAGGCAAAAGAAAAGGGTCAAATTTCACCTACGACTCTTGACTTTCATATAAGCAATGTGTCCGGTTATCGGTGTCGGAGACTTTGGGGTGGTGAAATACGGAATTTTTTATAAATAAATTATCGTCAAATTACCATCCCTATTTTTTTTTTCCCTTTCCATGATAAAATGGCGACCATTTTGTTTTAATAATAACCAATCAATTATAATACTATGTGAAATAAAATGACATGTTTTTAAAATAGATAACTTGATTCTTTAAAAAATGAATAAAATAAAATAAAAAATAAAATATTCTGCATATTGCCTACCTACTACAGGATTAACTACCTATCTTACTTTCTTGCTTGACAGTTAATAAGTGAATGTTATAAATTTCATGTGTGACAAATGCTCGGTCTGCCTACCTATCTCAGTTGCTATGCCCTTAGACAGGGTTCATGTGTGATATCTACCTTCTATGTAACATCTGTGTACTACCATGTGACAGCAATAAATGTATTGAGTATTGAGTATTGAGTAAGGGGTTCTCTGTTTTTCGGAACCCAAGCCAATCTCACCTGCACGCGCACCCCGCTAACTAAAAAACTGGGATTTGGCGGCAGGCTGATTGCGGCATAGCACAGCCTAATACCGGCACAGTTACATCCTTTATTAACATATGTGTCCAGCAATGGACTTATAGTTTGGTGGTTATAGTTTCACTAAGCTTATCGCTTAAGTATTCTTATTTAGCCTCTTTTATAACTGACCTTTAAAATTTACTTCTTTTTTTTAGAAAATGGACTTTACAATATCTGCAGTTATTTTACAAAGAAATCGCTTTTATTGAAAAAATTGCCATCATATTAATATAAAATATTACTTTAAGAATCTTGCTCCTGACTGACTGACTGCAGTCAGGCATCTATACCAACCTCTTAACATCGTCGGCCTTACCCATAGGGAAATCATGGTCAGAAGTTGTGGAACTTGCCAACCGCGGATTTCGTTACGATGTTTTCTTCCACCGTTTTGAACACGTTATGCACATTTTTACAAAAACAAAACATCCGGTGTACGGCCGAGATTTGAACCTACAACCTCCAGTTCGGAAATCGGGGTACCAGCGCTTTTACTTGCAGGGGCAGATCTCAGGACAAATGTCTGCAGATTTTATGCAAATAATTAAATCGAACCCGCAACCCTCTCAACTGGCTATTCAATTTGTAATTCCTTATCAGTAAAAAACCTTGACTAGTTTTTGGTAAATTGTTTGTAGTTATAATATAATTTTAACCAAACTAATGAAATAATGTAATTAACATTAGTTCTTTGTGATAAGCTGGTTTAAAGTGACCTGTTGGAATTTGAACTCAGATATCATGAGTGTAAGTCGTAAATTGTAATATCCGTGTTTATTTCTAGGTAGGTAACCAGAAACAAGTTGATTTTTGAAGGTAAGGTATATGTAAGTAAGTAATTTTCATCTATATATTACATAACTAAACTAAACGGGACCTCCCACGATTTAATTATAAGCCTGAATTATCCCAGAGCAGGGCAATGGTCTCCCTTTCTTCCTTCCCCTCATCTCTATTGAGCCACTCCATCATAAAGGAGTTGAGTTCTTCTTATCATCTTCGGTCTGCAGCGTGATCTCCTAATCTTGCAGTGCCCAATATATGGCAGCTTTTCCCCAGAGCCCGTCCGGTATGCGGCAGGCATGGCCAACCCAAACCCATTTCAATTTTCTGACTTATTGTCCAACGTCCACGATTTGTGGTCTGGAGCGCAGTTTACGGGATCTGTGAGCTTATATCACATTTTTTTTTAAAATAAATTCTGATACTTTTATTTATCTAAGTAGGTACTCATTTTTGTTTATCTCGTACTTAACTATAAGTAATTTTTCATTTCCACCGTGAGCGAAAACTTTTCTAGAGCATCCGTCGATGTTATCCTCATGCAACCAGTTATAGCAGAGCATGCCAGTCTTTGGAAACGATGTAACTTGGTGATGACGGTGCTTAGCTCGGTTCTAGTCCACCATACTATAGCTCCGTATGTTAGTGTCGGTCTTATTATGGCTGTATATTAGGGTGTCCCTTATATGGGTGATTTTTTTTTTTTCAGATATCGAAATGCATACCTCTTAATTCTTTTAAAACTACCTAGACTCACTCAAATACAAAATATTATCTTCCTATGTCAACAATAACCCGTGCCGACAGAGCTGTAAAGATTTTGAAAATAGTTGTCTTTTTTGAAAACGTTGGGTAGCTAAATTAAATGAAATGTTTATATTTTATAAAATAATAATAAAAAATATAGTTAGAAAATAGGTATTTATTAATTAAAAGAACATCACAAATCATCATTATCATCATCATCCACAGCCCGACTTCACCCACTGCTGATATTTTCTTTGAAGGGTCTCTTTTTTACAGTCTGTATACAGATTTCTATGCTCTTGTACACAGCGCAGCAAAAATTGTTTTTCCTTTGCAGTGATTAACCCATGAAAATCTTGCATAAGTATTACTGCTCTTTCAGCTGTATCGTTCACGGCCCTTAAAGAAAGAATCCTTCTTTTTGCCAGCAAATAGGCAACATCTTCTTCCCATGTAGAAACTGGTTTCTTCAAGAAGTTTTTATCAATGTTTAAACGTGAAAAAAAAAATCTTTTAAATATTTTCCTGCAACAGTAGACAAGATAAGAATACTATGTATTTCCACTAACCACACAAATAATCAGATATATCTTCTTTCGGTGGAATAACTCTGTGAAGAGAATCATACAAACTCTTTCTTTGTAAGTTCGCTACAATATATGCCTTGGTTTGTTCATCTACTTTATCATCAAAGTGTGATAAAACAGTAATTTCTTCTGACGAGTACCAAAGAGGTTGACTAAACTTGCTCAGGGCTGCTTTAGAGATCTTTTCGTTTCAGAATTTACCATTTGAAATGTCAATTGCAACGGTTCCTCAAGGCTTTCATCAGAATTTGCTCATGTCTTTTGTTCTCTTCTTTTAATTTTCCCTGTCTTATTCTGGCATCTTTCTCGCCTTACTTTTAATTTAAACCCGCAAAACATCCTGGACGACTTGGTTCTCTTTGTTTTTGTAAAAAAAACATCTTCTATTTTCATCAATTCCAAAGCATTTGCTTGTGCTATATCGATTACGATGCAACGCTAAAGAAAAACGCACGATAAATTTAGATAATTTTCTAAATATATCTTGAGTTTTTTTGGATTTTTTTGTAACTCTCTCCAAGCACGATGAAGATCCAAAAGTTTTTTTTACAGTTATGTAGGCACAGCTCTGGTAGGGATTCTTGCTTTTTCCCAGAATATAATACACTCTAGAACTACTAGATTTGCATTTTAATTAACAGTAAATTTAACTTTGCGAATGTTAAAAAAGAGGACTCCAAGAACTTGACGATTAGACGATAACTTTGCGTCAGTTATTTGATGGTTCACGTCACGAACTAAGAAAATTATTTATCTATTGCTTCTTAATCCCACTGCCATTTTTTAACTTTAAAACAATATGTAAATCACGCGACTTACTGAGAACAAATGACAAATACGGTGAGCACGCGCCGCTAGTTCCAGGTAAAAATTAATTTCCGGGTGTTTTAGAAACAAATGAACAAATCTAAGACGTATCCGTTAAAACATAAAAACTTCGAAAAATAAGGGACACCCTACTGTATATAGCCACATTGTTATCTTAGGTGACAACCCCCATGTTTTCCCGAGCATTCTACTGCATTGGAAGAAGGTTGTACACGCTCTTTGTAGTTTGTAGTCAAGATGCTTGTTCCATAGTAGTTTATTGTCTAGTATGACTGCAAGATATTTGAGTTCATTTGTAAGTGTTATTTTAGTATTGAATACCTATAGTTTGGGAAGTCTAAGGTTGTTTACATTCCTTTTGTGAACAATATTAGTTCCGTTTTTTTTGGATTAACTGATAACCCGTGACCCGTGCACCAGGTTTCAATTATCTTAAAAGCAGATTTTATGAGGTCGCATATATTTCAACATGTTGTTTATCCATTCAGCTAGTGTTGGAGAGACGCCATTTTTTCTAAGGCAAGGTTAATAGTGTAATAGTGAATGTTGTTTTGTCAAAGGCTCTTTCACTGTCTATAAAGGCTCCCAAGGTCGGCTGTTTTGAGGCTAATCCGTCTCCGATTCGAGATACTACACTGTGTAGTGCTGATTCTGTTGATTTGCCTTTACTGTATGCGTGTTTGTGTATGTGTAAAGGATTGCGTAGGAGAGTATAACCTCTTATTTCCTGGTCGCATAATCTCTCTAGGGTTTTAAGTAGAAACGATGTAAGGCTTATTGGTAGAAATGATTTTGCAAGCGTATAGTCGCTTCTGCCTGGTTTTGGTTTGAATACTACCTTCACTTCTCTCCATTTCCGAGGTATGTATCGGTGGACGATACAGCTTCGGAAAATTGTGACTAAGTGGTCAGCCGGATGTACGTCATCTTTACTACGAAATATTACGTTCCAAGAAAAACAATAATTTAAAATAATAAAACCTATTTCAAAAACATTAATTAAAAACAAAATTTACATAAAAAGTAATAAAAAATAATATCTTATTTTTTTGTTTTACAACTTACAATCAAACTTTTTTTCAACTCATTTTATCCCGTACGATCTATGCGTTTACCACGTAGGTAGACCTAGATACCTACTTATTATTTTTGGAGTCTTTTATTGAAACGTAGAGTGTATTTGAACAAAGTTTATTTAACACGTTGACTGCGGGCCTCGAACATGACGCTCCACGCCATGCTGTGAACTCCTACAGGAGCGCCGATGTGTTTTTAGCATTCAAAGTGTTATAGATTGTCAGCGGGTACTTACATCAGTATGGCACTCAGCAGACTCTGTGAAGACTCCCGACCCCGGGGCCAGCCATGGTGGCCTGGCATCTGCCTGCCTCAGGAGGAGCCCTATGCAAGCTACCAGCAGTAGGCAGGCTATCGTACTCTTCTGCAGACAAAAGATATAAAGAATCCATCATTCTGTTTTATTTCTTCGTATGAGCTTGATGGCCTGGTGTCTGAGTTTTAGCCAAAAACCAGGTCTAACATCTTAACGTGGCTTCCGAAGTTGTATTTAGTACCTATCTCAGATACTTATTAAATGCCACTAAACGGTCGTGTATGCGACTAGGACAACACCGTGGTGGATGGCACAAACAGCAGTGGATAAAATCGGGCTGTGGATGATGATGAAACGGTCAGCCATCCGAATGGGGACCTGACATTACGATCCACTAAATCGGATCGAGCGTAAAAAAGCACATCCCTAACGGCAGGTAGGCTTCCTATGTTACTGAAGTTTGCGTAATAATATAGCGTAACCTTCGTAAGTACAGCTAGCAACAGCGTGGCCTTATTTTGGATGTAAACAACAATAATTTGGGTTCTTATCACAATCTCTACATTATCGTAGTTAGTAGGTGGTCCATCTATTTTGTATTTTTCCAATACCATACATTGCTCTAGCTAGATCATTACTTGTTTATTAATAAGATGACAATATCTGCTGAGGAAAACATAAAATCAGGTAGCTCTGAAAGGTATTCGTCAAACTTTGAGTTACGTTTGACAATGGAATTACTGTTTGTACCTGGTAAGATAAGTACTTGTAAGTTACATAGGAACGCTACAGAGGAAATGAAATAATTTACCTATTTGGTGGGTAAAATAAGGCAAAGATTTTCGTTCGAAGCGATCGATTCTGGATATAGGCCTCCCCTAAAGAGCGCCATTGCGCCCTGTTCTCAGCTCGACGCATTCACCTTTCGCAAATCGTTACTCCACCTGGCCCGAGGGCGTCCTATACTACGTTAGTCGAGTCGCGGTCTCCACTCAAGAACTCGTTTACCTCAACTGGCCAATGTCCAGCAGTGGTATGCTACAGGCATTAATGATGATGATGATCGGTTCTGTATGATAAGAGCTCCTTGCATTAGGCAAAGTAATTTGCCAAGTAGAATAACTAGCACCCTAAAGGCGAGGCCACAACACCGCTTTGCGAATGTTACGATGTCTCATCGCCAAAATCTACGACGTCATACAAATATAAATAATATATTTTCTAATAAAAGACATGTTCAATGCGTAGATACATTATCCAGCGGACCCCGCTCTAGGACTAGCATGTATTGCGGGCGACCGAACTAGCATAATGTTGGTGATGTTGAGACATGCGATACCTAATTGTAATTTTTTAAGCATCGATATAAGTCGCCCAACGATGTTACAATAACTGCTAAAACGCATCGTGAAAGTTTTTGATACTATGCCGCACCGCCAAAATCTGCGACCCGTCGACATGGAACTACAGTTTACTCGTATGGAATGGAACTCATTTTTGCGTTTTATCATCGCATCGCATTGTGATAAAGGCGCCGTTGTAATTTTTTGCGATTCACACAGACGCAGTTTTGTGGTCTGCTGAGTACAGGGCGCAATGGCGCTCATTGTGGGAGGCCTATGTCCAGCAGTGGACTGATGTAGGCTGATGATGATGATTATCATGTGCCTCTTGTTTACGTTGCACTCCATTCATAGTAACATTTGAACCCTTTTCGTAAACAAATAATTAGGACAATAACTGACGTCAACAAACCAAGTCAACATTTGTGGCCTACTTTTCACAATTACTTATCGTTCGTTTCTTATCACTAAAGATTGATATAATAGTAAAGTATTATACAATTTATAGTATCTTGATAACATACAAATTTGATTATTACTTTGTGGCGCAGCTTAGAGTCGCTCAGCGAACTATGCCGTAATGTTCGTTCATGGATGTATGAAATGCCGTACCATGCTGCATCAAAGTCAAACTTTGTTTTTTATAGACTATATAAAAGTTATTTCTGTAAACAAAACCTGGGTTTCGGAGTTACCTATTACATAAAATACTGTCCGTTGCACCTACAAAGAAGCGGCACTATAAGTGGATAATTTGTTATTTTAATACTTTCACCTTGTATTTCGAGCTTTCTTTTATAAGTAAAACATATTTAAGGTTCCTTTTAGACACATTATAAGAAATAAAAGAGTGATAATCGAAAATAAACATAATCTGAAAAATAAGTGCACTGTACGTACATTTACTAATCTGCCCGTGGGCTCAGTGCTCTGTCGGCTCAGTTGACCCCGAAGGGCTACCATAGAACACTTATGGTCTGATACTTACTGTTTGCTTAGAATTTTGACGCCCGTGGCATCGACTTTTGGCAAGGGTGGATTAGAATGAGTGGAATTGTTTCCAGTTCTCTAGTTCAATGCCTTTAATTTGCAAGCAAGTTTAGATCTACTTAAATAAAGTTGTTATTAAGATAAAAATAACCAAGTGTTAAACTAAGATCGAAGGCCGCTAAAGAGCATCACGGCGCTCGACGGTTATACAAACGGCGTCGCTTTTAACAAAATCAATCCTTTTTTTACTTTATATAAATTATTACCTGTTCAAAAATCATAGCCCTGGCGCAATGTCGTAAAAAAATAAGAAATAATTACCATAATACTTTGATCTTGATGACTTTATGGTACGACTTTTGGTCATTCTCCGTTGATTGTAACTTTGTAGTGCAGCTTAGAGTCGCTCAGCGAACTATGGAACTAGTATGCTCGGAGTTTTCCTGAAGGATAAAATCCCTAAGGAGATTATCTAATAGAGAACTAAAGTTGTCGACATTGTCGTCAGAGTGGGTGGCTGGCGAAGAAACGAGTTCCGGCCAGGTGGAGTGACGATCTGCGTAAGGCTGAAGCGAATCTGAATACGTCGAGCTGAAGACAGGGCACAATGGTGCTCATTAGGGGAGGCCTATGTCCAGCAGTGGACTGCTATAGTTTGATGATAATGATCATTGTAGCAAGGGATCCGATCTTCAGCGAGGAAGTAAATAGGGAGGAAAGTCCTAAGCGTTTTTGGACTCGTCAGAAAAGATAAACGTAACTAGTTGCTATCCAATCCAATCCAACTACATACACACACAGCAAGCTGTGTAAGGGCTACTTACCACTGCCAACGTCGCGCACTTCTGTTTCAGAAGCGCGCGTATGGTAAGTAGCCCTTACACAGCATGATTCAATTTTTATTACCTTATAATTTGTGATTATGTTTGAATGAAAAAATAAAATGTTGAATAGACTTTTGTTTTAGAATTTAAATTTTAATTATTACTGACAAGTAGCACTACCCTTTGTGTTCATTTAATGTCGTCATTACAGCGACACCCTGTATGTTTAGCTAAATCATTTTTTGACGGACACTTGTATTTAATTCTTTAAATTTCTTGACATTAACAATTGTATTTGTAATTATCTTTAAAGCGTAACAAAATAACTACTTATAATTTATATATATGTGATTTTTTACGGCTTTAAAGTTTTTATTTTATTTTATCTACTACATTTTGTTTAGTCTATTTTATTTTGATACTAATTTAACTATATTATTTTTAAATATTATACATATTCTATATGATATGTACCGGTACCTTTCTCTAAAATAAAATGGTCTAACAACAATCCAGACCGTCACCACACGGTGGAGTGGCCAGAATGCTGGCTGCATTGCCACGTTGGATAGCAAGGCTGATCCGTTGACCAAAACAGAAACCAGCATTCCGACACTAATTATGTTTTAAAAGTAAAAAAACACATGACTTTCACAATTAATTTAATCTCGACGCCATTATTTTAATATTGCGAGTTAACCTGTTACTGAGTTTATCTGACTATAAAATTAATTTGAACTTTGAAATTATACATAAAGTAGCTAACTAGCTATAATTACTAGGTACGTGTATAATTTATTTTAATTGCGAGCCATGATTGGCATCAAGCTTGTAGACTGAGTTCCCAATATCGAAATCCGACGACAAGCCAAGATCAAGAGTGTCGGAATACGGGTAATGGAATAAATGACGACATAGTCAGCGTCATGGGTCGCCTGGATCAGGACTGTGGCCAGTAGCAGGAGCAAAGGGACACCTGTACCTACTCAGCAGTGGGTAAAATCGGAATTATCCATCATCATCATGCATAGGCGCAGTGCGAGAAACTATGCCCTTCGACCAGCCTGATGGTCGAACGACATCGTAGACGTAACGGAAGATCCATGGATGAAGCTTGCAAAGGACAGAAAGGAGTGGCTTCATAAAGAGGAGGCCAATACCCAACAGTGGGTGTTAACGGGCTAAAATGATGATGATAATGATAGTGATATTTACAACACAGTTTTTATTGAATATTGGACCATCTTATCATTATCTCCCAACAGTTAAGTAACATAACATTCCTAAGATTATCTTCTGTGTCGCAGGTATTAGGAACTCCTAGTACACTATGGTACCACCGTAGTTTTTATTGTAAGTATTTGTATTGTACCACAACGCCCAGATCAATTGAGGACTTCACTTCTTTATTGAATGGCTTCTGGGATAGTTTTCTACAATTTTGTTAGTAACAAGTATAATTGTTCATAATAATATGAGGCAACGTAGTACGGTTTATAAGTCCAGTCGTCCAGTCTTCAGTCAGGTCCTTTCTCACAGGATTTCTGCTATAGCAATGGCGACTATAAAAAAAAACGATCGGGGAACAATTTTCTACATCAGAGAATTCTAGTCCAAATCCTTTTTATTCCATTTCACTGCACTTGTGTCTTTTACTAACGTATAACAGTTAAAGTACCATTAGTAATAAACGACATAAATCAGAAAAATACTAGAAAATTTAATAAAATAATAATGACACAACTAGAGATGTAAAAAATGGTTATCCCATTGATGACTATTGATGAGTTTATGAAAATGATTGAATATGCGTAAGATATTTTGACGTTTGGTGTTTTGTATGCAAGGTAAAACAAAAATCAATTGCCGAGCGTGTGTCTCGCAAAAGTTCGAATACGGGTTGACCGATTTGTATTTTTTTTAGGAAAAAAAATTAGGGAAAATCCAAAGGAATATGCAAAAAAATGAAAAATATCATTTCGGTAATTTTGTATGGGGTTTTTAGTATGAACTTTAAGTAGAATTTGGACAGCTTAACGTTTGCCGGGTAAGCTTGTGCATAATAAAAATAATATAGGTACATTATTTTTTTTTTTTATTCCAAAATTTTTAAAAAAGATAAATTTAATGTACTTAATAGTTGTATAATAAAATAATAATGAAAGTTGAAATAAAAATTAAAATAATAACAAAAACTCACCGAAAATAAACAAATAACCGACGCCATCTTCAATCACCACAACACAATGAGACGATATCGATAGTTAATATTATAAAATAACAATTATTTATTATAACTTCACTCTATCACGTCTCAGATAGAACTGTTGAGATTTCTGCCGTGAGTTATAATAAACGCTATAAATAATTTATAGATACAACAATATTCAGTTTACTTATAGAAGCTGTAGACACGAATGATGTGTCTGCCGTGAATTAAATTATAATTATTATAAGTAATTCTTATCAGTGTCGGGAACACCGATGTCTCTCGTGGTAGACTTATGATTTAGATAAAAAAATAGGGTTCCGCTAACTTTTCTTCCGAGATTGAAACGGTTTTGTCAGTTTGTAGAGTTTATAATCACCCATTTTAAAGATAACCAATGTATATTCCAAGTTTCATCCAAATCCGTTAACCCGTTCTGGCGTGATTGAATAACAAACATCCATCCATCGAATTTTTTGCTTTTATAATAGTAATAAGATTAGTAGGATTCCGTAGCGTATTAGTGAGATTTTTATGTAGTAGCACAAAGAATTTGATGTGAACAGATATAATTTACTTGAAACTAACAGGGGTGCCTTCGCCGACGTAACAGTAAGTACGTGAAAATTCGCCATAATCAATAAGAATGAACAGACATAATTGGGATCACTATCTTTTGTATGCGGAACACTAACTTCTAGATCGTCAACTCGAACTTTCATAACTATCTTTCTAACAAATGCACACATTGTCATGCGGTTATCATTATCATGTTCACCGACTGTGAGACGGTCTGCGCGTACGCTAGGAGTCACACACCTGAAGTAGGCGTTTCCATGACAAGGAGTATACAATCATGTGATGCTCATTTTGACCAGATAATGAAGTGCTTGGCTTACTTCGGTGGGGATTCGTGACGTCACGGCTAGGTAAAAAAAATACTTAGTCGTGACGTCACGCAAACGAATTTCAACGCTCTATATCTTTGTAATTTTTTGTTTAATTGACAAAAGAAAAAATACATGTCCAATATTTTTTGATAATGTAAATGATGACTAATTAGAATTTGTCAGTCGTCTTCACTATTGTAGACAGAACAGTTTATTCGCATCATATTTTAGTGGGAGACGTGTTGAATTTGATTTACTTATGATTTTATTCATTTAAATTTTGACAAGACTGCGGGACTACTTTCGTAAAAATGATTCTACGATTTTTCCATGTCATTTTATTAGAGTTCTGTATGCAAAATCTTTTGTTTTTTATTTGCGAAAAACACCTAGAGTAGGAAGAATTATACAATTAAATATGACAAAATAGCAACAAAAGATTTTTTCTCTGATTCACTTAAAAACCTCCAGAAATTAGCAATCTAGTTGAGTTCGATTATAATTTACTTACCTAATACCTATAAATAACATTATTTTTAAAAGGGCAGGTTCCTACTCTATAACATTGCCGTGCCCTAAATTGGACTCATAGCCTTATACTACGCATCAACATCATCCATGTTTTGTTGCAAAAATTATGACTGCATAAATAGATGAATATGAATATTAATAAATAAATAATATTTACACATGCCTCGGGCTGAAAACGTAAACGTAGCGTAGGACACCCTCCGGCCAGGTGGAGTGACGATTTGCGAAAGGCTGCTGGTAGAAGCTGGATGCGACGAGCTCAGTACCTCTGCCTACTTATGTTTGTATGCTAATTGGCAGGATCTAGTGATTCATACTTGATGAACTGCGAGCCGTGCGTTCCGTGCGGTCTTATGGGAGCCATTTTTAAACTTTTCTGCGTGGCTCAAGTTGAGCATGTGTCGTGCTAACGGATGCTATTGTTATAATGATGCAGATTCAGATGCATCTGGGCCTTACTTGAAAGCAGACGTGTGCTCGATTTTTGTAAAAACTAAAAAAAGTCAGTTAATGTAAAGTGACATTTGAGAGAACAGTGCAAAATCTAGTTCAGAATACCAGCAACTTTGTGATTTATAACCTTCTTTCAAACAAACGCTCAGCGCAGATCGGCGCGCGGGCACGAAAGGCTCTCCTCACCCCCTCGAGTAAAAAGAACCGCTGCAATTTTTCGTCTCGCCTGCACCCGCACGAAGCTTACTGTGAGCGGTAGTACTAATAGTATCTATTTTTTCTGTAACGGAGCTACCCACAAACAATGAACCCACAGAGAACTCCGCCCGGTACGACATTAATAAGCGGTAGCGAGAGCGCTAGCGGATCTGTTCCTAACTTATCTACGTATGGGGACGATTTTTATATTAATTTAAATCAAAGGAAACGGAAGGAACGTAGTTATGAACCTGATTACAAAAAGGACTTCGAAAGTTTCCGGAATGATATGATGATGTTTTTGCAAGATTTTGGCAGAACACAGACCGAAAATTTGACACAAATTCGGGAAGAAATTTCTGAGATCAAAAATGAAATTAAAACTATAAAACTGTCCACGGAAAATTTTACACAGCAATTTGAACACATACACAATGAAATAAAAAATATTAAATTACACAACAATGAAACCCAAGACAAAATTAAACAAATCGAAACTGAAGTGTCCCAGTGGAAAACAAAACAATGTGCAGAAAGTTCACCGTCGACCCCGCTTACGCCCGTCCCCGCTCACGAAGACCTCATCTTGGAACTAAAAGATCGCTTTGATCGAGAGAAAAATATTATAATTGTGGGCGTTGTGGAAAAAAATGACAAAAGTTTTATGGCTAGAAGAAATTACGATTATGAAGAAGTTACAAAGGTACTAAATCAGATTTTTGCAGACTGCCCTAAGCCGGTTAAAACAATGCGTTTGGGTAAATACATCCCTAACAAAAACCGTTCGATAAAAGTATATTTCAAAGATACATACACACCAAGATATTTACTACGCAACAAAACTAAATTACCAGAAAACGTACAGTTTTATGCAGATCAAACCCCAACACAAAAACTGCACTGGCTTTCAATAAAAGAAGAGCTTCAGAAACGTACCGAAAACGGTGAAAAGGATTTAACCATTAAATATATTAAGGGAGTACCTAGAGTTGTCATGAATAAAACCAATCCAAAAAACTGAATTTGGTTCTTTCACATAAAGCACACACAGAAAGTAGATTAAGTCACCAAATAGTTAATCAATATGAAGACATCCCCCTGAAATCGTCGTCATTACGTTTCTTTTACGCTAACGTTCGCAGCATCTGTAAGACAGGCAAATTCGATGAATTGAAATGCATTTTAAAAGCGATCCCTAAGACTACACATATATTAATACTTACTGAGACATGGATAAAATCAGAAAGTGATGCAAAACTTTATGAAATACCAAACTATACACATATATATAATTATAGACCTGCAAATAAAGTCATAAAAAAAGGTAAAGGAGAAAAGAAAAGAGGTGGCGGTATATCTGTCTATGTACATAAGAGCATAAAACATGAAGTTACAGAACAAATATTCAAAGATGGAAATCACTATACATGGATACACATAGATAAACTATCGTTAAATATTGGAGCGGTTTATAAGCCTGGAGAAAGCAATTTGCAAGATTTTTTGGAAATATACTCACCACAGCTGGAAAGCAGAAAGAGATCACTTGTCTTTGGCGATTTCAATATCGACCTACTCAGTAAAGAAAATAATGTTATACAATACCTAAAAGAAATACAAGGAAATGGTTATGAAATAATAAATAAAATCGATAAAATGTATAGTACTCGCCAAACTAGCACCACGAATACTGTGATTGATCATGTGTGCTCAAATATAAATAACCATTCACTAAGTATGTCTATAATCGAGTCATCACTGTCCGACCATAAGCAGATTTATCTTGAAGTCAGCTGCTTAGTACCAGAAAAAAATAAAAAAATCAACTATAAAGCACTGGATTACGAAAGCCTATACAAAAGTGTATTAGAAGCGGGCTCTATCAATGAAGATTATGAATATGACGGCTTAGAAAGTTTCCTGTTACAAGAACTGGAGAAAAATAAAATAGACAAGACAAAGATTCAAAATCCACCACAAAAGGACTGGATTAACATTATAAATTCAATTAACCTGCAAAACAGTCTATGGCAACTAACTAAAACTAACCCCAAGGATGAAGACATAAAAACAAGTTACACACAGGAACGAGAAAAAGTAAAAGATCTGATAAAGACAGAAAAGAAAAAATATTACTTCACTATGTTCCACGACAATTTTGATAACCCCAAAAAAATGTGGGATATAATTAACAGCTTAGCAATAAACAAAGCAAAGAACCAAACTGTTTTACCCAAACTTAAATCAAATAATGAACTAATCACTGACGGCCACTCAGTTTGTAACCTTTTCAATTCATATTTCTCGTCTATTGGCGCCGACTTAGCTAATGAAATACCTAAAGTTTACCACCTAAACAACGGCAATATTCTGATGTACGATGAGAATTATATACATGAAACAACTCTAACTGAGTTTGCTCCTTGTAGTGTAGACGAGATATCCAAAATTATTGACAAATTGGATAGCAATACTAGTACTGGCTACCTAAAAAATCTTATAGTTGAAAATTTAACTAATTGTATTAACGTATGCCTGGCCCGCGGTGTTTTCCCCGATTCACTCAAGATAGCAAAGGTTAGTCCTATTTACAAATCCGGAATTAAATCAGATCCAAATAATTATAGACCAGTGTCAGTCTAGCCCGTTTTATCAAAAGTCTTTGAAAGGGTTCTGTACAACAGATTAAACGAGCACCTTACAAAAATAAAGTTTCTAATAGACCAACAGTATGGTTTCCGTCCTGAGTCGAGCACCCTTACGGCAGCGACAGACTTGGTAACAAAAATTAAAACTCACATAGATCAGAAGAAATTAGCTCTAGGCGTCTTCATTGATCTTAGGAAAGCTTTTGATACTGTAAGTCACCAAAAGCTTCTTCAAAAGTTAGACAATATTGGCGTAAAAGACACAGCTCTCAAAATGTTTACATCTTATTTAACAAATAGGAGTCAGGTTGTTAAAATTGATAATTTCACTAGCACTGTCCATAATGTGTCATATGGGATACCACAAGGATCAATCATTGGCCCGTTAATGTTTTTAATTTATATTAATAATATAACCAAAATCGGACTTACTGGTCACCTAACCTTATACGCGGATGACACCTGCCTTTTTTATTTTGATAATAATATCCATGATATCATAACTGATGCTCAAAGAGATCTTCATGTACTTAATGAATGGCTAAAATATAATTTACTGACGATAAACACGTCAAAAACTTCATTTATGATTTTCTCTGCAAAAAATAAAATTATACCAGAATTTTCTCCACTTACTATTAATGATGATGTAATAAAACAATCAAATTTAGAAAAATACCTTGGCCTGTGGATAGATGATAAACTGAGCTGGAAATCGCACGTTGAACATGTAAAAACAAAACTGTCATCCCTTTTAGGGGCACTTCGCAAAGTCACAAATTGTATCCCAAGTAAGGCACGCAACATTATATACAATTCTTTAGTAAAATCACACCTTGCATACCTAGTTGAAATATGGGGTGCGGCCGCTCCAACCAACTTAAATTCATTACAAAGAATTCAAAACAAAATAATAAAAGTTCTCTTTCACTATCCGTACCTTACGCGTACGACAGAATTATACAAAATAACGAATATTTTAAATATAAAACAACTTTATATATATAATACCTGCATATTAATTAAAAACATAACTTCTAACTCTATCCAATCCAATATACAATTACAACAAAAAGAAAATAAACATAATCTAAGAAACAAAATAAAACTACATTTAACTAACACACGAACCAACTACGGGAAAAAAACTATGTTATTTGAGGGAGTACAACTGTTCAATAATTTACCAAACTACATAAAAGAGTGTAATAATATAAATATATTTAAAACTAAGTTAAAGTCACATATACGTGAAGTACACACTGCAATGTAACAGGTTAGTATTAGTAGTAGTAGAGTTCTTTGTGGGGGGCTCGTCCGGGGAAGTACTGCCACCATGCCTATTTCTGCCGTAAAGCAGCTGTGCTGTGTTTCGGTTTGAAGGGTGTGGGTGCCGGTGAAATTACAGGCACAAGGGGCTTATCATCATCATGCCTCAAGTTGATGGACGCAGGGCGTAGCATCGTAGAGCACGTTTCAAAAAACGTGATCTATGTTGCAATGCTTTGTGATAGGTAATGGTTACCACTCAACATCAGGTGGACCATGTGCTTGTTCCATCTTCAAGTAACATAAAAAAAAAAAAAAAAAAAAAAAGGTTATATACCTACCCACTTATTTTAACTTATTAGTATATAGCCCAGGAGGTGAATTTATAACTAGATTATTTAATAAGCTTTTTAATATCTCATTATAAGTGAACTGTATTGTTTTTATGAGAAATAAATGTTCATTAAACCTATAATGTTTCATGCCTCGTGCATGACACATTAAAACTTATATATTATTAAGTAAAATATACCACATTGATATAACATTTGCAATGGATACTAGTTACTAAATAGTAAAGGTAAGTACAATAAACCAATAAATCTTCTTTGATTACTATTTTCCTATTATTATCAAAGATAATAAATACTTATATGTAGGTTAATAGGTAAATGACCGAATATCAGTGGTTGTAAAGGGTTCTAACTTCCATCTTCGGAACCCAAGCCAACCTCACCGCCCTCATAACCAGTGTGGGGATCATATCCCCTTCCTATTAGCCTATAGCTAGGCCTAGGCCTAGCAGTGGACTGATGTAGGTGTTGTTGACCGAATATAAAAAAAAAAACACTATTTGAGTAAAATCTAAGAAAGTTTTTTTAAGGACAATGTCGTCTGATGTATGGCGCTCGGTACCAAGACTAATCTCGGTAATCTCCAATAAGTTTTTAGTCGATTCTACTGTCTTAATAATTAAAAATTAGGTTTGTTGCCATGGTAACAGTGGGTATATATCAATGGATGTTGCAGCCAAGTAAAATAAACCATAATGGTTTACTTAATTGTTTCAAGATGATTAGATAAGGAAGGTTCATTGAGAATGTATGACTTAGTACTACACCAGATCTCAGAACTTTTTGCGCAGTAGCAGAAGTACTCCGCAAAGAATTGGCATAATTTTTGCATTTGTTAAAATGGTTTTGTATGGATCTCATTTTTTTTTGTAAGGCCAAGGCTAAGAATACCTATTATAAGGCCAGCTGATTTCAATATGATTCGGGTCGTTTGAAGAAGACTCACTATAATATCCCTGTCCCTGTTCCTTCATTGACTAACCTATAAAGTCGAGCTAATAGTTATAAAGCTGGGTACTCAATTATTTTGAATTTGAAAAACGCATGTGAGTGCATCGCTTTTGACTTTTGATGATCATGAATGAGTGGCAAAATTTCACAAAATATGGATTTTTGATGGCGCAATTCTTGAAAACTTTTTTACACTTCATCCTATTTTACACGTGTTTTTAAAATAAATATCTTTTATGTCTTACCTACTTAATTCTTTGATTTTTTTAAAGTAAGTCCTTGAGATTTGTAACCTACCCTATATACCTCCAAACAATCTCTTCCTTTCTAGTCCATACTTCACTACCTATGTAAAAACATAGTGTAGGATTTTCGCACATTTATCCCATGAAGGGGTTGCAGTTAAAAAACCTACGGGGACGAAAATACAATTGAATACTTACTTACAATCTTGCACATGCCCACTTTAACAACTAAAGTAGGTACTTGCGTTGTGTACCTAGTCCACGTGAGCGGCAAGCCTACTAGATATCAATCAGGCGCCGGAATCAGTATAGGTACTACTTACTAGCGATTCGCTTTGATGTTCCGAAATCTAATCTTAATCTCCATGCAACATAGCTGACCTGAAAAAATACGCAGTTTTATTAATTACTAGTTTCCGCCCTTAGCATGCCGTTTTTATGTCTACTCTACGATAGAGATTTTTCCTGATTGTAGATCCATGCATCCCAAACATGCTTATTTTTTTCTCAAACGCTTATTTTTATTCTATATTATATTCAATATCTATTCTATAGATGTGTTCAGAACATTTTTTTTTATACTACTTGAAGATGGAACAAGTACATGGCCCACCTGATGTTAAGTGGTAACCATTACCAACCATTTTTCATTATTAACCATTATCAACGTTCCGCGCTGCAACACCGCAACGTTCCACGTTGACGACGTCGTGACGTGGTGATGGGGCCAAACCTCAAGTTCCGACATACACGAGAATACAATATTAAATGTATGAATTAGACGTCACTGAGAGCACCCGCGATGAGCGTGTTAACTCGCACTTTACCGGTATTGTTTAATTTTAATTTGCTTATGCAAAAGATTTGGACTTGACCCGTAAAGTCCAATGCGATGTCGCTAACCGCAAAGTGCGTCCTAAGATAAGCGCAGGCGCAGGTAGGTATGAGGTGATCATCAGGTGATAGTCATACCTAATCAGCAATTTTTTTGCATGATTCTCCAAAAATGTATATCAGTATTTTAGTTACTGCCGTGAAGCAGCATTGATGTGTGTTTGAAGGGTGGGCGTGGAAACTGGTGACATTACAGGCACATAAAGCCTACACCTTCATGACTCAAGTTGATGGATTAAGAGCTTTGCATCGTAAGGCAAGTTCCAAGCCTTGTTACTAGTTAATAGTTAGGCTAGCTAAGGTAGTGTTTCAATACAAGCGGCAGTGAGCTACCTGTCACGTGAAATGCTAACTGGGTGCCTAGTGCGAGATCCACAAAATCAATCAAATTACTTTACCACCGCGTTTAACGAGTAAACGACAAACTCGTCGAGTAACACAAACGAGCAAGTGTGAGATGCAATCGTACGTAACCACTCGATCCGCGTTTGCTCACCTTGTTTGGCGTTTATTAATTTTAATTTGTTGGTAGCACATTGCGTCAATAGATAACCCGGCTTATTTTAGAAAAGTCAGCGTGGTTGTGGACTTAATAGAAGTAGCTAGTTATGTGTACCCCTCACCCCTCACCCTTAGATTAAGTTTACAATATTGTTTTTGCCTGCATTGGAATGCAGCTTCTTAGAATTGAGTAATGCTGATGCAGCTGTCTGTATGTCGTCCGGCTGCATCCGAACCTCATGTACTTACTTCATTATTAAAGCGCCTCCAAATCGGTGTGGACGTAATCACCCTAGTTTTATTTTATTAATTAAGTAAATCAGTTAGCTTTTTAAAAACCCGTAATAACGTTCCCAAATTAAGAGTGGCGCAGCCGGCGCGAATTTTCATCATTTTCACGGGTTTTCCGCGGTTTTTCTGATGTCCAAATCCGTCAGAAATTTTTGCAAGAAAATCTACGAATAACGTAAATCCGCCGAACCAAATAAATTTCTCTTACGGGTAAAGAAAAGCTGAGTATGGGAGTAGCGGTTGGTTGGTGAGTAAAACTTTTCGCCATTCCTTTCCCTAATCCTCCAGTATTTTTCATGGGTTATTAAAACTTTAACTTAAAGTTAATATTTGAGATCAAACTTCTCTCAATATAACGTGTCTGGAATCTTTGTATGTAATTCTACGAAGGTTAACCAATATTCTTAGAATCGAATAACCATAGAGTTAGGAAAAGATAGATGGTACAAATTTTAAAATTCAGATTTGTATCGTAAGTTGTAGAATAGTGTTAGGTAACGATTAATTGATCTTAACATCGATCATTAATTGATTTATTATATAACATAATATATTACAAATTTTACAATTCAGATTTGTAATGTTAGAAATAGAATAGTGTTAGGTAACGGTTAATTGATCTTAACATCGATCATTAATTGATTTATTATATAAAATATTATATTACAAATTTTACAATTCAGATTTGTAATGTTAGAAATAGAATAGTGTTAGGTAAAGGTTAATTGATCTTAGCATCGATCATTAATTGATTTATTTAAGCATAAACTATATTTTTAAAATATTTTTTTTATAACTTTTACAAAAAATATTCCTTTTATATTCCTTTATTGTTTGCTTTTATGTGATTTTATTGTGCTGTTTTATTGTGTTACTGTGTAATTTTTGTGTGTTTAATTGTGTAAGTGCAAGTGAAAGTTGCCTTCTCTGAATCGTTCGTAGCTCTACCGTAAAAATGACGAAATCAACTCTCGAATTAATTCCTACGGAAATTGTACAGTTAATTCCTTTGTTCAGTGGTGATAAAAGACAGTTAAGTTTATATTTGCGTAAATGTCAATATGTAATTGATAAATATAGTAGCATTAACGAAGATCAGAACTTGTACGTTTTCAACGTCATTACGAGCAGACTTTCCGAGAATGCAGCTGCGCTCTTATCAGAACGAGAGGATATTGTGACTTGGTCCGCTCTGAAGGAACTGCTAATCCAGCATTTTGGAGACCCGCGTAGTGAAGCGTGTATTAACATAGAGTTGGAATCTTTAAAAATTAAATCAGGTGAAAGTTATTTGGATTTTTGTAATCGAATTCAAAGTGTGCGATCATTACTGATTTCAAAAGTGAACATGAACGCGGATAGTGATTTGAAAAAGGCAAAATTAATAATGTACGATAATACGGCTCTGAATGTATTTTTATACAACCTTCCGGAAAATATGGTACGGATAGTGCGACTTAAAGCACCCGCGACTTTAGAAGCCGCATTGAGTGTCGTGCTCGAAGAAGTCAACTTCTTAGAGCAGTATAATATGAGAAATCGTATTCACGGTAATAGTCAAATATCAGGTTCAAGTTTAAGGCCATTGACAAATAATTCGTCTGGGTTTAAACCCCTATTGCCTAGCAACAATGTGACGCCTAAATTTAACTTTGGTATACCGCAAAATGCGCAAATTAAAATGCCCCAAAATCAAGGGCAACGTCAGGCACAGAGTATTGGAGTCAGCCCACACACATTCAGGTACCGACCCCAGTTTGGCCTTCAGCCACAACAAAGATTTGGCCTTCAGCCCCAACAATTTGGTTATAAGCCACCACAACAATTTGGTTATAGACCACAATTGAACCAACAATTCGGTTACAAACCACAATTTGGTTATAAACCAAACTGCGATAATAGACCGTCCCAATTCGGGTACCGTCCAGCGCAGGAACAAAAACCTCAATTGGAAGTTAGTGATGTCTCCATGAGGACAGCGCCTCTTAGACCACAGCCACAAGTATCACAAACAGGTTTTAAGTTAAACGAACTTACCACGAACATGAAGTTCGATCATGAACATGAACCTAATTATGACGAAAGCTTTTATTATGATTATGAAAGTAATGATAATGTAGTGAACTATTGCGACGCAAATGAATCTGAAAATTATGAACAAAAACAAGAACAACTGACAGACGCACCTCAGATAATGACATTGCACGAAACTATTTCAGCAGACTTGTCTATTCCAATTAATACTTTGAACTCGGAACATGATAATCAGCCATGGACAGTTGAGGATGTTGATGATGATGAATTACTTGAAAATGATTTAGATGGTGTAGTTCATTTGATTGAAGTAGATCAGAGTCCAGAAATAACAGAGAAACAAACGTTACTTAGTGATACATCTAAAATTAAAGTTTTGAACAAATGTTTGGCAAATGAGATGCAAATGATTAAAGAAAATAATAAATTAAAGAATGGTAAAGCTGAAAATGAAAAAACTATTTTTGCTCAGGATGTTAATAATGTTTTAAATGAATATTTCACAGATAAAATGGTAGCGATTAAAGAAAAGAATAAAGCAAAGAAACAATGTGAAACTGAAAAACAAGTGTTCAAAGAAAATAAAAATTTTGCTGGGCATATTAATAATGATAATGATGATGATGATGATATGAATAACGGTAAAACAATACAAAATAAACCGAGTTTTGTCACAACGAAAGTTAAAGGTGAACCTGGCTGGAACGTTTTACCTATACAGATTAAAGAAAATAAAACTAAATCGCCATTCAAAGAGAAAAATAAAAAAAATTATGACTTTCCCATAGACTTTTGATAAAAAAAATGATTAAGGCTCTTACAAACTGACTATTGGACTAGAGTTATCTAACGTTATTAAAATAGAATTTATAATGATTATAATTATGTGTTTTTAGAACTTTTATACAATTAATTAACTTAAACTGACTTAACTGACTTAATGCAAAAATATTTATTAAATTATAAGCCTAAAAATTCATACAGAGTTCATACATGATTTATCGAATTAAAGATATACCGCCCACTTGTCTCGCATAACATTTTGATAAACAAACATGGTACTTCTGAAGTGAGTCCTGATCAGTACATCATTTCTTAGAAATTAAGCTTGGTCTCTGTAATGTCTCAGAGTTTTATCAGTGTCACAGAATAAATTAACCAGAACAATGTTTTTACTAATTACAAACGTAAGTTCAGGAGTTATGAGTTATAAGTATTACAGAATTTATAAATATAAATCAAATATAATTTTAAAAGATTTAACCGCAAATCAGAATAATTATTTTTTCTATAGGTACATATTTGTTAGATTTTTCAATGTTTTTACGAGTAGTTTCAGAACTATTTTATCAGATTAAGTAAAATCGAAACAACTCTAGCCTCTACTTAAGCCTTTAGCTTCTAGACTCTACTTAAAGTCTCTATATTATAACAGTGTATTGTGAATTCAGTCGAACTTTTATATTATTTAAAATTGATTTCTTATGTGTAAAGCTAAGTTAAGTCGCCTAACGAACAGAACTTGTTAAAATTAACTTTAAGTGTGAAATCATATGTTAAGAAAAACCAGATCACGTTTAGCTTGGAAATGTAGGTACTTATAACCATTTTAAAATGTATCCCTTACCAATTTTCCATCAATCTGAAAATAAAACCTTATCTATTTTCCCTAAATACCCTTACCTTTTGGCGAAAGGTTTGAAATACTTCCGATTGTAAAACCGTGCCGCCCGTTAACAGCTGGCGACCATTTTCTGTGTTCAACAGACAACACCATGAGCCTTATACCATGAGCTCACCTGTATGAAACAACTCATGAACTAAGACGATGACCCCACTCATTGTAAGCAGCATCAGGTCCTGATTATAAAGGCCAAGGTCCAGCGAGTCACAGCTGACAGTTGGATTATTTTAAGTAGACTGAAATCTACGTTAACCAAATATTGCAGCTGTTGTCAGTTAGCAGCCTATCTTCGAGATCTTCATCGTGACTATCGACAAGCCTTGTAATTTGGATATCAATGGAATTCGTAATCGCCACCGTATCTTAATAGAATCGGACGTTGTAGAGCCAATTCCTCTAATCGCCATACCGCAGCTACGTGTGAACGCGAGCCTATCAGGTGCACGCGCACTCAACGTGAACGGTGTCAGCTTAATATTGTAATAAAATACATGGCGTATTCCCTTAAACATAGTGCAGTGATTGAAAGTGTTTTGAATGAAAATAAGTTTAGCTTCAGTGAAAATTTAGGATACGCGACTATAGGATTAGTTAATTTACGATTTTTCTTGTTTTTATTTTATGTGTTTTGCTAAAATTGTTTAAAACTGATCCATTTAAGAAAAATTATCGGCACAAATCTCCAAATCGATTCAACCGATAATTTTCCTCTTAGGGATGGAGGAGTTATGTGTACCCCTCACCCCTCACCCTTAGATTAAGTTTACAATATTGTTTTTGCCTGCATTGGAATGCAGCTTCTTAGAATTGAGTAATGCTGATGCAGCCGTCTGTATGTCGTCCGGCTGCATCCGAACCTCATGTACTTACTTCATTATTAAAGCGCCTCCAAATCGGTGTGGACGTAATCACCCTAGTTTTATTTTATTAATTAAGTAAATCAGTTAGCTTTTTAAAAACCCGTAATAACGTTCCCAAATTAAGAGTAGCTACATACCGAAATTTGTAGTCATAACTCAATGTAAACAAACAACAAAAGTGTTTGTTTGGAGTTTTTATGTTTTGTTGCGGTTGAATTATTTATTTAATTAAAGGTAAAAATGAAGGCTAGCACGACTCAATTCAACTTGATGGTAACATTAATGGAGCAGTAAGTGGTATTACTTTATCTACCCACCATAGCATTTTAAGTTTTGATGTGAAATTCCTTCCTTTACTTCCTCAGCACTTATCTTACTTTTAGAGAATTCTACTGAAATTTCTAAGACATAATCTATTTAATAGGCCTCTCCAGGAGAGTTTGTTCCTATACGAATTACTAGCATGTGGAAAGGTAACTTATTCGCAATTGATAGCTGGATCCCAGGTGGATGCTGCTGCCGATCCCGATATGCGAGCATACAATGGTTTATGTGTAACTTTATTTTAAATTTTGTAGGCACGAAGACCTCAACAATGCAAGAGGGAAAATTTCTGCATTTCGGCTATGGGAGGAATTGGTCACAATGTTAAATAGATGGTAGTGGGGATCATAAAAGTATAGAGAAGTGGAAAAAGGTTTGTCGTAACTTTTCAATACATACCTACTTCTATAACTTATTTAGCGAATGTATCTGGTTTGCGGTGCGCTAATTTTACAATAGAAACTACCTTCGCTACAATATATGCTTTCTTCTGTGTTTAAGGTGTGGAGTGATTATAAAAATAATATTAAAAAAAGCAGCTCGCCTTCATAGAGCTGCATATTAAAAAATAAATTAATAATGTTAATGTCCTTCTATAAAAGTTTAACGTTTTACAGATGTGCCTGCACCGCATCAAATGCTGACCCCAACTCAAGGCCAAGCACAGCGCAGCCAGCCCTGACTGGGCAAACTCCACCTCGCCGCGGCGGCGCGGGCAGGCCGACAAGGATTCGACGATCACCTCGGAGACTTGTCAGGCCTGCACACACCGAACAGGCAGCTCAACATTTTCTTAACTCGGAGGAACAGTGGAAAAAATTTAAAATTGAGCAGCACCGCGACTACATGGCATTGAGGCGGGAACAAAATCGCTTAAGAGATATGGAAATACAGGTGCAAAGGGGAAAAACTTGGGCTCAAGAGTTTTGGATTCGATAGATAAATTAGTGAATAAATTTTGTAAAGATTAAGAATGTGTTTTTTTATATCTGCCTATGAATGACTTGACTGTTTCGTTATCGCGTATACTTCATAATCCCCACTGACACGACTTTAGTAATGGGGATGATGAAATAATAAGATACTACCATTACTGAAGACCTCTGCGGCGCAGTGAGCGAAGGCCTAGCCGACTCCAAAAGGCTGCGGGTTCGATTCCCGCCTAGAGATAAATGTAGACATAGACACTTCATTTATGTTTGTATGACATGTTTGTATGGCAAATCACGGTCTGCAGCCTGGGTTTTTTTCTAAGTTTATCATAATTATGTGCAAGTATTTACAATAACGAATTTGCTTATTTGAGGGCTAGATGTACGGGATCTATTAAGAAACTCACACATCCAGTCCCAAAGAAAGCAGCGTGTTAATGGAAGCACAATTACTGATACTACTTGTATAATTACTTTATTTTACTTTTACATAGAAACCCAGCAGAAAAAACTGCCTTTAATAATTTTAAGTATACTTTTATTATTAGTTATATACATAATTAAGAGTAACTGGTTATCGCAACCTCCTAACTAATTGGCTTCTAAATAATCGACCCCTAATTAAATCAGTTGTAGCATCTTCACTTCTCACTGTGTTAATGTGCTCATCGGATTCTTGACTATCCATCCCGTTTTCCAATCCTAGAATCATATGATGTACTTAAATTATTAATTTCATGACTTTATTACGATAAATACATCATAACTTAAATAACAATTTACCCATGTCTTCATTTATGTCCATGTTGTTAATACATATATTATGTAAGACAGAGCAAGCTAAAATTATCTTTACACATTTTGTTAGCCTGTAATGGAGAACTCTGTCTTTATGCAGACAACGCCACCGATTTTGTATTCTAGAGAATGTGTTCTCTATAAGTACTCTAACACTCATATGTTTATCATTGTAGTTGGATTCTGAAGTGCCAGGAACAGCATCTAAAATCGGGGTCATTAGCCAAGGGCGTTGAGGATATCCCGAGTCTCCTAAAATATTAATATACAACTTTTTATATGTAGGTACATCATTAAATACTACTCTATAAAATGATATCATGGAAATTACCTAAGAGCCAGACCATTTCTCCATTTTGATGCAAAGATTGAATGTAACTATTCATATTGCTATTCTCCCATATAAACGAGTCATGGTTTGCTCCACCAAACTTTGGATTTACATTTAAAATCCGGAGTTCATCATCACATACCTGAAAATTAAACATATTTTATTATGTTTATTATATTAAGTGGGTACCTAATGGAAGTTGTAATTATGACTCATATTTATCATTTAACTGTAGAAGTCTCCAGCAATCTCTATTTCCTATAGGCAGCAGCATGAACCTGTCTATTGAACACTTATACTGTAAAAGTCTCATGTTATTAGGTGGGCTCTTCAATCTAGTTCTACAGACTAGAAGACTTACCATTTGAACATTATGGGAATGGTAATGTTTGCGGCTATAATACCGATGCTCCTCTTCTTTTGGTGGAACAACTATTTTAAAATGGCTCCCGTCAATACACCCAACCACTCCAGGAATTCCATATTTTCTATAAAACCTGAAGAAATTGAAAATTAGATGAAATATAGGTAAAATAAATCTTGATTTATAAATTATATTTCTTAAAGCTTAACTACATACTTTTGACTAATAGCCTGTCTGGCAGCTGGAGTATGTGGATACGAAATATATTTATCTATCATGTTCTTGTGTGTCAGAGCTTGGGTAACTTCTTGTATGTACACGCTGCACATTTTTTGTGAAATATGCTTCGCAACTCCAACTGGCCTTTGATAAGACCCAGTTGCAAAGAAAAGAAGAGCTGCGAGCACCTACAAGGAAAAATGATGACTGGATAAGTACCTACCTAATCTTGTTAAAAACAAAAATGAGATAGGTTTCAAAAAACTTACTTTTAATTCTAAGGAAACTCGCTGAGACTCTCTTAGACTAGTCCAACGCCTTTGCTCTTTGCACAGGAGCTTAAATACCTTTTTGGATAGGCGATACCTACCCTAAACTGTTGGTCGGTGAGGTCCAACAATGGATCTATAGACGCTCGGGCTTTGCTTCCAGTTCAGCACTATAGTTTCGGTCATCTTGGGATATAGCTGTCGCTAGCAATCTCCAAGCAAAATAAAAACGTCCCGCCATATTAAAATCGGCAAATATTGTATTTCTATCTTGGTTTAAAATCTTTTCACTGAAAAATCGTGAGTGATAACTTACTCGATCGCGTTTACGTATTTTTCTCAATTTTACTACTCGAACTGTCAATAATTACAACTCACACTCGCTAAATGTTCGAAACAACCAAAAAATTATATTTCTCACGTCTCTTACTAGATGGCGCTGACTCGATTCCATACAAACTTGCGTAAACGCAAACGCGATCGAGCTGGTAGAAAAACTCCCACTAGGCCCTCTGCTTGCAAAAATTAGACATGTACCGAATGTAATGTTTGGACTTGACTTGAAGATGTTTTAGTGTGTATTGTCTCACACGCCCAGAACGGTTCCAAAGTCCAAATCAAGAAATATCTTAATATCGTAATCTAGATAAACTGATAAGTGATAACATACAAGGTCTTATTCATATTTAAATGTAATTTTTAAACGTTTGTCCTGTGAGTAAAAGGCACTAGATTTGGTGGCCATGTTAACCCCGTCAATATTTTGAGGCTTTTAAATATGGTATGATGCATGGGGCATATCTGGCAGGTATTCTAACACTCTATAGCTAAAACTAATCATAACAAATGGTTTAACTAATCAATGCATAAATGGTACTACTAATCTTATGCCTAGGTTTTAGTTCAAAATAAGTATTAACCGTACTGATGTAATATTCTGAAATAAAATATTTTTATTTTTATTTTATTAAAAGAGAAGTTTAGCATAAATCTTTCAGAATTGATACCTATACTGTTGTTTTATCTAATTTCATCAGACGTATCGCGAATTTAAAGTGGCAATGGACTGGTGGTGACACCAGAAAATATAGCTCGTGTCGTGGTGCAAAACGCTAACCGAGTGGAGAACTTGGGAGAAGCGCCTGCAAGGAAGACCACAAACACAATGCCAAGCATGACATCTAAATCAAAAATCAAAATCAAAATTCATTTATTCAGTAGGACCTGTAAAGTACCTTTGAAACGTCATTTTTTTTTTAATTTACACCGATTCGTAACGCTAACAAACAGAGAAGAATTGGCAAGAAACTCTGTTAGGCTTATATTTTTTAAAGTCCATGTTAATACAATTTTTGTTTTCAACTATTAGGTACATTGTTTTTGAGGGAGTTGGAGACAGTTTCATCCCAACCTTTTTTGTCATGTCTTTTTTATAATAAGCCTTATTACAGAGGTTATTGTTCCTCCTGGTAATGGATGCTCTGACATCAGAAGCACCTTGGTGCATGCTTTTCGCCGATGACATTGTTCTTGTCGGAGAAGATGCAGCTGAGGTACAGAGCAGACTGGTAAAATGGCAGGAGAAATTAGAGATTGTCGGTCTAAAAATCAGCCGGACCAAGACTGAACACCTTTTCTATGAATTTGGTGGTTCCTCCAATTTCTCCCCGATTGCCTTGGATGGTGTAATCCTACCAGTCGGCTCCGATTTTAAGTACCTTGGTTCGCTCTTCCAAAATGACGGCAATATTGACCGGGATGTGATAAATAGAATGAATGCGGGATGGATGAAATGGCGACAGGTCTCAGGAACAACTTGCGACCCTCGAATGCCCCTTAAACTTAAGGGGAAAATCTACAAGGCAGTCATCAGACCTGTAGCATTGTATGGATCAGAGTGGTGAGCAATGAAAAAGACTGAGAAAAGAAGAGTTCATGCTACTGAGATGCGAATGTTAAGATGGATGTGTGGTGACAAGGATGGATAAAATAAGGAACGAGTATATCAGGGGAAGCTTGAAAGTAGCACCTGTGGCAGATAAGGTGAGGAGTGGAAGACTAGCATGGTATGGGCATGTGATAAGGAGGGATGCAAACCATGTTCAAAGAGTGATGAATATGAATCTAACTGGATGTACGAGTAGAGAGAGGCCGAAGAAGAGATGGATGGTTTGTGTGAAAGAGGATATGAGAGTGAAAGAAGTGAGTACAGAGTTGACAGCCGATAGGAGTGAATGGAGAAAGAAAACATGTTGTGCCAACCCCACCTAGAGTGGGATAAGGGCAGGGAAATGATGAATAATGATGATTACAGAGGTTACGTTTAACAACATTTTTAAATTTAATTACAGATAAATGAATCACGTCATTTGGGATTTTGTTAAAGAAATATATAGAACAGCTGGATGGAAATGGATGGCGATTGCACAAGACCGTAAGAAATGGAATTGTATGAAAGACGCCTACATCATTAGGGTTGATAGTGGTTAAAAAGAAGAAAAGATCATATCTATTCATCTTGTACGCCTGGTGTACAAGGTGAGAGTAAACGGTTGAGTCAAGAAGCCTCCTCCTCTTCTTCCAATTAAAAGTACTCCATCCCTCTTTATAATTAAAGCTCTAAGAAAATCTTAAAAATGATATCCTAATAATAAACTAATATGTTATTTTTTTCTTTAATTTGCATAATTTAAAAGATACTTATTATAATGATCTTATATTATTTGTAACTAATTTGACGAGTCATGGTCTGTGCACTTATCAGAAGCTGTTTTATTTTTATTTTATGTGTTATCACCTATGACAATAAAGACTTTCTATTTCTATTTCTATTTCTATCCAACTAATAAAAATGTAAGGGTTTATCATCATCATCATCCACGATCCGTCTTTATCCACTGCTGGATATAGGCCTCCCAAAGTTTATGCCATCCACTACGGTCTTATGATAGTTGAATCCACAAACACCCGGCGACGCGTAGTCATGTCGACCCATCTCGCTACTGGTCTTCCGTCGCTTCTTCTACCTGCCTTCAGCCATCATTCTGTCAATGTCCTGCTTCACCTGTCATCACCACGCCTCGCCATGTGTCCTGTCCATCCTCACTTGAGTTCCATAAGTCTATTTCCAATGTCCTGGACTTTTGTCCGGTTTCGTCAATATAGGTAGGTAATCTCCAGCCAGGTGGAGTGGGTTGCCGGTAGAAGCTGGATGAGTCGAGCTAAGGACAGGGGCAATGACGCTCATGAGGGGATGTCGCCATCCAGCAGTGGACAGCTCTAGGTTGATAATGGTATAATCTAACATAGAGACAGAAGTGGCTTTTCTGCCTAACCCTTGGACTGTCTCCAATCAGTTATTTTGTTAAAAAGGTTGTTGCCTTTGTAATTATTTCTCAGTACCTAAAACGAAAATATTTACTTAGCTTTTGACACTGGGAATCTAAGAAAAAAATAATCGGTCAATAGTATAGTTTTGAGATATTTTCATAAATTTCTGTGAGCCTCGTACCGTGGTGAGACTATAACAGGGTGTATTGTGTTTGCTGCTTAGGTAGTAACAGTTGAGAAATTAGAGTTATTCTAAATTACATTTTTATTTACTTATTAAATAAATACGTAGGGTACGAGTATGGAGTCAAGAATTTTCTAAAATACCATTGAATCAATCAATCAAATACATTTATTTTGTGAATGCATACAGGTACAACATAAACGGCGAGCACTTCTCACACTTGCGATTCGCTGATGACATTGTCCTACTGGAGGAGTCGCTGGAGGAGCTGCAACAGATGCTCAGCCTCGCGAAAGATGTCATAGTCAATGACCGAACTGATTCGAGACCTAACGTCGTTAATGGACACCAGCTTGAAGTTGTTTGGGAGTACACACTGCACATACCTACATCGGGCAAATTTTGCAGTTAGGTAGAAACAACTTTGAGAACGAGTCCAAGAGAAGGATTCAGCTGGGTTGGGCAGCATTTGGAAAACTGCGTCGAGTTTTCTTGTCACTCATACTGCAATGTTTGAAAACAAAAGTTTTTAATCAGTGCGTCCTACCCGTCATGACATACGGAGCCGAAACGTGGACACTCATAGTACGGCTAGTCCACCAGTTTAAAGTCGCTCAGCGAGCTGTGGAACGAGATATGCTCGGAGTTTCTCTGAAGGATAGAATCCGCAACGAGACTATCCGACATAGAACAAAAGTTATCGACATAGCTCAGACAATTAGAAAGTTGAAGTGGCAGTAGGCTGGCCATATCTGCCGAAGCACCGATAACCGTTGGGGTAAACGAGTTCGTGAGTAGAGACTGCGGCTCGGCAAACTTATTGTACCTGGACATCCTCCGGCCAGGTGAAGTGACGATTTGCGAAAGGCTGCTCGTTTAAGCTGGATGTGTCGAGCTCAGGACAGGGCGCAATGACGCTCATTAGGGGAGGGCTATGTAGAGCAGTGGACTGCTATATGCTGATGATGATAATGATGACGACAGGTACAATAGATTGGCATTACTAGCGGCACGTAAGTCTAGCGCTATACTAAACGTCTGCGCATGGGTCTCTCTCTCTCTCTCGCCTCTAGCCTCCCTACGATACCTTACTTTTGACTTCTGCTCTGCGCAATAACGGTCAGCGCTAGAGTTTCTTGCCGCTACTTGTGTATGTTACCTAGTAATACCACAGACTACGGTAATACAGTACATTTAATACAATCTACATAATATTGAAAAGTCATTTAACTGAATAGATATCCCACTATTTTAACTAACTAACTAACGACTAACTAACGACTGAAGTAGTTTATTTCCACAAAACGGCTCAAAAGTATACTTCAACACAAAGTTATAAGTAATAAGTATATATGTTTGTAATACCCTCGAGAGCAATGAATCCGGGTCACTCAAAGAATCCAAAAAATCTCGGAAAGTAAGAATGCTAGGTTAATGCAATAAATTGTATTTAATAGACAAAATTTATGCTCTACAAGCACGATGGAAGACACAGAGTGTATAGAAGACCAGGGGAAAGATTCAAGCAAGCATGCATCGAAGAAAAAGTAGCCTACGGTGGTGGGTCTGTACTTGTGTGGGCCGGAATTTCCTCTGAAAGTCGCACAGAGCTGGTGATCATAGAAAACGGCTCTTTAACTAGCGTAAGATATGTGGAAGAAATCCTCAACGAACACGTTGGTCCATTTATGGTCAATTTGGGTGAGGATGCTATATTTATGCATGACAATGCCCGACCTTATACAGGTAGGATTGTGAATGACTACCTTCAAGAGATGAACATTACTTGTATGGAGTGGCCAGCGCGCAGCCCGGATATCAACCCGATCGAGCATGCTTGGGACGAGCTAGGGAGATGCGTAAAACAACGAAACCCTCCCCCAATCACGCTTCCTGAGCTCAAAATTGCTCTCACAGAGGAATGGGAGAATATTCCCCAAAATCGTATAAGGAACTTGGTGTACAGCATGCCAAACCGCGTAAACGCAGTAATGGAAGCACGAGGAGGTAATACGAAGTATTGAAATTCAAGAAAATCGTCATAAAGTTCAAAAATTTCATGTTTCCTATTTTTGTTTTAAGGAGAGATCAGCAGTTTTTTTTCTTTATGTAATTTTGTGTAAATAAAATGTATGGTGACTCATATTTTTTTAACTTTCATTTAAGGAGTATTAAATTGTCTATTAAATACAATTTATTGCATTAACCTAGCATTCTTACTTTCCGAGATTTTTTGGATTCTTTGAGTGACCCGGATTCATTGCTCTCGAGTGTATTATTTGTTGGTCGCTGTAGCCCAAACGGCTGGACGATTTTTGAGTAATGAGGTGTCGTTTAATTTGTCTAGATCACAAGGATGACTATATGATAGGCTATATGAAATTTCAAAAAATCCAATATGGCGACTGTAAGAAGCCTTTTTGAATTCAAAAAGACTACTAAACTAATAAGCACTAAAGACTTCTTGTGTATGAAGTCGGTTTTTTTTTTATTTTAATAAATACTTGCTATCGGCTCGGAACCCTAATAAGGCTTTGATATCTTATCATCCACTACCTTCAAACGTGGTCAGTCACGTTTTTTAATTATTATGTAACAGTTTTATCTAGAATATTTAACGAATAACGGTCGTTAATTGAAGATTACAATTCTGTCGCAATAAGTAACGAACTAACGATAGAGATAAACATTCGTTAGCGAAATTACGAGTAATGTAGGTACTGATGAAATCGCGTGGTTCATATCAGTAATACCCAAAAAACTTATTAGGCCTTAGCATATTTTAGTCTTTTAGATGATTTACCGACAGTGTAAACGTCAGATACGTGATTCAAAAAGTTCCAACTTCAGCATGGAATCCAAGCCAATCTTGCCGGGCGCTTGGTGCACCCTGCTAAATAAAATAACATACGGGGCCCTGGCGGCCGGCTGATTGCGGCATAGTGCAGCCTAATAGTAGCAGTATATAGATAAGGCCTCTGCCTGGGCTGTCACCGCTGACGGTCAGCGGCGTTGGCAGCGGTGCGAGCACCTATGCTCTGTGATTATGGGCAATTAGGCATACCCCCCTTATTTATGGGGAAGTCAGTCCAACAGTGGACTGAATGAACCGGTGTTATTGCATCATTTACTTATGAAGGTAAGTCATGCTATTCGTCGTTCGATGATAAAATGTGAAAAAACCCACGTGATAAAGTATTACTTGTAGCTAGGCGTGTTAGATAACGCGTGTGAATCCGGGTGAAATTCTTAACCCAGTTATCTCACCTTACCACGGGTTCTTGGAACAAACATACTTATTAACATCAATTACTCATGCATTCCTGACCTTACACTAGAACTTCCTCATACTTTGATATCAAGATCTACTACTAAAATAGCTACAAAGAAACGCTAGTAGCAGTAGTAAAGTCGTCATCATCAACAGCCTACCAGCAACCTAAATACACTTTGAGCCGTTTTTTTTATTGATGTCAATTCGTAACGCGATCGAACAGGGATTTGACAAGAAGAGAAGAAGAAGAGGAATTGAGAAAAAACTCTGCTTGGCTTATATTGTTTTTAAGACTTTGTTACAATTACCTGTTCGTAACTATTATATTGGTTTTTGGTTGGAGACAGTTTTATCCTAAACTTTTTTGTCATCTAAATAATCAGAAATTTTGTACCTGATAGGAGTTATTACAGAGATTACGTTTAACGTTCATAAGCCAAAAAATTAAATAAAATCTTAAATGGTAACTTATACTACATACCTACTAACTTTTCGGGACAAAATAAATATTTGCAATGATCTGCATTGTGTGTACCTACCACAACACCCATCCTGTGTCAGAGTGTGAGAGAATCCTCAAGCACGTGACAGTTAGGTGTTATAAATAACCAGACAGGTGATAGATAGTGATGAATCACTACTTTCACCTTTCTGTATCAGACATTTATATCAGTGGACTTCATTTTATTACTAGCTTCCGCCCGTGGCTACATTTGCGTGGTAAAATTATAAGCATATGTATTAATCCAGATAAGCTATGTTGTATGTATACCTGTTCCAAGTTGCATCCAAATCGGTTGTGCCTTTACGGAGATGAGTTTGAACAAACATACTCACTTAAACAAACTTTCGCATTTATAATATATTCTAGTGATATTTAAATAAAATCAAGTTTAGTAAAGTTTTTTGAAGTCTCTAAACAAGTAGGTAGGACTTTAAAAAAACCCGACTTCAAATAAATCACTTCTTAATTCTTGCCCTAAAGAATTTTGAAAATCGGTTCACAATTGACGGAGATATTGGTGATCGTAGAGCGAAAATTACAAGTGAGGATGAGGTTTTTTGAGTTTTCCGGGAAAAGTACCAATCTATCAGGAATAAAATTTATATGGGACCACCTGTGAAGAATACTCTTTTAAACAAAAAAAGAATTTTGATAATCGGTTTACAATTGAAGGAGATATCGGTGAACATACATTAAAAAAAAAGGTTCCGACGAATTGAGAACCTCCTCCTTTTTGAAGTCGGTTTATTAGAAGAAAACGATTTTCAATCGTTTTCTCAGGACGAATTCCGAAAAATCCCTTACGCACTGAAAGAAACCCTTCATATTTCATAATTTTTTTGTGGCTTAGGGTCCGTGTTGGATTCAGTCAGTCAGTCAGGACAAATATTCTTATTTATTATGGAAATAATTATTTATAATAATAAGTAAACAAGGGTAGATCATAAATCTATTACTGTGGAAAATCACCACATTTAACACGCTGCTGGAGTTTCAGTCTAGATGTTTGATAGATAGATAAAAAAGTTGATGATTCAGTGTTCCTAAGTTATGGTGTACGGCGGCCAGGGAAAAGCTGTGCCTTGTGATACCCAACCCAGTGTAGGGATTATTGGAATATCCCCTTAATTACCTACGCGAGACCTATGTCTAGCAGTGGACTGATTAAAGTTGATGTTGTTGTTGTTGAACCCACGTGCTGTTCGAATGTTATTGTATCCTAGGAAGGCGTGCTTATTTGTTGACAAGGTGCAGGTACACGACCTCTCATAGATAGCGATGTATTTATAACGTGGGTGTTGTTTTAAACCGACTTCAAAAAAAGGAAGAGGTTCTCATAACGCAACGAACATGGGTACAATAAATAAACAGGTCTTATGTCATACATTACAAAAATAGTTCCACCATATTAATATTGACATATTACATTAGTATTGACGACCTCTGTGGCGCAGTGGGCGAAGGTCCGCCTGAAACGCAGAAGGTTGCGGGTTCGATTCCCGCCGCGGATGTTCTGTAGATATTTGTCTCGGGTCTGGGTGTTTTCTATGTATAATATGTATGCATTTACAAAAAAAATGCATATATGTAATATATCAATCATGTGGTTCCCATAACACAAGCTCTGCTTAGTTTGGGGCTACATGATGCTGTGTGATAGTCCAGCATTATTTATTTATATTTATATTCAACTGTCAAGAGTATGCAAAATATCTAATGTGGACAGACAAAAGCCCAAAATGAAGTTTCTAAGTAGGTTACCTATCGTTTGCATAATTTGTATAATTCAAGCTGTTAACATTTACTTTGAATAATAATTAATTTTATTGTATATACTGTGTACATAATGCGTATCACAGTTGCTGCTGCGTTACGCCCGGTGGCGGCACTGAGAACCAGAGCTGCAATTACTGCCATGCTTCTGCAACATATGCTGAGTGGCGACCTTTTTAACAGACTTCAAAAAAGTCCTTTTTTAATTCAAAATTCTTTTAAAAGGAAAGTCCTTTTAAATAGGAGGTTTTCAATTCGATTGTATTATTTTTATATTTGTTACCTCATAACTCCGTCATGTATGAACGGATTTGGAAAATTATTTTTTTGTTGTGTAAACACCCACTGAGTGGGACCAATTGGAAGGTAATTATTATTATGTGTGTGTCCAGTGCTTCATAAAAGCGCAGTCCGTGTCCAGCCTTCCAGCTATACGTTTTAGATAGCTACTGGTACCGCCCCTCACCCGGCGCATAAGAGATGCTGTTCTATTGAGGACAACATGTTCGTTCTAACTGACAATGCCCTGCGCTCCCTTTCTACACCTAAGTCTGAGAGAGTCTCGGTAACCCAGTGACCTAGATACTTGAACTGAGCTACCTTCTTCAGTTCAGTGTCTGCCAGCGAGACTGATGGGACAGTGGAATAAGTTTTTACACCAGTCTTAAAAACCATCAGCTCGCTTTTGGCGTTGTATCTGAGCCCATGAGCCTCCGCAGCACCATGTCATCGGCGTAGTTTATGTTGTTAACTGTCATTCCATCAATTGAACAGCCTATACCGGTACTGCTGAGCTCACGGATCAGATGATCCACGTCCAGGTTGAAAATTCGCGGAGAAGATATTGCGCCCTGTCTCACTCCACATTGTCTCGGTCTCGTTCGAAAACGATCCTACCCATTTTACAAAATTACGTTGATTCCCATACCAATATTTCAATAACATTACTAGTTCAGGCTGCAGCCCTGTATCACCAGATAGCTTCGGCCACAACCTGTCATACGCCACAATATAAATCTAAGAAACAGACGTACAGGTATGTAAATAAAAAAGAAAAGATCTGAAAAATATACTCTATTTTATTGATCACTAGCTGACCCGTTCGCAACTTCGTTTGCGTTTATACTCTTTTTTTACGTATGTCCTTTCATGTGAAATGTTTCCCAAGCCCGGTAATTTGACACGGAACCCTAAACATGAATAGATAAAAAGTACCTACATACTACATTACCTACCCCGTAATGAACCGTTCCCGTTCCCGCTCTCGTTCCTTTTTTCGTTCCTGTTTCCGTTGGCAACCCGTCGCCAAGTTAACAGCCGGTATAGGTATGATAAATTTGTATATGCCCAACTCTTGATTATGATTGGTTACCCATGCAAACTTTCACCTTCTTTAAGTTTCATTTTCACTACAAAAAGCAGCACGTCCTTCTCCAAGGTCCCACCCATGGTTCAGCGCTTGGTGTTTATTTATTTTCGTTATAGTGTCTGTGAAAAATCTCGAATTTATGTAAAAAAAAAAAACTTGCTATCGCCGTTGTATTCAAATATGCAGGAACAAATGAATTTAATTGAAATTTCGAATTCCGATTTAAATATTATTTTTTATTTGACATTCCAATTTTAAAGAGTATCGCATTGCACCAAGCTTTTAAGGCTCCCCCACACAGGTGTGTTATTATCGGCGATAATATCGCATGCGTTTTTGAGATAATGCGTCCCAATTCCTTGCACATATATGCAAGAAAATGAAAAGGTAATTTAGAAATAAAGCACACGATAAAATTTGACTATAATGTACTGACGAAAAAGTGAACGGAGCGCAGAGTGGCTTTGCGCGTAAAGGCCCTTCTACTGCCTACAGTTTTTGTCCGTCTGCCCCCTAAGATGGCTCAAGCTGTAGCAATTCAATCTCAAGATATCATTTTTTCCGTTTCTTAAATAGCGAGCTCAATAAAAGTAATTGGGAAATTCTCGATCCAGAAAATTGTTGAATTTTGTTAAATTTTGGAAAATCTCCAAAAGTTACCACCCGATTTTGGAAATTTAAATTGCACTTTCAAGCCCTCCGACAGACGCAAATATTGACATAATTGTGAGCGATCACTTTATTCACTTACACATCATTTTAATGCATGTGACGAATTTACTTTCAATGTATGGCGTTTCAAAAATGTGACGTGTTTACTTTGTGGCAAATGTACAACAACCCCTCTCATATCTGTGAAACTACAGGCAAATGTCAGAATTTCATGAATCGGGGCACTATACTCGATCAGAAAAACTTAAACATTTTCAATATTTGCGCATGTGATATATTCTGTTATACTGTCTGATATTATCGCCAATGATAACGTACCTTACTTATGCCCACGCACCTGTGTGTAGGAGCCTTTATGTGAGAACAACGTTTTTTTGAATAAATTTGGAATGAGTTTTCAAACACGACAGTGTCAAAATAAAATGGCATTACATGTGTTACTAAGGAGTATTGATATGAATTACGATGCAAATCACCCCTAAAATAACTTTCTACCCCTTTTTAACCCCGTTAGGCAATCAATTTCAATAATATACGAAACACGTCTTTCATCAATTTTGTTAAAGAATGTTTATGCAAAATTTGAAGTATATTGGAATAAGGAATCACGTTGTTCCATACAAACTTTGCCCACGTTTTTCACCCCTTTAGGGGTAGAATCTTGAAAAATCCTTTCTTATCGGACGCCTACGTCATACAAAGAACACGTTCTTCAAGTTTCAGGTCTCTACGATCAGCGGCTTAGGCTGTGCGTTGATCCGTCAGTCATTCAGGACAAAGGACTTTATAAGTATAGATTACCCTCTATTAAGGTATTTTTTTCAAAAACCTGGTATGCGGTCTTTTATTATTTAATATTCAAAGTGTTCTGACGAAGTTTCAAGAACATCACACCACGCGTTAAGATTTCCCCATACAAACTTTACCACCCCATTGCAACCCCCTCGAGGACTATTTCAAATTTTCAATGACACCAATCATCATTGATTGTATGGAATAATACATGTCCGAGGTTTCAAGTTTCTATGTTCAAGGAATACGATTTTTCATACAAACATTTTTACCCCTTTTCACCCTCTTAGGGGTTGAATTTCCGAAAACCGTTTCTTAGTGAGCGCCTACACCCTACAAAGAATACTTGTGCCAAATTTCAGATATATAGACCTTGTAGTTTCTGAGATTTCGTGATAAGTGTGTCAGTGAGTGAGTGAGGATAGTTCTCTTTTATATTATAAATAGATTCCAAAAATCCTGAGATTTCCGGATATTTCCAAAATCCGGCCGCAATTCTGTGAAGATCCCAAAAATACTGAGATCACAAGACAAATCCTGAGATATGGTAACCCTAGCCAGAGCCCCGTTTGTTAGTTAGCAGGTGCAACACGGGCAGGTGAGGTTGGCTTGGGTTCCAAAGACGGAGCCCCATGAATAGGATAGAAATAATTAATTTCTTGGCGATATATTATAATCCTTGACATGAATCCAGGATTTCTAGTCCTTGGGGGAGACCTATGTTCAGCAGTGGACTTCTATAGCTTGTTGACGATGATGATAAGACTATTTACTGAAATTCTGCGAATAATAAGCTACCTATTCAAATATATGTTTATCTGAGACGGCACGTTCCATAAACATGATTTTTGTTATGAATTCGTAGTTTATCTGTCAATGACATTTGAACTTCCGTAACGGTCCGCGAAACTTATATTCATGCTAAACGCCTTCCGGGGTGGGCAGGGGGAAGTCCTAAAGATTTAATATGAACTGTTTAGACCACACAAGTAGGCAGATGAGAATTAGTGCAATAAACCAATCTACTTCTATGACATTACATATCTAAGAAGCAAGATATGCTACTTTGATTTTATTATTGTCTTTTTTAGGGTTCCGTACCCAAAGGATAAAAACGGGACCCCTTTACTAAAACTCCACTTCTTCTTTGTATGAGCTAGTGATCTACTTTGGTGTCGGTGTTTTTAGGCCCACCCAAGGCCTCCGACATGGCTTAACGACTGAAAAGCCGGGACCAACATCTTAACGTGCCTTTCGAAGCACGAAAGCGCCCAAATCTATGTCACTAAACGGCCATCCATCCAAGTAATGACCGGGCGAAGTTTGCTTAACGAAGGTGATTTGCTAAGAACACCAACTAACCAAGAACACAGACTCCAATGTCTGTCTGTCACCAGGCTGTATCGCATGAACCGTGATAGCTAGATAGTTCAAATTTTCACAGATGTTTTTCTGTTGCCGCTATCACTACTATAACTAATACTAAAAACATAATAAAATAAATGGTATTAAAGTAGGGCTCCCATACAACGGTACGGAACCCTTCGTGCGGGAGTACGACTCACACTTGGCTGGTTTTTTCCTTTTTGTACTACCGTTTTTTTATGTTACCTTCTCACGTTTTATGTCTTCTACGTTTCTTCTGTGTATTGTATTGTGCTCGATAAAAATAATTCTATTCTATTCTTTGCAAGAACCAAAGGGTATATGCTTACCTACCTAACCATAACGGCCTATTATAGGTACTATTCATTTTTCCATTTCCGCAATGGATTACGATATTTATTGTATTTATTGATATTTCACCATCGTGTGCTACATTGTTTTTAAATCCAGTCTATACAAAGGATCTAAATTATTGGAATATTAATGGATCTGAAAATTTTGCTATGCCGAGGAGTTGACTCGGTGGCGCAGTTGGTTAGCGCGTCCCGGTATTTATGGGAAGGTCGTGGGTTCAAATGAAATGAAATGAATTTTATTTGCGTGTGAAGTGTGGTAAAATAAAGATATAATATTTTAAATTCGGTCTGACACACTTCGTCGTAGACCGACATGCAAACAGTGGTAATTAATGCATACATAAAAAAACAATCATTTAATTAAACTATAGACTAAAAATAAAATAATATAAGTCATGCGCAGTTAAAACAATGTCAATAAAATCATAAAACTCAAAATTTTATAATAAAAACTCAAAAGAAAATCATAATCAAATATAAATAAAGTTTTTTCTTGAACTGTTTCATTGGCAACTCACCGATTACTTTTGGTAAGCGATTAAATATTTTGATAATCTTATTTAACAATTTTTTTTATTCAGTGCAGTTCTACATGTTGGCACTATAAGTCTAGTTGGGTCTCTTTATTTTATTTTACGTTATTTGAGTTTAGAATTTACTTGCTCTACGTATTTATCGAAAAAACTTCCATTATCCGGTTTAAATCCAGCCTGAGTCAAATTTTTTGGGATTAATATAAAAATATCGAAAGGTTCTCTGAGAGATCGCTCTGAGCGCCCAGACCGCCCATTCTAGTTTCACTATTGTTAATGTAAGTTTTGTTCTACCTATATGTTTATGTTGCTGAGTACGATAAAGAGTTTTCTATCTGTCAATCCTGCTAATATAAGTTTGTAAGTATAGATGTATGGATGAATGTTTGTTACTCTTTCACGCAAAAACTACTGAACGGATTTAGATGAAACTTGGAATAAACACAGTTCAGTTAGTGACCTGAATTAACACATAGACTACTTTTTATCCCGGTACCACGCTAGCAAAGCAGCGGGCGGAAGCTAGTCTTATATCACTGCTGGACATACGCCTCCCCTAAAGGGGGGATATACCCATAAACCTAGTGCTGGGGGATCGCAGGGCACAGCTACTAGTACTAGTCCCACAATAATTTCTAATTATGGAACTATTAAATAGGTAAGCCGCCATCTTGGCTCTACCGCCATTTTGGATTTAAACAACACTTGACAGTCACATACATACCTACCCCTTTATTCATAACCAAATGTAATTTAATAATGGATAATGTAAGCTTCTCCTAGTCATTTCAATGTAAATAAAACGAGGTGACATTATATATTATATAGCATTATAAAGCTATGTGTAGTTTATATAAATGTTATGAATAGGGTGGCATAGTCTGTAGGGAAGTGGAAATAATAAAAACATTAAGTAAATAATAAAACTATAATTCCTTATAATAATGCGGTGCTATTTCTAATAGCCATTCTTTTTTTATAACCATGAGATCTTTCATATACGTTTTGTCCCCTGAAGCTTGGACACTCGAGAACACCACCCTGTAAACAAAACAATACATTTTTAAGATAATATAATATAAATGAATGAACGAACACTTTATTGCGTGAAACATACAAAAACCCAACGGTAAAATGGGCGGCCTTATCGCTGTAAGCTATTTCTTCCGATAAAAACTAAAACAAACCTAAAGGATGGCAGCACAGTTTAAAAACAAACATATACATACCTACGCAAAATAACTTTATGTAAGCAAATTTTTAATCAATACGAATAATTATACCTAACAATAGACCAATACATACTTTATTAAACAATACAACAAACAGTAATTTGACATTAGGTATACATTTATTATGAAGATACTAAACTAGAATAGATGATAAAAAATATATATAGGAGGTTCGAATTAAGAAACCTTTTATGAAGAAGTTATAAATAGAATAGGAAAAACAATACAACAAAATAATGTTATAAAATAAAATAATGAAATAATGTTACCTATATAGAAACATTAATTTGACACGATATAGTAACAATCAAAATTATTGATATACAAATATTGTACATATTAGTTACAAAATGGGTATCGGACACATGGTACAAAATGGACTGTCAAGATCATCATCATCATCAGTCTATAGCAGTTCACTACTGGACACAGGCCTCCGCTAATGAGCGCTATTGCGTCCTGTCTTCAGCTCGACGCATCCAACTTCTACCTCCGTACTGTGAGTGTCCACGTTTCGGCTCCGTATGTCATGACGGGTAGGACGCACTGATTGTTAACTTTCGTTAAGACCGCTCATTGTACTTTCTATGTTAAATTTCTGTTGCTTCTAAAAATAACCGAAACACAGCAATGCTGCTTCACGGCAGAAATAGCCATGGTTGTCGTTCTTCCCTGGATATGATAAACCCTTCACAAAGAGCTTTACTAGAGTACTAGAGTGAGTTTTTTGGGTCCTATTGGACAGAAAGCGTCCGCGTTCCGCGTTCTGCGTTCTATGCCATATCATTCACGTACGAATGCGCGAGGAACCGAACGTCTGCATGTACATGTCTATGTAACGCAGTGCAACACAACGAACGCATAACGTGAACGCGGAACGCACCAACGCGTCAACGCTTTCTGTCTGATAAAATCCTTAAGCTGGATACGGATAGCGAGTTCCTGTATACGCGTACTTGGGTACGCTGTGTACGCGTATATTGGTTACGCGTACAGTTAATGTGGACCGCCGCGAACCCGAACGCGAGGGCAATCGATCCGTAGCGGTACGCGCACGGCTCGCGCCTCACGCGGTCCCCAAACTGTACGCGTACCTACAACTACAGGCAGGGCGTTCCAAGATACGCGTATCCGACTACGCGTACCAATATACGCGCTATTCGTACCCAGCTTTAGAGTACATCTGGTGTGTTGTGCGTACCATTTAGGTTGTTGCACACGATACAGGCAGCTGTGCGGAGAGATGTGTAAGGTCGCGGCTCTGAGGCCGCGGTACTGGCCCGAAGGGTGGAGATACGCCGCGGACGGGAACAGTCCCGACAGTACGCACTTCATCACGCGCTCGCATTTAGCTGGAAACACACAAATACAAATATAAATAAAAACCGGCCAAGTGCGAGTCGGACCGTTGTATGGAACCCTTCGTGCACGAGTAAAAATATTTATTTGACTCTGAAAGCGGCTTAGGCAAGTAGATGGTTGGCAGTGAAATAATTAAGTCAATTTTTTGGACAAATACACTTGTTTATTCGCGAAAACGGTAAGCACGCTCAAACTTTAAAGAAAGGAGCGCGCGGATGACGCGGGGCTTGTATTACCGATCATACAGACAGAGCTGAGTGCGGGGCATCTCATACCGTTCGCTCCTTGCTTTGCTTACAATCTAGGTAGAAGCAACCCGTACAATTAGTTATTTAATTAGTTTAGTTTATTATATAAATTAAGATTATATTTGCTACCTAGCCAATAGGCAGGTAGGCTAATCGCGTCGCTAACAATCTGTTTGTATTTTTTGTTATAGCGGTAACAGAAATACACCAGCTGTGACAATTTCAACTGTCTAGCTATCAGGGCTCATGAGATACAGCCTGGTGACAGATAGACAGACGGACAGTGGAATCTTAGTAATAGGGTTCTGTTTTTACTCTTTGGTTACGGAACCCTATAAAATAATGTTTCTTCTCGGTATGATTGAGCTGGTGAGCACCTCTGGTGTCGGAGTTTGCAGGTCACGCGAAGGCGACCGACATGGCTTATCCACTGAAAAAGCCGGAACCAACATCCGAAGCACAGAAGCGCTTAGATATAAATGCCACTAAACGGTGACGAATGTAATTTTTAAGCTGCCAGTAAATTTCATTCAAACATCCGAAGCACAGAAGCGCTTAGATATAAATGCCACTAAACGGTGACGAATGTAATTTTTAAGCTGCCAGTAAATTTCATTCAAACATCCGAAGCACAGAAGCGCTTAGATATAAATGCCACTAAACGGTGACGAATGTAATTTTTAAGCTGCCTGTAAATTTCATTCAAACATCCGAAGCACAGAAGCGCTTAGATATAAATGCCACTAAACGGTGACGAATGTAATTTTTAAACTGCCAGTAAATTTCATTCAAACATCCGAAGCACAGAAGCGCTTAGATATAAATGCCACTAAACGGTGACGAATGTAATTTTTAAACTGCCAGTAAATTTCATTCAAACATCCGAAGCACAGAAGCGCTTAGATATAAATGCCACTAAACGGTGACGAATGTAATTTTTAAACTGCCAGTAAATTTCATTCAAACATCCGAAGCACAGAAGCGCTTAGATATAAATGCCACTAAACGGTGACGAATGTAATTTTTAAGCTGCCTGTAAATTTCATTCAAACATCCGAAGCACAGAAGCGCTTAGATATAAATGCCACTAAACGGTGACGAATGTAATTTTTAAGCTGCCTGTAAATTTCATTCAAACATCCGTAAATGCAATTGTTTTTTCCTTCAAAATAAACCTTTAAAGAAGATTTTCATTCAAAACCTTCTAAGTACAAAAGTAATGCAAGCTGCCCTCAATGAGGTAAAATTTTGCCCCAATCTGTATTAATTAGATTTAGTACCTGATCCTAGATCGACTCCATCGAAGACCTTGTTTTCCATCTGGAATTTTCCTTTGATTAGTTTTTCTAAGCTGCTTCTTATTTCACAGGCCTGAAATTATTATGAATAACTTTGTTATAAGTAGATTGGACATCAGCGTTTGTGCGTTTTTGCATTTACTGCAGACGCGATTACGTTAAACTGATAATTTGACCAGTTCGCGACCTCTATCACAAAAATATTCACCGCTCATTAGGGGAGGCCTATGTCCAGCAGTGGACTGCTATAGGCTGATGATGATGATGATGATGATGATGATGATGATGCGACCTCTATCCATTTGAGACACCCGTGTGCTCAACCACCATTATTTAACTAGTTTAATTATTACCATTTCGCCAATTTTAAATATTATTCTATATTGACTATTTGTGCGTACCATTAAGTAACCATTGCAGAACTTTATTATAATTATACCATAAACAAGTAATTTTCATTCCAATGAACCATAATTAATTATATATTACGCTAAGTCTAGAAAAATCCACCATAAAGAGGCCTAGCTTTTTACATTGATAATATCTAATTGAGGTGACACTTAGCGTGTAAAGTATTTTTCATTCCCCATCTCGGAAAGAGTATTTTTGCTGCTCGATATCTGAGTGCAATTTAGAACATCGTGTGCACTAAGTTTGTGAATTCAAAACATCATTAAACCTATTTACTTCTACCTCCATGGTGCCGAATTTATCATGCAACCTTTTTCAATTTGTTAAAAACTCAGACTCAGAACCTTTGTAAATGTCTTTTTGCATTCAGTCATTTCCTCGCTGAGGTGGAATGAAAAGTTACGTGTTGCATTCGAGTGCAAAGATTTTTCAAATTTCAAATTTCAAATTGATTTATTGGAACAAATGAACGATATGAACACAAAAACACTGGTGAAAGGTTGAGGTCTGCAAAAGTTAATAACTGTGTAACAGAGTCAGCGCTCTCCTCCTAGTTGGGATCAGATCAAAGTTCCAGGCCAGATTTTTCACCTCATGCTCCTCGCTAACGCTCAGGATTCTAGTTTTGATTTGAATGACTCGCTACGCTCGTGATTCAATTTTTGAATCCTTCGCTTGCTCAGTCATCAAAATTGAGCACGCGGTTATAAAGCAACTTTGCACTCTTGTGTAACAAATAACTATTATATATGATTGTATTGGGTGTGTTAGTGTTCGCCGTGTTGTTTCAACTTTCATCCTACTAATATTATAAATACGAAAGTTTGTGAGTTTGATATTGATGATTAATGTTTGTTAAACTTTCACGTAAAAACTACAGAACGTAAATCAGATTGTATCTGGCTGTATCATCATCATCAGCCTGTAGCAGTCCACTGCTGGACGGCGGCCCACCCCTAACGCGCGGCATTGCGCCCTGTCCTGAGCTCGACTGTCTAAGCGCGCTTAAGTTCAATTAAGTGGATGATGTGGGCACCCATAATTTAGAGAATACGTTTGGAATCGAATATTAGTTACTATTACTTTGCTTATCTGTATCTCTTGCTGGCGATCCAATTAATGAATAACTAAATAAATCATTCAAATCTTGCGGCGGGAATCGAATCCTTCTACGTCTCAGGCAAGCCTTCATCCACAGAGGCCGTCAATAAGTTATATGACACTGTTTATTTTATTTTATTTATTACTAGCTACCGCCCGCGGCTTCGCTCGCGTGGTACCCGGCCAAAAGTAGCCTATGTGTTAATCCAGGTCACAAACTATGTATATTCCAAGTTTCATCCAAATAAGTTCAGTAGTTTTTGCGTGAAAGAGTAACAAACATTCGTCCATCCTCACAAGACTTTCGTATCCTTCCTACTCCTACTAATATTGTAAATGCGAAAGTTTGTGAGGATATATGGATGTATGTATGGATGAATGTTTGTTACTCTTTCACGCAAAAACTACTGAACGGATTTGGATGAAACTTGGAATATACATAGTTTGTGACCTGGATTAACACATAGGCTACTTTTTATCCCGGTAGCTAGTTTATAATATTAGTATGATTAACAAACCTTTTCCATAATCTTATGATTAAGATACATTCTCTGGCACCAGTCTTTGGTCGCTTTTCTTGCCTTTTTCTCGTCGCTGTGTTCTGTTTTAAGTTTTAGATAAGAATCAAATATGTTTAGGTACATTATTATATCTCCTTCGGCCACCTAAAACATTAAAAAATACTATACAGGCTGGGGCAAAATTTTAACTCATTGAGGGTCAGATTTAGTTTGAAGAAACAATTGCATTTTGGGAATTTTGAAAAAAGTACAGTCAGCCTTGAAAATGTTGTTTGTTAAAAAAAACAAGTTGGTCTCAATATAGTCTATTTGACAATGGTAAATATAATTATATTAATACTGAAACTTCTTCTGAGTTCGCTAGTGACCAACTCTGGTGTCGTAGTTTTTAGGCCGCCCGAAGGCCTCCGACATGGCTTAACGACTGAAAAAGCCGGAACCAACATTAAGATGACGTGCCTTCCGAAACACGAAAGCGCTCAGATATAAATGTCACTAAACCCATCACCCACCAAAGTAGTGACGGGGCGGATTATTGCTCAACCAAGTTGATCCGATCATGATGATAAGAACACTGAAGTAAGTTAATTTATTTTATTTTTTATTTATTCATTAACAACAATAACATTATGTATTTGTAATACTCATTCGCCGTAATTACTTTCGCTGATTGAAAACTTGTGCAAATTGAAAAAATATTGTAATTTACTAAAGTACTGGAATGTACTGTAATATATTGTACTGTATTGCATTGCATTGTCAATAGGTTAAATTGGAGGTATAATTATATTTATTTAATCACCTCAAAGTTATTTCTCCTCGATAGTTTAGCGGCCATACTCTCCTTGCCGCTGGCCTTAGAGAACACGTTGTCGACTTGTAACATTGCGGTTATAGACAACACCTCCTCTATGCACCCGAATTCACCTGAAATTACAATATTATAAATGCGAAAGTTTGCGTGTGTGTCTCGCGGCGGGATTCGAACCCGCAACCATTTGCGTCTTAAGTAGGCCTTCACCCACTACGTCAACAAAGGTTGTTTTTTATGTATGTTATGTATTTTCAGTTTAGCGATAATGGTTTTTTTTGTTAGAAAATAACATTTTTTTATCGAACAAATTGTTTAAGACAAGATCTCAAGATACTGCACTTAAGAGTTGAGATCAGATTATTTACATACTAGCGTCCGCCCGCGGTTTCACTCGCGTAGTAATATGTATGTATATATACATGTACATGAAAAATTCAGTCACGTGGTTCCCATAATACAACCTCTGCTTAGTTTGGGGCTACATGATGCTGTGTCTAGTGTTATTTATCTATTTCATTTATTTAAACTAATTGCACCGGCAATTAATGGGTTAAAAACAATACATACCACTATTACAAAGCATTTTGGCACACATAGGTTTAAGCGGAAGCTCCGCCATCTTGGTTCCGGTGTCATCTGTCAACATGCCGTCCTTGTCTAACGCTCCCAGTGCGTACAACGTCTCGAGCCCCGACAGCAGACACTTGGCCGGCGGCGGGCTCGGGAATGTGAACCTTAACATTAACAGAATAAGGTACAATTTCTTCGAGTTTTCATAGAACACGACAATTCTGCATAATATTTGTCTTACACTTTCTAAAAGATAGCTGCTCTCAATGTGGTAAAATTTTTCCCCAACCTGTATAGCCAGCGGAAAGGCAGCACGTACTCAATAACCATTATTACTATACTAAGCTATACCATTCTACCAGTCGACCTATAGTTTTACCAGTTAAACCATGGTTTACTATAACCATTTCCATGTCTGGTCATTTGGTGATAATCAATTAAACAACAAATTTGAGTGCTATGTGTACATTTCAACAACCGTCTCACAGACACCAGTGACAGAAGAAGGAAGGGAATATATAAACTTTTGCTGCTTCTATTAAAAAAACATTGTTGAAACTTCTCACAAACTTTCACATTTTATTAAAATAAAAAGAACTATCTCCGTTGCCTGTGTGGCCGAGACTGACGCCGCGTGCCGACGCAAAGCTAGCTTGTTCCTGTCACCCCCACTCGAAATCAAAATATTTATAGTATAATTTAATACAATAATAATATAATTTTATTAATAAGCAAATACCAGATATTGATATCTTCAATGACAACTTTAAAATATACAAAAATAAAGTGCTGCAATATTTCCGGCAAGAACCCCCTACTTAAGTTAGTAAAGCCAACCTTAATATATATATACAATTATGTTCAGTTTAAGCATGCTAAATTTGTTACTAAATAATAGCTGTTACATTTATTGGTTAAAGTTTATTAAGTATTCGTTTTAAGTTTTTAGTTCTAATAATACATATGCACCTATTGATCTCTTAGTTACCGTAAGTACTTAGTTATTATTATTATGAATGCTGTGTCCGCCTGTAATTGGTTACTATATCAGAATGAAAACTATGTCAGTGTAACCCTACAATGTATTGATATTTAAGCTGTTGGCGTTCCTATTAATAAATAAATAAATAAACCTCAAAACAAATAAAACTAGCGTTATATTAATCTGAAGCCAACAATACTGACCTCAGTACATTGTGTATGCCGAGAGCCTTCAGTTGTAGTAACATGGCGGAGAGGTCGCTGCGACACATCTCCGGCGGAACACTTAACGGCAGATTCTCGTATTCCGCTTCCGTGTATAACCTGCAAATAATTTATTGTTAAACTTTAAATGACTTCACCAATAATACGGGTAAAAGGAACAAATTGATAAATTACTGTAAGTATTACCTATGAAATATAATAAGTAGAAGTAAAAATATAAATAATCTATATATGCCCACAACTATTTACAAATCCAGTGAACAGTTCCGGAGATATAACATCTCCCTGTCTATGTACTCTAATTTTTTATTATTATTGACGATATACTGAGAATGTTTTACATCTTAACAAATTATTTTTGAATAAATTTTTGTATTTTATTTATCCATGCCACTTTCAAATTTTTGCAATACCGCTATAGGTCAAGCATGTTGTGTCATATTTTAACGTTTGTAAACTTCATCCTCTTTACACGTGTTTTTAAGCAAATAATAGTAGATTGTTTTAGCGAGGGAGGATGACAAGACCGCGTTATAATGGGTGGTTTTGGCCCGAGTAAAACACTCTACTTTTCACTTCGATTGCGAGAAAATAAAACAATTCAAAATTAGACAATTATCAGAAATTTTATCAAAAATTAATCAACCTTCATAAAACATCACCAAGACGGTTCTATTTTCAAAAAAAAAGATTGACGGAGCACCGAGAAGTTGAGTTTTTATGTAAGAGAACGAATGCTTTGTACGGGCTGATGATATTAGACAAAAATTAAAAAGAAAAAATACTTTTTAGCCCGAGGTATTAAACTCGAGTTTTAGGCCCGCTAAGCTACACTATTATGATACACTTTTTGAGCAAGAGAGGTGAAAATATATATTATCTTTCAACTCCGCAACGCAGTTGGATGGGTTTAGACTGCTGGTCCTCATGCTGGACACTAATAGTGGCACCTTCTAATAAATTCTTATTTTTGAATACATGAACAATGAATGCATAACGATAATTATTAATTCCTGTATTATGTATGTTTGGTACTATTTTTCAACTTTTATTTATTTTTTGTCCTAAAAAATATTAAAATGCAATGCCCTCTTCGGGGTCTACGACCCCATGGGCATATATAGGATAAAACGATCGGTCTTTGACCTGTGGCTGGCAGTCTTTGACCAGTGCCCGACGACCTTCGACCAGTTTCTGAGAGTTTGCGGTTCGAATAACGTCTTTGACCAATGCCTATATTTACCAGTACCGAAACAGAATTCGATATTTCCCTAGAGATTATTATATTTACCAGTGCCTAAACTGAATTCCAACGTTCCCTAACAGTATTTGATTAGTTCCTGAGGGCTTACCACGAGTTTTGATAGTTTTCGAAAACTTTAAAAGTTTCGGTATCTTTCCCAGTGTTGCCGTTTTAGCATTTTTAATGCTAAATTTAGCATATTTTCGGGTCTGTTAGCTTGAAAAATTCGCATTTAGCATATTTCATGATTAACATTCTTTTGTACGTTACCTAAAAATTTAAAATTCCTAAGGAATTCAAAAGAAAAGCATTTTATTTAGCATTTTTAAAAGTTATTTAGCATTTTTTGCAACAAGTTTTAGCATTTTCTCCAAATAAAAAACGGCAACACTGATCTTTCCATACATTTTCGTAGTTCATGCACGTTTCCCTAGAGGCGCTGTACGAAAATGTATGGAAAGATACCGAAACTTATAAAGTTTTCGAAAACTATCAAAACCTGTGGTAAGCCCTCTGAACGATATATAGTATATTCTTCCATCCGTATGGTGTAGTACCTGTAACACTTGCCCCTCGCCGTCCGTCCCGCGCGGCCGGCGCGTTGCGTCGCGTTGTGTTTGGAGACGGGTGTCACAGTGATGCAGTCCACGCCCACTGACGGCTCGAAGTAAGGCAGCTTGTGGAAGCCGCAGTCTAACACTGAGATCATTCATTGATAACATTCACAGAATAAAAAATAGACATGAATTCAATACATAGGCCACCAAAGGAATTACAATTCCGAGAAATAGATTATTCCCTTTTAAATCAAGATGGAAATGAATAGTTAAGATTCTTTGTAACCAAATATAGTAAAATCTTTAAAAAAGTCTGCATAAAAGCAAAACAAATTTATCTTGCTAAAAAAATAGAACTGGCTGCTAACAAAATAAAATGTGTTTGGCAAATCATTAGAGAATAGACTGGCAAGAAAACACACTGTGATAAAATTGTGAGAAAATATTAGTTAACAATAATAAAATTTTAATTAATGTCATTTGTAACTATTTTAATAATTATTTTGTCAACGTTGCTAATGACTTAACACATAATCTTGAATGTTCAATTGCAGAGTCTCAAATATACCTAAATAAATATATTGCTCGTCAGGCTCACAAATTCAATTTAAAAGCTATCTCAATATCTCGAGTCTTTAAAATCATCAAGGCAATGAAACCCGAGAAGTCAAGTGATTACTGGTATTTATCTCCATTTATAATTAAAAAGCTGCAATGCAAATTAGAGGTGCCATTGATGAATGTTATAAAAAATTGCATTGTACAAGGATATTTTCCTGTTCAGATGAAAATTGCCAAAGTGGTTCCTATTCATAAAAAAGATAGCACTACTGATTGTAACAATTATCGCCCTGTCTCAGTTTTACCAAGTTTCAGCACAATATTTGAAAAATATATCGCGGAAGAGTTGATTGATTTCATGACTGACCACAAACTTATAAATAATAAACAATTTGGCTTTCAAAAAAAAATAAACATGCAAATAGATGCAGGCTAATCGAGGAAATCTTTTCGGGGCTGGAAAAAAAACAAAAGACTTACGGAGTCTTTTGAGATCTATCTAAGGCTTTTGATTGCGTCTCTCACAAAATTCTTTTAAGAAAGTTGTTTCATTACGGGGTGGCGGGAAATGAACTTAAAATTCTAGAACCTTACCGTTTTTATATATTGATTATCGGGCTACATGTATGTCAATGTCACTGTCCCGCGTACTAACAGTACCTATTATATAATTCAACCTTAAGTTACATATTTTTCTTCTCTATACAACATTCGATTTTGATAAAGATTGTAAACATGTTTTTAAATAACAAACTATAATACTTAGTAAGAATTGAAAGAATTTGTAACATTAAAATTGAAATATAAATATCTTTAACTCTATCATCACCTTCTGCTTGTAGCAGTCCACTGCTGGACATAGGCCTCCACTAATGAGCACCATTGCGTCCTGTCCTGAGCTCGACGCATCCAGCTTCTACCAGCAGCCGACAGCAGATCGTCACTCCACCTGGCCGAAGGGCGTCCTACACTTTGCTTTCCGAGCCGAGGTCTCCACTCAAGAACTCGTTTACCCCAACGGTTGTCGTTTCTTTGGCAGATATGGCCAGCCCACTGCCACTTCAACTTTCTAATTCTCTGAGCTATGTCAAAAAATTAAGTTCTATGTTGCATAGTTTCGTTGCGGATTCTATCGGATCTATAGCTCTCTGAGCGACTTCAAACCGGCTCTTTTTGTCGGCTCCGTATGTATATCTTTATATATCTTTATGTATATCTTTATATACATACATATATCGTTTTTTATTCGAAATAGCAGCCTTACCGTAGACGATGCCCGCTATGGTGACGCTGGTCTCCGCTATATTCGTCGCCAGAATCACTTTACGAACATTCTTGTCTGCCGTTTGGAAAACTCTGAAATACATGAAAATATGTAAACACCACACCACACCAGCCAATATCAGTCCACTGCTGGACATTGGCCTCCCCTTGTAAGGGAGACAAGGAATTCCAAGAAGACGAGATTCGAACCCACGACCTCTTCTCTAGTCGGGTTACATCGCACTGCCACTGCGTGATTGTAGAAAAGTAGACTTTATAGTAAGGCAGACTTGGTGTAACTTATTTGATAGTAAGGCAGACTTGGGGTAACTTACAAATCAAATCAAATCAAATTATATTTATTTGCACAAAAGTGTGGTCACAACTCACTTGATCTGACTGTAGTAAGGCAGACTTGGGGTAACTCACTTGATCTGACTGTAGTAAGGCAGACTTGGGGTAACTCACTTGATCTGACTGTAGTAAGGCAGACTTGGGGTAACTCACTTGATCTGACTGTAGGAAGGCAGACTTGGGGTAACTCACTTGATCTGACTGTAGTGAGGCAGACTTGGGGTAACTCACTTGATCTGACTGTAGTAAGGCAGACTTGGGGTAACTCACTTGATCTGACTGTAGTGAGGCAGACTTGGGGTAACTCACTTGATCTGACTGTAGTGAGGCAGACTTGGGGTAACTCACTTGATCTGACTGTAGTGAGGCAGACTTGGGGTAACTCACTTGATCTGACTGTAGTAAGGCAGACTTGGGGTAACTCACTTGATCTGACTGTAGTGAGGCAGACTTGGGGTAACTCACTTGATCTGGCTGTAGTAAGGCAGACTTGGGGTAACTCACTTGATCTGGCTATAGTAGGGCAGACTTGGGGTAACTCTCTTGATCTGACTGTAGTAAGGCGGACTTGGGGTAACTCACTTGATCTGGCTGTAGGGCAGACTTGGGGTAACTCACTTGATCTGACTGTAGTGAGGCAGACTTGGGGTAACTCACTTGATCTGGCTGTAGTAAGGCAGACTTGGGGTAACTCACTTGATCTGGCTGTAGTAGGGCAGACTTGGGGTAACTCACTTGATCTGACTGTAGTGAGGCAGACTTGGGGTAACTCACTTGATCTGGCTGTAGTAGGGCAGACTTGGGGTAACTCACTTGATCTGACTGTAGTGAGGCAGACTTGGGGTAACTCACTTGATCTGGCTGTAGTAGGGCAGACTTGGGGTAACTCACTTGATCTGACTGTAGTGAGGCAGACTTGGGGTAACTCACTTGATCTGGCTGTAGTAGGGCAGACTTGGGGTAACTCACTTGATCTGACTGTATTGAGGCAGACTTGGGGTAACTCACTTGATCTGGCTGTAGTAAGGCAGACTGCCGTACATCGGCAGCGCCATCAGTTCAGTACATTTGATGCCGCTCGGGTAGTATTGTCTGTGTTTGTTTGTTTCGCTGTTCGTGATAGAGTACGATTGTAGAGATTCTAATGCTTCGTTAATTTCCTCCTGAAAAAGAAATAAAAAACTAGCACATGCTGGAGACACAGCATCATGTAGCCCCAAACTAAGCAGAGCAATAATTTGGGAGCCACATGACTGATATATTACTTAAATTTATATAAATAAATAATTTACTACTACTAATATACACATATACATAGGTGACCAGACCTAACACAAATATCTGCAAATAATGCAAATATTTGTCCCGCGGTGGGAATCGAACCTGCAATCAAACCTCCGCGTCGAGCGTCTCAGGTGGACTTAGTTTGTTTGTTTGTTTGAAAACTTTATTACACCTACTAAAAATATGTTACGAAGGTTGGTCTTAACGCCGTAGGCATTTTCTACCTGCCAACCAGTAACAGGTTCAGATAAGAGGTTGGCGTGCTAACCCTAAATTACTTTAGAAAGAGATAAAATGACGCTAGTGCGGTTCCTAATTATAATTTTTATGTATTTACAAAATAAAGTGTAAATAAAGTAATGGACAAACTCAAAAACACCATTTAAAAAATTCACCTATCGAAAAATTACATACATTGTAAATTATTTATTTATTTATTTTTATTTATTTGGAAAACAAACAGTATTCTATATATGCAACTATTGACTATTTATATGTTTCCGCATATCGAAACTATTAGAAGCTTACTTGTACAAAATAATAATACTTGTATAAAGACTTAAGATTAAGAGAACATAGCTAGTACTTAGAGAAGAAACGAAATAAACCGAATCACAAAAAAAAAATTAATAACAACAAAAGTTCATGGATACCATGGATGCCAAACCAGCGACTTGATAGGATCCTTTTAATTCTAGGCGATTTAGTCACGAAAAGATCGAGATCGGAAATGTCAACCAAATTATTGAACGCAATTACTGCTCGACTAAAGAAAGAGTTTTGTCGAAATTTAGTGGAAGTAAATGGAACTACCAAGTGAGTTGGATGTCGAACAGATCTTATTGGAATTTTTAACTTTATATTTTCTAACAGTTGTGGTGTGTCAATTCTACTCTGTGCAATTTTACTGAGGTAGACGATATATTTATATACGATGACTATATATTTACATTATTATCAAAAATTTGCCTATACAAGTCATTATTTGGCGTGCATAAAGTTTCATACTAGATGTATGAACGCGCAATCTTATATGACTTTATTGGCAGGTGCCATCGAGATAGTACTCAATGGAGTCTCAGTCTCCGAGTGAAAATTTTCAAACATCATCCGAGCGTCGTTGACTTACATAAACATCAAAAAGCCACATTGCACAAAATTAAGGTCGATTCACACATATCAGAGAAGCCACAGTTCCGACACAGTACTGGCACAGTGCGAAATATTCGTTCATACATTCTCAATGAACGCATCCCTACTTGTCAGTGTCAGTGACGACACATTGCTCAGTGTCAGTGACGACTCCGGCAATCATGTCAGAATCACGCCTCTTAACGGACACGTTGCCGGAACTGTGACTTCAATTATATGTGTGAATCGACTCTTAGACGTTATGTCGCTTATCGCCGAGTTTTGATGCGGACACTTTTTGTCCACGTTTGTTGCTCTACAGTATACTATCTCTATGGCGGGTGCCTGCCTGCTTTTGAGGGTTCCGTACCCAAAGGATTAAAACGGAAACCCTTCTACCAAGACTTTGCTGTTTGTCTGTCTTTCTGTCTGTCACTAGGCTGTATCTCATGAACCGTTATAGCTAGACAGTTGAAATATTTATTATTTAACTAAGTACCGTAAAATTGTGTTCTCGTAAAATAACCATATTCAAGTAAGCAAGTACACACAAACGTAGTTGCGGGCGGGTCAGCCCGTATGATATAATCGGCAAACGTACCTGTGAGGTTAGGAACGCTAATATATCCCCAAAAGGTTCATTCTCGTGTATCTTGATGACTGTATCAACTGTTGCCTTCACGTAGTCAGCCACTGGCTCTGAAATATAAACATAGCACAATACTAACACGTTCAATTACTCAGAGATTTAAAAGCATTTGAAATATGGTGCTGAATAAAAATGTGAAGAATAAGTTGGGTAGACAAAGTTACTAATAAAGAAGTTTTGAGTAGAGTCGCCGAAGAGAGAATTATGTTAATAAAAATATAAAACAGAGGAGGAAAGTTGTTTGGACACCATACGACTTGACAACTTCATACGCAGCCTCATAGAGGGAAAAGTAGAAGGAAAGAGAGGAAAGGGAAGACCAAGGATAAATTATATGAGCCACATTAAAGATAAAGTAGATGTCATGTCGTCTAGGGAAGTAAAGGAGGCTGCTTTGGAGAGAGGCAGGTGGAAGGAGCGGCATCAGTTGACAACAAGAGCACAGCTCATAAATAAATGATGATGACAATAGTTACAACTCATCTATGTACTTCTGAAGTTGATTTGGTAAGATATTTTGGGAAAAGTGTTCCAATTGGGTAATTGAGTCTATTGAGACCAACTTTTTTATTTGACTTCATTTCTCCGCTGACTGTATTTTTTTTGTAAAATCCAAAAATGCAGTTTTTTTTTTAAATAAACCTGTAGTTTTCTCAGAACAAAACCTACTACAACACTACCTGCTACAAAAGAAAAGATAGCTGCCCTCAATGAGGTAAAATTTTGTACCACCCTGTATAGTTGGATGTTTGTTACTCTTATGCAAAAACTACTGAACCAATTTTTATAACAATGGAATATAAATAGTTTGTGATCTGGAACACAAAGGCTACATTTTATTCGGGTACCACGCGAGCGAAGCCGTGGGCAGAAGCTAGTAAAGAATATTTGAGTTTCGAGTTTTCTTTATGTATTTAAATTAAAGAATATTTGAGTTCGAGATTTCTTTATGTATTTCAATTAAAGAATATTTGAGTTTCGAGTTTTCTTTATGTATTTAAATTAAAGAATATTTGAGTTCGAGATTTCTTTATGTATTTCAATTAAAGAATATTTGAGTTTCGAGTTTTCTTTATGTTTTTCAATTAAAGAATATTTAAGTTTCGAGTTTTCTTTAAGTATTTCAATTAAAGAATATTTGAGTTTCGAGTTTCAAGTTACCTTCAGCATAGAAGACGTCTATCGGATGAGTCCGCCCTTGCACGGACATCACCACGGAGGTGCTTCTGCTGGACTTGTTGTCGGCCGTGTTGAAGAACTCCTTCAGGAAGTCAGCGTCCATGGTCGCCGAGGATACCACTAGCTTTAGGTTCTTGCGTTTCTGGAAATAAATGTATTTAACTAATAAAAGTAAGGGTGTAAGGGGTTCGAACCTCCTCCGAAACCAAAGCCAACCTCACTCGCCCGTTGTGCACCCGGATAACTAACAGCCGGGGCTCTGGCGGCGGCTGATTGCAGCACAGCACAGCTACATCCTTGACAGCCGACGGGCAGCAAAGTCGTCTGCCAGAAGCAGTGCCCTGCTATCCCCAAACCGCATGCCCAGACCCCTCTTCTCATTAAGGGAGGCCTATGTCCAGCAGTGGACTGATATAGGCTGGTGTTATTGTTAAAATACGAAGTAACTCATTTCGAATAGTTCTTAAAAATGCATTGTTGGAGACCAACGATTGACGACCTCTTTGGCGCAGTGGGCTTACCAGAGACGCAAAAGGTTATGGGTTCTATTCACGAAGCGAGACAAATGTTTGTAAGATATGCATATATATATTTTGGGTCTGGGTGTTTTCTATGTTGAATGTATTTACAAAAAAAATGTAGGTATTTAAAGTAGTAGCATGTGGCCCCATAATACAAGCTCTGCTTAGTTTGGGGCTACATGATGCTGTGTGATAATGTCCAGCATTATTTATCTATATATCATCCGAGCATCTTTGTCCTAGAATATAGTTTTACTTACAAGAAGATAAGTTCTCACCTTGATAATTTTCTTCAGAAGTCCCATCAGAACATCAGTCATCAGAGTCCTTTCGTGCACCTGAAATGTTAATTGGTTTATTGGCAATCAGGGATTTTTCATATTTTGCTTATTTGCTTTCATAAAGCAAAAGTTGTTGTTTATTGGCCATGGCGTATCATAATAATCATAATCATAATTGTTTATTTGCATAAAACAAACTTCCTCGAATCTTTTTAATCTCGAAACAGTTTCAAACTCGTGTGAACATTCCTTAAAACGTACAGTAAGTTACGTATAGGATGGAGTGCGGTGTGAGGCAGGGGAGGGTTAAGTTCACCGAAACTTTTCAACCTTTATAATAATGACCTGATCGTTTGGTTCAGCAATGAGCGTGTCGACTGCTCGGCTGATAATGTTTGTATAAATAATATTATCTACGCAGACGGCATGGTTCTGCTGTGGCCATCGATCAGTGCCCTTAGAAGACTGCGCAGGATTATGATGATGATGATGATGGGGTGACATGACTAGTATACCTCGTCCAGCACTATACACGTGTACTGCATCAGAAGTGGTGAAGCGAACATTTCCCTCAGCAGAACTCCTTCCGTCATGAACTGGAACACAATGAAATACAAATGTATAGGTAATTTCTAATGCCGCTATGAGCTCGCAACCTGTCACGTGGAGTGCAATACCAAATAATCCGGACGGTGAACTTTCTCAGTTCTCGGTTTCGATTCCCACCGTATTTTTTGCAAATATTTGTCTCGAGTCTGGGTGTTCTCTGTAGGTAATATTATACAATGTATGTCTTTACAAAAATATATATAAGTAGTACATCACTATCAGCCATGTGACTCTCAATAAAACTATAAAAGTTGGTTCCGGCTTTTTCAGTCGTTAAGCCATGTCGGAGGCCTTCGGGTGTCCTAAACCTGTCAGACACGACACCAGAGTTAAGTCATAAGAAGAAGGAAGGAACTCACCACAATGCCAGTGTCGGCAGATCTCTCGGCCGTCATCCCGGCTGCATATCCAACGTGTTGTCCGACTAGTTGGTGCCGCTCCTGGCTGACGCGTGCTGCCAGCGTCACCGCGGCGGCCACGCGCGGCTGCGTCACGCACACCCGGTGCCCTATCTCGAATAGGTACTGCAACAACATACTGCTCTTAGACAACAGACATCTTCACTAATATTATAAAGAGGAAATTTTTGTATTTTTGTGTGTGTGCATGTTTGTAATTAATAAACTCAAAAACTACTGTGCCGATTTCAAAAATTCTTTGACCATTGGAAAGCTACTTTCAACCTGAGTAACAGAGGCTATGTTTATTGCTAGAAAAGATTAGGGATCCTTACTAAAACTTAAGTAACGTAACCCAAGGTGTAAAAAGTGCCCAATACCCACCCGTGCGAAGCCGGGACGGGCCGCTAGTCAGACAATAAACATTTATTTACCACTTGGCATACAATACACACAACAACATAATTAATTATGTAATTAAATAGTATGCAAGCAGTATCGTCCGGGCATGTAGTTATGTGCCACAGCAGCAAAGACTCAGCATTAATGCCTCGCCACGGCGAGCTAGGCGCTGGTATTCCGATTAACGCTTTGAGTGCTGAAAACAAAAATGTTATTCTGGACGTCGTTCTCCTCGGAGCGTCATGTGCGAGGCCAGCAGCCTACGTGTTAAACCTTCCTACAGTCACTAGACCCTGTGAGAATCATATAATCTCTTTACCGATGAGTGCTGGCTTACCGAAGAGTGATGAAGCGCTCGCGTCTCGTGGGATATGACGCTACACGCCATGCCCGAGGAGCACGTCCTGCAGGTACAGCAGTATTTTATTCAGCGCTCAAAGCGTAAAAATATTTACCAGTGCGTATATTGTGTATCAGTTTACTGATCAGCTAACTCAGTTGCACACCGAAATGATAAGCACCGGTCCGGTTTTTACAAACTTTTATAAGGGCCATTGATTCTACAAGGAAAAAATCAGACCTTATTAAAATGTCTTTAATTTATTTAGCTGCTTCTTAGATTTATTCGCAATACAAGATAGAACACTTATTAACTTCTCAGTAGCTTTGTCATCAAAACGAATAACATAATCTATCAATATAAAGAAAAGAGACATAACTTAGCTCTGGCAGGATATTTCTGCCTGAAATCACTCGCACCTCACTTTTACTTGACACGACTGCACCGACTGAAATTCAAAACCAGACTGCCGCCTACATCGCGCCATCGACACGAAAGCAACATGGCGGCTCGGTGGCAACGGACTTGCGATGAAAAAGTCAATTTAGATTATCAATTAAGACTTACTGACTATTTACAAAATTCAGTAAACATGCTAGTAAATGTTTCTGAATTTTGTAATGAATTAATAAAACTATTTCATAATTTTAAAAGCATTTCTAGACTAATCCTTACAGCTCGGCCATCCTGCTTGAGCTAGTCCCTACGCGATATAATAAACAATACTTATAATTGTAAGGATTACAGAATTGTTTTTTAATTATCTTTCAAATCTATCATTTGTTTAACATGTCTGCCACTTATGAAACATAGAAATAACTCAGGTGGACAATACATAAATACCATTGTCGACATCAGTCAACACAAAATAATTTAAATCCGATTGTAATAAATAGACATAATTTATATGGGTAACTCATTAGTTACATAGGCTCAAAAGACATACCTAATTCATTTTTGGTTTTACCTTGGTATAAAATGTATATTGTTTTTGTCATTCAAATTTTCTTTTTTCTTTTTTTCATTTGGTTATTTATTATGTATATAATATAGAGTTTATATTTAATTTTTTTAGCATACTCACAAGATCTGTGAGTACTCTTTGTTTTAAGTTACCTTTTAAGGCCACCCTTTGCAACACTTTAAGTATGTGCAATAAAATGTACCGTCAAATAAACAATCAAACAAAGTAATTTTTAGGTAAGAGCTAAATCAAAAGTCTTTATTGGAATCAAAAATACAATCAATTTTTGTAGCTTCCTAAGTTCACAATAGAGGCCAGTGATTGATGCCTTGGTCCGGTCATCATAAACGAGATGGAGTTGTGGTCTCCTTTTGTGCGCCTGTTATGAGCACAAAAATCCACACAAAGTCTTTTATCCCTTGTCTCTTTTGGACCAAAACGGAGAATCGGAGATTCAAAACGCAATATAAATTTCGTGAAGAGCCCAAGGACAACGCAATAACCCCTTAAAGAAAATATTTTAAAAATGTTTGTCGTTTGCTTATTCAAATTATATTAGCTCAAAGATTAGAAACAGTAGCAATATAAGATACAATCCTAAACAGTGAAACTTGAAAAGTTAAACACAATATAAAAATAAATAATAGGTACTCGAATTAAATATTGGTAAGACAAAAGATTGTGATGTTGCAAAAACACTCAATTTCTTGAAGAAGTTTAAAAATCTCTGGGGCACCTCTATCACCATTGCAACATCCCTGATTGACACCATCACACCAGAACTAGTGCCTTCATATAATGTGAATTGACTTATTGACTGCGGTGATTTCCCCGATCCAATGAAACATAGCAAACTAAATCACCATTGCCAGCATTTTGTAAAATTCCTTAAAAACTTATTCGTAATCAGCTGCAAAGCCATTCCAACTTTAACAACATACTTTAGGGCAACCAACTCGGATTCACGCGGGACAGATCAACAACCGATGCTGGTCGGTACCAATAACATGGCAATGCTGGCTCGATAGCCCGCATCGCATACTTCGAATACCTGGGAGGACCCACACGATGCCCTAGAAATCTTTTGTGATGCGTCTAAGCGTACGCCGCGAAACATTCACCAGAAAACCATACCATTTTGTCGCCAGGGATACAGCTATAGTCTCTCTCACCTATTATGCACGTGACAGAACACAAAGAGCTAACACAAAAAGAAAGTGCTCTCCGGGATCCGTGGCAAAGTTGGGTGCACCTCAAGGGACAATAGTAATATAATATATAAAGTTATTATAATATTTGTTGTGCGGGTTCCGACCGAACATCTATTGACCTATATGAAGGAGGACTTCTGGCCGAAGAGTGTCGTGTTCCGTCGGTTCAGAGGACAGATAATGGACATCGCGCGACCCACGTCGTATATGCTACGTTCCAAATAATGATAATTACTGTTTTTAATTTTATTAATATCAATGTTAGTTCAATGTATATATTTATATGGGCCGTAGGATAAGTAAAACACCATCTGTTTATTCTATTGCAGACTGAAATAATGTTTAAATTATTATTATTAATGCCCGGCCCACTCTCATTCCCAGTCCATATAAGTTACCAATCCCAACTTTATAAGGACAACTACAAAACTGCACTGCTCGCAAATGACACGCCTCTTTTACTCAAACTAAAACGACGACAGTGCAATCTTGAAGACGCAAACAGTGCAACGTTGAAAGTTGCTAACCGGTGTAATGCAAACAACTCATTACTGAACAGGACTGAAACCAAATGTATCCAATCTATATTACGAAATGTTAAACAGATCAAACTTAACGCAATAATAAAAGTTGTAGGTAGGTTCAAATTTCGTGAAAACCTGTGTATTTTCAAGTACAACTTCCGACAGCAAGCTTAAATGGGGCGCCTACACAGATGACCTGTCAAAAATACGTAAACCCACCGACGCAGAAACGGTCAGCTCACTGCACTACGTCGTACTGCACCCTGTTTTAGGGGACTGCGGATATCAATGGTGTTGATGACTCCAGTAGCAGAAGAGGGCCACTCGTGCGATCCACAAAATGATCAATCAACCTGAATGAACCTGAATCAACCTGAACCATACTACAGAAAAGAAACGCCATGACAGCTCCGTGCATCAAAATGTTCAAGAAAAACAGCGACACACATTATCTCAACACCAGAAACAAAGACAAAGTCACTGTTCACCGCTACGAACAGCCGCACCCGTCGCGGCCGATCTCAAGCCGAAGAAACAGTGGAGCACGCCATCCCACACTGCACTGCCACTAACGAAGCCAGAACAAAATCCGCATTACATAAACTGCTTCATCAAAGCGCTTTCGGGAGTTCTAGAGCAATATAGTAGTCATAGTATTGAGAGTTCCAGAGCAATGCTGCCACTGTACCCAATGTACCCCAGCAAAATCTCAAATTATACATCTGTAAAAAAATTCAAAAATTTTGCAAAACGCTAAATCTTCTCTGTACCTAAATCTCCCATTCTTCAGAAGACAAAATAAAACCCGGAACGCAACAGTCTCCAAATTCCTGAAAAACGATGCCAAATGCCAAAAAATGTTAATTTAAGAATAGCAATTGTGACAAAGTCGTCAAAATAAATAGATTTAGCCAAACAGAGTTTCCCGCCCCTGCTTGCGCTACAATATAGTGCAACACAAACAAGTCTTCACTTTATTTTCATTTTTTTCTAAACAAGCTTTATGGTCACCTCCTGGAGCCGTCATCAGACCCTGGATACTATCTAAAAATAAAGTACTCGTCATGACGAATCAAACGACTTCAAACTCGATGGGGTTGCGTCGTTTCATTACAGAGTTCCTATGGCCACCTTCCAGCTTCAGATCAGCTCCATGTCATCATAATATTACATTGTTACGAGATATATACATATACATATGCGTGCAAAATTTTAGGTCAATCGGAAACTGAAAAGTATATCTTTAGCTTGCAAGATTTGATTACACACAGCAACGGGACAGGTGAAAGTAAATAAAAGGTTATAAAAAAGTAAACGACTCAAAGTTTCAATTCCATTTGAATTAAAAAAATATTTGAGTTTGATTTTGAAGTGACGATGATTCCTTGACAATGCCTGCATCTATATTATAGCATTTCATCGACCATATCCCGTACTAACCCTCCCTGTACATCACAAGCGCTATGATCTGTACACGACTGGTCCATTGCTGTCAAGTTCTATCACCATCTTTCCAGCTGTTGTATACCTACCCCAAATTCTTCAGTGCTGACGAGTGTGGAAAGCTCTGCCGTATACCTACAGTAAAAATGGTTTGCGGATATCACTAGTGCGGCGCTTTGTAGAGTGCGCCCCCGTGTTAAACAGATATGGGACGCGGGAGATGAGACCTAACTCTTCCCCTTCCCTCTGCCACGTCCGCACTACTCTGTCCGGCACCACGGCGCCCGCGCGGCGTGTCGCCGACGTCGCGTCGGTAGTCCAAAATAGCTACCAGGCTGAGTGCACGCCCGTTTGAGCCGCGATCGGCTCCCGTAAATCGAGTAATTCTAAATCTTTTATCTAATCAAAACTTGTGTGTACCGTCTCTCAACTCTCATTCTATTATAATTTAAACACTTACCTATTTCAATATACTTGTAAAATAACTTTATAGGTACAGTGTTTTTTTTAACCAACCTTCTCTGCTACCAAGAAAACCGCTACACGAGACACGGCCTTTTATACTACACGTGTGTAGCTCTTCAGAGAACCGACTCAGTGTTCCGGAACATCAATCTGTTCCGAAATATTTGGAACAGTTGCATTGGTATAAATGTTTCATTAAGAACTCGATCATTTCACTCATCGGCACAGACACCGCATACCGGTCACCGCGCTCCGACTAAAAACGCGAGCAAGATGCGATGTAGGTATATGTATAGGTAATAATAAATGCTATTTGAATCCATTTTTTTAATACCAACATACAAATTATGCATATAAAACACCTAAGACAAATATTTGCAGACCAAACAAACACTTGTTTCAGGGCGGGAATCGAACCCGCAACCCCGCGTCTCAAGTGGACTTTCTGCCAATGTGCAACAGTTGTAGTCAGAATTTACTCTTTTTATTTTAAACTTATTCACTTGATAAGTGATCGTAAGGTCTACAATTACCTACTTTTAACTTCGATTTGCTATCTATAGTTCAGTGAATAAACCTCAAACATTACTCTAAAACGATGTTCCAAATGATCCAAATAAAATATATCGATCAATATACCGATCTGGAACTTCGCACTGATCCAGATGCAATTGTTCCAATCTTGAAAAAGATACAGTTTTGCTTATTTTATACCTTGTCAAGAGATCTTTAACTTACATACCTTATTTCTACGTTAACTGTGGACCGCAACGTATACAATTAACAAAATGGTCGTCATCAAATTAAACGATGGCTATATCTTAACTGGGCTTCAAATTAATTATAAAGTGTATTATTATCCAAGACATCTCACATACGGTCACTTAATCCCGACCTAGGCAGAGCCTGTACTATGTACAAGATACTCGTATACAAACAGATAATTATAAAACAACCATAAATGTTTGCCCAAGCGGGAATCGAACCCGAAACCCGCAGCGCAGAAGGCAGAAAGAGCCACTACCAACTACTTCCAACTAAGCTTTGACGTCAGTCAATATTGTTGAGAATACAGTGAACTGTCTTGCGGTTCATATCGCATCTAGTAAACATACCAAACTTCACTGTGCGGTATAGACTTCATCAGCTTCGTTCTCCATTCGGACAAAGAGCATGGGACTGTGTCGAGACCATTATACCACGTCTTTACTACGCCAACTAGCTTCGGAAAGACAAAATGAATAGTTTCCCTATCGTCCGTCATCCCGTCTGTAGATCTCGGCACATTCCTCTACTTTTAGTGATCCACGTTAAAATATTCATCTTATTTATCTTATTCGTCGGATCAAACTCTAGTACCACGTTGGATTGAGATAGTTTAGAAACTGATGAGCCCTTCTCGCCCTCAAAATACTTAGAATTCTAGAATACCAACAATAATCGGTATCTGTTTGCAAAGGTTGCCTAATAATCAGACAACTTTTCGCTTCATGTCCATGTCACAAATAATCGGCGATCGTTTACGGCTTTGCCTAATAATCAGGCCTACCGCACCAATTTCACCAATCGGCTTTCCTTTCTACCTAAGTGAGCCCCCGGTTCATGAATAATAATATGACCAATAATCGGTACCTGTTTGTGAGGTTGCCTAGTAATCAGACAATCCTTTGCTTCATGTCCACATCACCAATAATCGGCGATGGTTTACCGCTTTGCCTAATAATCAGGCTTCCGATTTATGTCGCTCATGGGCACGCAGAAACATCGTACTCGCCGCTGCATGATGCACGCCCGCCTGGTCACGCTGCCTTCGCTTCCATTCGCTGGTCCCACGATGACCACGTAAGCACTAATGTCACCATCTGGATCACCGGACTGGCGTGCTTTATCCATATCTGGAACTTGTACAAATTGAACATGTTAATACCTACATGCCAGAAATAAGTATATGTAGGTATTTATCTGAATATCGAATTATCACAAAACAGCCACGCATGTCCTGCTTCTAAGACATGAGGATTCGATGCGTTGCAACAGCAGGGTGAATAATTTTCGTAGCTTGGTACACCAGGCACACCACCCACAACAAAATAATTAAGTAATGTGGATATGAAGCATCGTTGCATAGTAAGTACTGAACCCGCTACCACCAGATAAAACATAGGAAATCGAACATTTCCAGTTTTAAAACTCTAATAATAGCGAGTTTTAATTAGTAGTAGGTAGGTTTGTTAGGTACTCAACCTTACAAAAATATGAGACTAAAATTTCTAAATGGTAAGTACCTACTACAGTAAACACCTTACCACACACAGTACCTTATACAGTAAACGGCTCCTAAGTATTAGGAATTTAGGTACAAGTAGATAATGTATTTAAATTGGTACCAACTACGAATATCAACCTCATCGCATCGGGAGATAGGGTAGGATATTAAAAATAGTTGGTTCCCACTACGAATAATAAACTTATCACAGTTATCACACTAAATGTAATAATACTTAAGTAGGTTCTTGCAATAAAATAAAATGTTCTATTTGTTTCTATCGTGTATTGCGTGCGAACAATTTCAAAGCAGCAAAGCATAAAAATCATTCCTTTGTATAGTTCCGGAGAGGAGAGATCTTCGGAAAATATTAAAAAAATTGAAATAAAATGAGTATTAATTACCATAATTAACATCTTACCACACTCTTATATATATTTAACCCAAAAAGAAAAAAAAGAACTCTGATATATTTTTCTTAAATCCGTTACGGTGGGCATGGGACCAACGAGTGATTTAATAAAATGACCCGTCTGATCCCACTTCTGAGTTATAAGGGCCATTGATTCTACAAGGAAAAAATCAGACCTTATTAAAATGTCTTTAATTTATTTAGCTGCTTCTTAGATTTATTCGCAATACAAGATAGAACACTTATTAACTTCTCAGTAGCTTTGTCATCAAAACGAATAACATAATCTATCAATATAAAGAAAAGAGACATAACTTAGCTCTGGCAGGATATTTCTGCCTGAAATCACTCGCACCTCACTTTTACTTGACACGACTGCACCGACTGAAATTCAAAACCAGACTGCCGCCTACATCGCGCCATCGACACGAAAGCAACATGGCGGCTCGGTGGCAACGGACTTGCGATGAAAAAGTCAATTTAGATTATCAATTAAGACTTACTGACTATTTACAAAATTCAGTAAACATGCTAGTAAATGTTTCTGAATTTTGTAATGAATTAATAAAACTATTTCATAATTTTAAAAGCATTTCTAGACTAATCCTTACACTTTGATAGTTTTTCAATTGATATTCTTCTAATTTCGACAGATGAGTGAGATGACACTGAGTTAGCTGATCAGGAAGCAGGAGTATAACTTCCAGTCCAAAAATAATATTTTCCTCAGACATCTTGCTGAAAAGAAGTATGGTAGAGATGGAAAAACCAATCTTATTACAAACCACCGCTTGTTTAGTATTTGGAAGAGCGCCAACTACTTCATACTTTGTTAAAAGGATGTAGGAAATCGGTCAAGATTCAAGATTATCGATTTTCTGAAGCTTTCAGACATCTAGAATTAAATGCTAAATTTTTTCAATGATCTTTATATTGTTGGCAAATCTGTTGTATCAGTCAGAAACAACAACAAACCACTTGAAATTTTTCAAGCTGTTTTTGTTCTGGAACTATCGGACGATTTTTGAACTTAGTGTAAAGATTAGCCCCAATTTTTTGCTTAGGTTACACATTTTTTTAGAATAACCCTAACCTACTAATTTTATAATTGCAAAATAGTGTGTTTGTGTGTGTGTGTGTTGTGAATATGTTTCTTGCCACTAAACTCCGTAACTGTAAATGTTTATGTCCGCAATGGCTGAACGGATTGAGTTGAAACTTGGAAAGAACATCGATTAAGACTTGGATTAACACATAAAAGCTTTTTATCCAAGCACCACGCGAGCGAAGTTCCGGCGGAATCTAGTATTGCATAATTTCGTAGTTATCATGATATAAAAAACACATTTTAAGATGAAAATGATTTTCCCATGAGTTGCACGTAAACCAGGATGAAAACTACTGGCCCCAATATTTTTACTGGATCATTGAACGTATGAGTCAGCCCGATAACTAAACTAAAGTGATATACATAAAATTAAACTTATAAACTAGTTTTTATTCTATTTTAATTAGATACTTACAGTCTCTAAGGCAGATAGAAGCTGGATTCGTCGAGCTGAGGACAGGGCGTAATAACGCTAATTGGGGGAGGCCAATGTCCAGCAGTGGACTGCTGTAGGCTGATGATGACGATGATGAATAATGTGATTTCCATTCTATTGTAAAAATTGAAGATAACGATTGTAGATAGTGAATGGCGCTATTCAATCTAATCAGAGACCTTTGATAATAGGTATTGTATAATGAATGCCTGGTGGTTATTAGGGAGATTATAAAAATATCACAAAGTTCATAAAGTTATAATAAGCCTAATTGTTGGTAGTTTGGATAATAATTTGTTAATCCAGGTCATAAACTACGCATATTCCGAAATTCATCCAAATCCATTCAGCCGTTACGAAGTTGGAAACAAACACAGGTACTCAACTACTCACACATCATACACACACACACAAACTTTAGCAAAATTATTAGATTAGTGTGATGTGATTAGAGGACTATATTTATCCGGAATCCGAATTCAAGGGAAAAAACGTAGTAACTATTACTAAATCTATACTCTTAAACCAATTGATTACTGATTATATAGTAGTAGTAATTCATAATGGAAAAAGACAATTTCACCTACCGTTATCTACATCGATGAAGGCGCTGACGGAGTTTCGACTCATTAGGAGTTTCGTACGCTTGTAAACTTTTGTCTGTAAACAATATTGAATCAACATGTTGCCGAGTTGCTGTCAACATGTTGCTGACTAACTGCGTGTTGCAGAGTTGAACACTGCATGTTGAAAAGTTTTCGCTCGACGAGCGACAACATCGGGTAACAATGTTGATTCTGTTGCTCAACAAATGTTTACAACTGGGCTTAAATACTACAACTATACTATAACTATGAAATCTTAACTCGTGATCTGAACCTTCTCTAAGCGAAGCAGCATTGTTGAAGGTTGTGGGTGCCGGTGAAATTACAGGCACAAGCGGCTTATCATCTTCACGCCTCAAGTTGATGGATGCAGAGCGTTGCATCGTAAAGCACGTTCCAAAAAAACGAGAGCTACTATGCAATGCTTTGTGATAGGTAATGGTTACCACTTAACACCATGTGGGCCATGTGTTTGCTCCATCTCCAAAACAAAAAAAGGCCTAAAATAATATCGTAATATGCATGCTCGGTGTATTTATTGGGACCACAAATAAAACAATGCTCATCAAATTATCATTAGCTTAGTTGATTACCTATTCATTTATTTGTACATAATTAAATGAATATTAGTAGTAGAAATAATGGCTCATTTTAGAGTTCCGTTACCTACGGATTTGAGTGCGAACAAACTTACTCACACGCACACACACACAAACTTTTGCATTTATAATAATAGTGTGATATGCATACCATAGAATACATAAAATACTATAAATAGGTACCTAGTACCAAATGTACTCTACTCGTAGGTAATTCTGTTAGAACAATTGAACGGTTCAAAGGCTTCAAGTGCAAATTATATACATTATACAATATGTATGTTATAATAATGATAGAATGGTCTGAAATAAAAGAAACGTAGTGTAGGACTAACTTCAGGGGCCTTATTCTGACGATTCGATGTATTGATTAGATATATATCATAGAAACTGTCAAAACTGTATGAAAATTGACAATTCTCGCGATATATTTATATATTTCTAATAGAATCTAGTCAGAATTAGGCTCCAGCCATGTATGTATGTGCCATGTGACATCGAGCTGAGGAATGGGCGCAATGGCGCTCATCAGGGGAGGCCTATGTCCAGCAGTGGACTGCTATAGACTGATAATGATTAGGATGAAAATAATTTTACTTATTTATAATTTAAGACGGGGAAGAAACCTCGCAAACGTTGTTTACGCATGGGTCGGCAAAATAAAACATTCGTTTTGGAACATGACATGTAATTCAACGATTAAGGCATATCAACACAATGTAAAATTTCTTTAGTAAAAATAAATTGGCATTCTTCTAAATTTAAAGAAACCTTACTTATAAACGCTACTTCAGTTACTTAAAAATATCTGAATTACAGTTTCACTCGTTAAGGTGAGTCTGTCCGGAGGCTCGATAACGAATACTAGAGAAAAACGATTTGTATCGTAGACGTAAAATTGTAGCCAATGAGAAAGCGTGGATTCAAAATAACGCTTTGTCATTGGTCAATATTTTTAGTTATGCTAACGTTGATACCGTCAGGTTAAAATATTCGTGATCCTGTGATCCGAGTGGCCTGCGTGCGAAAACAAGACCTAACGTCAAAGTTTGCGTTAACTATATTTTTTATGAAGATGTCAATGTTTAACAAACTTCCCGCTATGGGGCGCTGCTCCATTTTCATACAAAAATATAGTTAACATTACGTTAACGTTAGGTATTTTCTTCGCTCTCAAGCCACTGATTGAGAGTTTTTTACCAGCTCCAGCGCGTTTCCGTTTACGCAAATTTATATGGAAAGGAGTGAGTGCCACGCGTCTCTCGCTAGATGGCGCTGCCTCGATTCCATAGGGTAGAACATACTTGAACCATAACTATTAAGTAATTATGACCTATTATGTACATATGTTCTGGCAAATAAAAATTATCTTATCATATAAATTTGCGTAGATGGACACGCGACCGAGCTCTTAAAAAAAACTTGCACCAGGCACTCAGGTCCTACTGGTTAAATAAAATGTTACAATTGTAACTAAACTAACCAATCATAGGCTCTGTTATTCCAAGCAAATTATGCAGTGTCAAGTGGTAACTTTTTACTCTATACACGGCACGCTTTAGCGCCTGGGACATGGATGAGATTGAGTAGGCTACAGCACCTATACCATCCTCTCAGCATAGTCGGTACCACAGGAAAGACATGCTCAATACGTGTGGAGCTAACTAAGCCGCGGGTTTTCTCGCGATGTTTTCCTTCACCGTTTTGAGCACGTGGTAATACAACATGCGAAATATATTTGTTTTATAACTTGTTACAGTTTGGACTCACCTTTAGCAACGATTTAAGGAATGCTTTAATAATAGATTTTACAAGTAGATAAATACTTAGGTATTAAGAAACATAACATCAATACAAATATAATTATTTCTTATCAACCTTTTTTACGTCAACAACACACATTTTATGTATAAATTGGAAGAACAATTAACAAAAAATTGTAAAAATCATTCAGTAGCGCAAGTCACATACTAACCTTTATTTCTTTTTTAGACTTAAATGCACTTGGGACCGCAATCATGAACTATGATCAGATCAGTGACTTGAGTGCGAAAAACGTACCTTACTTCAAAGTTTGTGATAACTATATTTTTGTATTAAAATGAAGCAGCGCCCCTAGCGGGAAAATTGCAGAACTTTAAATTTCCATACAAAAATACAGTTAACACAAACTTTGCAGTAAAGTACTTATATTTTTCGCAGTCAAGCCTCAGTACCCTGTACGTGTTGCACATTTTGAATATAAAACTGTCAAATATGTGCTTGAGTCACGAATATTCGAATAAAGTTCACGAAAACAGGCCTTACATTTGTCCAGAATAGTCACCATAAGTTATCTGAAGCTTAGATGTTATTTAAGTACCAACCCCTTTTTTTGTTCTCAAAATGAATAACAATGATTTAGGCCATCTAGCATCTAGACAACAAGGTATATTAAGAACTTCAACAATATTACTCTTTAGAGCTAATTTTTCAGTTGCAAAACCTTTATAACAGATTTTGATAAACTGAATTTGAAACATTCAACATGTAATTAAATAACTGATTCTCTAAGATGCAAGTCAATATACATTGTCGCACTTAGGGCGGTAACACACTGGGACGTCGTCGCTGGCAACGAAGCCATGGCTAACAGAGGCCATTTAGTCTCCAGTCAAACGCACACGCGGGCCGTTCTAGCGACCAGTAAATGGGGGAGGTGTACCTAACATAGATACTAAAATACTGGCGAATCGGCTACGCGTTGCCAGGTCATTAGACGATCCCATTTCTACGTAGGGGCTGGTCGGTCGTGGATACGCTTCCAAATCGGCGACGTCGTCAGAACATAATCAAATAAGTTAACTTTCAAACATTTCAAAACTAATTGTTTGGATACGTAGCCGGCGACGTCGCTATGACTTCCCAGGTCCCAGTGTGTTAGCGCTCTTTAATACCTACATTCATAAGGTCAAGGCGTTCGAAACTTGGCTGAAGCACAGGGCCCAGTAAAAACCAATATTGACTTGAAAAATATACCGTATCACCTTTAAATAAGGGAACTTTTATAATGTAGACAGTAATAGTTGCTCAATTTTTCTGCCCTAGAAATAAAGATCACCTCATTAAACTTACCTACATTTTAAACATTTAGAAACTTAAAATAACTAATTTAAAAATGACGAAATAGCTTTACACGAACGTTACAATTAAATACATTAAATCACAGATATTATAACTATTTAACGTTTAACATTTTGATCTTATGTAAAACACGATCATAAAATTATAAGGCATGATTTAACAAGTACATTACATGCCTGTGTGACGACCAAAGAAAATAAATAGCCTAATTTTATTTGAACTAACTTCATTGAATTTTGCATAATGTTACATAAAGACTGCTCAAAATGTCAAACAAAAAAACTTAAACAATTTAAAAATGCAGAGTTACTTATATTCTTTGGTCGCAGGCCATCTAACAATGATTCTCATCTTTCTACACAAAATCAGTCAAAAATCTAGCGATTTGTCTGCAAAAAAAATATTTTGACGCAGTATGCCTCGAAGGATAAATAGGCAATTGTGTACGTCTGCAGAGTTTAA